>CM037872.1:30414694-31139993 GCA_021292105.1 Anadara kagoshimensis | reverse complement strand
TTTGAAATTACGTCATTGGAATCAGAACAATGTGTTCAAAAGTTGTGGAATGATGGGACTAACTGTCGGCAATGTCAGATGTGAACCGGTAGCGTATTTTTTGAAATAACACAATTTCTGGTTTTACAGCTATAATACATATACAGCTAAAACCAAAATTGGTATCGTTTTGAAATTACGTCTTGGAATCATGAACCATGTGTTCAAAAGTTGTGGAATGATGGTACTAACTGTCGGCAATGTCAGATGTGGAACCGGAGCGTATTTTTTGAAATAACACATTTTTGGTTTTACAGCTATAATACATAACAGCTAAAACCAAAATTGGCTATCGTTTTGAAATTTACGTCATTGGAATCATGAACAATGTGTTCAAAGTTGTGGAATGATGGGTACTAACTGTCGGCAATGTCAGATGTGGAACCGGTAGCGTATTTTTTTAAAATAACACTTCTGGTTTTACAGCTATATACATCTAACAGCTAAAACCAAAATTGGCTATCGTTTTGAAATTACGTCTTGGAATCATGAACAATGTGTTCAAAAAGTTGGTGGAATGATGGGTACTAACTGTCGGCAATGTCAGATGTGGAACGGTAGCGTATTTTTTGAAATAACACATTTTTTGGTTTTACAGCTATAATACATATAACAGCTAAAACCAAAATTGGCTATCGTTTTGAAATTACGTCATTGGAATCATGAACAATGTGTTCAAAAGTTGTGGAATGATGGGTACTAACTGTCGGCAATGTCAGATGTAGAACCGGTAGCGTATTTCTGAAATAACACAATTTCTGGTTTTACAGCTATAATACATATAACAGCTAAAACCAAAATTGGCTATCGTTTTGAAATTACGTCATTGGAATCATGAACCATGTGTTCAAAAGTTGTGGAATGATGGGTACTAACTGTCGGCAATGTCAGATGTGGAACCGGAAGCGTATTTTTTGAAATAACACATTTTTTGGTTTTACAGCTATAATACATATAACAGCTAAAACCAAAATTGGCTATCGTTTTGAAATTACGTCATTGGAATCAGGAACAATGTGTTCAAAAGTTGTGGAATGATGGGTACTAACTGTCGGCAATGTCAGATGTGGAACCGGTAGCGTATTTTTTGAAATAACACATTTTCTGGTTTTACAGCTATAATACATATAACAGCTAAAACCAAAATTGGCTATCGTTTTGAAATTACGTCATTGGAATCAGGAACAATGTGTTCAAAAGTTGTGGAATGATGGGTACTAACTGTCGGCAATGTCAGATGTGGAACCGGTAGCGTATTTTTTGAAATAACACAATTTCTGGTTTTACAGCTATAATACATATAACAGCTAAACCAAAATTGGCTATCGTTTTGAAATTACGTCATTGGAATCATGAACATGTGTTCAAAAGTTGTGGAATGATGGGTACTAACTGTCGGCAATGTCAGATGTGGAACCGGAGCGTATTTTTGAAATAACACATTTTTGGTTTTACAGCTATAATACATATAACAGCTAAAACCAAAATTGGCTATCGTTTTGAAATTACGTCATTGGAATCAAAACAATGTGTTCAAAAGTTGTGGAATGATGGGTACTAACTGTCGGCAATGTCAGATGTGGAACCGGTAGCGTATTTTTTTAAATAACACAATTTCTGGTTTTACAGCTATAATACATATAACAGCTAAAACCAAAATTGGCTATCGTTTTGAAATTACGTCATTGGAATCATGAACAATGTGTTCAAAAGTTGTGGAATGATGGGTACTAACTGTCGGCAATGTCAGATGTGGAACCGGTAGCGTATTTTTTGAAATAATTTTTTGGTTTTACAGCTATAATACATATAACAGCTAAAACCAAAATTGGCTATCGTTTTGAAATTACGTCATTGGAATCATGAACAATGTGTTCAAAAGTTGTGGAATGATGGGTACTAACTGTCGGCAATGTCAGATGTGGAACCGGAAGCGTATTTTTTTAAATAACACATTTTTTGGTTTTATAGCTATAATACATATAACAGCTAAAACCAAAATTGGCTATCGTTTTGAAATTACGTCATTGGAATCAGGAACAATGTGTTCAAAAGTTGTGGAATGATGGGTACTAACTGTCGGCAATGTCAGATGTGGAACCGGAAGCGTATTTTTTGAAATAACACATTTTTTGGTTTTACAGCTATAATACATATAACAGCTAAAACCAAAATTGGCTATCGTTTTGAAATTACGTCATTGGAATCATGAACCATGTGTTCAAAAGTTGTGGAATGATGGGTACTAACTGTCAGCAATGTCAGATGTGGAACCGGTAGCGTATTTTTTGAAATAACACAATTTCTGGTTTTACAGCTATAATACATATAACAGCTCAAACCAAAATTGGCTATCGTTTTGAAATTACGTCATTGGAATCAGGAACAATGTGTTCAAAAGTTGTGGAATGATGGGTACTAACTGTCGGCAATGTCAGATGTGGAACGGGTAGCGTATTTTTTGAAATAACACAATTTCTGGTTTTACAGCTATAATACATATAACAGCTAAAACCAAAATTGGCTATCGTTTTGAAATTACGTCATTGGAATCATGAACAATGTGTTCAAAAGTTGTGGAATGATGGGTACTAACTGTCGGCAATGTCAGATGTGGAACCGGAAGCGTATTTTTTTAAATAACACATTTTTTGGTTTTACAGCTATAATACATATAACAGCTAAAACCAAAATTGGCTATCGTTTTGAAATTACGTCATTGGAATCATGAACAATGTGTTCAAATGTTGTGGAATGATGGGTACTAACTGTCGGCAATGTCAGATGTGGAACCGGTAGCGTATTTTTTGAAATAACACAATTTCTGGTTTTACAGCTATAATACATATAACAGCTAAAACCAAAATTGGCTATCGTTTTGAAATTACGTCATTGGAATCATGAACAATGTGTTCAAAAGTAGTGGAATGATGGGTACTAACAGTCCGCAATGTCAGATGTGCAACCGGTAGCGTATTTTTTTAAATAACACATTTTTTGGTTTTACAGCTATAATACATATAACAGCTAAAAAACCAAAATTGGCTATCGTTTTGAAATTACGTCATTGGAGTCATGTACAATGTGTTTAAAAGTTGTGGAATGATGGAAACCCACGACCTCCCACTTAAGGAGTAAGCACTCTACCAACTGAGCTACCGCAGTGGTTAGTTTCAGAGACAAAGTCGAAAATAGGTGTTACTGACACACACACTCAGGCACATTTACATGCTGCGCTATGCTATAAGCTAACGTAGCCTTCAGTATGGTGAGCTAAAACTTGTTGACCATGATGTGCTGTCTATCCATTATAACCAACAATTTATAATTGATTTAATATTTTTGATAGTCACAAAAATTCAATTGTAATAAACTTTATTTGCCATAAAGATTAAAGAATGACTTTCTTTTTGTTCAAATTTCCTTTTTTTAAATTATGTGAACTTATTTGTTTCCCTTTTGTTTATCAAAAGAAAGTGCATTACGCATGAATTAATTCAGGGTGCATTGCCTTTGGGTAAATTTCATCTTGTTCATCAGTGATATGGGTTTCGGCGATGTAACCAGACATATTTGGAAATTGTATGTATTACCATATGTATTATGATTTTGTATCCGATGACTTAACGGTGATGTCCCAGTGTGTGCCAAACTTCGTCGGACCGTCAGACAAGTCCTAAAAAAATTACCGCTGGTCCGATAAAAAATCAGATTTTTCTGGACCATATGTCTGATAACCAGTTCGGAAAATAGAGAGCGCCAAAAATCCGGATTTATAGTTTTGATCCGATTCGAATTTTATTATTGCCATCCGACTTCCGTTATTACGAAAATGTTTCAGCTGAAATACGTTCCAGGGGCTATTTCAGGTAAACCAATAAAACGGAAAGCTACGGGAGGCGCAAAATATGAAGAAAACTTGAAAGAAAATTTAGGCAGCATTGGATGGAGGGGCGACCATGGTTGCAATTTGACGAGGAGAAATGCACGCATTGCATCGGGAGGCGCAGCACACATTAATAATTTAAAAGGCCAGAATACATTTATTTGTACTTCCATAAATAAATCTATTCTGACCTTATTAATTATTATTGTGTGCTGCGCCTTCCGACCCGTAAAATTCAAAGCAGTGTGTGCATTTCATTACGCATATCTCCTTGTCAAATTGCAACCATGGTCGCCCCTCCATCCAATGCTGCCTACATTTTCTTTCAAGTTTTCTCCATAATTTGTGCCTCCCGTAGCTTTCCGTTTTAAAGGAGAAAATAAATAAATATTTACAAAACCGAAACATTGTTTTCTTTTGATTGAAGAATTTTTGGTCCAGTAAAAAAATTTACGGTCTGGTAAAATTTCTAGGTTTACCAGACCGAATGTCCATTATCATTTTGAAAGTTTGGCACACACTGATGTCCTATTGCTCTTTATGCACATGTCCCATTTTTATTTGAATAAAATATTAAAATGACAGTATTTTGTTTAAAAATTTCATTGTGATACACATAAATGATATTATGTATTATAAACAGGCATCACTACAACACTTAGTTTGTGTAACTGTGACCATTGTGTCCCAACAGTAATGTGACCATTGTGTCCCAACATAACATACGCAAGTTGTAAGTTTCATACTTCACTTATTCGAACCTCCTGATTTTTGGAACCTGAAATTGAAGACCCTTCCACTTCGAATAACTGAAGTTTGACTGTATTTTTTACTTTTTTTTTAAATTTAGTGCTACATTTTTGCAATTTAATTGGAATCAAGGACGACATCTGACAAATAATCTAATTGGCACTGTGCCAAGTGTGAAAAAAATTCTAATCCTCATTGGGTTGTTTCAACTTGATCAGGATGAGAAGTGCTTTTTTAAAGGCCTGGATCAGGGATTTACAGCCAATTTTAAATGTGGGGTTTCCTGGCATGCTGGGTAAAAAAGAAATGAGGGTCCAGACATAAAATTCAAGGGTCCATGTTTCCATGATAACATGATCCTTTTCAGCCTAAAAGACCTAAATTATCAGCTTGTTTGACCAACATATTAGGCATCATTATGTGTTAATGATCATGTTCGATCATATGCTTTTATCACTAACCGTACAAAGATAAAAAATGATAAACTGAAAATGGAAAGGGGCCGGATAAATAATTATGAATCCACAATAACTTATGAATGATTTTCATGCATCCAAGTGGATGCACATACCTTATTCTGGAAAGCCCAAAGGGCAAAAATGTGTGTATAGGGATGCGCAAAAGCGCATCTAGTAAATCACTGCATGGATTATAAAAAATTACGCAATGACGCACAAAACAGATGAAAACACACTTTGCCATGCCAAAAACAAAAAAAATTTTAAAAAATCCATATGGCTTTTCAGGCAGGTGAGCTTATATTGACACTTAAATGAAGTAGCAATAGAATATATTTATTTCTAAATATTTTTTTTCAAACATTTTAATAACATCCAGTGTGGTAAAAAGCTGATTCAGCTATTATAACTCCCTTACTTAGCTATGTAACAGGAAGGAGAAAAATGCAGGGTAGACAGGGGATAGAACCCAGGACTTCTCACACTACAGGTGAGTGTTCTACCAACTGAGCTACTAGGGGTGGGTATTGGGGAAAAAAGCATATTGCAATATATTGCAATATTTGAGAAAATATTGCAATACATATTGCAATATATTGCAAAGTTAATGAATGCTTAAAAGATAAACGAACCGGCATCCAAGTTTGGGTGATGGCGGCGAATGTGCGAAGTAAGATTACTTGTACCCCCAGCATAATTAACGTCTGCATTACACACAGTGCATACTGCTATATTTTCATTAATAGTCCCCGCTATTTGCCTAAATTTAAAATGTTCCCACACTTTTGCCTTTGCTCATTTGTTTTTGACAAGTTTTACTTCGTCGACTGCCATTATCGGTTATAACATGTATACATGTCTGTATCTCAGACGCGCTTTATGTTGTATGTAGTTGACAAACACTTACGAGATAAAGATGATATTACAGTCAATTGAGATTTAATTAACAAAATAATGACCGTAAAGCATAATCTACTGAATTTTTTTTAAATTTCCGCGGTATACCGGTTTTTTATTTTGCGTACCGGTATATTGTATCGACCCTGCCATACCGCAATATACCGGTATACCGGTAATATTGCACACCTCTATGAGCTACCCAGATCTCAATATACTATATTTCTGGGTTGTTTTTTTCTTCTTCCCACATTGGAAATCAAACACATTCCCTTTGATGGACTTTATATGGCCCACAATTGCCAGTCCATCAATTCAGAGGAACACACTGGCACCAAACTGAAACAGGAAGGAGGGACCAGGGATTGAACCCGGGACCTTCCGCACTATTGACATGTGCTCTACCAACTGAGCTACCCAGACCAACACAACTAAAGTATCACGCCTAGTAAACACATTTTTAACTGCAATAACACTGCCAGAGTATTCATATACATGTAAAAATATTTAAACTTTAGGACACAATGACACAATGGTCGGGTTACAAAAAAAAAAAAAAAAAAAAAAAAAAAATTTAAATAACTTTGACATTCATTTCATGCAATTTTTTTACCTGAGTAAAACAGTAAATAATTTATTTTTTTTTTTTTGTAAAAAGGTTATAATAATCATAATAATTATAATAATAATACATTACACTATTACAAAATAAGTGGACTATAGCTGAATATAATGTACGCAGCTTCAAAAGTGATAATTTATAAAATAAATAAATTTACCCGACCTTTTAAATTAATTTGCGTGTCCAAAAAGTGTCCAAACGCTTTATTTAAAAAAGTTAGTTGTTAGTTATTTCCTCAATATTTGGAAAATAATAATCTTTAATTTTGGAGTCACTAATAGTTTCAATCAATGCAAACAGTTATCCACAAAGCTATCACGCTTGAAAACTGCGTCGAGAATTGCACGTGGTTATGTGCTACTTTTGAATTTTTAAGAAAAATGCTTTCAAACGTAGTCTTTTTTTAAATGAATTATTTTGTGAAAAAAATTCAAAAGTGGCACATGCCAGTGGTATAATAAACAAATGTACTTACCTTACACAGAGATGTCTTGCAAGTTGTAATATTTTCAAATCTGCACATGACAACATCACCACGCTGCATCCGGTATGTTGATTACACTGCTAAATCCAATATATATAACACACGAATTAACTGAATCACCAATAAACTGCTTTTAAATCCAATATGAAATGCACGAATTTTAAGAATCACGAATTAACAGCTAAATCCAAATGCACCACATCCACTAACTTTATCCGAATTGACACCCAGCTGACACTCGTTGGAATGACGCTGGTTACATCAGGCACTCAGATAATCACGTGATGATGCTGCTTTGTCCTAATTGGCTGATGTTTAAGGGCCAGCTGAAAGGGAAATTCAAAGATATTTTATCAGTAATAATACAAAAAATATAAATAAATTAAACTAAATTGAAATAAATTAAAATTTAAAAAAATGTAATGTAAATAACAACTCTGCATTCACTTTTGACAACATTTGAAATTATTATAAATTTTAATTGGCATTGTTAGGTCCTCTACATATTATAAATTTTGAATTTTCTAATGAAAATTCAAAATTTATAATATGACACCTCCGCCAAGATGATTGAGAATGAACAAAAAAATAAAAAATAAGTTTACCAAGCTGTAGTGGAAGATAATACTAATACAAGATTTTCGTATTTTAATTTTACAGAAAAAAATCTGAATTGTATGGTTGAGTTTTCTACCATTTATTTCACTTTGGACAACAAACGCTTAAAACTTATCGAGGGGACTCGGTAGCCGAGTTGTCTAAGCTTAAGAACTGATCAATACGCTTCTCGCAGCCTGGGTTTGAATCCCTCTCGGGCAAAAATGTGAGAAAGTTTGTTAGTTTGCTTGTCGGTCGATGGTTTCTCCAGACACTCCAGTTTCCTCCACCACCCCTGAACTGACGCCTCGATATCAGGGGCTTAAAACACCAATACTCAACTCTACCCAGTCGTATCGTAGTTTATCAACTTTCATTAAAAAATTGTAAACCAGGTAACTAGTTATAAAGGAATATTAAGTTTGGCGTTATTAATAATTTGCTGCAGAGAGTATAAAATTTCACTTTGTCCCATACAAACTTTCTTAAAATTAAAAAAACCTGTTAACCTAGGTTTGTGTTCCAGTCGTTCATTATCGTGTGGCGGACTAGGCTCGAAAGGTGACTCTGAGGTGGTAGAGCATCCCGCAAATATTGGAAAGGTATCGGGTTCGAGTCCCAGTTTGGCTCTAAAATTTTTCCCCTATTCTGTTACATTAGGCGTCTGACCAAAAAATATCCAACATCGTTTCAAGTTTAAGTTTTTTGAATATTTTGAATGCATGCATGCATGTATCCTGCAAAACACTGATTAATTGAATAAGGTTACACATTTAAGTCAAAATTATTGCACTTGCATCGCGGCGTCACCAGCTATAGATGAATCTGCAGAAATTTTTACCTTTGCAGTGCGTTGAGGGAAATGTGTAGGGAGGGTTCTTTTAGGTACCACGCCTGACGTTATACGGGGCCGAGACTTAACGCGTTTAAATGCAAAGGCATTTTGCGGACAAAATTCAAAATCGAAAAAGAAAATGTTGTGTAAATGGCACTTTTATCATACTCGGGTTTACTACGCTTGACTTAAATGTAAAAATTACTTTGCAAGCATGAAGCTAATTACAAGCTTAAAGTCTATTTACAGAAATGAAGCAGTCTGGAATATGAAAATATAAATCAGCAATAAAATGTATTATATATTTATTTATTTATTTTATCCCGATATAACAGTATTCAATAGAGCTAGATAAATCTATCGATTGTTTGCTGGGGAAAAAAAATCAAATTTCGTCTTCAAAAATTCAAGAAAAATAAATAAATAAATACATGTAGAGTAGTTTGTGCAGCAAGTCACGGGAAGGACGATTGTGATGTAAAACGTCAAGGCGGTGACGAAACGTCACGAGATGCAAACATTACGCCGGGATTTGACGTTGAAATTGTGCGTAACGCCAACTGCAACTGAACGACGTTCAATTGCTAAACGTCACGGGTCTAAAACGTTGTAACGTTTAAGGACATGGGTCTAAGAAGGTGAAGTTCTTAAGTCTCTCCAGAACGATCAGGTGACTATCATTTCTAAAGCCGAGTGATGTGCTAACAATATATACTCGGCCGTGACAACTTGCATGGTGTGTCAATAGATAGTGTCAAGATTTGCATTCAAAGATGCATTACACATTGTGATAGATGTACCATGCTGTAGCTATACTTTTGTGAATGTGTACTGTAGCTCATTTTTCGGTTAAAATGTTTACTAAAGTATAATCAGAAATAGATTACACTCAGTTTTATTGATTATTCTATAAAAAAAACCAGTGGAAGATAAAAAACAAATATTTGGCTGTGTATATAACAGGACGTGGTCTACTTTATCATAATAGTTTGAGGTTTTTTATCGCTTTGGACTTTGCCTCTGTATAGTTTAAATTTTTGTCAAAAATGTTTAACCTAAAAAAATCTAAGTTTTTAACGCCACCCCTTATGACAAACCCAGCTCCTTTTACAATGAGGCCAAAGGGAAAAAAATCATGTATATGGTGATATGGAGAGTTATATAAATCTAACCTTTGTCAAGTAAATTGCAAAAAGACTTGCATTTGAAGTGAATACATGTATAAAACATTTGTGTATATTTCTTAGAATTAATGAAAATGTGAATTCCAGATACATACCTGTATTTATGCATTTTCCCATCTCAATCTTAACGCAAATTCGGCGTACATGACGTCATTTGAGCTAACAAACAGTAGCATAGTTCCCGATCATACACTTTGGTAGTTAACCCCTAAACGACAAATATGTCACTTTGGTACTGAACCCCTAAACGACAAATGTATATGTCGCCTTAGGAGTAAAAGTTTTAAAGGATGATTCTCAAAACGCCGAGCTATCCGCCTATAGGATTCAAAATTTAAAAGTATGTTATAGACGTATTTATGGTGAAAAAACCTAAAGCTACTATCATTTTGTAAAAGTTAATATGGTAAAAATCTCAGTAAAATATTGCATTATATGTTTAACACATGTAATCCTTTAGCTTTGTCTCCGTATAACTCTATACAAACATGGTACAAGTCAGTGAAAATCAACACGTTTTTTAATAAATACATATAGAGCGCATGCCTCTCCATTAAAGATATTTTGAATACAAAAACTACCTTATTTTATTGTTAGATATGCAAAGTATGGTTAATGGAGAGATATGCGCTGACAGTGAATTTTGCAAAAACCAATGTTTAGAGAGTTACCCCAATATAACCTCTTACTATACCGTACTATACTCGTACTTGATATTAATAAACTCTTATTGTCAACAATTGCCGGTATATGTCTAGATCTTATGTTATGGGTTCGAATACCCAACGTGCCATTTTATCTTAATTCATTTTAATAAAACGTATATTTTACGGCTTTAATTCTTTCTTTTATCTTACTTTGTGTTAGAATTTAAATGCAATAATATTTATTTCTGCCAAAAATAATAATAGAAATAAAGACATGCACATACGTTTGCTTTAAACATACAATATAAGTCCAGTTTCAGGCCACGTGTCATTTCCCGTGTGTTTCCCGAACGATGAACACGTACTAGTAAACAATATGCCAAAACATTAAACTGTTCTAAGTGCAACTGTCGCACGAAAAAGGCCTTAGATGAAAAGTCGGGGTAGGTTTCAAATGTGATAAATGTCACTAGATGGGCAAGACTGAAGATCATGAGTCTGTGATTCCTCCAATAGACTTTATATCTGAATGTGTAGACCTACTCATTTTTAATTGCGGCAAATCAAATGCCATTTGCTTTCATGATTTTCAAAGAAAATGTTTCCTTACGAAACTTGCACTAATTAAGGCAAAAATAGACATTTTCGTTAACTAAGGTATCCTTGCACCATCTGGTATTCGCAAATACTGTAATCATTTTTCTGGCCGAAATATAAAAGCTTCAGTAAGTAATTTACTTTGGTGCAGAATAACAGAATTAAAATAAAATAGACAGCGAACCAACCAGTAAAGTTAGCTTCTACACACGTCATTATAAAAAAGAAAAAATGTTTCTCATATGCAAAGTATATATTTACACAGAGATTTATTTATATTTGGCCTCAAGTAATGACGCCTATAGAGGCTCGAAAAAGGTGTAACCTAGTTTCTTGCGTATTTATTCCTATAGGCGGATAGCTCGGCGTTTTGGGAATCATCCTTTGTCAGTTTGTGTTTTCAAAGTTTTTACTTTACTTTGGGATTGTGATTTGGACATGAATTGGTATGTTTGTTTTTTATTTTAACTTTGTTTTGTATTGTGATTTTGACATGGTCTGGTATGTTTGTTTTTGATTTTCACTTTTCTTTGGTATTGTGATTTGACCATGGCTTGATATGGTTGTTTATGCTCTTATCCTAAGAGTTTAAAGTTTATAGTTTTCGAGAAAATTAACCATATAAGTATTTGTTTGCATCTGTGGCCTTGACTTTGCCATTATATACAATATTCTAATATACTTGCTAATACAAAAAGTGTATAGTTTTTGAGATAACTATTTCAGTATTCGTTTCCATCTGTGACCTTGACCTTTGATCCCATGACCTTCGTTCATAAATCAAAATGACTGTTAGGCCAATGCCTACAATATTCTAACATACATGCCTATACAAAAAGTATAATTAACCATTTCAGAATGTGTTTGCATCTGTGACCTGGACCTTTGAACTCATGATCTCCATTCATGTATCAAAATGACCTTTAGACCAATACCTACAATATTCTAATATACATGCCTATACAAAAAGTTTATAGTTTTCAGATAATTTACCAGTTCGGTATTCGTTTGCATCCGTGACCTTAACCTTTGACCCCATGGCCTTCATTCATACACCAATGATTGATATGCCATTATATACAATCTTCTAATATACTTGCTTATACAAAAAGTTTAGTTTTTGAGATAACTTACCATTTCAGTATTGGTTTCCATCTGTGACCTTGACCTTTGAACCCATGACCTTTTTCATGTATCAAAATGACCTTTAGACCTACCATGCCTACAATATTCTAATATCCATGCCTATACAAAAAGTTTATAGTTTTTGAGATAATTTATCATTTCAGTATCCCTTTGCTACTGTGACCTTGACCCTATGACATTCATTATATATCAAAATAATCATTATGCCATTATATACAATATTCTAATATACATGGCATTTCAGTATTGTTTGCTTCCGTGACCTTGACCTTTGACCCTATGACCTTTATTCATATATCATAATGACTGTTAGGCCAATGCTCACAATATTCTTATATACATGCCTGTACAAAAGGTTGATAGTTTTTAGACAACTTACCATTTCAGTATTTGTTTCCATCTGTGACCTTGACCTTTGACCTTCATTCATATATCAAAAATATTCCTTGTGTAATTATAAACAATATTCTTCTATACATGCCTATACAAAAAGTTGGTAGTTTTTTTTAGATAATTAACCATTTCAGTATCTGTTTGCATCTGTTACCTTGGCCTTTGAACACATGACCTTCGTTCATATATCAAATTGATTGTTAGGCCAATGCCTACAATATTGTAATACATGTTTATATGTTTATGCAAAATCTTTATAGTTTTCCAGATATATTTACTAATGCACTAATTTTAGCAATTTCCCCAAAAGTACTTGCCATTTCCCCATTTTGGCCCCTACAGCTATGATTTGTGCAAATCTGAAACTAGGTGCCCTAAGTATGTTTCACATAAAATATCTAAGCTTTATCTCTTGTATGTTCAGAGGAGATGATTTTTTTTTAAAAATTAAAATTCCCCCTTTATGGAGCCCCAGGGGACATTACCCCCCTTCTTTTGTGCAAACCTGAAAGCCCTTCATTTACTGCCAAATATTTGAACCTGTCTATAAAGGCTACCCAAGGGACCTTTATATACAGTTTCAAATAATATGAATAAAGGACATTTGGAATACTACTGGCCTTTATAAGCCTTATGTAGAGGTGGCCTACTGTAATTGCATTTTTTCTAAGTTCAAGAACAGTCAAATGGTTCTAATTTATCAGACATTTTCCAGGATAAAGCTCAACTATTTTGAGTAGGGCCCCAGCCCATTTCAGTACAGAAATTGTGAACTTTAGGGGGCCCATATCTAATTTTAAAAGCCACGAGCTACTGTATCCCTACTATTATTAATCCCTCATTTCATCCCAGCTAAAGCATTTGCCTGCAAAACAGATCCAGCACTAAGAATGAGGTACCACTGTGATCAATAAGGGATTTCTAAAATGGTAGGTCAAATAAAGGTGTATGCCATGCATAGTACAGATGGTCAAGGGTGTGTCAATACACCTGTATTAGACTGGGTAAGAAGCTATCCCAAACTACAGCATCGTGGGTATTTTTAAAAGAGATTAGCACCATACGAGGGTTGTTCTAAAAGTTTTGCAAGTAGGCTTTAAAATAAAAAAACAAAGACTCGGATTTTATTTTACTTTAATCCTTCAAAATATTCCCCCTTTGCTTTTATACACTTTTGTAACCTTGATATCCAGCTTTGGAATGCTGCAAAATACTCCGCCTTTGGAATGCTGTTCAGACACTGATATACAGCACTGCCTACTGCACTTCTCGAATTATATCGACGTCCTGATAACATTGTCTTCAATTTAGCAAATAGGAAAAAGTCGCAGGGACTTAAATCTGGAAAATATGGTGGATGAGGTATCTCAAGAATCTTCTCAGTCTTCAAATATTCTCGAACAAGTTTACATTTGTGTGCAGGTGCATTGTCATAAAGCAAACGAACATTTCTCATACCGCTTTTTGGTCGCTTACTAGAGTAACATTTCTTGACATTTTTAAGAACATTGTCTCTGTAAAACTTCCCATTGGTACCTCGACCTTTAGGAACTGGGATTTGAACAATTGGACCACTTGAATTAAAGAATATTGCGTATAATACCTTCTTTACACTCTGACATCTTCTTGCAATAATTGGAGTCCCTGTGACTTTTTCCTATTTGCTAAATTGAAGACAATGTTATCAGGACGTTGATATAATTGGTCATTGCTGTAAGTGGTCTACCATATCGTCCAGCATCTTTGGTACTCTGTAAACCAGCTTTAAATTTATGCAACCACCGGGTGACAGTACTAAATGACAGACATGAGCTTCCATAAACCTCACAAAGTTCATTATAAATCGCTGAATACAGCTCTTCGTTTTCATGTTTGCCCTTATTTTAAACTTCAGATTCTTTCATTATTACCAGAAAAGCCTTCAGTATGAATGACTATACTGGCCTTGTTATTAGATATCTTTTCAATTAAAGTATTCACGAACAAAAGTAGGACAGGTTTCGGTAGACATTAAATAAAGCTACCCGATAGTATGATTTATGCAAATTAGATTTGTGAACTGTATGGAAACCCATTAGTTGCAAAACTTTTAAAATAACCCTCGTAAGCACACTTGTTTTAGGCAACCAACATTGACCTGTCCGCTCGACCTTTAATTTTAAAGGTCACCGGTCACCAAAAACCGAATTTTTTTTAGTACTATTTTCCGAAAGATTACATAATGAAAAGTCGATTTAGCCACAAATAACATTTTTAACCATTTCTGTCTTTTGTTACAGCGTAAAATAAAGTCCTAAAACTGTTGAAAAATGGTGTTATCTCCCTTTGGTAGTAAGAGGGTCCAAAACCGGAAGTGACGCAGAAGGTGTTATCCAAGTTATCTAGTAACTAAAGCTTGTAGAGTGATCTGTATTTATTACCCAGATTTATCAGTAGTAACTTCTCATGTTTTATTTATTTATTTATTTATTTTTAATATTGGATATTTCAATTTCCTTCAGCATAAAAAAATAAATAAAAAATAAACATAATAAATAAATAATTAATTAAATAAATAAATAAGAACTATATTCTTGTTTGCTCTAAGTATGATATACCATTACTTATACTATTACAAAACATAATTTTACATTATTTATTTGTTTATTAACTAATGTATTTATTTATCTTTTTATTTTTATCTATCAAAACGAATTGATAAAAAGAATACACATTTTCGTGTTTTTATTTAAAATATTATTCATATTTATTTTCATTAATATTTAATATCATTCTAAATATTTTAACTTCTCTGTTGAATTTATTTATTTATTTATTTATTTTATTTATTTATTTATTTCGGTGAATTAATATTAAATATCAATATTAATATGTATATTAAAAAACATACATAATTTTCGAGCACTTTTGACCGGATTCTGTAGTCTGTCGCTTTTTTTCTTCTCTCTAGTACAGCTATATTATTAATTTACCTCAAATTGATTTTAATTCATATTTGTTTCAGAAATTATCCCATTTTTAGCTCACCTGACCGAAGGTAATGTGAGCTTATGGCATAGCGCAGCGTGTGTATGTGCGTGTGTGCGTGTGTGCGTGCGTGCGTGTGTGCGTGCGTGCGTGCGTCGTTAACACCTATTTTCGACTTCTCCTCTGAAACTACCAGACAGTTTTTAATGAAACTTTGTCAGAAGTATATATGGGCCGGTGCAATTCAGATTTGTTCGTGGCGTTGCCATGGCTACCATAACTAGGTCAAGGTGACCTAGGGGTGCAAAAATCTTAAAAAATCTTCTTCTCCGAAAGTACTGATTGGAGAAAAAATCTGATGTGATATTTGGCTTCTTTAGGGTCTTAAGCCTATAGTTTGTTCATTTTGTGAAATTCGGATAAAAAATAGGTTACGCGTTTTTGCGTTTAATTTTGAAAAAATCGTAAAATAGCTTCAAATTGTTATAACTTGACTATTTGACCAGATAATGACATGGGGTTTTCAGTTTTGACATCTTCTTGTTAGTATTATCAAAATGAGGTCAAGGTCAATTGTGAAGGTCGTGACCTAATTGTTTTTACCTCTGATTATAATTATTATCTCGAAAACTATAAACTTTTTGTATAGGCATGTATACTAGAATGTTGTAGGTATTATTACAACGATCATTTTGATGTATAGAAAAAGGTCATGGGTTCAAAGGTCAAGGTCACAGATGCGAAACAATACCGAAATGGTTAATTATCTCAAAAACTATAAACATTTTGTATCGGCATGTATATTAGAATGTTGTAGGTATTGATACAACGATTATTTTGATGTATAGAAAAAGGTCATGGGTTCAAAGGTCAAGGTCACAGATGTGAAACAATACTGAAATGGTTAATTATCTAGAAAACTATAAACTTTTTGTATAGGCATGTATATTAGAATGTTGTTGGTATTGATACAACGATCATTTTGATGTATAGAAAAAGGTCATGGGTTCAAAGGTCAAGGTCACAGATGCGAAACAATACTGAAATGGTTAATTATCTCGAAAACTATAAACATTTTGTATTGGCATGTATATTAGAATATTGTAGGTATTGATACAATGATCATTTTGATGTATAAAAGAAGGTCATGGGTTCAAAGGTCAAGGTCACAGATGGGAAACAATACTGAAATGGTTAATTATCTCGAAAACTATAAACTTTTGTATAGGCATGTATATTAGAATGTTGTAGGTATTGATACAACGATCATTTTGATGTATAGAAAAAGGTCATGGGTTCAAAGGTCAAGGTCACAGATGCGAAACAATACTGAAATGGTTAATTATCTCGAAAACTATAAACATTTTGTATTGGCATGTATATTAGAATGTTGTAGGTATTGATACAACGATCATTTTGATGTATAAAAAAGGTCATGGGTTCAAAGGTCAAGGTCACAGATGGGAAACAATACTGAAATGGTTAATTATCTCGAAAACTATAAACTTTTTGTATAGGCATGTATATTAGAATGTTGTAGGTATTGATACAACGATCATTTTGATGTATAGAAAAAGGTCATGGGTTCAAAGGTCAAGGTCACAGATGCGAAACAATACCGAAATGGTAAATTATCTCGAAAACTATAAACTTTTTGTATAGGCATGTATATAAGAATGTTGTAGGTATTGATACAAGGATCATTTTGATGTATAAAAAAAGGTCATGCGTTCAAAGGTCAAGGTCACAGATGTGAAACAATACCGAAATGGTTAATTATCTCGAAAACTATAAACTTTTTGTATAGGCATGTATATTAGTATGTTGGAGGTATTGATACAAGGATCATTTTGATGTATAGAAAAAGGTCATGGGTTCAAAGGTCAAGGTCACAGATGCGAAACAATACTGAAATGGTTAATTATCTCGAAAACTATAAACTGTTTGTATAGGCATGTATATTAGAATGTTGTAGGTATTGATACAACGATCATTTTGATGTATAGAAAAAGGTCATGGGTTCAAAGGTCAAGGTCACAGATGTGAAACAATCCGAAATGGTTAATTATCTCGGAAACTATAAACTTTTTGTATAGGCATGTATATTAGAATGTTGTAGGTATTGATACAACGATCATTTTGATGTATAGAAAAAGGTCATGGGTTCAAAGGTCAAGGTCACAGATGTGAAACAATACCGAAATGGTTAATTATCTCAAAAACTATCAACTTTTTGTATAGGCTTGTATATTAGAATGTTGTAGGTATTGATACATCGATCATTTTGATGTATAGAAAAAGGTCATGGGTTCAAAGGTCAAGGTCACAAATGCAAAACAATATCAAAATGGTTAATTATCTAGAAAACTATAAACTTTTTGTATAGGCATGTATATTAGAATGTTGTAGGTATTGATACAACGGTTATTTTGATGTATAGAAAAAGGTTATGGGTTCAAAGGTCAAGGTCACAGATGTGAAACAATACTGAAATGGTTAATTATCTTGAAACTATTAACTTTTTGTATAGGCATGTATACTAGGAATGTTGTTGGTATTGATAAAAGTCATTGGGGTTTAGTATTTATGTTGTCTTTAAATCTATCAGCTAGCCATAAGTTATCAGGTGAGCGTATCAGGCCCATGGGCCTCTTGTTATTTTATTTTTAGGTTAAAATCAATATATTATTAGAACACGTTTTCGAGTAGAATTTTTGTACAACGAAAATATCAAAATACAGGTTTAAAAAATAACTTCTTATTGTCTCTGAAATCAGAGACACATGTCTCTGCTGAAATCAAATATTTCACCCCAGTATTACTTGAATATGAAACGGTTGTAAACAATTTTCGAATTCTAATTAAAATCAATAGCTTCCCTATTCGCAGTAAGTTTAATTTAATAATAATAATGGAAATTGGAGTTTATGTCGGTGCGTAAGATTTTTTTTATCGAATATTGTTTAATTTTTTTTCGATAGAGTACTGGTCAGATTTCCAATCCCCATTTTGTTAAATCTTCAATTTTGATTTAATTTCAGTGTTTCCATGATAACTTTAAACAAGAGGCCCATGGGCCTTATACGCTCACCTGATAACTAATGGCTAGCTGATAGATTTAAAGTAAACGTAAATACTAAACCCTAATGACTTTTTTCTTTACATCAAAATGTACATTGTATCAATACCTACAACATTCTAATATACATGCCTATGCAAAACGTTTATAGTTTTCAAGATAATTAACAATTTCAGTATTGTTTTACATATGTGACCTTGACCATTAAACCCATGACCTTTTTCTATACATCGAAATGATTGTTGTATCGATACCTACAACATTCTAATATACATGCCTATACAAAAAGTTTATAGTTTTCAAGATAATTAACCATTTCGGTGTTGTTTCGCATCTCTGACCTTGACCTTTGAACCCATGACCTTTTTCTATACATCGAAATGATTGTTGTATCAATATCTACAACATTCTAACATAAATGCCTATACAAAAAGTTTACAGTTTTCAAGATAATTAACCATTTCTGTATTGTTTCACATCTGTGACCTTGACCTTTGAGCCCATGACCTTTTTCTATACATCAAAATGATCGTTTTATCAATACCTACAACATTCTAACATAAATGCCTATACAAAAAGTTTATAGTTTTCGAGATAATTAACCATTTCTGAATTGTTTCGCATCTGTGACCTTGACCTTTGAACCCATGACCTATTTCTATACATCAAAATGATCGTTGTATCAATATCTACAACATTCTAATATAAATGCCTATACAAAAAGTTTATAGTTTTCGAGATAATTAACCATCTTGATGTTGTTTCGCATCTGTGACCTTGACCTTTGAACCCATGACCTTTTTCTATACATCAAAATGATCGTTGTATCAATATCTACAACATTCTAATATACATGCCTATACAAAAAGTTTATAGTTTTCGAGATAATTAACCATTTTGGTGTTGTTTCGCATCTGTGACCTTGACCTTTGAACCCATGACCTTTTTCTATACATCAAAATGATCGTCGTATCAATACCTACAACATTCTAATATACATGCCTATACAAAAAGTTTATAGTTTTCAAGATAATTAACCATTATTGTATTGTTTGGCATCTGTGACCTTGACCTTTAAACCCATGACCTTTTTCTATACATCAAAATCATCGTTGTATCAATACCTACAACATTCTAATATACATGCCTATACAAAAAGTTTATAGTTTTCGAGATAATTAACCATTTTGGTGTTGTTTCGCATCTGTGACCTTGACCTTTGAACCCATGACATTTTTCTATACATCAAAATGGTCGTTGTATCAATAGCTACAACATTCTAATATACATGCCTATACAAAAAGTTTATAGTTTTCGAGATAATTAACCATTAAGGTGTTGTTTCGCATCTGTGACCTTGACCTTTGAACCCATGACCTTTTTCTATACATCAAAATGATTGTTGTATCAATACCTACAACATTCTAATATACATGCCAATACAAAAATTTTATAGTTTTCGAGATAATTAACCATTTTGCTATTGTTTTGCATCTGTGACCTTGACCTTTGAACCCATGACCTTTTTCTATACATGAAAATGATCATTGTATCAATATTTACAACGTTCTCATATAAATGCCTATACAAAAAGTTTATAGTTTTCGAGATAATAATTATAATCAGAGGTAAAAAAAATTAGGTCACGACCTTTACAATTGACCTTGACCTCATTTTGAAGATACTAACAATAAGATGTCAAAACTAAAAACCCCATGTCATTATCTGGTCAACTAGTCAAGTTATAACAATTTGAAGCTATTTTACGATTTTTTCAAAATTAAACGCAAAAACGCGTAACCCATTTTTCGACCGAATTTCACAAAATGAACAAACTATAGGCTTAAGACCTTAAAGAAGCCAAATATCACATCAGATTTTTTCTCCAAACAATACTTTCGGAGAAGAAGATTTTTTAAGATTTTTGCACCCCTAGGTCACCTTGACCTAGTTATGGTAGCCATGGCAACACCACGAACAAATCTGAATTGCACCGACCCAGACATGCTTATGACCAAGTCTCGTTGAAATCTACCGAGTACTTTCAGAGGAGAAGTCGAAAATGTGTGTTAACGACGCACGCACGCACGCACGCACGCACGCACATACACACGCTGCACCATACCATAAGCTCACATGACCTTTGGTCAGGTGAGCAAAAAAGGATATTTAAAATTTTCATTTACTACTAATAATAATTTTATTACGCCTAATTTTAATGAACTGAAAAGAACTCATATAAAAATGTGATACCAGTGGGATTATACCCGACTAACTAACGGCTAATCAAAACTCGAGGGAAACTTTCTTTAATTTTTTTCACAATAAATTAATATCGGTTAAAGTGTGATTTACATCCCCTCACATACCAGTAATTAAGAGATCATCAATATGCTACATTGGCAAGCAACATCCTGTTTAGAAGTAGACATCTATCACCTGTAATCAACAGGGTTTACCTTACAATTTGCAACATTAATTGACACGTGTGTATAAATCTTTATGATATACCCGGTAAATGTTATTTGTCGTTTTTGATGGATTCTGAAAAGATGTGTTTGAAAAATAAATGTTAAATTAGATTAGTTGATTTGAATAAGAGACATACAGGTCTCGATTTGTGTGAACATATGAACTGGTGAACTGACTTACTTACGGAATTAAATTAATTTTGAATATTAAAATTGTTAAAATCTATTCAAATGAATTTTTTTATTTGACTGAATCCATTCATAATAATTTATATTGTCTGAGATGATTATACCACTCTTATTTCCCTGACTTTTCTCGTATATAAAAAAATAGCCTCAATATATTCAATGCAATTACTGTATTTCCATAAATTGAGCGCACATGGTTTTCATCATTTATTTCTTTCAATTGAAAATGTTTCCATTAAACTATCAATAAATTGCATATTAAATGCACTGACCTAACCAAATTATATTTTGAAATGACAAAAAAAGTTATTCAGTTCATCTGTACATAGAGAAATTTTGGGAAAATTCGACGAAGTTTATACACTAATAGGGCCTCTTTCAAAGTTACATCAGGGTATTTAGGGTCAGGTAGGTCATTGTTGTTCGGTTTTTTTCATATTTCATCATGAATATTCCAACTATGACATAATTATAATATTTATAGTTGTTCCGAGTAAGAAGGTACAGAAGGGATAATTTTGACATGGTTATATTGGTTGTTTTGTTAAAAACTTCAAAAATTGCTATACGTACAGAATTAAATTCACTTATGGATGAATGAAAACTATTTTTTCCTATTAGGTCAGTATATTTTGTATCAAGTTTTGACAATATTTTGCGAGTTTGTTGGAAAATACGACTTTATTCTTGCGTTTTCCATGTGCACTCAATTTGTAGAAAGCTGCATAAGGGACTTGTGTAAATTTGGCTTTAATTTGTTCTTAAATTTGTGAAAAAAAAAAATTATCGTTCATTGTGGTATTATTATATCAACATTTCACAAAATATCTAATTTTGACTTGAAATCAAACTTTAAAACCCTTCAAAATGGCACACAAACCCACATGTTACATATGGATACATATATAGGTAATGTGTCTTTCCTCAGCAGCTTAACACCATGTACGTCATCAATTAGGTCGCCGGAAAGTTACGAGCGGTGTCGGAAATTACCGAGTATTAGAACTTCGTTCAGGTAAGTTTTTAGTATATTACAGGTAACTGCAATGTGTGAAAACCCACCAGACACATCTACCCATAGGAATGCAAATTACAAAATTCATAAATTTGGTGACCGGTGACCTTTAAATATATATTTTGAGTACATTTATGTATAGGTATCACAGATGTTAATTTCATCTACCTACTGAGAACATCAATCATGTGCATAGATGTAATAATCAGCTGCAAATCCCAACAATACCCATGTAGGTATTGCATAAGGTGGATCCTCCTATATGAATATTCCTAAGGAGAGGTCAATCTTGTTTAGTATTATTAAAGATTGATTGATTTGGGTTTTACCTCCTAGTCAAGAATATTTCATTTGTCAAGACGTTCATGCTTTAGATGAAGTGGCAGAAATTTTGACCTTTGCAATGAAGTGTGAAGTGACCAGAGCTGAAAAAACCTCTATACCCAGGACAGGGATCGAACTAGCAACCTTCTGCTCGAGGTGGGATGCTCTAAAATTGAGCTACCCCGGCATACAGCTATGGAGTGTAATTAAACTACAGTGATGTGCTCATGGCAATATGGGGGGAGGGTCTTTAACTAGCCACAGGACAAAGGAACCTCCGGCTTTCATTTCTAAATACAGAGTGTTTGGCGAAAGAAGTCACTACCTATTTTCAAGTGTAAGTCAGACTGGCCTCCAACATAGAAAGCTAGCACTCAACCAACTGAGCTATTGTAGTGGTCATGGTAATAAAGACCTAATTTCTTTGATGTCAATCTGAGCTATTGTGTGAAGGTGTACTGGTATAATCTTACACTTTAAAGTTATTAACAAATATGAACAAATGCATAGCAGATCAGAAATACAGTCAAACATGTCTATAAAAGTCACCCAAGGAAACCTGTAAAAGTGGTACAAAGATCCAAATGATCAGGTACCTACTTTCTATATTTCTAATTTGAACAAAATCAGTAGAAAATTGAATCCACAGAGGTGATTTTAGGGATTTTGCTATTTAAAGTAATGGTGGCCATGGTGGATTTCATACGGGGCTGCCTTGTACAAACTTTGGTCTACTCCACCCATAGAGACCTCCCACACCAAATTTGGCTTCAATTGGCCCAGTGGTTTTGGAGAGAAGATCAAAGTTTACTCAGGCATGCAAGCTTCACTGCGCCATTAGCTCAGCTGGATATAACCAGTTGAGCTAAAAATCTTTTAGTTTCAAAAGTCAAGCAAAATAGTCTGAAACAAAAAATATTACAAATACAACTCAAACAAACTTTATTCTGCAAGACATTTATTCACATACAAAAATTCAGCTTACACATTCATGATAATGCTATCTTACACATCAATGACCAATCACTTACAAACTAGTATAAAGATAAACAATTGTAAGAATTTACCAATATCGTAACCATGGTTTCCTGTAAACTACATCATCTGACTGGCTGCTCAGTGACAGACAAAGACCCTCTCTTTAATGTATAACAATAAAGTAGAAATGGTTAAAATTTCATATATGAAAAACTTTCACAATAATAAAATGGATAAAATTTACTAGTTATTTTAGAAATAAATTAAGTTTACTTTTATAGTCTCATTGTAGATTATTATTCTAAAATGACTTTAGTATGTTTTTTTTTAAATTGAAATTAGAGGTCAAAATATGATAACCTTTGATCAGTCGGTTTGATATTTGGTATTTATAAATACTACTATATCAGTTAGTTTAATTTTAAACATGCAAAAGATATAACTTAAACCAAAAAATATGAAAATTGGATATTGCCATGTTCAGTTCTAACCAATATTCACCCAAAATATAATACACCATACGTCCAGTGTCTGTAATTACTTAGTTTAATAATGTTTACATGTGTTACCCCCCTCCTTACCCAAAAATAAGAAAAAGTTGTAATTATGGCGAAAAGATACAATTGTGGATTGGTAGAAAAGTAAGTTTAAGAGTACTTCACATTACTCAAAATTTAATTCATCTAATTGATCTTAATGCAGTGTATCCAACTAAAACGTCATTTCATACTTTTAATTTAAAGTCACAATTTGTTTTCTCTTAGAATCAAAATTTTACAATTGATTTAGCAATATAAATTTCCTGAGAGAGGTAAGACTTTTTCTGAAGTTTTTGTTGTAAAATTGTACAATCAAGACCATTCTAAAACTTTAAAAAAGAAAAACAAAT
The DNA here is from genome assembly GCA_021292105.1 of Anadara kagoshimensis. Classification (NCBI taxonomy): domain Eukaryota; kingdom Metazoa; phylum Mollusca; class Bivalvia; order Arcoida; family Arcidae; genus Anadara; species Anadara kagoshimensis. Next base: position 31,115,546 of record CM037872.1, on the reverse strand, counting down.
TTCCAAAAAATTACCACTAAAAGGATTGTGATTAAACTCACAGTATAGAAACAACCATCCTCTTTGCTAAATGTCACTTCATCTAAAATTTCAATGTATATTTCAACACAAAAAATTCTTTATTCATAACAATATATAGTCAATAATCTTTCATTCAAATACTGTATAAGAAGTAACATTTGCGGGCATTAGCGATTTTCCCTGTTTCCCTTATTTTCTCGTACCTTGAATATATAACTTCCAGGCGAAATCTCCTTCCCTTTGGTACACATTCCCTACAGTCGGAACCATGAAAATTCCTCACCGTGAAATACATGTAGTTAAAAAGATCAAAACCTTGAGTTTCCTGCCACTAATGTTTCTTCTTATACAATACATGTACATATAATCATAACAAAATTTACAATACACATACCACTCTCGCTCGCACCTCAGGATCCATTAAAATGTAATTATGATAATGTTATATTCATCAATTATTTTGTAATTTATAGCGATATATATATCAACAAATAAAATTCTTTCATTTAAAAAAATGTCCATAACAACCATACTGTTAATGTGGATCCCTGCACCATACCACATTCAACACCAACCTCTCAACAAAATCATCATCATCATCATATCAAACCAACAGTATTACTTCTTTGTAGAAAAATACAATTAAAATGAGACAATACTGTAAACAAAAAAATTAAGGATTTCTTATTGACAAAATATGTAATATTAAAAGTATATAAAATGATATTGTAAATATATTGTAGCAATTTCTGCTTCACATCAATAATCTCTGATTAACTAAAGAAAAAAAAAAAAAAAAAAAAAAACAATACACAACCATTTATTACCACAAGTCTAAGGCACAATGGATATCTAATATTCTAATGTTGATTGATGTTAATATTTTTAGGAATTATTATCAACTTTATAACACAAGTTTTTTTCTTTTTGTAACATTTCCTGTTATATAAATATAAATATATTATATTTATGTTATATAAATATTGGGACAGCCAAGTATTGTAGAATTTATTTTAATTATTTTGTTCGCAAACATTTAATTGTTATGTCCATTATTAACATTACTAGGCACAATATGGTATAGTTGACCATATGTATAATGTATATAAGTACTCTTTAAAGTAATCTTGTTTTTTTTTTTAATATTAAGCATAAATATTCTACAAATGTTTACACAAAATAAGCATTTGTGAGAAAACAAGCAAATCCGGTGAATTAAGATCCCCTACCAGAAGTAGGTACTTTTTGTGATTTACACTTGTGTTCAAAGGGAGATAATTCCCAGGAAAATCAGCAAACCAATTTCAGTTATGATATGTTTATTTTCTGCACCAAGTAACGTAAAATAGTGCTTTATAGTTTTGGAGAATTACTCTGACAAGAGGCTGCTGGGCGGAGGCATGTTCAATGTGAGTAAAAATATTTGTTGTGAACTACTCAGGGTCACTAATAAACTGTGACAATAAATCCACCATGAAACTGAATATCCCTGTTAGATAGTCAAGCTAAATATCCCTATCAAATACTCAAATGCTTGATACCAAAACTGTGAATCTTTATATCGGCCAATACTTCTACATGTATTTAGACATAATATACATGTAAATATATTTTACTTAACATAACATGTTTCAACTTTTTGTAAAGTTATTACCAAAATTTCAAATCATATCTTATTCCTTAAAATAAAGGTTTACTAAATATCTAAATATAAAATTTTACTAATAAACAAGCCTATACAAAGAGACACTTTTCTAGTAAATTAGCCATTATAGTGTACTTTTGCAAATTCTACTGATGGACGGATGGCAAATTTTGACTAGGAAAATAATTCAACAATCAACATTAGAAATGATTATGCATTAAGACCAATACCTCGTATAAAATAAATGACATCAAAAAGATAAAATAAGAAAAAACAAACTAAAGTACACAACCATATGGTAAATCTAGTCTTCTGAGAAAAAAAATATGATATGCTATCATGAAATCATTAAACATTAAGGTTATTCAATGGGACAATAACTATCAGACAATTACAACATACACTTTTGCAACCCATATACATATTTAGCAACAGTATATATATGTATGTACAATGTCACAGATCTAAATCTTCATATCAATAGGCAACAAAAACCGTAATAAAATGACATACATGTATATATTTCACAAGTACAAAACAATACACAAACTACCAAAGCAAAGAGATTTCTAGTTTTTTTCTCCTAACTATACAGACAAGTACAGTAAAACCTCATAATAATGCCCCTATTTACTTAAACGTAACAGAATAGCTTCAGGGTCAATCAACTCAACTCCTAACTGATCTGAACATCATTTTGACAAAATACATTTTGATTTACTTTACATCAAATTTAATAAGCAAATTTAGTGTGAATTCCGGTCTGCCACTAGTAGGTTCTTTTTGTCATTTGGACTTGTGTTCAAAGGACCACAAGTCCCAAAATATGCACACCAACTCTGGTAAATGATAAGTGCATCTTCTATCAATGTTGATGTTTTGTACAGTTTTGCAAGTGTTTCATAGTTTTGGAGAATTACTATGTATAAGAAGTGTCTGGATAGATGAAAGTTTAAATTTAATACCAGTATCTCACTTTTCTTTAAAGGCAGAGGATACTAAATGCCCGAAATATATGTACTTTCTAATTACACAAATCACCAATAATTGACAATAAACTTGGAATTTTAATACCACTGGGACTGAATTGAAACTACCACCAGCAATATTTTTTCAAAGTATGCTAGTAGTACCTATATATAAATTTCCTATACTTGCCCCTCTTTAAAAGTCTGCATATTGGCCAACAAGCCACATGTAGAAATTAAGGCAAATTGTTGTTCATCTTTTATCAGATTTATGCACAAACTTTTACAAATAGAGACCTTATCATGAGTTTTCACTGTAGCCAATGCCTACTTAAATGACTTAAAAAGGGTTTTAAATGATAAGATTGTACACCAATCAATGCTGAATTTGTTTTCCAACCTCAAAATTCTACAAACTTGAGAAAATTTAATAGACATTTCGTTATACATTTATCATATTTTCCAAAAATTTACACAATATATGAAAACCATCATCCTTAATGGCAGTAATTTTGGTATGAAAAATCATACACTAGAATCTTAAATTATTGCTAAACACTTTTCAAAATAATTTCACTATCAATTTCAGTGATGTGACAATTTAAAATCATCAGAAAGCAAGAGCAGTGCTAGATGGAGAAGATATGCCTGTTTATATTTTTGCTATTAAAGAAGTGCTAAAGATCACCATATTGGTAAAGAACAAAAGGACATGAAATATTTAAGTAATATCACGTGAAAGGGAAACATACCCAGTAAACTACGGCTCTAGTCAATAACTTTTCCTGTTCTATTCAGTAGTGTGAGGAGTATGCCGGAGGGGAAATGTATTAATATTCTGAGAATTTGGCAGAGTTATCTCCTTTTGCACACAAAATTTTATATCCTGTTAATCAGGAATACCAATAAAATCTTAATAAATATCTTTAACAGAATTGGAAGAGTCTGCAAAAAAAATTATTACAAAAGGATGGCTGACAATGCCTTACCGTAATACATCATGTTCCTAGAAACAGGCGTGCATATAGAAAAGAACAAAATCTAATATCCCACACACGACAAGACGGTACATAAAATAGTCATATACTTAATTATATATACAACAAGAGTATTATTATCCCCAAACCCAACAATAATTCTATTCCATCATCAACATCATTTCTACCAAATGAATTACATAAATTATATAACATATATATACCGAGTGAAAAAATAACATATCATAATATATAATGACAAAATTCAACATTTAATTTTAATACATGAAAAATTTACGATTACAGTAATCATTGCTTACTTAATTAGTCATGAAGATCTCTGCTAATCCTAAACATGAAATATATGCCTCAAAAGACACAAGGATTCCAATATGAATGAAATTTAAATGACATCTGGAAAAAGCTTACAATTTTTATATGTAAGCTACAAATATATATATAACAAATATTCACAATCTATATAGCAACAAGCAAATTCAACCACCTATATTTTAAAACATGCTTTTGTGCAGAAAAGAATTTGCATGTATGCTCAATGGAACAATTTTGCAAAATAAATTTCTCCAACACATAAAACAATGACATATTTAATCAACAAAGATGAAACATTTTCATCGTTAAATTTACAATTAGCACTATTTAGAATAAAATAATTTTCAAGCATATAAGTAAAATATTTCACAAAAAAAAATATGCAGAGACTATATGAGCTAGACTAGCAACATGCAGATATATTAAATATTAAACTGAAACAAGTCACTTGTCGGGTGTAGGTGGTGGTGTTAGGAAAGTTGGTGTTTGTGGAACACCTTCTGAAGCATCACCACTTCCCGTACCAGGTTGTCGGAATGAAATATGAGCTGATGTACTGTAAGGCTTAGCTGGGACCATTACACGCTGAACTTTATGACCATGTTTGACTAGGATGGTTGGACTGCTAAATGGACGCCTAGGTATAGCTTGGACAGTTTTCTTGGCATATGGTGCCGCTGAGGCAGTTACTGAACATTTACTTGGAGGAGGGAGAGCGACAACTGATGGAGTAGCAGGGTGAAGAGGCATCGTCATGGCAACAGTTGTAATTGGTACATTCATCACTGATATTGGTGGCTGGTCAATGGAGCTGTGTGTGGCTTGTTCAGTGGCATATGTGCGGTGGTTGACTACATTTTGTTCCGAGGATATGGGGACCATACTGCCCTGAAACAAGGTGCATTCCTCAAGCTTAAGTATATTAATGCAAACATCTACTAATTGCATGCAAATTTTAAAACCTTATCACTGATCTGTTTCATTGCTTTTACTCTAAAATTTCAAAATTTCCAATAGTTATCAACATAAAACAATTTCCTGTAATGGGTAAGGTAAAAAAAAAAAATCAAGGTTAGTTTTTTCCTTCACAGCATAATTTTGTAAATTTTCCTATTTTTACTTTCAGTTTTCATCACGTTATAATTCTTTATTCTGCGTTATAATAGTAAGAGTGAAAGATGAAACATCAGATCAAAGGCTCTTTCAATATCAAAGTCAATACCAACAATTCATTTATGTAGACAAAATATTCAGATTTGTTAAGATAGAGTTGTTCTTTTAATAATTTTCAAGTGATACTGACTTTGGTATTTGAGATAGATGTATATGCAGAATGCATTACTTTTATCAGTGTCGTAGACGGGAAAAATATACCGGTACTTTCATTATTAAAATGTGCTACCCATTTTATGTGAACAACTCATTTTTTCAGGTTTAAGTAGAGAAAAAAGTACTAACTTGCCCGTCTCAATCTAGTTTCAAATTAAGATATATATTTATAGTCATAAATGATATACCTATGACTATGTGGGTGGAAGTAAAGTCTAGCATACGTGACAGTATTTTTTTTCTAATGTGTTCCAAAAAAAGGGAAATAATCTAATCAGGACCACAACAGAAAAAGAAATGCATTCAACATTTTTCAAAATTAGACTAATTTAACAAACATGCATAACATTAAACGAAACAAGTGCGGTAAAATTCTGCAAATTTTTAGCAATTAAGGTATTCAATATTAAAAGGTGTAGTACCACTGTCAAAATGTCAAGCACTTAATTTTAGTAACAATAATTGTAACTATTTTATCATGTTATCAAATTTGAAAATGTACTAAGAACTCGCGAAAACTATACACAATAATACTTGTAATACTTCTCAGTAGAAATGGAAAACATGCAGCTTTTTCTATATACACAAGTACATGCAATAGGTTCATGTTGTGAAAACAATCGATAAAATCCATTCCAAGAAACACAAATGTGTGAATTTTTATATACTACGATGACAATAGAAACTATATTATAAAATCTGTCTCTATTTCAACTAGCAATATTTTCATAACAAGATGTGTAAATACATGTTCCTATAGCCAGCCTTGCTTAATCATCAATAAGTTCACAAATTTAAGTGGTATAATTTTCTTGCTCTATTTCACATTGGGTCCGTGTAGCTTGCTATACAGGAGGGGCTTACTTTTTCTTAAACACCAAGTCTCACTTCCTTAGCGAAACTTCATGTGTTTAACAAACTTAATTTGCCAATTTTAACAGGATTTTTATTTTTTAGGATCGTGATTTGAACATGGACTGGTATGTTTGTGTTTTGATTTCAAAATCTGCCATGGACTAAGATTTTTTTCTTCAAAATACAGCAAATAGATAAAGAGTGTACCGTAAATCTTTGAGTAAAACTAAAGACAAATTTATAGTCGGAAAGTGCTTGACAGTTTACAAGGTTCAAGAAAACGGCACAATTATCAATCTGTTACCATGGTTATGTTATGTTACATATATATACACATAATAAATACATGTATATATAAATATAAGAATATAAAATTTTATAAAATTGTGCAACAAAATTCAAAATGAACATAACTATTAATATAAAAAAAGTTCTCAAGTAAGTACAATAAAATAGGCAATCAACAAACAAAATATGAGTATGTGTGACTTGTTTCAGTTTAATATCTCTGCATGATGTATACAACATAATTTAAAGTCATAATTCTAATCAACAAAATGGGAAAAACACTTCTACCTCTATAAAATATATCCAGGTCGTAAAGAATCGGGTTAAAAAAATATATATGAACAGCAGAATACCTATATTTGTTTAGGAGATAAGCGTTTTCCAGTAAAAAACCAAAGGAATGTTACAATTTTATTGCACGACAAGTATTCAAAAAAAAAAATTGTTTATGGACTTGATAAAATATGGCATCTTTTGATACCTTTTTGTCTGCTTATAAAAGACAAATATATATTAATATTAAATTTAACTTTTTTTTGTATTCTTTATCTTTGCATCAAATACATATTATAATTATTATTATATATATACATTTAAATCCAAGTCTTTAACAATTACTATTGTCACTTTCTGCATCATAAATTTGTAAATATATTACAAAGTTTTTGTTTATAAAATATTGGAAATGTTTTTGATTCGTTAGATGACTTTTTTGTCTGTTCATCTATTTAAGTAGTCTATAGGCAACTGTCGAGGCAGCAGGGGACGGATATGCTAACAGATAATTGTGGTTAGGGTCCTCTACCTGCAACAAATCAGTACATTAATTCAAATTCAACAAATATAAATAAATATATATAAAGACACACAAGATTCCAAAATTCTTGCCTGAAAAATGCATATACTTGCCTCTAATACCAAACAAAGTAGTGTTTCCACTTTTGTCATTTCAGAGTGGGTGGGTAGGTGGGAATTTTTTTTCTTTTTCTTTTTTCAATTTAATTTTTATTTGTTCACATTTACATTACTTATTTATTCTGTAGCAATATTTCCGACTTGCTTCTCAAGAACTGGCAATAAATACTTGATAGGCCCCAGAAATAAAGGTGGGTATGGAAAGTAGAAACACATAATAACTTTTCATGGACTAGCTTAAACCTTATTCAACACGACTGTGTATGCTGATATGGGGGAAAGTAGAAACACACTATAACTTTTCATGGACTAGCTTAAACCTTATTCAACACGACAGTGTATGCTGATATGAGGGAAAGTAGAAACACACTATAACTTTTCATGGACTAGCTTAAACCTTATTCAACACGAAAGTGTATGCTGATATGAGGGAAAGTAGAAACACACTATAACTTTTCATGGACTAGCTTAAACCTTATTCAACACGACAGTGTATGCTGATATGGGGGAAAGCAGAAACACATAGTTACTTTTCATGGACTAGCTTAAACCTTATTCAACACGACTGTGTATGCTGATATGAGGGAAAGTAGAAACACACAATAACTTTTCATGGACTAGCTTAAACCTTATTCAACATGACTGTGTATGCTGATATGAGGGAAAGTAGAAACACACAATAACTTTTCATGGACTAGCTTAAACCTTATTCAACACGACTGTGTATGCTGATATGAGGGAAAGTAGAAACACACAATAACTTTTCATGGACTAGCTTAAACCTTATTCAACACGACTGTGTATGCTGATATGAGGGAAAGTAGAAACACACAATAACTTTTCATGGACTAGCTTAAACCTTATTCAACACGACAGTGTATGCTGATATGAGGGAAAGCAGAAACACATAGTTACTTTTCATGGCCTTGCTGAAACCTTATTCAACATGACTGTGCATGCTGATATAAGGAAAAGCAGAAACAATTTAGTTATAGTTACTTTTCATGGCCCAGCTTTAACCTTATTCAACATGACTGTGTATGCTGATATGAATGACAGTATGGTAGTTATAGCAAAATCTGACACTGTTCAGGCAAGACAGTTAAGTAAAGCTAGCATGATTACATTTTACATATTGGTTTTTGGCTTTGAAGCAGAAGTTGAGCGTTGTATAGAACAGAACAAAGCCAAAATAAAAGAGCAAATTCAGTGAATTATGATCAGTGAATCAGTATGTTCTTTTCCTTTTCTTTTCATGATTTGCACTTATGTTAAAAGAGCCATTACTCCGGGGAAAATAAGGTGACCTTTATATGCAGGTTTTGTTTGAGTGAAAATCCAAGATGATTCTACACAATTTCCAACTCTGGTAAAAAGATAAACTTTTTTTACCACAAAAATTTGTACCATGTGTAAAATAAATATATTTTCATCTTATTGTCAATTTAAGAAATCTGCGAAAAGGTTGGAAAGTACAAAACCATGAAAAGTTGAACTCGCAGAATTAAGTATATTTACAGTATCTTTTCATAAATCAAGACAAATAATCATTTACAAAGCCCGACAGACAGAATTTTTACAGAAGCAACTAAAGAATATTCCAAAGAACAGAAAAAATTAAAGAAAATTCCAAAGAACAGAAAAAACTAAAGAATATTCCAAAGGTTAAAAGGATAACCAAATCAATGATTATTCTTTAGATTTTCAAAAGCAAGTCTTATTAAGTAGGATGGGTGAGAAGCTATAATACTGATATCCATGATGCCATGCAAACTTAAAATTTCGTGATGTTTTTCTTTGAAATGCACCATGCAACACATCAAATGAAATTATGAACAATTTAATCCTTGATACAAAATTAAATGGTATTGTGTGATATGGTTTAAATAATTTAAACCAAAATAAGCTTTATGGATCAGTGATCAGAATTTTTTATAAACTGAATATACTGGTAATGATGGCAAAACTATCATACAAAGAAAGCATTTATGATTTGAATAATAACTGTAAAATGAACGCACTTGAGCTGTTCACCAGCCATTATGTGGTAAAGCAAATCGCTTTGAGTCGCAAGATATCAAATTCAAAATATGAAGAAAAAGCTAACAAACTGGAAGATAACTTTCTCAAATGTCGAGTGACCAGGGCTAAACCGACATTGTTGTGACACCTTAAGTATGAAAGCTAATGCCTAATGTCTAAGCCAGTAACCATCACGACCCCACTTCAAATCATTTATGTATCGGCTTCAAAAAGCTTGGATCTCAACAATACATGTCTCTAAACTATTAAGTTAGTATCATTTTATTTTTATCTTGTCTAAATTAAGACAAAAGATTTATTAATCTTCACTACGAAGCCAGTTAACATAAGCACCCACAAGCCAAACTACTTTCTTTAGAGCTAAAAACCGAGCAGCATTCAAAACTAGCAACATGGCACTGAATATCAGAAAAAAATTTAACATGACATGCCACCATACCAAGAAACAAACACACACAGACACATATTCTTGTATAGTACATTTGACAAATTGAGCAAAGATTTCACAAAAATACATGTTTATTTTTTTTTTTAATTTATATATAGATTAAAACATTTATTTCTATTTACTTAGAAAATATTGGATCTGTATGCAACAACTTTAAATGAAATAAATCAAAAGTTACCATAACTAATTAACAAAATTATGAATAAATAATATTTAGTTAAGTCAATATTAAACTTGCACGTTAAAACCTATTCAAACTGTATTCCTGACTTTACATTTCAATGTTCAACTTAGTAAAAATAAATACATATTATGGATGATTTTTTTAATTTGAATGAATATTTGGATCATGTTTTATTTATGTTTTACATAGAAAATTAATATACAAAAAGAGGTTTAAATTCCTGTAAAATGTTTTTGTGCCTGGCAGGGGTTTAATTTAATTTTTCTCTCCACTGGCAAATGTTTGCCAGTACTAAATTTTTTCTACTGGCATTCTTAGTTTTTAACTGGCAATTTTATTTTTTCATACTAAAAATGTTTTCTACAGTTAATATACACACACATGTTTCATGTATACTTCTTGACATCAGCCAGGATGCTTTGGAATTTGAAATTGAAAGAAATATTTGTTTGATAATGAAATGCATTTTTTACATGAAAGAAAAAGGCACTTGCTTTATTTTGCATGTAAGTAGATTTTCAACTCACACTTTGTAAAAACCAGTGGCATTTTGCCAGTGCCAAATTCGAACCCTGTCTGGTTAAAAAAGTTCAGCAGACTTGAACTGAATAAAATCCAAAGAAAACCAGCAAAAAACTGATAGGGTAGCCACTCAGATTAAATATTTTATTGCTATCCCTTGTTCTTATATCAATGAATTCTTTATTTTATTTTTTATGGCTCTTTAATTCACATCTACTTTTAAGTTTGGATTCAAAACTAATATGACCTCAAATGTTGATTTTTTTTCCTTTCAGCTTATAAGAATTCAATGGATATCAATCATTTAGCACATTTCAAAGCCAAATTAGTCATCGATTTCTTAATTTTTTTATTCCTGTTTTTATAAATTCCCTGAGAAGTCTTGCAAGACCAAATGATTATTGTTGTAGATAAACAGAAAAGTATGATATTAAATGTTATCATTTTTTTTCTAAAAAATTTTCAGTCGTTTATTTATGTAATAGATTATAAATATTTTTTTCATTATTTTTTATTATTAAATTACTATTATCATTATTAAATTATTTAAAAACATTATTTACACTCTTCAAACATAAATTAAGTTGATATATTACAGATCATAAATAAATTATATTTACACAAAGTTACAATGAAATATATACAAATGTGTCCGAAACCTTCTGTCTCTGGACAAAATGTATTTACTATAAATGGTTTCATTACACTGAAAAAATAAACTCCATCAATATAAAAATATTTACTTTTCGTGACCATTTTCTTATCCAAAATATTATATTTTTAGATTTTCAACTTAGAAACTTTCACACACATAACTATCCCTGAAATACCAGTAGATAAAATCTCCTTTCACAGACCTAATTTTTGTATTTGCAAAATTGAGTGTTAACTTCACAGCACATGGTACCTTCGTTCAATATACTTTAACTTATGACAATTTCAAAAACCCTGATCACAAACACCAATAATTTATAGATAGGATGTTACAAATATACAAGACGACATGAAACTAATAAATAAGTTTTTTTTAAGATTTGCTAATCCAGCCAATTCTGGAATAAAACAATAAATAACTTAATATGGAATGATTAATGATATATAAAATAAAGCCCTTCTGTTTTCAAACTGCAGCATTTTCCCGTCATTACACTGCAAATGGATTAGGTATTACCTCAAAAGCTGCCTGTCCTGCTTCCATCACTGCTGCTGCCGTATCTGTCAACTCAGCCGGTTGGTAAGCGTGAGGTGGGGGCTGGGCATACATCAATTCTGGTGATGCATGCATAGCTGCATAAATATAACTTGGCGAACCTGCAACTGTCTGGCTGGCAGGACTCTAATAATTTAAGTATATAAATGTAGATATAATAATGATGAAATTTACATAGAGCATTTTTTCTTTTTACAAATTTCTTTTTCTTTTTACAAATTTACATTAATTCCATTTACAATTACAATTACTAGTTAAATTAATTTCTTCATTTTAATTCTTAATTGAATGAATTGTACTTTAAACTTAAATATTTTCAACCAATTTATCCATATACACCCACATTCTGTGTGGCATAAAAATTTTAAATCACAAGTTTTTTAAGTGAAAAAGCTATGATTTAAATCTGCACTAAAGTGTGCGCTAAATTCCCCAAGTCATGGCCACTAGCACTTTCAAAATGTCAAAATTCATGGAATTTGCCAATGTCACCTATGGTCAAATGACTCAATTTTTCTATTATCGACCTACTCATTAGGAATAACTTAAACTTACCTGAGGAGTCCATCTCCACTGTCCTGCTGGACTTGCTGCCCACTGTGGTGTAGTCTGAAATTTATCAGAATCAACAACATGTGAACAAACTATGAGGCATATAACAGAGATACAAAATTTTGAACAAAAATTACTGTAAAGGTAAAATCTGGGTTTCCAAGACAAAATAATCAGAAGTATAGAAGACTTTGTGTATACATCTAGACCAATTAAAATTTTTTACAAGCTGGAGGTATGACAAAAGCTCTTCCAAAATTTATGAGCAAGCTAAAAATGATAGCAGTATTCTTTCATGATTTTCAGAACTTTTGTATTTTTAACAAAATTAAGCAGTCTCTTTGAGCGACCAATATGTCACTAGCATTGCTGTGGTGGGTTAAAATACTATTAACTTGAAATAGAACTGTTTCTTGGGAGCCAATATCCTGCCCCCAAACATCTAAAAGGGTTTAATGTTTTCCCGCAACCATGACCTTTCCGATATGACCTAGATTCAAGGTCATGACACTTCTTTGGACAATGAAGATTATTCATGTGAAGTTTTATGGCAGTCATCCAAAGCAATTATGAGATATAGCCCAGACACAATTTTACAGACAGACAGACATAGTGATTCCTATATACCCCTCAAACTAGTTTGCGAGGGAGATAAATATTATGGTGAAAAGCTACTCTAGACTTACTGGTTGGTATGCAGAGTACTGTGGTGTTACATACATAGTTGGTGTCTGAGGTACCATTACTGTAGAGTACGCTGCAGCAGCTGGCTACAAGTATCAAAATAAATATATTTAAACAACAGAAATTCATATTTGTTTGCAATTTTGAACAGTTTGGTTTAAATTCAGTCTATCAACTTTTTCCAAAATTTTAAGCATATGTTGAGGTTTAAGGAATTATTCCAGTTTTATTATTCATACACTATGCAACAGTCAATCTGATGGTAGTGGAGTAATGGTGTTTTATGCCCAAGTCAAGATTCTTTCACTTGTATCAAGGCAGTTAGTTCTGAGATCATGGAAGAAACTGAAGTGTCTGGAGAAAACCACAGACCTCTGGCAAGTGAACTGACAAACTTTTTCACACTGGAATCTGTCCAGAGTTGCAATGAGACCTAAACATTCAAACCTAAGCATTGAGATGGTAGTGTGATCTGCACGTGCATGCTTTACATGTTAAATGACAAATTAAAGTTATGGCGGCAATGCTACAATTTCCAAGTTATAGTGGACTTTTTTCAAGCAGTAAACTATATAATTTCTTGTTGAACTTGCAGTTGGATAATTTTCACTATTGGAAGCAATGAATCTGGTAATGAATTAAAACATTTTAAGTGTATGTCAACAACTTAATAATAATAATAATTATTTAACTAAAAGAAATGGTTCTCAACACTACAATGAGCTATATTGTAGTAAGACTTTCATTTGTCTACATGTTTCAGCAGACGTCTTCAGGACTAATTATATTTAGTAAACAAACTATGTTTAAACGTCACAAAACATTTTTAATTTCTTGTTGGTGAAAGTTAATTTCAGCATTACTAGCACCTGTGTCTGAGGGATAGGATAACCTCCTTCAGGGGCATGGAAAACCGCCATCCCATTCTGAAATGTATAAGGTACTCCATTTGAAAACATCACCGAACCAGCAGGTACTGTCTGATCTACAAGTTATAATTAAAGCAATTTAAAAATTAAAATTGAAGTTATTCCGAATTTTTTTTTTTTTTTAACTTTTATATTTAATAATAAGATCAAGTATGGAACAAAGTACAAATTTTGAGCAAAAATCGCCTTGAAAATTTCTTAGTAGTTCAACAGTAAAATGATACCACAAAAATTTATCATGAATTATTTGCATTGATCATGTAATGTATTCCAAAGAATATACATCATCCTTTTCCATAAACAATAGATATAATAGTTTCACACAAATTTTGGCAGCATCACATTACACTAGATTGATGAATCAATAACATCATACTCAAAAAGTAGTACATTTTCCATACTTTGTGGCTTTCATTTCAATAATCATAAAATAGTTCTTCATAAATACATAGCTTATGACACAATAACCAAAAACAACATTAGGTCTTAATTAAAAAAGATGATGTATAGAAATTATTTTCAATATTTTAAATCAATATTTGACAAAGAAGGTCATTATCAAGTCTATGTTAACTTAGTAAAACAGTGTCCAAAATTTGGCTGAAATTCTAACCAACTCAATTCTCAAAATTCCAATGGTTCCAATAGGAACATTTTTCAACAATTAATAAAAGTTTAAGGCCTGTGAAGTGACCTTATTCTTTATCTTAAATTCAATTATGATTGTTTTTCTGTAAATTCTCTAAATAGTGGAACTTGTTCATAAAGTCCACCCAAGAAAAAACTTATAGAATTTAAAGATCATAAAGGTGTTTAGAGCATTTAGGAATAAATCCAAACGTTGACTTAATAAACACTGACTACCTTAGTTTACTGTAGGGAAAACAGGATTACAGTAATAGCATTTTACAATCCAGTCAAGATTTTTTTCAAGATATTTAATGAGGCATTCAGTTCTTGGATGTAGGGAGGAAACTGGAGTGCCAACATACCTTCTGCAAGCTAACCGACACATTTTCCACCAAGATCTGCTTGACTAGGATTCGAACCTAGGTGTTGAGAGGCAAAGTAGAGTAATAATGCTTTAAGCACCAGTAAAACGTTTTTCATGTTTACACCCCAGCCAAAATTTTTATGCTTGTATCAAGCCAGTCATTTTGGGGATGGTGCAGGAAAACAGATAGCTTGGAGAAATTAACAACCTTTGGTAAGCAAACTGACAATCTTTCTCAAACTAGGATCTGCCCAAGTAGTATCTGAACCTTGGTAGTGAGTGGATGTGGTCCATTTTAAGCCACTAGACCATCAAGGTCCTCTGAAAAAGTGGCTTGAAAAGTTTGACCAGAGGCCTACTACATGTACATCTAAAAGATTAAATATCAATTTTTGTTATGAAACTTACAATGAAAGTTTTCACATGCCCATCGGGTGTTATGATTTGTCAGAAAGTTTTCAGCCAGGATAGACTAAGCTTTAACAATAACAATTGACGATTTTATTTTGATCCGTGAATTGCTAAACTCTAAATCAAGAAGATTTTAGTGATTTTTTCAAGAATAAATCAAGAAGATTTTAGTGATTTTTTCAAGAATAATCTCAGTATATCACATAAAATTGATAATGATCATCTGAAAATGCTGCATATACTTATTGATGAAGACATATATATCCTTCTCAAAACTATTTACACTAACTAGCAATCAAAAAACAATTCCATTCCATTTCTACAATTATTCAATATACTCCCATTTAGTATTAATTTTTTTCTTTCTCTCAAAATGATAGAAATAAAATTATCATTTCAATTTTTGTGTCTTATGGCATATAATACAAAAAGATTTCCTCTTTCAGAAACTTTAAACATTCAAACAAAACATTGAAAATACAATTGAGAGCAAGTGCTGGAAATGATATCTTCAAAAACAAAGAAGAGAAAGGCAACTAAAAGTTTGTAAGTAATTTTTTAAGACTTGTCTCCGTATAATTAAAATATGAATTTTTTTTTTTTTTTTTTAAAATGGTGTTTTACACCAGTCAAGATTTTTTCACTCACATCGAGGCTGCTAGTCCAGGAATGAAGAAAACTGGAGTGCCTGGACAAAACCACAGATGATTGGCAAGCAAATTTTCTCATACTATGATCTGTCCAGAATGGGATTTAAACCTAGGTCAGTAGGTGGTGATATTGATAGGTGCTGGGATCCATTAGCACACCTTTAAACCTCTCAGTTACCGCTGAGGCACATTTAATTTTGTAAAATGAAAATGTGATTTGAGACCAAATTTTGTAGTCAAGTTAATCTTCATGAAGAGTGACAAAGGCTTCCTTTGTATATTAAGTGATAAATTTTGGTCTCAGACAGCATTAATAATTGTTCTGTAAATTTGAGGAAAATATAAACTAAAGAAATAATTCTATTATTCTAATTTATTATTATTATTTTGAAAATTTTTAATTCGCTATAAAGATAAATTTCTAGCACCAAAGCCTCTGAAAAGGGAAAATAGAGTATCTAATCGAACAGGTGAAGGGTACATTCATCTTTGACGGGGTACATGGGGCCATATAACCTGCCAAAACCCTGTATAAAATTTTTTGTCACCCTTCAAAGCTGTACTAGTTTGATCTTTTTAACTTCCATTCATTTTGTTTGTTGTGCGACTTGTGTGCGTTGTCGCCATGTTTGTTAACCGTAACTAGACATCTGCAATGTAGGAGTTACTTCCCTTATACTGCTAAATGTCGTGTGCGTTTATGTACCTCGGCAGATTTCCGAACATAGTTCTAGGTACCCCGGCAAGTTAACTAATCACTATGCGAGAAATTTCTTTGAAGTGTGACAATAAATGATACTCTGCCATGCTATGGAGCAATGAATATGTGTACCAGGTATATACTTCTATTGTTTTCAGTATAATATAGAATTACATAAAACTGATCAAATTTTTCCAAACAACTCTATATTCCATAAATAAATTTGCAGACTGAGGAAATTAAACAAATTTTGGTAGGAAAATCTACTTGCATTTGGCTTTGAATGTGATAAATGAATATTGATACTGTACTGTTTTGAACTGACATAATGGGAGTATTTGAATGCTGTAATGGAATGAAAATATATTAAAACAAAAACAAACCATAATAAACTTGTTAGTGCAGAACAATTTTGAGAAGGGTTGAAAAATAACGACTAGTGGTAGTAATAAAATAGCAAAAAGTATATGCTGCAGCTGTTATTATGTAACAAGGTATGGGATGAAATAAAGACACCAGGCTTTACAAATACCAGTGTTATCTGTCACAGTAAGTTACCAACTCATCACATGGCTGAATAAAGTTAAACTTTTATTTACTATTCATCACTGTAAGAGAGGCTTTGTGTCACTGATATTTTCCATTTGATTACAAACAAACACAATAAATTTCAAGTCTTAACTTTTTTTTAAATCACAAAGACTCCTCAAATACCGGTAGTTACATTTTCACATTATAAATGTTGCCAAGTGTATAATTTGGTACCTGTATCATACAAATATACATTTACAGTGAAATGTTATTTTTTCATAAAATTATAATTCTAAATTCTAAATCACAAAACGTCCTGAGATTTTTTGCCATGGTATGAGTTGGTATCATACATCAGATCAACACAAAATGTAAAGCCTGGGCATGCAATTTTTTATCGGATTATTTTAACATTCAAAATTTTATCAAGGTTATATGATATTCTTCTAAACTTATGGGATATAATAAAGAAAATAACAATTTTAATGCATCTATGATGATAAACATTGGTAACTGTTGGTCTTTTTAAACTGGTGATATGGATTTTAACAAAATATCTTCCCCAGGACAAAGTTTCTATAGTATTGCATATGTATGAAAATCAAATTTCTACATTTCTAAGGCCAAAAATTGATGACAGAAATCAAAACATGAATAATAACAAACCAAAGCATAATACAACACATTGACCGTTTCAAATAATGAAGATAATTAAGGGTTTATGTCAAAATCAAACAGACTTTTTATCCATTAGAAAATGTGAGAAAATCATTTCTCTTTTAAGGAAAAATCTATGAATTCTATATCTTTGAAGTCGTTTGCTTATATACTCTGCTTCCAAAGTAACAAACATTTCTGTTCTCAAGATAGCATTTACACTTGTAACAATCATTACCAATAAATGTATAATGATGTCAACTGAAACTTCAAATTGGTTTGAAACAATTCTTAAATTGACAATAAAAATTTTCCTCTGAAAAAAATATATAAAATTTTGACAAAAAACTTGAGACTTTTGAATCCTGGGGAAAACCATGGCTAAAAAATAATCAAACTTGAAAATATAAAGAATGCTCTGTGCACCATGTTCACCATGCTAATAAACTACAATATGAGAAGAAAAAACACTGAATAATTTGAAACAACAAGTTTTGGTGTTTATGTGTGCTGCAAAAATGTTGAACAAATCAAGAAGTCAGTCAGCAGGCTAAACTATTGCATCATCAGGCAACAACTTAATTCTACCTGAAGGTGATCATAGGAAGAAACCAACTGTGATGTTGATGAACTAGGCCAATTGTTTTCTGAAAAATTACAACTCTGTATAAATTTTGGAATGAAAAAAGAAGATATTAATAATATAAATGTTGAAATATTTTTATTAAATGACAGGAATATACAAATTTTTTGGTCAAAACAACTAAATGTTTGATACATGATAAAATGTTAGAAGCAAATTCATGGTAGCAAAGTTAAACAATAAAATATATTTATTCCAGAATTTTTACCTTATTATAATGTATAAAACTTAAACAATCTTTTATAACAACATCCAAATTTCTCTTGAAAATATCGATAACAACACAAATTTACTGATGTGACAAAGCAAGTGTGAAATGAATTTGTCAGACAAGTTGATCAATACCCCAAGTTACGACATCAATCCACCAGTAAAGAAAATTTGCTTCACCCAATGTTATTAGTTGGTTGACTTCAGGAATAATCTAAAGAGATGATGTCTTTTTCAATGAGACTGATAGGTAACAACAGTTAATCTCTCAAGACACGAAACGATTTCAGGAAATGAAATAATGTAAATCAACGGAACTAAGTCACAAAGTCAAAGTGTGAATCTAAACAACTTTAATACCGGTACTGCAATCATAGTGATACCGGTACTGCAATCATAGTGATCACCAATGAACAAGCATTTTTGCATCATTTTGGAAGCATTTTTGATGTGATGTAAATAACTTATATATCAATGTTACATTCTACAAATGTGTGCTTATGGAATAAACAAAACAAATTGAAATCAATTTTAAATAGCACACTGCAGGGCTCAAAATAAGGGCGAAGTTGGGCGATATCTTCGCCCTGTTTCCAAAAACTTCGCCCTAAACTGTCCAAAAAGCGAAGTTCTAGTCGCCCTAAGTTTTGACAAGTGTATTTAACCCCTAAGGCGCCTCTTATGTATAACACACATTCAACGGTAAACACAGGTAACTCCCGATATATCCAGGTGTTTTAATCCGATAATTAGCTTAACCTGAGATCATCCATGCATGTCATGGATTCATCAACCTGTTGTCTGATGTAATTAAAAGCCATCTTGGTGAAAAACTTCGGATATTTGCCATAAAAAACGTCTGTATCCCAGTATATAAACAGGGGGGGGGGGGGGTGTATTGAACAAAATAGTAGATCGTTTTTTGTATGAAAATTTAATAAAATAACAGACCCTCACAGAATGTTGCCGTTTCACAAAGGAATCCATAAATAAAAGCATTTTCTGATAGAATGATTGCACATGAGTAGTATCATCTCTAGAAATTGGGAGTCAGACACAGCAGCCATGTTTGTTGCCATCAACACGTTTGACAAGGGGGATAACTCAAAAATAATGGTGCATATATTTTTTTTTTATTATTATTATTTTTTTCCATTTATCAGTTTTACTTCTTAATATGTTGTAAATCTTTTTTTACATTATTTTTAAAAAAAAATGTTTTAAAGAAAATTGTACATGTATTTCACATTTACATTGAAATCAAGACATTTAGTGATGTGATATGATCAATGCATTTTGCTTCAATGAAAAGAGCATAATTTAAATAGCTTTTAAATAACAAAAAAAAAAAAGGTAAAATAATTTTTTAGAATTATTTTCAGTACTGCTACACTGCTACACCAAGCTTATACATATAATAATTCTGCACATAGCAAAAAAAAAAAAAAAAAAAAAAAAAATGAAGAAGTTTATATTATGATTTATTTGGATTCAATAAGTAATATTAGAATTTATGTAATATTAAAGTTTTCTGTAGGGATACTCCCATTTAAAGTCAAACATATTGGGAACTTGCGTCGCCACGTAAATTTCACTCGCGGCGGAAAAACTTCTCCCTGTTTTGAAAAACTTCTCCCTAATCTTGGCTGAGGGAGAAGTCACTTCTCCCTGTTTCAAAATCTAATTTGAGCCCTGCACTGTCTGCACTTAATTTTGAATAACTGATGCTAAAAAAATATAGATTATAATATAAACTTGAAAAGAAGTACTAAGAAGTGTCCAAGTTAAAACTTTAAAGGGTGGAGCAATAGGTTGATGTGGTGACAAGGTATGGACGTTCCAATGTAGTTATCTGACAAATCCCTTCATGCCACAGTATTTTACATACATTTTTAACAAGAACTTAAGTTTTATTATTTTTAACTGAAAAATAACATTTTCTTTAAAATTTAATCTAGATGTATCTTAATTCAAAATATTAACAAAAGTTTTAAATTCAAAAGGGAAATTTTTTCCATTAATCCCAATAAATACTGAGGAATTTAAATGAAAATTCACACTTTTAAATATTTTTTTAATACTTTACAAAATAACTTTGATGTAGTGTTTCCAAGTATCAATAGGTTTTTATATACACTGTACAATGTCTTGTATTGCAAAAGAATCGCATCTCAACAAAAATATGATGTCATAAAGATGTTCCCTTCAACTGTCTAACACAAATTTTGTTTCATACAGTCAAAAGGTCATCAATATGAGTGATTTATGTATGTTGAAGTGCCCACCAACCACTATGGTAAAGACATCTTAAGCTAAATGCATGTGTTAAATACTAAACCAAGCAATAAGAAGTGTGTACTCACCAAATGTTCTTGGTAAAACTTGCTACAAAACAATAACATACCCAAAATATACACAAAAAGAAAAGCACAGAATGTAACTGAAAAACAATAAAGCTAAATACAACATTGAAAATTGGATGACCAGTTACGGAAAAAAATTCTGTAGAAATGATATTTTTGCTAAGAATAGCAACAACGGGTCAATGGTTCATGTTAAGATTTGTAAAAAATAATTTCACATTATATTTTATATCCAGTGGAACTTTTCATGTTTTTCTATAAAATCTAGCTGGTTGCTTAAGATTAACAAATCTTAAGCAAGTTATTCATGTTGATATATAGATGTTTGATTATATGCAAATGCTCATAACTTATTTGTACTATTATGTAAATTATTGAAATAGTTTTAAAATCTGTGTGCAAAATATGCATAAAGACAGTATTCTTTTTGGTCAGGATTTTACTTGAACAGAATTGTGCAACCTCTGTATTGATACTTAAGTGTGAATAAAGTAATATAAAGATATACACCAACCTGTTTTCTAACTGCAGGCCCAATGTTGAGCTTTCTTTCTTTAAATACTAAGTTGTCTGCCTAATAACATCACATTAAATAAAAGGTTACTTCTACAATCACTAAAATATTGTTAATATCCATTGTCATAGCAACATATTTATTTGTGTCTTATTGTTATTTTCCTATCATTTTTGGTTGAAATTTAATCTTATTGTAAAATCAAATTCATGAATGAACAATGGGTCCCAAAGGCCCAGTTGCTTATTGAAGTTTTGTTCAAATATTTTAGTATGGAAAAAAGATTCTTGAATAGCAAGGAACACTTTTCAGCAAATATCACTGAAACTTTCACAGAATCATTATATACCTGTAGGGATAAAGCTTAACTATATTCAGTTAGGGGCCCCCACCTCACTTTTGAAGAGATGAACACATAACAAAAGTCTTTCAAACTTTGGAGCCAAATTTCTGGAGGCCATGGACTACTGGGTCCCTATTAATCTTAATCCCTATATCTGTATAATATAATATCCTTGCACAATTTCCAATGTTTTACTAAAAACTATAATCTGGACAAAGGGGAATAACCCTTAAATAATTCCATGATGCAATATGCGCATCTTCAATATGAAATTTCGAGTCTCTTGTTTGAAAACTGTACGAATTAATTCAATTTCGCAAGATGGGTATCCCATTTTCACACCCCTCCTTATAAACTGTTCTTGTATATGCTATAGAAAACATACAACTACCTCTTCTTTTATAATCTTTTCTGCATCTTCTTGGTTTTCAAATGTAATAAATCCATATCTACAAATAAAAGATGAACCATAATTCTTTTTTAAACTGAACTCTTGACTATTGAATTAAAGGAAAGACAAATTCCCAGGAAATAACTGCACTTACATACGTTGGAGATTATTCAAATTTTAAGACCAGGCCACGGTTTCACAATCATTCCTTAGCTTGGATTTTCCTTAACTTAAATTTAGCAAATTTTGTTAATCTCTTTTTGGAACTACTGGTGAACATTTTTGTCAAAACTAAATGCAAATGTTTTATTCTAGAAGTGATCTTACAAATGACACCTTAAATTCCTGAACATGTTGAAAATTAACACAATTATAAAGATTTGAAATTTTGCAAGATTTAAGTTAAGGAAAATCTTAGCTAAGGAATGATTGTGAAACTGGGGCCAGACTGAAAAATCTACAGTGTCCATTCTAGAAGGGTGCCACAGGACTACTGATAAATTTTTCGCCAAAAGGACTCATTGTTAAGGCTTCAGTGGGACATATTTCAAATACCATGAAGAAAAGGTGGTGATATTTGTTTTAAAAGTACATGTACATGTATTACCAGAATGCTCATCCATTGAAACAGCAGTCAGACGCTGGTAATTTCTAGACAAGGCTAAATGTTTATGAAACTTTATGGTCACATGCAAGATTGTCAAAGATATTCCAAGTCAGGGCTGGCTAAAATTTTTGCAAGCTTTTAACACCAAAATTTAAAGGAATGATTTAGAATACAAACCCTTTTGAAACTCCGGCTCTATCAGCAATTATTTTAGAATCCTTGACAGCACCATAAGATGTGAAAAATTGTTTTAATTCTGCTTCCATTGTCTGCAAAAGAAAAGCAAAGTAGTGATTGCAAACAATCCATGATAAAAACCTAGGGCTTCTTTTCCAATATTTAAATTATCTGTCATCATAATGGTGTTGTAGATTTAATTTTATATCAATAGGATGTAGGCAAAATGTGCTTAATAATCTTCGTCATTGCAACAAATCGGTTTTTTTTTAGGCCCAGTGTCAAAATCAGGCTGAAATTCTAATCTCAATATACATATCAGGGCTCCAAGTAGCGAGTAAATTACTCGCATATGCGACTAAAAATCAGATATGGCTAGTAAATTTCTGATGCACTCGCCAAACGGCGATCAATAAATACAGAGGCTGCGACCGAAAATTTATTTTTTGTACTGAAAAGATTGTTTTATAACCAGGAGATGATCATGTAAACATCGTTTTTAGCCAAAAGATGATCATGTAAACAATGTAATTTGGTACACCTCGGCTGCTAGTGTTGTATACAGTTTGTTTATAGCCCCTGCTCATATACACAGGAACCCCTTCTGTGTTATGCAGGTCACACAAACGCTTGTAACTTATAAAATCCTTGCTAATATACAAACGTACAACGGATTGCACATTGCTATAGAAAACAACATGGCCAAACGAGCCAGCAGGACATAAGGGAAATTGTCCTCATTCGGTTTCGGCACACCATCCATTCCGAAATCAAAATGTGTTGCCGATAATGAACAACAAATGCCCACTGCCGCATCAAGCGAGCCAAAGTTTTTAGCAAAATGGTGTAATGAATTTTCTCGGTTGTATGTATAGAATGCGCAATTGTTTTCAACAAAAATGAAGGTGGCCTACAAAGAATGGCCAGAAGACTTTGTTATGATCTGGATCTTGATGACAGTGATGATATGCGACTTCCGCTGGCACACAGTTATTTGTCAAATTTTATTATGCTTTCAATTTGAATTAAAAGTTTTACAAATTCAGCTTTTTTGTATCATTGCATGATCACGGGGAACTTTTGTTTTGGCGACCAAAATATTTAACCCTGGCTAGTAAATTTTGGCCTTGGCTAGTAAAAATAAAACATGGTAGCCAGAAGGCTAGTGAAAACCAAATCCTACTTGGGGCCCTGCATATTAAACAGGGGTCTTGGACATGCCAATTTGTCCAACTTTGGAACTCTTTTTCCTTTACTGCCCTGAAAGTGTCTAGACATTTATTGCCTTTGAGTGAGGGAGATATGAACATTTGTTCACCGGCAACAAGTCATATTTCCCGAGGGCGAAGCCCGAGGGAAATGTGAGTTAAGGGTGAACAAATGTCCATATCTCCCGCAAACAAAGGCAATAAATTGTTTATTATACCGAAAAAATAACCATTGTAATAAGAAAGACAGAAAGAAAGATAAATATTTAACAAAAGACAGCATGAAAACATCATTCCTTCTCCGATTCATTGCTTTTTCTCCTATCGGAACTCATCGGAGGCAAACGTTAGAACGTCGTGACCGATTCTCCATCGATGACGTCATATCATTGTGACGTCATGGTGTGTTCCGAAGAGGTGGGATATGATGTTTTCAGAGGGATACACGATGTTTTCTCCCTGATCACATGATCCAACGATCCAATCAAATTACAGATAGTATCGTATTTTTCTCATGAGGTATAATAATACGTGTACTGGTAATTAGGACCCAGTTACACAAAACATATTAAATTTACATTAATCACTACTTCATTCATGATTAACAGATCATTAATTATTTTTCAAAATAAAATAGTAGTGATTTTATTTTTGAAACAAATATTTTCCAAATATTATAATTATACGTCAACCTTGTTCAGACAGTAATGTAATTTGGAATGGGCTTCATGACAATAAGTAAATATTTTACCAGATACAGCCTAGTTTTTAGGGAATACTGGTATTGTCAAGTAGCCCTTTAAATGTACCCCATACATTATAGGAAATTGTCCATGAAAGTTGCTATTTTTCTTTTTCAATAATAACTGTAGTGTAGCCATATATTGAAGACTTTTATTACTTACATTTGCTGGAATCCCACCTACAAAAATTCTGTTTGGAATGACTGTGCCAAATTTTGGAGCATGTGTTCCACTAAGAGGGGTACCTGAGGGTGTTAATGATGGCGATACGTCCCCTGATGACGACTGAAAAATAAAATGATGCCACAATAATATTTCAAAATGAAACAGTTTTTCATGATCTACTGTTTTTTAAACCCCTAATTACTCATCCTACAGGTGATGATAAACAAACTGATCAATAAGAAGCAAGTCAGGTATGACTTTGTACCCGTTATCAAGGTTCAAAGACAAACGCCAGTGAAAACAGGAATTTACGACCCAAGGAAATGTTTTTTTTACAGATTCCACAAAATATTAGGCCCCAGGAAAATAAAGAGATCCACAGTATATTGTATCATGGCGTGTCTATTTTGTCCTAGCCCTACAACAAATATATATACTGTACATGTCGTAAAATTCCAACTTGGAGATAATTATGTTACATTTGAAGTTCCGACCGTAAAACGTGGATTTTACTGTCGCAACACGAGTTCTACCTGGCGACGCTTGCGGAAAATCCAGTGTAAAAACGAAAGTAAAATCCATGTTTTACGGTCGGATGTCTTCAAATGTAACATAGTTATCTCCATTCTAATGCAAATCAAAAAAATTATCTCACATTAATTGAATAAATGAAGATTTCCGACGCCACAGTTAGATATTGTTTGGTACAGACACATCAATGTACCCCTGTATCGTTACGCCAAAAATATAGTTCTATTACTAAAGCACTGATATCCACATGTATAATAATTTTATTGTTCGAAATACAGATGCAGATTAAATATTGATATTTAAATACATGTAGAACAAAATCTTTGTTTACAACGATGAATTATGTCATTACCTAAACAAAAGCATGTGTACTGGCATGTAAGAATACATGACGTTATCATAGCCTAGACAACATGCGACACCATAACACTGATTGTAAAACGTAGATTTTACTGCAGCCGGGGTCAAAATCCTGTTTACAAAATCTTCGCATTAGAATAAAAATATAGCACTGGTTAAGGTCACAAACTAAATGTTAACAGAAACAGATGTACAGATGGATGACAGCATGGTAACATAATACTGTGCACAGTGTTCATTCTAGGCTGCATCATTGAAAGCACTATCCTGCTACTGTAGGTAGATGAAGTCTGGTGCAAAAAAATATGCTGCCAATAATATCCAATATAACAAAGACCCTGTATTGAATATATGCAAATTTTCCTCATATTTTTTTCTTTTTGCGATTTGAAGTATTTTGAACCTCAGATTGATATATATGTGGTGAATACCACATGGTTTGTGTGTCTGCCATCTCTACTGCCCTTACAGTGGGTTCCGAAATCAGATGGTCACCAATTTCAAATTTTAAGGCCCAATTGCACAAAGCATGATTAGAGTTATCATTAATTAAACCATAATTAGTTCAATGATATATATATTTTTAATTAGCTCTAATTAAACTGTATGCAACTGGCCCCAGATTACCATTGGAATTCCAAGAAAATCTTAATGCACAACACTTTAATAAACTATTCAAAACAGAAAAGACAGCACTGTATTACTAGGTTTCACAAATTTAAAATAATTAGTAGCCAAATTTCCAAAATTTGTGAAAATACAGTCCTTTTTAAAGTATTTTTCCACAAATTTGCTATAATAGGTTACTTTTTGAAAGAATTCCTCAGAAATCAGTAGCCAATGGTGATTTTGGCAACCAGGAATGGAAACATAGGTATTATTTGAACTATTGCTCTTTCAAATGACATTATAATTTACAACACAGAAAGTTAATCATTGTCTCAGAATAATCCAAAGTAGTAAATGTTTCTTTCTTTCACATACAATTATCAACATTTAACATGACATTAGATTACATAACTGTCATGATGTCATCATGACCTCTTAATAAACAACACCTTACATCATAAATAAGTGCATCCCACAGCTAACAACTACACTGTAGGTGTGTCTATTGTCAGAGTCTGTGTTTGTGATAGTGAATTACGCTTTATTTCCATAGAAAATCCAATAAACTTGAATAATGTTTGATATTGTTGACTTATTTGTGCCTGAAAATCTGTATGTGCATCAATGATTGTCTAAAAGTATTTCTGTAGAAAGGAAATGTTGAGGATATAGTGTAATCTCTCTATGTATTCGGCCCCTCTATGTTTAAGAACACCCTAATTTTGAAATTTCAATAATTTTTAAATTTCCTCTAATTTCAGACGACAATTTCTTTGCCCCTAAATCCGGACACGATTTTGCTGGAACTCACCCGGAACATGGGATACATATTGGTTACAATTAATATTGAATAAAAACAAGAAGAAATGTTGTTGTTAATTTACATTAAAATTTAGAGGTGTGCGGTATTACCGGTAAACCGCGGTACACTTTTTGAAATACCGGTACTTTGGCAATTTCCGTAAACACGAATCTACGGAAATTGACGGTCTTATAAAACAACGATTTTCGATTAAGTTAAATCATTTAGAATCATTTTAAATTAATTTACATGCATTTAATAATTTTAATATATGATAAAAATACAGATTAAGTAAAATTTCTAAAAGTTATTAATCAACTGATATCGTACACGATGTCGTTATTACATACAACTGCTTTACGGCAGATGTCAACATGGGAACCAAAGAATTTGACATATAAAAACTCTCGGGGGAAATCTGCCATTTGGAGACATTTCGGTTTAAAAAAAGAGGAAAATAGATAGCGTGGTTGGATTTTCTAGTCAAGTTCTATATTCTAGTCAGACAATTTCAGTGGTGATGAGCATGGTTTATGTTTTAACTTTTATGACATTTGCGACTGTAAATGTGCTTTGTTCCAGATTTAATTAAAGCTTTTTACAAGATTGCAGTAGTTCGAGTTGCTATATAACAAATTCAACTGTCATCTATCTAACAATTAAAGTAGCATATCAAACATACTAATCCATGTTCAACTCATAAATGGCAAAAGAATATAAATTAAATTTTATTTTGTGTTGTTAACTGATCTGGTCAAATTGATTCATATTTATGATCCATTTGAAGTAAGAATTTCCCATTCAAGAATATTGTGGTATACCGTGGTACATACCGCGGTACTTGTTAAAATACCGTGGTATACCGCGGTACAAAATTTTTCGTGGTACCCAACACTATTAAAATTTGTTATTTTTATGCGTCTGTTGCGTTGTATATTTGCGTGATTGAGTGATGATTGTAACTTGGAGGACAAGTATTTTATTATGTAAATTTTTACGTTTTTAATGTAAGCTCAATAAAGGCATACCTGTATTAAGTGCTTTAATTTTCTTTGAAAGTGAAAAGTTGATTGAAATTAAAATTCTTGGCTAAGAAACATCGTATGAGACCATAAGTTCTGTCGGTACACAAATCCAACATCAAAGACATTTTTTCAGGAAGTGACGTTTTCAATGAATTTCATTGGACTTAACTTGTGGAATTCCCTCTAATTCAGTGCATGTCAACTAATGGGAATTCCCAATCCCCCGATATTTTCAAATGGAAAGATAGACATTACAATGCATTTAATTTTTTTTAAGATAAAAATTGTTTGAAATGTGATTTAAAACGATGAATTTGTAAACTATTTTGTTCCGTGAGTGGTAACTTTGATTTATTAAGAAAAGCTATATTGATCACGGCAAACCCCATTCATACATGTCCTGGTTCTTAATCATACAGAAATGTGGAATTTTTTTGACTGAGTGAGAAATATTCTTGATGTCTTGGTGACATTTTACATCAGGATTCAGATGTGCTTCAATTTACAAGATCTGCCATTTGTCTGGTTTTTAACACAGGGCTCTACATTATCTTTTTTTTCTAACTTGTCCAATCAGAGAAGTAGAAGAAAAAGTTGGTTGTTCTTCGGCAAAACAGACTTGTCCAAAAGTTCACAGCTAAATGCAGGACTGCATTTACTGTACGACTTAAAGCATATTAACCCAAACCTAAATTAATTTAGTGTTCATTGTTAATGATAAACTGTGATATACCTGTTCACAGTTGTAAATATCAATTTGCTTGACCAACTTTCCCGAACAAGCGAACTTGTTTTTGTTCCCAAGTTGTCGTAGAAATCCTTTCCTTTCTACTCAGATTTTTTTTCAGAAGATCACAGGAAAACCCAAATTTGGACAGCTCCATTGCCTCTCTTGTTGTCACGTGTAAACAATCTACGTAAATCGAACGCTCAGTCAATGTTGTTAAAGTAAATATATGGATCTTAAGTGCAGAGGAGAGTAAGATTATAACCTTGTTCCAAAGTATTTGACATACAAGTTCGGATGATAATATTGTCGCTTACACTGTTATATTCACTTTAGAAACGTGATCAACGATACTGAAGGGCAGCGAAAAATATTACATGTCCCGTCGGACATCACTGTCCAGTTGGCTTGTCGGACATCACTTTTTAGTTGTCCTGGGCAATGGGGCTAATGTTAATGTCGACCCTTGCAACATGTTAAATCCCCAAAGCGCCAATGTTTTAATCTGTGCAGAAATATATACAATAATCACAGAATCGCATAGATTTACTGTTACGACTAGGTACAAGTAAATGAAACATCTCGATATTTATTCAAGTTAATTTTATTTTCTTTGGAAATAAAGCCCTATTCATTGTCACAAACACAATGACTTAACAGAAGGCTAGCAAAACTTTTAAAATGATTGATAATTAATCAGGGAAATTACATGTGGATTTTTTTTAATTTTTGGAGTGGGTGGGCGAGTAATAAAATCTTTAGCCCCAAGCAAGTTTGTTTCATTCAGACAGTCATTTTTTTAAAAACCAGAAAACACAATCAACATTTGGCAATAAAGCTGACAAACTAACTCTCAAAAAGCTTATGGTTTTTACATTTTACTAGTCCATCTCCATTCACCAATATATATGACATATCATCTACACCACCAAGGTCCCCCCCCCCCTTCTCGTCAGGCACATGATCATTTTGGTAAAATGTAAATATTAAAATACGCTGCATCACGTGTAGTGAGCAACATGGCTAATAAACTACACAAATGTTAAAAGTTACACGAGACTCTTTAAAATTTGATACCAGAGCTAAATTTAGAAACAATCGGAAAACTGATCGCAAGTGCGGGGGATGCCATCACTTCTGCTAGCCTACTTGACACTGCATGACATCACATTGTTCTTCCCGATAAACTTTCCTGAACAAGTTTTTGAAGTTTCTGTGAATGGCAAACGGTCCAATAGAACCTTACGAATTATCTTGAAAAATGTTTCATTGATATCTACCATATTACTTACCATTTTATGGACCTACAACTATAAACCCCACGATAGGAACACAGACAACAAATGAACTCAACAAACTGAAGATGATACGCTGCAGCCGAAACTTTCGACTAGCTTAGAACTTCTTTTGGGTTATTCCATTTTATAGGTGTGAAGGGTTATTTACTACCTTTGCTTTCTATTAGATATTCGCTTTGAGAAAAATTCAACCATTTAATAAAAATTATTCTTTTTATTGTAATAATAAACAGTATTTGGTATAGTTTCAAAACAACATTTTTCGAATTATTTATATCAATTCAAGGAAAATGAAAAAATAAGTAGGCCTGTCATCCCTTACACAAATGGTATAGTCCATAAGTAGTCACGTTCTGCAATCTTTGACCATTTTCCCGCCTACTGAGTAGAATTCATGACGTAATTTTGTCTTATTGATTTTTTTGTATTAAAAAACTCGGTACCTCGGTACAATTATGTCACTGAAGGATCATGTACTGGACAGATAAAAATGCGTGAACGTTGTCCGCGTGTTTTGAAGTTAGGCAAGCTTAACTTTTTCAATAAAATTTGATAAAATGCTTGTAAGTAACCATGTGCTGTCCCCGTCGGAAAGACTTTTAGAGAAATTATGGTTATGTCGCTAAACATTAATCCATTTCACAAAGGTTTTTTTTGTTAAACTTCCAAGTTTAAAAACGGATAAAATTAAACATCGACAATCGGTATACAAGTTGAAAGTTATTGTTATTTGTTTATTTTACTTTATTTATTTATTTGTTTATTTGTGATTTCAAGAAATTCTTTGCCTATTTATTTCTATTTTGATCAGACGAGTTTCTCATTTTTTGCAAATTGCCGATTCTCCGACTATTTATTTCTATCTCTCGTTTTAAGCAAATTGTCGAGAAAATAGAACTCCCGATGAACCCCGCGAGGATCAAGATGTCGTGACCCGAGAGTCTTAAAAAAAATCATGGGTATAGGCCTACATGCACATTGCACTGACCGCTTAAAAATATGCATTATTTATCTTTGTATTTATTTATTCTAAATATATCCACAGTTGATCCATGCATTACTTTAATCGGAGCGAAAACCTTGCCGTTTTACTGTAAACGGTTTTACTGTAAACGGACTCTTCTGGTCCGCTATTTAAAAGGAACATTTCTGAAAAGGCGTAAAGAGTTTTCAGAAATCCTCCTAAGGCCGCGTTGAGGTCACAGGGGCCAGTTTCATAATATAATTTAAAAAATACCCCCAAGTATATAAGTATTTTTTTTAAATTTTATTATGAAACTGGCCCCTGTGGCTGAGGTGGTTTTAAAAAAATGAATGCGAAACCTCGCTTTCTGATCTCAGGCTATTCTGAGCTAGGTTATAGACAAAATAACTTTCTTTCGGAGTGCCAGGATCATCAATAACAAAAAAAATGTATTGTCAGCGTCGAGAAGGGGAGGCGTTCCCCTTTCACCCCCACTAAATCTGCCTGACTGAGATCCGGCGATGACGTGACCTTGGTTTTGTATACGTCACGCGACATTTGAATGACGTAAGATAATATTAGTACTTTTCACCCACGCACCGCGTGATTCAACGTAACTACGCGTAAGATATTCCCGCCACATTTTTTGGAAAACTATCTTGTCACGAGAAAACGTCAAATAATAGATCTATTTGAAATAAAATTTCGGACATTAAAAGTATACGTCGCATTTTAGTCTGCTATAGGGATTTCTTACATTATCTGAATTTTTTTTTTAAATATGATTTGTTCATTTACTGTTTTTTAAAGTCCGATATTAAAATCCTGACGAGCTTTATGTGCACGTGATACATCAAGGGGTAAAAAGTAAACGATAACCATTTACGAAAAAATATTGAAATTATCACGGCCACTATTTGTGATTATTATTAATGTTGTACACGTAGGCCTACATCATTATTAAACATTACACGTGGAAATTTTCAATTTTGACCTTCTGTATTAAAAATCCAAGGAAAATCAAAGGGCAATCATTTCATAAGTCTTAAGAGGTTAAATTGCTTCGGCTACTTCTTTTGCTGCGCGTATCTGCAATGCGTTAATTTACATGTCGCTTGTAAAATTGCATTTTTTTTTAAATTGAATAAAAGGAAAATACTTCATATTTATATTTTTGAAGTTGTTTAATAAATAGTGACGCTATTTTTGTGTCATGTATAATTTTTATTTTTTTATTTTTAGTGATATTTTACGCTGCACTTGTAAAATGACCACGCCTAATCACTCTGTTGGTTACCATTTTATAATGTTTTTCTCATATCCATTTAAAATTGTGATTGGTTGAAATTTACTTTGAGATCATACTCAGTTGGTTCCGAAAACCTACAACTTGATATACTGTCAACAACTGTGACTCCGTGTAATCCTGGGTCCTGTTTTACGAAGCCATCCTAAATTTTGTCAACCTGATAAGGATCATATTTATTCCGATACCGTAGGACGAAAAAAAATGTTCTAGGACCAGGTTAGGACAAATTTTAGTCTTGGGACCTGACCCTGACTCCCAATAAATAATTAAATATCGTTTAATATTTAGGGGATCAAATTGCTATTTTAGTAAGTAAGTAAGTACTTACTTTTATTATAAGAATTGGGTATAATAAAAAAAAACAAATATACGAATCCATATCCAATTAAATAACGACCCCAAAGCAAAGTAAAAACTTTGAAACTGAGGAATTAGGTTAAACATGTGAACTTACAACAGGGAAGTGAGGCCGGGTGCTCCAGAAGGTTAAGCACCTCCTGTTTAACTGGCTACATCCGCCATGTGACTGAAAAACATTGAACTCAGGGACGCTAAATATATCCAGAGCAACTCAGGACACCATATTTATCAACAATACTGTGATGACGACAATAAAACTTTTTAAAGGCCCTAATAGGCCTTTAGGCTTGCAATATCCCTTGGTCAACACTTTATTTGTAAGCAGCTTGCTTCGTTGTATAAACTTCCCACAATGGTAACAAGCAGCTTAGCTCTACCACAGCATTTTTATTGTGATCAGCAGCATACACCACAAGCAGGTACATATTGCTGCATAGAAAAGGAAAGTTGACAATAACGAAAAAGTCCTCACGTTTGTCATACAGTTTCAACTGTAACCTTTTGTGGGCATCATAATTGCGATACAAGTCTAAACATGAAGCAGAAATTGAAGAATTGGGCAAATTTTTTATTTCAAGCTCACTAGGATAGATGACATTCACATAGTCTCCAAACTTAGGATTGTTAAGAGATAGAACCTCATCTATGTTGAATGATTTGGCGACAGTATTCACTCCAGATTTTACAGAGTTCTGCTTCATACAAATATAGAAACAAACCAGCGAGCAATTGTGCACAGTTTATGCCCATTGTTATAATGATTGTTTGCTGGAAAATTATATTACCATACACAAAAACTCAAACATTTTTTTGATTGTATCTTCAGTATATTTTTGTTTGAAATCTGTATGATGCTTGACAAAATAATCAGAATCCCCTATTCAGCATGAGATATTTGTATCTTGGCTTACCGTTTTTGTAAAATGTTCTCTGTTTCTGAGCCATTTTCCATGTTCTGCTTTGCAGTCAATTCACAAGTAGTGCCTGTCCAAAGTCAGGAGCTTTATAGGGGGTCATAGTAAGTGGCATAATTTTGTGTCTAGCAGCTAGACTCTAGCTTTAATTCTATTCATTTTGTTGTGGCACAACATTCTTGGCTATTGGCAGGTTCATTTTTTACCATTAAAAATAGCCATATTCTGTTTTATTTGTGCTCAGGGTGCATTCATAATATTATGCATTGTGTTGGGTGTATAGTTAGTGATGGGTCTGGCTATGCTATTGCAAACTTTACATGAATCTTAAATTGCTGTATAATTTAAATTACTGCATCACACTATCATTTATTAATTTGGATGGAGGGATCCTTCCAAAAGTACCATAACTACACCACCACCTCTGGTTTCAAAATCATTTCTTAACCAAGATTTTCCTTAACTTAAATCTATCAAATTTTGGCAATCTTTTTTTGGAACTTAAAATAAATATTTCTGACAAAACCTAATTCAAATGTTAAAAACATGATGTGATCTCCAAAATTACTTCTTAAATCCCTGAATATCTTAAAATTTAACAAAATTAGTAAAGTATCAAATTTTTCAGATTAAGTTATGGAAAGTCTTAGCTAAGGAATGATTGTGAAACTATCATGTTGTGTTTTTGGTTGGGTTGAATTGTGTACCTATTTTTCAGTTACAATTTTTTTCTCTTCATTGTTTACCTATTACGGCTTGGTGGTAAATAAATCCTGCAACATCTAAAAGTAAGTTTTCTGTTGGTGTTTCTGCTTGTACCACTGAACAATGTCATATCTTTACTTAATTATTTTCTTCATCCCCACTTGGACATAAGGCACCAACAAACATCCTCCATTTGTCTCTGTCCTTTGCCATATTTTGAGCTTGCCCCCAGGTGTATCCTAGCTCCTGTAGTTCTATTTGGACGATTCTCCTCCAGGTGGTACGAGGTCTACCAGGCTCTCTTTTTCCAGGTAATGTCCAATTCAATGCTGTTTTTGGTATTCTCTCTTTGGGCATTCTCATCACATGGCCTAACCATCTAAAGCATCATTGTTTTATCTGTATGGTGATGTTGTTGCATTTACTGATCTTGAGCAGGTTTTTTTGTTAGTTATCTTGTTTGGTCAGAATATTCTGTGAATTTTGTCATTATGTAATTTCATTTTTATCTACACATAGGCCCTATAATGTCCAGTTACATAACATTATTAAGTTCTTCATTGAAAAAATAATAATTAGATGACCACTTCCAATTAAATCAGATTCCAAGTTTTGGTTGTAAACATTTAGTGGTTGATAAGCAAGTACATGTATAATTGTTTTAGATCATTATCTTACAACGATTAATTGGAGTATAATATATCTTACTTGGTTAACCACTGCGGTAGCTCAGTGGTAGAGTGCTCACTCTGTAAGTGGGAGGTCATGTGTTTGAACCCTGACCGGGTCTGACCAAAGATTTGAAAGTGGGTAGTGACGATTCTTTCGCCAAAAACTTGGCATTAGGAAATGAAAGTCACCATATTCAGATGAGAACTTAAATGAGGCCCTGTATCACAGAAGGCATGGCATGATAAAGAACCCTGATGTATAATGCCATCATCGCAATGCACAGGCAAATTTCTTCACCTTCGCCTATAGCTGGTGACATCATGATATAAGTGAAATATTCTTGACTGGGACGTTAAACCCCATTACTCAACTCATATCTTACTTTTCAATCTACTAGGCTTTTACTGATTGGCTCAGTACCAGTACATGTATAATGGACTAAGTGATCTGTGATGTTGAACTGTAACTTTAGGTTCAGTACTGGACTGAGTGGTCTGTGATGTTGAACTGTAACATTAGGGGATGTACTAGCACTCTTAACTTGCACTGGTACAAAGCAGATCAGAAAAAACTTCCACAACCTTGTGTGCCACATAATGATAAACTTGTGTTAATTTAATCTTCCAGATTACCACAATAAGAAGAGAATGGCTAAAACATTGTGGATGCCATGTAAAACTACATTCAACAAATAAAACTTCCAGTTCACGGTGGCGAACCTACTCGCGGTGAGTTTTAACTGAATTTCCATACTTCCCATCAGTTTATAGTTATCTCAATGTGCCTAAAGAAGGCAGAATACAACTTTTTCCTTTGCCGTCGTGAAAAGTGTGCCCGACATCGTGGTACAAAAATTTACTTTGACGCGAATGTTTGAAAAAACTAGCAGCTCTAAGAATATATATACATCAACCGATCGTTCGTGAAGTTATTCTGCCTTCTTTAGGCACATTGAGATAACTATAAACTGATAGGAAGTATGGAAATTCAGTTAAAACTCAACGCGAGTCGATCGTTTGGCCGCCATTGTTGTGTTTACGAAGTTGCTTCTATGACGTAGGTTCGCCACCGTGTAGTTTAGATCACTTTTAGTAGAAAGCATCCTTAACCAGTCAGACTCACACATGATCTACCATGCCAGTAGTTTGAGAGAGGCAAAACCCGAGGTATTTCTTATTTGACGTCCTATAGTTCCATGTTCCTTTCACACAATTTTGATTACACACATGGCGGGTGTAGCTAGCTAAACAGAAAGTGCTTATCCTTCCAGAGCACCTGGCCTCACTTCCATGGTGGAAGTTCACATGTCTAACCTAACTTGTCAGTTCCAAAGTTTTTACTTTGCTTCTGGATTGTGATTCGGACATGGATTAGTATGTTTGTTTTCCATTATATCTTAACTTTAGTTTGACAAATCTGTAATACTGTATACATAATTTTGTTAGTTTTCAGGATTTAAGATGTCATATTGAAGACCAATTGTCAAAATGCAGTAGCAGAAAGAATGATAGTTAAACTTGGGCCTGGAGCTTATGTTTAATAACTGGACATTTAAATGGAGTTGAATGGAGTAATGGAGTTTTAAACTCTGTCCAGATTATTCCAGTTGGCCAGTTCATGAATGGTGGAGGAAATTAGTATGCTGGGAGAAAACCACACTAGGATCTGTCACAAGTGGGAGTTGAGACCAAGCAGTGAGAATGCTGTGATCCGTAAACATGTGCTTCAGACCACTCAGCCACCGTGGCCCCTTGAAAATGCAAGGTTAGGACAACTAATGTTTTTGTTTTGGTTAGGACATTGTACTGGTGTCCCTTGTTGTCTCCACAAGTAAACATATTTAACAATTATATATCTTCTCATCAGCATTCAAAATTAGGCAGGTCCAAGAATTGACCTGTAATATTTTATATGATATTTTTATAAATATGGTTTTACAGTAAAAATATAGGTTGGCTAGAATTTCAGCTCAATTTTTGTATAAATATATGTATGCATCTCTCTTGGCAGCAATAACTGTCCATACTTTCCTCTAGTGAACTTTTCCATAAACTGATAAAACACAATTTTTTTGGCACAAATTTAATATATTACTGTACAAAAATATAAACATGTGTGTAACAAACAAAATACTTGTATTTACTTCAAAAATAAAAGTAAAATAAATTTGAAGTGTATCTCTTATCACCTTGATATGTATATATACATTTATTAAATAAAAATATCACAGACTGATCTAATGGAATGGGGAAATGTATGACATCATTTTGTATCAGGGTCAGTCAAAATACAGTCTTTTCGGTAAATTTTAAAGCGGAAGATTTTTTCAAAGTACCAGTATGCAGCACAAGTATGGGGTAATACTTATTTCAAAACAAATTACAAAAATGTAAACTTAGTGGATACAAGTAGCAGATGACCTTTGTTACTTTGCTTTGCTTTATTGAAATAGCTCAAAAAAGAAACATTTACTGCGAAATTTACTTGACCTCATAGGTGATTAACAGCTTCCGAATTCGACAAAGCCAATCAACAACTCCAAATACCATATATTTCCATAGATACATCACAATTTTTCTGCTAAATTTTAATATTATGTATTTGAAAATGTGATGCAATTTAACAAGCTGACATTAAAACATTTTTAAAATCTGACTCCAATTTTCAAGGCATTTCAGAAGTGGCCGTCATACAAAATGGTGTCACATGTTTCCCATTGTCTCAAAATTAAATTATATACAGCAAAACAATTACATTTCAACAAATTTATAAATAAGTTTAGAATTATATAACAACAAAAGATATCTATATATCAATATGTATTTACACAGCAGTTAGGTACAAGGCATGGAAGGCACAGATAAATATGAAGATCATCACACATAAATATGTACATATATTAAATTACAACATTTAGTTGTTCAAAAGAACGGAATCGCTCAATATATACCATTACATGTAAACTTATTTCATATTTTTCATTTTTTTAGATTCTCAAGAGTTAGAATCAACAGCAGCATTAAAGATGCAGGGACACAGAATTTTTTTCTTGCACAAAAGGTACCCCATACACATCTTGATATTAACTACAAAACATTTTAATATCCCTCTCTCTCTCTTCTCTCTCTCTCTCTCACACACACCCTTACACACCTTTTACTATTAACATAGTCACTTATCTCAGATTAAGTCATTTTTCATTTTTGACACATTTTTATACAATAGTTATCAAAAACACACATTGAAATGTTGTTTAAATTCAAACATAGTTTTCAACCTTTCTAAAAAAAGCACAATTGAAAATACAGGCACTTAATAGCATGCAGCATGTTTACAAAATGATGTAAATCTAAAATAAATAGAAATATATAAAATTTAAAGACAGCAGTTTTGTCTCACTCTTTATCACATAAGAATAAATCTTTAGGTAGAGATTTTTTATCTCCCTTTGTGAACTTGGTTAAGTCCATAAAATAATTTCTGACATTTTTTTTTACAATGGAATTCTCTCAAATTCTAAATATTCTTTTTATACCCATGGTGATAAAGTTTTTTTTTAGTCTGATTATCTCCCTTGATTGAGCAAGAGGCACCTTAAGATTTGTAATCTACCATTTATCAGCAGTTATCTAACAGTTTATTGCACTGGACATAAATACTCGCTGCTGATGCCAAACAACGGGATCCTGTAAAGTTGGCAAATGGAGAAATGTCACTACATTCTTGTCACCATGGATACACGGATCATCGGAACAGTAAACGGGGCATTTATATAGTTCGTATTTTATTTCCTTTTTGGACGGAGAACTGATATCAACTGGTTTGAACCAGATTACAGGCATTTCTTGAACTGGTGCAGAGTCAGCAGTGTTCACCATTAATACTGAACGAGTAGAATCCCATAATGCATTGTGAAGATATAGCCCCGAAACGAATACTCCATCTTTGGCTGGTGCACCTGGTTTCAAACCTGATGGCATAACCTGCAATATAAAAAGTGAAAAATATTATAATGCAAAACATGAAACTGTGTTGTTGTCTTGATAAGTAATACATTAAAAACAAAACTCTGAAAAAATCTTAATAATATACTCAAGTCGAAATAACAACCAGTCCAACAGTCCAAGACTGGTTAACTTTTGTGAATTTGTTACTTTTTAATAATATCCTCCATCTTTAGTTTTTTTTCTTTCTTTCTCTCTTAATAAAAGATGTGTGTATATTTCTTTTTATGGTTAGCCAACCAGGAAATGGACTAGACACACACATACCTGTCAATCATTTAGGGGACATCAGAATCTGTCAGGTTACATTAAAACATTTTGTACATCAAATTATTCAGGTCCAAGAAGTTTGTCATTCTTTAGTTGTCTTAAACTGGAAGTAACTAACAAGCATCTATCATCTATACATGTAATGATCGAGGTGGTTAGTTTTGGGTGTTGTAGATTATCAAGGTGCATGGAAAAACAGACAGCAATACTTTCTCGCACTCAGATTTGAACCTAGACAGAGTCAGGACTTTAGACAATAAGCTGGAACTGAAATAAACTGAAAACTTGGCCACTATAGCCCCACAAATAATCTATTCCATAAGAAAACACTAAAAAACACATGAAACAAGAAATACCCATAACATGTACAGTAAAACCTTGTTATAATGCCCCTCACTATACCACATTGCTTTTTGGGAGAATATTTGGAAGTCCCAAAATCTATTTCTTCTATGTTTTTCTTTTATATAAGTCACCCTCAATTTATCACCAAACCCCTCTATCTGACTGAACAAATGTTGGTGATAAACCAAAGTTTTACTGTATTATATCTAAGGTACTTCAAACAAAAATAAAAAGTGCATTATACTCTATTTAAATTTACTATGTTATTGTAATTCTTTTTAAATTTTTTTTGTTTTTGTTTTTGTTTTTTTGCTTATTTTCATTTGTTTTCTCAGATAAACATATTTGTAGGTATATAAACATCAGACTACTTAGAAGTTAATATAAAATACAACACTGCGATGATATGATTTAATAAAAGTAAACTTTTAATCTTTTTAAAATAACCAGATGCTGATAATTTTTAAAATTTCGACAGTCTAAAACAGCTGTAAAATTTCATAAAATTATCACATCTTCACTGTAGTCTGCTGTAGATAAAACACCTGTGATATTATATGCGGAAATACTAACTCTCTCTGCCGTGAAAGTAGATGTATTCTGTTTTATCATTAATAAATCTGCATTAGATTCATAGAATTTTAAAATGATTTAATGATTATATATATTTTTAGAAATTTTTATCTATTTTTCTTTATATTAAAGCTGTTTCAATGGGAGCAGAAAGTAGTAATGGTGTTTTACTCTGCCTTCAAAATGTCTCCAATTTATTAAGATGATCATTAAAGGAGGGGAGTGAATTGATGTTCGTTTATGCCTTAGTCAAGATTCTGTCACTTATATTGAGGCAGCCCATTCAGGTATGATGGAGGAAACTGGAGTTTTTTGGATTAAAGCTGTTTTAATAGGAGTCGAGTGGAGTGATGCTGTTTTACGCTGCCTTCAAAATGTCTCCAATCTATTATGATGATGATAAAAGTAGGTGGAGTGAATGAATCGTGTTTTATGCCCTAGTTAAGATTCTTTCACTTATACTGAGGCAGTCCATTAAGGCATGGTGGAGGAAACTGGATTTTTTTTAAATTAAAGCTGTTTCAATGGGAGTTGAGTGGAGTGATGCTGTTTTACGCCGCCTTCAAAATGTCTCCAATCTATTATGATGATGATAAAAGTAGGTGGAGTGAATGAATCGTGTTTTATGCCCTAGTTAAGATTCTTTCACTTATACTGAGGCAGTCCAATAAGGCATGGTGGAGGAAACTGGATTTTTTTAAAATTAAAGCTGTTGCTATGGGAGTCGAGTGGAGTGATGCTGTTTTACGCCGCCTTCAAAATGTCTCAAATCTATTATGATGATGATAAAAGTAGGTGCAGTGGATGAATGTTTTTATCCTAGTCAAGATTCTGTCACTTATACTGAGGCAATCCTTTGGTGGAGGAAACTGGAGTGCCCAGAAACAACCAACTTTGGGCAAACAAACTGACAAACTTTCTCACCCTAAGATCTGTCCCAAGTGTGATTGGACCATATTACACAACCCCCACCCCCTCCATGCAAATTTAATCAAGCAAGGACATAAGGATGCAAAGTACATATTGGTTTGCTATTAACATTATAGGAAGAAATCTTAAAGTCATGATAATATGGTTATATGACAATTTTCGATTTTCTCATGATTTTTTGTAGATTTTGTCAACTGAACTGTACCATAAAGATGAAAGTAAAGAAAAACAATTATGAAATACATTTTATTGGTAAAAAATATTAAATTTTTTGAACTTATTTTTCAGCGTATTTGTTTTAAAAGTAAATCTCTTTCTCTCTCTTATTGTCATAATATGGTGACTTGATAATTTTCAATATGTACTTATCATTTTTATCAAATAATTTGTACCATAATGATAAAAGTAATGAAAAAACCCACCATTTTACAGTATTAGCTAAGGATTATCGGAAGCAAAAAAAAAAAAAAAAAAAAATTGCACTTGAACTCCACTCTCAAAGTGTGCCAATGACCTTGTTCCATCTATCTCTGGAATTGTAATCAAAGTCTCAATTTTAGAAATGAAATGAAAATTTGCAGCAGCATCTTATATGCCACAGAGACTAACAGAGTAATTAAAAAAAAAATTATTATCCCAAAGATGGTATATGGTATTGAAATCTTTGAATAGAAATAGTAACATCTATTTAAGAAATTGAAAGAAAAAACAGAGACTAACAGCAAATCTTAAAACAAATCCAAAAGATGTTATATGGTATTGAAATCTTAATAGAACAAGTAACAACTTTTTGAGAAATAGAAAAAAAAAAAAAAAAAACGACTAATAGTGTTACAAATCGAAAACAAATTATAATCCCAAAGATGATAGTTTTATGGCACTGAAATTAAAAAGTACATCTTTTTAGAAATTGAGAAAAACAGAAGTCTAACAAGTTATAATCCCAATGGTATTTAAAATCTGAACAGAATAAAAACATCTTTTTTTAGAAATTGAGGAAAAAAACCCTTTGATAACAGACAAAGTGGTGATAAAATTGTGTACAGAAATATCCGACTCAAGAACACATAATACTGTGTGACATGTGCTAGATTCATCAACTGTTATATAGCAAAGGTATAGAGATGCTTCATAATGATAACACAGACTCATCATCAACTAGTATAAATATGGACCATCTCACAATCTATATCTGTCTGTGAAGGACCATCTCAATATCTGTCGCAATATCGCCAGTAATATCACGATTTATCATGAGAGCGGGCACTGTCGAAACACACTTGCAGAATTTCTTACGATGTATTAGTACTTTGTAATATACCAGTTTTATGATTTATCATGGGAGCGGGCAGTGTCGGACACACTTAATGCAGAATTTCTTACATTGCATAAGTAATTTTGTTCATGATTTCAATATAAATTGAATTCAAAATAATCAATCACAATAATTCACAAAGCACATGTGTTTTATATGTACATGTACACAGCCAATTTTTGCTCACATGAAATTAACGTGAAATTAATGCAAATTTCACATGAAAATTGCACATCAAATTAATGTTAATCAAGGTTATAAGTTAAACCCATGTGAAAAATTTCACATGAAATTCACGTTAATTTCATGTGAATTTTTTCACGTGAGTTTAACATATAAGCACGATTAACGTTAATTTCATGTGAAATAAATTCAAATTTACGTGAAATTTGCTGTGTACCAGTATGTATTTTTGGCAATCTTTAAAATAGGCCTGGCTTGTTACTATTTGTATATTTCTCAAGGCTGAAAGACTAAACCATTACAATCTTGAGACATGGTTGAGTTACCAGTCTGTTACCTTACAAATTTGAGTCATGCTCATCATACATGGTATAGCAAATAAGACAGCAATAGAGTTGCCTGTTTCAAGGTAGGTTTATACAATAAAAAAAAAAGCGTCACTTTGAACATTGTTTAGACTAACAAAAACTTGGATGAAGAATTTTGACCTAATTTTAAAGAACTAATTAATGGAATATAACTTTGTCCCATTTTTCTAAAACTTTGATCAAAATTGATGAGATTAAATTTACAAGCTCTGTAAGCTTTAGTGGAAACTTTAATCGTGTAAACACAATATCTTTGATCAAATTTACCTTAATCCATGTCTTCAGTCAAGATTTTGATAAAAGTATACAGTCAAACCTGCCTTAAAAATCACCTCTATATAAGGGCAACCTGCTTATATAAAAGCCACTTTTACTGGTTCCCTTGGATGGCATTTATAGATAGGTTGACTGTAATTTAGCATATCAGTATAGTTCACTTGCCAAAGTCCAGTGTTTTGGTTACTCTGGT
Organism: Anadara kagoshimensis; assembly: GCA_021292105.1. Classification (NCBI taxonomy): domain Eukaryota; kingdom Metazoa; phylum Mollusca; class Bivalvia; order Arcoida; family Arcidae; genus Anadara; species Anadara kagoshimensis. The sequence goes on along the minus strand of CM037872.1, from coordinate 31,071,603 downwards.
TTCCTCTATCAACCAAGAACTGACCACCTCAATACAAGTGAAAACTTTGACACTATCTTGACTTTGACAGAAGATTACCAAAAATCACCAAATACTTCACTCCACATAATCTTAATGAACACAGTATTCAAAAGGAACAATTACATGTAATTTATTTTTTCTATATTCATAACCTTTAACATTGAAGAATCGAGAAACTGAGTATGGTAGAGTTAAGTTGAATAAGTCAAGAATATTCCACTTATATCGAGACATTGCAAGCAATAGGCAAAGGTGCAAATATTTTGCCTGTACATTGCACTGATGGCATAATGCAGCAGGGTTCTTTATCTTGCCATGCCTATCGATGACACAGGAAATAATTTATTTTAAGTTTACATCTGAAAGAACCCTGACTTTCAATTCATATTGTAGAGTGCTTAATGGAAGAACAGTCACTACCCACTTGCAAGTCTTGGGCCAGACCTGGTCTAGGTCAAACCCATGAATCCCCACTTATGAAGCGAGCACTCTACCAACTGAGCTACCAAAGTGGTCTGAGTATGGTAGAAAGTTAAAACCACATGTTACAAAACCAAAAAAAAGTTGTATACAAACGTGAATGGGTTCTTTTAAAATAAGAATTACCCTTATGTAAAAATAAATCTGATTATTTGATGTTTTTTTGTTTCGGTATCTGGAGAGAGTTATCTTCTGGAGGGAGTTATCTAACAGGAACAGAATTGTTTTCATCAAAATATAATTACTTTTTGAAGATAAAAAACAAACTTGCAATAAAAAACACAAAGTACTTATTATGCAGCCACTTGAGGATTTTAATATAGACCAAGAAAGAAATCATCTTTAACTATCAAACTTTAAACTTTAGGGACCCTAAATGTTCAAAAGAAAACACAACAACAAAAAAGTCAGTAGTGTGACTGGCCTAAATGCTATACCAAATGTTAAGTGCCCATTCTTCAAAAGAAAAGGTGATATTGAACAGATCCGGCCTTGTAAGTTTGCCAAATATGACACAAGTTTACCTTAAAATTATACCAATATCTTCTTTCCCCCCTTTCCGTCTACAAACCTCCTGGTTTTTGCATTAGCTTTTCTTAATCAGGGAATACTGGTAAACATCTTTAAAATTTGTTTTTGAAATTTGTCAGCGAATCAATTTTGGACAAAAGCCATGAAGGAAAATAAATAAATCTCTTCTCTCGACAGGTTATTCTTTATACACACAATGTTATTTGTTTTATGAGAACGGTACATTACTTGACATAGATTTTATCTTCTACCAGAAGACTAGCATTACATATGTACACAAGTTTTACATACCCATCCACCTAACACCACATGTTTGAGCATTTTGAATAATCATTTTTTTCATTGTGTTGTAAATCAAAGGTCAATACCCCTTTTCCATAATAACACAACACCATTTTCCTTTTTATTTTTTTATTTTTTTTAGAAATATACACACCTGCAATATCATAATGACCTTGGTAAATTTTTAAACATATACTTTTCATGACCTTGACCTTTAAGATATACCTTTATTCAAGGTCATGCTAGTATATGACATAGCAATCATTTTGTGTTAAATTTCATGAAAATGATTACATGATTGACATGCTTCCTGGGAGAACCCCCTCCTTTTCAAAAATTCCTGGATCTAATGTAAATAATTTACTGCAAAATTAAATTTATGACCAATTTTCTCAAACAAGTCTTGTATTATCATTTTATCTCAGAGTAAATTAACCATCACTTTATGTTGCAGAAAATTAATAAATTAACAATGTATGTAAACATCAGACTCAATGCTATTACTTCACAGACAGTCGAAAGTAAAAAATCAACAAGGTCATCTTCACAATCTTCACAGATATATAAAAATAAGAGGTAAAAATAAATTCTTTATGTTGTAACAGGTAATAGGATTTATAGGAAAACAACATTGACTTGTCTGCTTGACCTTTGATAGGAATATTCATATAGAAAGTATCCACCCAATAAATGGGTAGTGTTAGGAGTCACAGTAACTTGTGTACACAAGGCATATGATTAGTGTTCTCATTATAAAGACAAAATTAACACTTATGATCATTAAACATAAAAGGTGCTTGTTCATAATAAATTTTTTAATTTGAGGTCAAGGAGACAGGTAAATGTAGTTTGCCTGTACCACAGTTAATATATTAAGGAAATTGAGATTCGTACTCATTACTGAATCAAAGTGGATGATCTTCGCTATCATTATGTAAAAAATGTGACTACTGTAAGAAAAAAACATACCTCATACAAATAAAGTCATTACAGCATTAATCAGCGGAACAAACTAAAACCATTCCAGTAAAGTGGGTTTTTGTTGAGGGTTCAAGCTTTTATATGATTTTGAAATATTTATGGAGCATAAATATTACAATCTTACAAACAGGAGTTCTGACAAATCAGAGTTTTGTAATAGATCTGCTTCATAAATACATCAAATAGGAGTTTAACAGATTTTCACTCAATCTTTTGCCAGAAAATTTTTAACAAAAAATAAATTAATTATTTTCTATTTTTGTCAAAAACCAAAAAATTGAGACTAATTTCCTGTTTTTGCAAAAAATGTCAAAAATAGTGATTGATTTTTCACTATTTCTGCCAAATATTTACTTGTTGTTATTTACATTATTACCTTGATTGATAAGATGTTATTTATGCAGAATCAGCAACAAATATAATCGCAAAAACAGCTGAACATTGGAGTGGAGTGAAGGAAAGTAGTTTGACACCCTAGTCAAGATTTATTCAATTAAATGGTAGTGGTCAGTTCAGGGATGGTGGAGGATTGCCTTGGGAACACCACTGACCTTCAGCAAGTAAACTGAACAACTTTCATAAACTAGGGTCTGTCCCAAGTGAGATTCAAACCTAGATGGTGCGGGGCACAGTGATCTGTAACCCCACTCAGTCATCAATGCTTCAGCTGAACATTGAATGTCAATTTGGGGCACTACATGAACTGAATAAAATGACCTTCATAATGATCATTTAAATGACCTTCGCACAAAGACACAAAAAATTTCTGAATTACTTGTTGCAAAAAATGTCCCACAAAATGACTAAGAGTAGGTCAAAGTGACTTGTTTTTCTATTCTTCATATAGACTTTCCAAGATGAACCTATATATAAAATATCACTTTTAATATCTAAAAAAGATTTTTAGATGAATTAAAAATCACTTTATCATGAAAGTAAGTCACAACTTTAACACAGTTTTTCCAGTAGTGTACAATGTAAAATCCAAGCTGAAGTTTTAAACAAGCATAATTTTCAACTGAAAAAGCTCAAAGCATACACCTACAATATAAAAGGGAATGGATTTTAAGAGTAGATAACTCTGGTTTTTGAAAATCCTAACAGCATCAGCCATGTAAAGGCTTAAAACAAAACATAATTAACAAAGCAGACATCTACTGATTAAAAGGGAATGAATTTCAAAGGTAGATAACTCTGGTTTAAGAATGCTTACAAGTACACCTGCAAACACCAGACCTATATATAAATCTTTGAGGTATAAATAAAAAAAAGTATAATTTACAACCAAATGAAAAAGACATGCGGATAATGAAGACGTAGGATGTATCAGTCAGGAATTCACTTTTAAAAGGATTTACTAATTGGCCACTAGCAGTGCTCAATCAATGGAGATGTACCGGTAGTCATTCCAACATACAGAATATTTCTTCTAATGTACACTGTCCTGTGTGTTTATAATATTTCCTACCCATTATCTTTAACGACAAGAAATGACTTTATTATAACTGTATACATGTTGTATTATAAGGTGTAATGATCTAAGGTGTAGATTTTTGGCAATAATCTCGGTGTCAGAAATTTTGTTATTCAGAGTGACTCTGAAAGAGATTCAAAGTGATCACACTTCTCTGATTTAATAAGTTTCCTTTATATATATATAGCAACAAAATACTTTGGTGATTATGTTCAAATTAATAAACAAAATAAAAGCTACTTTTTATGTTTATTTGAATTCCTGTTTCTAATGATTCTCAAAGTATATGGAGACTATGTGGACCAATGCCAACACCCAACAACTCAAATCTAAATCAAAGTTTTTATTTTCAGACTAGAGACAAGTTGACCTTGGGTTGACTTCTAGGTCGCAATGGTTAAATTTTAGATGGAATTTAGCACAATTGCATGCTTATTTTTGAATCCAGAGCATCAAGTTTTAATCAGTGTTTGATTTTCACGTTCTGGTTTACATTATTCAGTATCATGGTTTAATCAGTGTTTGATTTTCACGTTCTGGTTTACATTATTCAGTTTCATGGTTTAATCAGTGTTTGACTTTCATGTTCTGGTTTACATTATTCAGTATCATGGTTTAATCAGTGTTTGATTTTCACGTTCTGGTTTACATTATTCAGTATCATGGTTTAATCAGTGTTTGATTTTCACGTTCTGGTTTACATTATTCAGTATCATGGTTTAATCAGTGTTTGATTTTCACGTTCTGGTTTACATTATTCAGTTTCATGGTTTAATCAGTGTTTGATTTTCACGTTCTGGTTTACATTATTCAGTTTCATGGTTTAATCAGTGTTTGATTTTCACGTTCTGGTTTACATTATTCAGTTTCATAGTTTAATCAGTGTTTGATTTTCACGTTCTGGTTTACATTATTCAGTATCATGGTTTAATCAGTGTTTGATTTTCACGTTCTGGTTTACATTATTCAGTTTCATGGTTTAATCAGTGTTTGATTTTCACGTTCTGGTTTACATTATTCAGTTTCATGGTTTAATCAGTGTTTGATTTTCACGTTCTGGTTTACATTATTCAGTATCATGGTTTAATCAGTGTTTGATTTTCACGTTCTGGTTTACATTATTCAGTATCATGGTTTAATCAGTGTTTGATTTTCACATTCTGGTTTTACAGTAAATGTTTGGTGGACATTAAATTCTAGATGACTCTAGAAGGTAATGGTGTTTTGTATCCAAGTCTTGAACTTACATTGAGGTGGTCAGTTTTAGAATGGTGAAGGAAACTGGAGTGCCCAGAGAAAACCACAGACCTTCAGGGAATTTAAAACTTTCCCACACTAGGATATATCCCGTGTGGGATTTGAATTTAGGCAATGAGCGGTGTTGTGATCTGCAAGCACACACTTTAGACCACTCAGCCACCGAGACCCCTCAATGATAAAAGTGAAAAAACCCACATCCAACTGAAATAAAAGTCTGCCACAAATGTTCATGAGTAAGAGTGAGGAAATTCACAATTAGTATTAGATGATTAATTAGCAAAGTCCAAGGTGGTCCGAGGACTACCACACAAAACATATCCAACTGAAATAGTATACCTGCAGAAATGTCATAGGATATACCATGTGGAATACAGTTGAATCCCACAAGCATAAATCAGGACTGTGTAATTGTTGTCAAGGTCATGAAATACATCAACTTCAAAAATGATAACCACACAGATTTGAGTAATCAATGCTTATTTTAAGGAAATGATATTTTTTATACCATCAACAATATAACATAAAGAGGTAAACAAGAGTTGTGAGCCAATGTCATTAACACACATGTAGATAGGGTATACTGTAAAATATAGACTGGGTTTTACACAATGGATTCGAAAATGATAATGGGTTTAAGTTAAGACTTGATTTTACCTATTTGAATTGAAAATCTAATTAGGGCAAACGTGATGACTAACTCTGAATGAAAGTTTTACCTAGGCAGTGAGAGACTCTTTCAAACCACTTAGTCACCAAGACCCCTATTTAAGCTTTGAGCAACTGGGTTCAGGCATTGTGTTGGCCTAGTATTTAAAAGTGTTGGCAAAAAGATCACATGCCTTTCGACATCTAGGATAACTGGTAAATCCTATTCAGGCAAATTCTCTATCATTTCAAAACTGACCACCTTGATATGAGTAAAACAAGAGTGCTGCTAGGCAAGAGCCTGTTTTCATTTTTACCATTAAGCTGTTAATATGTGATGATCACATAAAACAAGATTAAAATTTCAAAGGGAAACTCTAAGAAATTTGAAAGAAAAAACATGAATAAAATTTCAAAGGGGCACAACTCTGAGAAATTTGCACAGAGTTACCTCCCCTTCTGGTAGTAAACAATGCCATATCCTGGTTATCAAGTAAAAAATATCTTCAAACAGTGTTGGAAGAGTAGGCTGGACAAACTATTACGGATGAACAACATATGGATTGACAACGCCTTACCATTCTAGAAATGGGCATCTAATAATCTTAATAGGCTGTAAGACAACATTTAAACCATCTGCAACTGAACAATCGATTAAATCCAGGGTCCAATGCCCAATCCATATTTTCTTATACACATTACAGATAGTGTTGCATTCTATACTTGTCTATTATGGTCTAAATCAATTCAACACAAAGTAACTCAGGATGTCTATCATATACACACAATATTGTCCAAAACTACAGTAACACTGACAACTAATTTAACAAATACATCATACCTAAATACCAAAGTGAAAACACACTCCACACTTACATAGTCAAACAACAATGACCTATCTGTGTGACCTTTGATTAGGAGGGCCCAACTAGTACATGGATAGTGAAATGTTTGGGTTTAGTAATATGTTGACGACTTAATACTTGTGATCCCTTTATATAAATGTACTCATTCATAATAAATATTTAAATTCAAAGTCGAACAAATTGATTGATTAAATGGGGCTTTACATCCCAGGTGAGTAAAAAAATCACTTATATTGAGAAATCACCAGTTATAGCTAAAGTGGCAGAAATTTGTACCTTTGCAATGCACTCAGGGCAATTTGCAGGGAGGGTTCTTTAACATATCATGCCTATCCTGACATGGGGCATCAGTTTTTCAGGTCTTTTCCGAAGGACCACTAAAGGTCAAGTGGACAGGACAATATTGTTTGCCTATAATTACATGTTTACTTACACAAGCCACTATACAGCTGGGATCAACATTGTCAGAGTAATTAAATCTTTTGTATCAACAGCACATATTTCCTGTTAGGTTCATTTGGATACTTAATAGATAATGACCCTTCTGTTATGTTTTAGACACAGTTTTTAAGATCTTCCTTTCTCTGAATCCACATAATGATTCTTTTAGACACTTAATACTATCTCCCTTTTTCTTGTTTTAGATTCTTTGTTTTCAGATAGAAAGAAATAATTCAAAAGTGACATATTTTTGAAAACAAGATAGAGATAGCAAGCTTTTAGAAATTTTCAATAAGCCATTTGATTTTGGTCTATCAAAAAACTTTAAAAACAAAAAAGTTTTATGACTGGTACTCTATTTTTCAAGACTGCTATGGTAGTTAGTTGGTAATGTGTTTGTTTCATATGTGGGAGGTTGGGGTTCAAACCCTAACTGGGTTTGATCAAGATTTAAAAAAAAAGGTAGGGACTGTGACTATTTTTTTTACCAAGCACCTAGCAGGTATTAGATATGAAGTCGGAGCATTCTTAGGAAAATAAACCTTAAAAACTAACGTTCTATGTCATGGTGGGCACAAAAAAGATCCCTCCAAGAACTTTACCCCGAGCAGACTGGAAATGTCAAAATTTGTGCCTCTTCATCTATAGCTAGATATAAGAGAAATAGTCTTGACATGGATGTAAAATAAATAAATAAATATGACACAAGTCCACATGATGGAAGCATAATAAATGTAGTTAATTTTTAAAAAAATCTTTTTTAAAGAAGAATGGTAGAATCTTTTTGTAAATGGTAGTCTGTGAGGAAGGTTCAACAGTAGTCAGTTAGATCTGTAAGTCAAGAAAAAACTACCGGTAATTGATTTTTCTTTATGAGATCAAAAGTGCATTATTTAAGAGTTTAAGAGAGGGTCCAGTAAATTACAACCAGAAGACTGATCGGAGGAGGTACTGCTGAAATCATAAAATATGTGTACAGTTTGTACACCATGTATATAAAACATCCAGAGATGCTGAGGATGGCCGGGAATTTTTAAGAGAGCAATAAATCATGGTAAATCAGTAAGATGACCAGGGGTCACTGAGTTAGCAGTCGTAAAAAATGCATTAAAACAACAGTATCCAGTAGCAACTCATTAAAGACCTACATGTAAAACATGCCTTCTAGTAATTTCACATGTAAACATCATGTCAACATTTACTTATCATTAATCTTAAACAGAGGTCTATAGTAGCCAAAATTTATGTTCTTCAAAACATGGAAAAAATTGATGAATAATAATCTTTCCTCCGATTACTCCCTCTCCCATTGTTTTGATGAAGAATCACCCCCTCCCCCACAACCTCTGCTTCCTCCCAAATTACTTTCTACTTTATCAAAAAAATCACTCTAATAAAACCTTGTTTAAAAGACAAAGTGGCTTGTTTTACAAATGGGCAGCAGAGATTCTATTTTAGACATCATACTGGATGGTCTTCAAATGAAAACAATAGCCAAGGTGGTCTATAGCATGTTTATGGATCACAATGACTCTCACTGCCTTAGTATCAATCCAACTCTGGCAGATCTTAGTGTGAGAACGTTTGTCAGTTTCCTTGCAGAAGGTCTATGTTTTTCTTTGGGCATTCTGTTTTCCTATACCCGAACTGATCACCAATCTTGACTGGTAAGTAAAACATCAATGAAATCACAAACTCATACTGTGTCACTGTTAAAACACCTTTTTCTCATTTTCTTAAACATATTGCACAGATATGAATGAATTTCTGCAACTTTATGATGCATAACTAGTATCATCTGAATATAAGTGCAGACTACAGAAAACCAATTTGCAACTTTACAATGTATAAACTGGTAGCATCTCAATATAAGTATGGACTGTAAAACACCATTTAATACATCACCTGGCTGATACTGGGTAGGACCAACAAGACCTACCAGGTGCTGTGGAGCTACAGATATTTTGATTTAAACACACTTTTCCAACTGGTAGCATCTAAATATAAGTGTGGACTGTAAAACACCATTTAATAAATCACTTGGCTGATAATGGGTAGGTAAGGAAAGCTGAGATCAACAACTTACGGGGTCTTGGGGAGTTACAGATAATTTGATAAAAACACACTTTTCAAACTGGTAGCATCTCAATATAAGTATGGGTAGTAAAACACCATTTCCTGATAACTGGTAGATAAGGAAGACTGAGACCATCAAGACCTACTAGGTCCTGGGGAGTAATAGATAATTTGATAAAAACACACTTTTCATAACACCAAAGCTGTGTATGTGTGTGATAAAACTATATCAACTTTAACAAATATATGTGATTTATAAGACTTATCATACATACTGCACATTGCCGTAAATTTTTAATTTATAAAACTTTTTTGCACCTTTGAATTTCATATTTTGAATAAAAATATGGAAATAATATTCCATGTGATGAAATACTTAGTTTTTAAATTTATATACAAAAACAAGTTGTTCTACATTGCCTCAGATCTAAATTTTTGTGCCTTTTAAGATTTAAATATTATGGTACATAAATCTATTTGGTAATCACAAGGCAACAGGCATTGGCACTATCTTACCTATTTCATTAAGTCTGGGAAAATAAAAAAATAAAAATAAATGGAAAGTATTAAGTCTTTGAAATTAAAAAGAAAAACGTTTCAATTCATTTTTTTTTTTTGGTTATGAAAATAGAATTTTGATTAGAAAGTTCTATTCTAAATTTTCAAAGAATAAACCTTCAACACAGCATGTTATAAAGACAGGCACAATTTACAAGATGAGAAATAAAAAGTGATACGTCTACAAACTTAAAATTGTATAATTAATTAAGAACTCTTAATAAGACATGGAAAAGCCACCAAAAGCCAAGTTTAAAGCAAATAATTTTAATTTAACCAGTTTTATAATTGCTAATTAATGAGGAAAATATGACATGGCATTGCTCCTACTTTTAATACACTGTAAGGCCAAAGAAAAAATATATGTGTTTTTCGCTAACAGCCTAGGAAAAATTAGGGTCGGCAGGTAGGCAATTTTTTTTACATTGGCCATATCAGGCAAGGATGCAAACTTTGACAGTGTTTGTCAAAATATTGTCATAAAAACTTTTTGGCAGGAATAAAAAATTAATGTCAATCAGTTTAGCGAAAAAAAACACTTTTTTCAGGCCTAATCTTTTTAGCTGAAACTGACAAAAATAGAACATTTTATACTAAGTATTAAAGAAGATGAAACAACAACATCTTAAGATAATGTATTTTTGTTGTAGATATACAGGTTCTGGTCGAGCCTTCGACCAGATGTGGTCCTGAAGAAGGCAACTTCTGGTCGAAAGCTCTACCAGAACCTGAACCTGTATATCTACAATAAAAATACAATATCTTACGATGTTGGTGTTTCATCTTCTTTAATACCTAGTACATAATACTAAGAACACCTCCATCCAGTGGATCCATCTTAGGATATTTTCACCACCATCAATTAAACCTAAGGTGTTGGAACTTTTATTCTACATACTTAAAAAACATTATGTGTATTTTATAAAAAATTTTTGATTTTTTAAGAATATAAATTAAAACACAGATTTATGTTAAAATAAATTTATACCAGTACATCAAAAACATGGGTTCTGATTATTATCATCTTAAACAGTAATTACAAGATTTATAAAAATCGAAGCCAATTTTTTAAGTGAGAGGATTTAACATTAATAAGGAGATGATGTCATTTTTCTTTCAAATCTTGATGTTTGCAAAGATGTTTTTATTAATTTAATTACACAAGTAATTTTTTATCTCAAAGATGTTGGAATGAGCTGTAAATTGTTTGTCTTTTAACATACGGTAAACCATCTTAACATTGCTTGTTGGACTCGTTTCAGAAAAGGTATATTTTCTGCCATTACTGAGTGAACCTGGCCGTCTTATTTTTTTACGGGTTGTGTTGTGACAACAAGAACATTGATGACCCAGTGATTATGCTAGCACCATAAATTTACCTAAAACCAGAAACTTAAGTCATCGCATGGAAACCCTTAAATCTATTTATAGTAGCAGTGGCCTTGACCTTTGAACTATGGCATCTAAACTCAACAAGCTTTTTCCTTTGACGTCTTAAGTTTGGTGAAATACTGTTAAAACAAAATTATTGTATAAAACATCCTACATCAGTTAATAGTAACAATGGCCTTGACCTTTGCCATTAAAATTGATAGTTTTTTCTTGTATCAAGTTTGATGCAACCCCATTGAGGCAAACAGAGGTTCTTGTGCGGAAACCAATATATGTCTGACAGAATGAAAGACAGTCAGACATGCAGATGAACACAGATGGACAGACAGACAGAGAGACAGGCAAACAGACACACATTGACAGAGAAACTAATCACTATGTGGCTCCAGGTGTAATAATAAAGTACCTAGTTTTAAACAACTGATGGCATGTAAATTCTAATACCAGTTTTCAATCATTTTATCTTTCTGTCATGACAGCTGATAAGTTTTTACTGACAAATGGTACAACATATAAACAAATCATGATTTAAATTCTGCTTATATTACAGAAAGATCTGTTTTCAACTCTAACTTCAAAAGGTGGGGGTGGGAGTGGGGGCAGGGGTCCTAAACCTGCTGATAAACATACAAAAAACACATGATTTCAAAATCAAAACTGATATAACCATTGTATTCTATAAACTTTCTATAAATCCCTTTCACAACCTCTCTCTCTTTTGAAAATTTCAACTTTGACCTTTCTATTCACTTTCTCTCCTACAGTCCCCCATAAAAGCTTTGAAGGGGGGGGGGGGGGGGAAGCAGAAACCTTACAACTATCAAAACATTTATCTTATCTTATATACATGGAAAAGTAGTTTATACAAATTTATTAGAGAAGTGTGCCAGTTGGATTTTCTGTTCATTTTAACTGATCTAGCTCTTTAAAATAAAAATGTGGATACAGATGTTCCATGTTAACTCCTATATATATACAAAATGTGAAACTGGCAGAACTAATCAATTGTGATCAAGAGGAGGAAATCAGCAGGGATACCTGCAATGACTTTTGTATATTGAATATAGTACTTATTACAACAATCACATCTACTAACCCAAAAAAGAGTAGTCCAAACTCCAAACTTGACAGGAACACCAATGACTTTTGTATATTTAGTATTGTATTTATTATAAGCCACCCCTCCTCCAACAAAACAGTCAAAGCCCAAACTCAATATGGATACAATGCCTTTGAATATTTTATTTATTATAATTATCACCTCTCCTTCCCTTAAAATTAAAAGTAGTCCAAAATCAGAAGGGATACTGATGACTATTGTACTTATTGTAATTGACACCTCTCCCCATACAAATGCAGTCCAAACTCAGCGCAGATACCAATGATGTTTGGATATTGTATTTGTTATAATAATCACCCTTTCTAGCAGTCCAAACTCAACAGGAATGACTTTTATATATTGAATATTGTATTTATTATAAAAATCACCCCCCCCCCCCCAAAAAAAAATCCTGTCTACACTCACCATAAATTAGATATTGTATTTATTGTAATAATCTCCCCTTCTTGCAATTCAAACTCTGCAGGGATACCAATCACTTTTGTATTATGAATAATGATTTATTAATAATCATCCCTTCTTCCCAAATGAATACATCCCAAACTCAACATTTTGAATATTCTATTTCTTAAACAAATCACCCCTTCTCTCCCAAAGCAAAACAAAACTCTAGGTGGTACTTGGTACAGTGATCTACAAGTGTGTGCTTTAAACCACCAGTCCACCATGACCCCTACCTACAGAGAGAACATACTACCAACAGAGCCTATTCCTTTAATGAAAATTAATCAAAAATCAAAACAGAGAAACTTTTTTACATTCAGATTGCAACCTGTGTAAGGTGTATTCCTTAGAATAACTATGGTATAAATGTGTCTCACCTGTTAAATCATCTGTGCAAGGGGCATTTATCGGAGTGTCTATGGTATACTTGTTTCATAATTACACTATTACCTGTAAAATGCAGCCATCTGTGTAAGGGACATTAATCAGATTATTTACCGCATACATTTGTTAAATGCTACGATTTCACTTGTTACATGCAACTGTTTGTGTAAGGGGCATTTATCAGATTCATTATGGTATACTTATTTTATCAATACACTATCACCTGTTAAATGTATCCAAGGTTAATGAATTTGTACTTAAACATAAGTACAAAGTGAATTTGAGTCAATCTGTCAAACTTTATAGAACATTACTAAAGATTTATGTCAGCGCTTAGAGCAGCATGTTAAAAAATAAGTTCTAAAAATAAACACAAATCACAAATACACATGTACCTGGATTACCAATAGTCAGTCAATGATTTGATGGTTTGAGAAAAAAAAAAAAAAAAAAAGAAGAAGCCATAATCAAAATTCAAAGAGGTATTATTTCCAAAACAGAGTCAACACTTTACAAGAGCTTTCAAGAGACTGTTTTGCCAAGTCAGTCAATGATTTGAGTGAGAGAGAGAGAGAGAGAGAGAGATACAGTCATGTTCTATCCAGAGCTGAAGTTGTTTGGGTCAACCTGGCCCAGATTTTGATAAAAGGGGTCCTATTTCCAAAACCGGGTCGACACTTTACTGGACCTTGAGAGGGTTTTGTTTGGAAAAGGAATATCCTTAGTTCAAATAAACTTTATATTTGGCTTGTGATTTAAACATGGACCAGTATGATTGTGTTTGATTGTTCTTTAGATATTAAAACCATTAGTGAGAAAAGGACTCTGCAATTTTGAAATTTGAGTTGATATTAATTATTTTGTCATTCTAATTACTAATTATACCAGTTTTGATTTTACAGAACTAGACGGCTGTTTGGGAATACAATTCCTCATCAGTAGTGTTTGGACCACAATTGTGAAACCAAACTTTTTTCCCCAAGACACCCAAGTTCACATGGATTATTTGGTAATGATGATCTTGGTTAAATGAGGTTAACCAAGGTGGTTGTAATACAGAATGTACAATCAACACAGATAATATCTTTAGCAGATAAACAGATACCATTATTGATGACAGACAACAATAGAAATGAGCAGACATCAATCAGAAAACAAACTATCTGTTTATATTATATAGACTGACAAAAAACAATTGATGACTTCCAAATGTGTAGAGGAACAAGAAAAAAAAGGAATGGCATTCAGATGTCTAAAGGTACCAATAAATTGACTAACAAAAAAGGAATGACTTCCAAATGTCCTATTACTAATTAATATCTATGATACAGTATAAACAGTGATGGAAAAAACACTTTCAGGAACTTTATACTATACAACAAAGCAAGTTCACTGCTTACAAGACCCTAAATTTTTTTTATGGCCGTCATCACAATATTGTTGATAAGAATGATTTCTTTGTATCCAAAATTATGCTGGGTTGATTTGAAATCCCAAATTCAATGTACCTTTCATTTTCAATTTTGATTCCATACATGTGTCAGATGTAGCTAGCTAGACGGGACGTGTTTACTCTTCCAGAGCACCTATTCTCGTACCTCGGACAGAAAAATCTCACACGCACACCAGTGCTAGATTTTTCTGTCTTGTCCAGTTTGTCTGGTACTGCCTCACGTGACAATTGAACAATCAGGATGACGTATCCGATCATTGCGCTTGACATCATCAAAACAAAGCGTTTCTTTATTTATTTTTCAAGTATGTGTTTTATTTTACTTTTTATTCAAAATATTTCATTGTCAAAGTTTTTTATATTTGCATTGAACACAAATCGTCGATATTTTAAAATTTTGAAGAGTTGTCGATGGGATTATTTTCAGAGCGGATTTGTACAATGCGTTAGGTGCCCAAAGGAATGCAAGAGGCCCCATGAGGGTACGTGTTTTGTTTTGTATGTATCGCAGTACGAGAAATAGAATCTATCACTTGTTTGTGACCGATACCGGTTGATCTCAGTCTCGGGTGCTGTGATGTAACATATCCCAATCTCGGCAAAGCCCTATATTGGGATATATGTTACATCACATCACCCTCAATTGAGATCAACCGTTATCGGTCACAAACAGGTGACAGATTCTATTAGTCTCGCTCCCCTGTTGGAAGTTCACATGTTGAACTTTATTTGCCAGTTCCCCGCACCCACCCCACCTTCAACATCTACAAGGGTTTAATGTTTTCCTTCAACCTTGACCTTTCAGATATGACCTTGTTCCAAGGTCATGGCACACCTTTGGACCATCAAAATTATTCATGTGAAGTTTTATGTCTGTTAACCAAAGCAATTGTAAGATAGGGCCTAGACACAATTTTACATGGACAGGCAGACGGACAGACATGGTGATTCCTACATATCTGCCTTCAAGCACCAATTAAGTATGCTGGTGTAAAAATGTGTACTATTTGTTGTAACCAGTTGACACTGACATCTACTGAGTTGAACATTATCTACAGTTTTGCACCTTGTCTTTTTTCTAGCTCTGTTTGTAGTGATTGCCGCCAGATAAGACAATTATCATCACAATATAATATATATATCATAATATTCACAATGATATTACTGTGTCTAGTTATATGTGTTTTGTATATAAAATAATATATCACTATGTATGCATCCTAAAACATCAGCACTAAACCAAAATGCATTAATATTTTTAGAAAATAGAATTTTTATAACTAAGTTACAATTACAGATATATAAAATATATTTTGTTCTTTAATAATTAACATAATTATATGACTTGAAATATATGAAAGCTAAATACCCCCACCACAACTAAAGAGTTGACCTTGTGACCTTGAGCTTTGACCTACACACTGAAATCATGTGGTATGTGCCACATTGGCTAATTTTGATTTTTTGAATTTTGATATATGTACTTCGGTGCCAAGTTTGATCAAAACATATCTATAGAAAGTTTTATTTGAGTGGACACAATTTAACACAGACAGACAAACTGACAGGCTAGGTCGACAGACCGACATGGTAATTCCTAAATACATGTAATCCCTTCAAAATTTAAGTTAGCAGGGGTGACTTTTTCAAGGAAATGTAACTGACACTTAAGGCAATCTAAGTTTCATTGAAGAAGTAACTTGGTAAAAAATGGAATCATCAAGGTGCTGAAGTCATTAGAACATTTGTTATACAATGAGGTAGTTTTTGTCATAGATCTTAAAGATTTTCATATTTCATATCTTATTTACAATCAGTAACGTTACATCAACATTGTAATGATAATATCTTCCAAGGTTCTTATATGCCATGAGGATTATATATTCCAAAATTCTGATGTTACCAGTTAATTAATTCTTACGAGTTTCTATTTCTGTATGATGTATGTTGCAACTTCTGGTGCAAAAACACTAATTACACACCCACCCACCTACCTTCAGCTGATTAAGTGACTAGATGATTACATAAATACATGTATCAGAAATTTCATGTCCTAATCAAGTCAGTCATGATACAATTTACTGATGCCACCACATGTATCAGTAAAACCTTGATTCATCATCATTACCATTTGTGTAGTTAAGTTTTGGCATTATTAAGGGGTTTGGTGATAAATAAAGGGAGACTTATGAAAGAAATGGATTTTTGGACTTAAAAAAAAGTGGCAATAAGCAAGGTGGCAAATTTGTGGAAGGTCATTAAAATGCTGTTTTACTGTATAGGTAAACTATGATGTGACACATAAGTTTTGAATTATTTATAAGCTAACTTAACTATCTGTACCAGATACATTTATTTGAATTCATTCATTTCTTGGTACTGACATACTGGTAGTTGAGATGAGTTGAGCTATGATGTTTTTACACCCCAGTCATTTTTTCACTGATATACAGGTGGTCAGTTCAAGGATGGTGGAGGAAACCAGAGTCCCAATAGAAAGTCTCAGGCAAGCCAACTGTCTTTCTCACACTAGGATCTACCAAAATGAGATTTGGAACCTAGGCGGTTATAATAGAATGTATTGATACTGGTCATATGAGAAATGGAAATCTCAACCCAAGGTCTTATATAATTGGTTCAGAACAAAGCTTGCCAAATTCTGGACAATATATATATAAGACCAAGACCTCATATGACCAGTAGCAATTGATTCTTTTTCTTACACCCTATTCCTTTAAAAATCTATTGAAAGCTGCTAGGGTCACAGAAAACAGCTGTTTATTCAGGCAAAGCATGTAGCCTGTCTCAATCCTAGGGTGAGACAAGCAAATCCCACATAGGTAAAAACAAGAAATTTCCATGTCAAAGGTGTGAGAATATATGATATGAAATCATCACTAAAGCGATTGTTGACACAGCACTTTTCAACAAACCAACTGGGGAGATGGTTGATCAAGTCAACCGTTAACATGGTTGATAAAGCACATCTATCAACGAACCAAGCAACACTCACACATTTTATCTATCTTATCTTACTACAGATGTTATAAAGATTTTTATTATAAATATCATAAGAAAATTCTAAATTCTAAAATGATCCATGAAAAAACTGCACTTCAATCAGATCTGAGATGTTTTTGCAATTAGATGAAAAAAAGTAGACCGACCGACAAAAACTGTAAGTGTAAGGTATTAAGTTAATGATTAGAATATTACCACTACATTATGTGAATGATTCCCCATTTATCATTATCCTAGTGACAGATTTATGGGTAATGTTGTTAGGAAGAACCATTAAAAGTTAATGAATACATGTGGATACATTACAGGTTTAAAAAAGATATGAGTTGTCTCCCTTGCTCTTCAATGCATTTCTACATAAAAATTGGTATGTATTTCAGAAAATTTGAATTATATTTAAAAACATTTTTTTTTAACTTATGCCTATGATTATTTTTTTTTGAAAAAAGAAATCAATTTAAACACAATTTCTTAAATTCTATACATATGATACTGATGTAAAGACACAAATATCAGTTGTCAAAACTTTCAAAAAGCAGCACGAAAATTTATTCATGTTGGAATGGAATTATAAAAAATATGTATATCTACTTCAAACCACTCTTTTAAAACAATAAACATATTAACCTCTGAAAGATAACAGGGGGCAGGTGGATTAATTAAGACCCTTTTCACTACTTGGGTTAAAATCCCACGTAGGTAGATTCTAATGTAAGGAGGTTTGTTCTGTTTAATTTCAATAAGGTTGATGGTTTTCTCAGGGTACTCAGGTTTTCCCAAATATCCCAGGATGATTGCCTTTACAACAAGAATGAATCCATTCCTTGACTAAATGAGACCAATAAAATACTTGACCACTTGGGGATGGTATAGGTTGATTGATTTATATGAATTGAGTTTTACATCCAAGTCAAAATATTTCACTTGTATCAAGATGTCATCAGCTATAGGTGAAATGGCAGAATTTGTACTTATTTAGTGTGCTTAGAGCAATTTGCAGGGAGGGTTCTTTAACATGCCACACTTGCCTTGACACGGCACATCAGTTTTTAAGGTCTCTGCCAGGTGACTTCTATTTCTGAATGCCAAGTGCTTGTCATAAGAACAATCACTACTTATTTTCAAGTTTTTGTCATACCTGGCCAAGGTCATCCACAACCTCCCACTTATGAAGAAAGCACTCTACCATCTCAGCTACCATAATGGTTAAACAATTATGTGGAATAAAAAGTGAAAGAATGGCTGAGTCTTAAACAACATTACTTCATTCCAATACATTTCTTTAGACTCTGTATCTTTTGTGTACTTTTTATGACCTACTGATATTTGAATTTTCTAAAAACAGTTCAATCAGGCAACAATCTCAAAGAAAAACAGAAATTGTTTATCGTTCCAAAGATCATAAAAAATCTAAAATTGTTTGATTTACACAAAAAACATCTGTGTCAAACTACAACAATAACATTACCTAATTATACAAAATTAATGGGGAGAATGAAAGTAACCAACAACAACAGCCAAATACTTAACTGGCTCCACAGGGGTACCTGTAGGATTATATAGTTATAACAAGGTAGCAGAGAGGACACACATGCTATCTGAAGATGAAGATATATAGTCCCCAGAAATGTGTCTGGGCCCCAAAGGTTTTAAAGATTTTTGTTATTTACTGCTAATGCAACTTCTCTTCAAAAGTGAGCTGGGTCTATACTCAAAATAGTTAAGCTTCATCCCTGATACAGAGAGAGAGAGAGAGAGAGAGAGAGAGAGAGAGAGAGAGAGAGAGAGAGAGAGAGTGTGTTTTCACTTGAGTTACTTCCATTGAATGATCAATTTAACTGAAAATATTAACTTTTGAAGAAAAACTGTCTAGTACATAACATACAAATTCTCACTAGCCAACTGGTTCAGTTAACAGACCTTTGAACAAGTATAGACCTAAACTAAATTTGCAAATTTTATGCAATACTTTACTGATGCATCAAATTCAGAAATTCTAAAAAAACGCCGGAATTTTGACAATGCCAAATCTTTATGTGCTGAAAAAATATTTGTACAAATCTTGATGCACCAAAAGATTGCTATAAATAAACATTTGATTGTTCTTGAATCTAGTCAAATTTTTTAAAATAAGGATTTTGTTTTTTTATGGCCTGAAATGTCATATTTCAACAAAATAATTATAAATAAAGCATGCATCAACATAACAGTTTCCATGACAACAATTACACACTTTTAACCAATCTTACAATATTTCAAATCTACTGGAACAGGTTTATACACTAGATTGAAATTGGAACCAAAACTTTACAAGGCCAAAATTGGAGAGCTAAGTTAACACCCAGACAATCATTTCAGACTTGAAATGTGACATTTACCAGGTGTCAGGTCAGGATGTGGTATGACACTGGAATCAAAAACAAATTTCATTTCATAGTCTAGTAATGCAGGTGTCAGATGACAGTTGAAACAGACATTTTGGAATTTCCGAGATTAACCAGAACATTAAGCTAGGCTAACTGAAATCTCAAAAAATAGTTCTATTTTATGCCCAAGGCATATATTTCAAATTCTGTTTTTCAAATTTCTTTGTATTTCTCAGACTCTTCAAAAGGCACATATATTTTTCAAATTCTGTTTTGTTTTTGTTTTTTTGTTTTTAAATTTTGTTCTAGTGCTCTGACTCCAAAAAAAAAAAAAAACCAACAAAAAATTCCAAAGCCATCAGGGGCGTAGCCAGGCGTACGTTTGTACGCAAAAACGTCCACATCGTTTTCGCCAAAAAAAATATATATATATATATATTTCTTATACCAAACCGCTGGTCTTCACCGGAAATGTTATATACAATTTGGTTTATACCCGACTTCGATAGCCTCTGAGGTGTGGTTCCGGTGTTGTCTTGACTTTGCTGACATGGCAAAACAATTTAAATTACCTGATTTGATTACATTAAAAAACTTCTACTAGCCATTCGTCAAGTTTCATTATGTATTAACGCAATATATTTACAAATACATTTCCTCTCCTCCGTTTAACCTCACCACTATATTAATTGAACTCCCATTTTAACTTGACTTTCTCAATTACTGAGTGTGTTGTTCTCGTAGTGCTTATGACATACAACATCAGATTCCCTTGTACCTTGTCTTCAGGTTTAAGAATGAACCAGACCTCAAAAGAACGACAAAAACTACCACAGCATAGCATAAAATTATAAGAAAAATTCTAATAAATAGCGCCCTGGATGGCCGAAAATTCGCATCAGGGCGGCCCCCAAACCCTCTGCCCTCTTTAGGCGTCCACATCATAAACACCCCAGCTACGCCCCTGGCCATATTTCTCATATTCTGTTTTTCAGAATTCTTACTATTTCTTTAACTCTTCTAAAAGGCATATGTATTTTTAAAATTCTGGTTTTTCTTTTAAATTTGTTGTAGTAAGGGACTCTTCAAAATGCATATTTTCAAATTCTGTTTTTCAGATCTCTTTCTAATTCTCCAACTCTTCGAAAAGCATATATATTTTTGAAATTCTGTGTTTTCAATTTTGTTCTAGTACCCTGACGTTTCTAAAGCCATATTTTTCAAATTCTGGTTTTTTTTTTTGTTTTTTAAAAGGCAAATTGTTTTTCTTCTTCATTATTTCATTATATTTCTCTGTGCCTCCCAAAGCCATATTTTCCGAATTCTGTTTTTTTAATTTCTTTTCTTATTTCTCTGATTCTTCCATATAAAATGGTCAAACTATAAATAATGACTGGAACAGACTGATTTTATATTCAATATCAAGGTTTTGATGTGAGGACAAAAAAGAGCTTCTGTGAGTTAAGCTCTTTTGAAGTTAGAAATAGTAACTGATAAAGGATACTTAGGGTCATGAAATAACAATAAAGTATATATTTGGCATTATAAATAGGGCTTTGACCTCGTGATTAAGGTCCCTGGGTATATTTGTATTTTTTTGTAAACAATCAGACTTGATTAATTTTAAATATGGAATATTCAGCTCTGCTA
This sequence comes from Anadara kagoshimensis, assembly GCA_021292105.1. NCBI lineage: Eukaryota > Metazoa > Mollusca > Bivalvia > Arcoida > Arcidae > Anadara > Anadara kagoshimensis. Next base: position 31,050,158 of record CM037872.1, on the reverse strand, counting down.
TCCACTCAAACCTAAGAGAAAATAATTTTGTTTGCCCTCCTGTCCAGATGATTAAAATAGAGCATCTTGAAAGATGTTACACATGTATTAAGATTTTGCATTTTGAATATTTTCCATTATATTTCAACTATAGTCAACTACATGTTGAAATATGCATTTTTTTCCTATGTTTTCCCACTTAATTTTTATGTAATTTTTTATCAATTTTTAACTACAAAATTGGGAAAAAATGTTAATTTTTTGCATTGGGAATGGGTCCTTTTACTGGACCTTGTGACTGGTCAGAACAATCTTTGACATTATAACGATTTTAAGTATATATACATATTATATACACAGTGTGTATGTACAACCCTCAGTATCGGGTCGAGTCCTTTTTCGTAACCCTATCACTACGAGTTGTGCTTGCGCGACGAGTAGTGATACAGCTACAAAGAAAGGACGAGACCTGATATGAAGGGTTGTACATACACACTGTGTATATGATACTTTTATCTAACATTTCCAATTAGGTTATTTAAAATAATAAAAAAACAATACTTTATGTGAAAAAATTACATTTTACCACAGAAAACCACTGAAATATGTTATGACATTTGACATGACGTGAAGTCGAAATGAGAAAGTGCACGTGCAATTTACCGCCAATGTTGTATCACCACAGTGTGGTGATACAAGATTCTGTATCATGCGTGTTCGATAAAACTTGTATTTCGTCAAAGCAGATAGAAAAACTAGTCTAATGTTAGATAAGTATATGTATTCTATAGATAAACTTACCTGAATTTCCATTTCAATATTGTTGACATCTTTGAAATGTTTTCTTGCATATGTTTGTTTAACAGCTTCCAAAAATCTATCGGGACGCAGGAAGTTACTGAGATTGTAAATGCTGCAAGATGATGGTTCCCGAACGTAGGTGGTCAACACCTCAATTTTGGTGGATAATTCGTTCACCCAATGTTTCACATTTTTGTATGACGGGAATGTTTGCTTCAGCCATACTTCTGGAACTTTCTCAGTGTTCAAAGCAATTATAACACTGTCTAAATGGCTAGCTGGCTGTATTTCTCCTTTTGCCCTGCGTTGAATCAGTCCCAAGTCGGACTGAATATTTTGAATTAATGTTCGGAATCCTTCCACTTCAAAATGGAAAAACACATCCAGTGGATATACTTGTGCTTTGTTGGTTTCTGGCAGAACTGGGAATTTTTGAATTGTCGTAATTAACTGGGGTATTAATGCTGTATCTGCGGCAATGACTGTAGAATCGTAAGCTGTTGTGACACGTAAGAATAACTCTGGTGCTCCTATAACTTGTACCATGTCTTTGGACATAATCCTATTGAACAAAATTAACTTCAGTTAAGTGTAAGTTATAGTATGATTTTAATAGGTTTAGTATTGCCCAGAGTTTGATTTAGGTTTCCACTGAAGTACTGTACAAATAAACAGGTTTTCTTTTTATATGTTCCACCAAAGCTAAAACAATTAGGATTTTGTTTTAATAAAGGGTGGGGTGGGGGAAAGGAGGAAAGAGAAAGAGAGTCAGGGTTTGGTATAGACAGGTTCCACTAAAGAATATTTTTTTATCCAGAGAATCAGTACACATGCTTGTAAGTGATATTTTATCAGACTGGGGTCTATGTGGGCAAGAGGCCAAAAGCCAAAATTTGAGAGAAAATAAACCAGTTTATGTTCAAGCCTTGGTAATTGTTAATTGTATGAATAGTGGTTTGCTGATGATGTTCAACTTAATATATTCCATTCCTAATAGCAAAATCAACATTAGCTGCTATTTTCTGAAGAATTGTTTCAAATAGTAATCAATTTTAGCAAAATTGTGAAAAATACTTTAAAAGACTATACTTTCATAAATTTTGTAAATTTGGCAACTTAAAATGAGTTGTGGAAATCTAATACATGTACTGAACTTTTTTCTATATTCAAAATAAGCAAAACAATTTTGATGGGGAAAAGTTAATATAAAAATCACAAAATAAATAAAAACAAATAAATACACAAATAAAAAATAATGGTTGTCATCTGACAAGAGTTGCATACTACAGATTTGACCATCTGCCAAGATCAAGAGAAATAAGGCAATCCAGACATGCTTTAATTACAAGAGAGAGGAAATAAAAAATATGGTTACCATTATGTCTGTAAACAATGTCACAGGATTATGTCATTTGTTTCCGTAACCTTGATTTACAGTACTCACATGTTACATAATGGAAACCAGAAATGTCAATTAAAATACAGAATAATATCAATCTTTTTAGTAAATCATCAAGATTTATGTCTTAACAGAATAGTCCTGAAGTCATTGACACCTCGGCTGTACATTAAGTCTCTTAACATAGACTTTACTTAGACTCAGATGACAGAGATTTAGATTAAGAATGAGTTAGAGTTGTGGAGTTGATATTCTTTATACAGTGGAACCTTTAAAAACCTGAACTCATAGTGGACCCAAACCCCATTAGAACTAAACAGAATTTATTTTAAAGATCATAAAAAGAACTGCCAGTGAAGCTGACTTACTCACCTCACATATGTTTTGTCATTGGGTCATTACCCTTGACCTATGTACTTAAATATGGCATGCCACAAATCCATCAAGAAGTGACAGAATGATTCTAATATACTCCCTAGACTTCATTTGCAGAGGAGGGGGAATAAATATAACCTGTGTATACCAAACAACCTTTCAAACTCAAACAAGGAAATAAAAATATCGTTACCATTATGTCTGTAAACAATGTCAAGGGATTATGTCACTAGTTTCCGTGACCTTGATTCATGGTACTCACATGTTACATGACAGAATCAATCTTTATAATTAATTGTGAAAATTTATGTCTTAACAGAAGAGTCCTGAAGTCATTGACACCTCAGACCTTAACATAGATTTAGATGACAGATATTAGGATTTAGAATGAGTTAGAGTTTTGGACTGGATATTCTTAAACCTGTAAAAAACCCAAACTCAGAGTGAACCCAAACTTATATATAGGTTTCTTAGCATAAACATAGATGACAGAGATTTAGATATAAAATGAGTTAAGAGTTTTGGAGTTGATATTCTTTACAGTGGAACCTAAAAAAACTGGACCCAAAAACCCTATCACAACAAAACAGAAATTATTTTTAGGTCTCTTAACATAGACATAGATGACAGGGATTGGGATTTAGAATGATTTTTGGACTGGATAATCTTTATACAGTGGAACCTGTAAAACCGGAACTCAGAATGAACCCAAACCCCCAATCATTTTTTTAAGATACTAGAAACAGATGGCATATGTTTATAATTTTCTTACAAATTCTTCTTAGCTTCCTGAATATTTTGAAAATTTTTTAAAAAATCTATATGTTTCAAATTTGCTATATTGAAGTTTAGGAGGTAAAAACTATTATGAAAGTTTAGACCAGATAGTTTAACACAAGGGGTGGGTGGGTGGTGGTGGATATAATTCTACTTTACCTGCTATATCCGGCTATAATACTGGCATCAGCCGACTCTGGAAGACCGACAGTCTTTGCTGTGTTTTGTTCTTCTAGAGAATCTACAGCTTTCTTTAAATTAAACATTCCAGAGTCTGACTTCATCAATAACTTGTCCAGTAATGATGTAATGTCTTCACTTTTATATTTATATTTAGTATCCTGTCACATAATAAAGGTTACAGGTTATACAATGCATAAAAGGCAATTAAACAACCAAATTCAGTGAATCAGGATCCATGCCAATAGGTACTTTTTGTGATTTGTACTTATGTTCAAAGGGCCATAACTCCCAGAAAAAATGAGCAAACCAACTCAAGTTAATGACATATGCTCTCCTATCAATGTTCATGCTTTGCACCAAGTTTAGTAAAATACTGCTTCATAGTTTTGTGCTTCTTTTCAGACAACCTCAAATTCAATATGCCTCATTCTTCAAAATGTGGGGTATAAAAAAGCCCCATGTAACTGTATAGTGATGAAAAGATTCTTGGCAACATTTAAAAATTGTCGCTAAAAGCAAAATGATTTTGATCATTAATATACAGGTGGTTGATTTGATTATCAGCAAACAGAGTTGATGCCAAAAAACACAAAGAAACTACAGAAAGTAAGTTTACTCAATGGTGGTGCTTGTAGCCAACAAATCCAAATTATAAATGCAAGCCATATCAAAAGTCATATATTAGGTTTCATATAAAATATAAATAGCTTACTTAATAGCATAGGTTACTTGCAACTCTAGTCTATCCAAAAACCTAGGTTCGGATCCCACGCAGGATAGACCCTAGTATGAGAAAGTTTGAAGGTTGGTGGTTTTCTCCAAGCACTCTGGTTTCTTCCACTATCCTTGAAATGACCACCTTAATATAAGTTAAAGAATCTCGACTTGGGAGTAAAACACAATTACTCCACTTGTATCCAAGAACAATAACCAAACACTCCAATAACAGATGGCAATGTTGATGCTCATCCTTTAAGGGTATATTACACAAGTCCTTGATAAAAGCAAGATAAAAATGACCAATAAGATGACCTACCTGGTTCTCTCTACTTATAGCTTGTTCAGCTAACAAACTGACTAATGACCATACAACTTTGGCATCAGTTGTATCTATACAATGATTAAAATAGGTCTGTGAGATCAAGTCCTTCATGCCCTCAACACTGTTACATTTCCACATGACTTTCTTATAAGCATCGATTGCCAAAGCTAGGTCCGTTAAACTCCAGTGATTGTCACCTGTGAATGCGTTTTTGCCATAGTAACTCTGCTGAATCAGCAATGAATGCAGTAAAGCTAATGGCATAATACGAGCACTTTTGTCATCCAAAGTCTGAAATTGAATATAAAAATAAAGATTCAATTTTTTAACATGTTTAAAAAATTTTAATGGAGTATTTCAATAAGAAAATGGATTTAACAGTTGATATACTTTTTGTATGTACATATAGTTATTTCTGCAGCAAATATTTATAATAATTGTTTAAATGAAAAATGGGAATTTTTTCGAAAAAGATATAAGAAAGATTTACAATGAAAAAAAGAAGGGGTTTTATTTGTGTGAACTGTCCTTAATCAATGAACAAGTCACTTCAAGATATTCCTTTTAAGACCTGCATGTAATTTTCATCTGCAGTGCCCAGAAATCTTGCTTATGGCCCACACAATCTGGGAAATTAAAAAAACAAAACAACATTTAGATATTCTATTGAAATGGCAAAAAACCATTTAACTGGCTCATCTGAAAAGAATGAACATTAATCAAAAATTAAATAAATGCATAAATTAGTGAAAATGGAAATAAATTGCATTGGAAGGGAGATAACTCTGTTCATTTTGCTTTCAAGCATTCTTGATGCACATAATTACTTTGTACTTGTTCCCTTTTCAAATATCATCTTGTGAATATAAATGCATAACAAATGTGTGATGTTATCAGTGATGGGGAGAAGAATATTTTTAAAACATGTTAGAATAAAACCATTTCAAATTAAATATGTGCAATTAAGTTTTGAGGGAAGGATTTAATTTTTCATGGGTGAAAACATTTAACTCACTGTAATCTCAACCTGAAAATAAAAATGTAATGTGTAACATTACAGAACAGACAAATGGATCTACGGGTGACACCAACCTCACTGTGGGGATGAGGTAGAGTAAAATGTCCATCTGGACCTGTGTTACTCACTTGTGCAATCAAAAAAAAATATATATATATATATATAAATTAGTGTGTGGTGAAAACTCCTGTTTTTAGCATAAAACAGGTAAAATGGCCAAATTTCTATCTACTAATACCTATCTTGGCCACAGAAAATGACAATGCTTCAAACTGAAATTGTTTGTCTTACTTCCGAAAACCCGGTTGACAATGCACCAATTTTGAAAATAATATAGTGCTCAACTTCAGTGCATATTTTCACCCCCCCCCTTTTTTTCAAAGTCCTTTTTTTCAATAAAATTGACTTGTTTTCCAGATTATATAGTAGTGTTCTTGTTGTCTCTTGTTTTTATCACAGATTTGAATAGTAAGATGCTATGAGTATATATGTTACCAACTGGACTATGGGCAATAAATGAATAAATAAAATAATAATAAAAATAAATATCCATGCATATACCAGAACATTTTTTTCATTTTAAAATTTGTACATTTGTATTTACACATCAGGCCTCCTGTAACTTTTCATCTTACACACAAATAAATATACTGTAATAAAAGAATTACAAAAAAACCCATATATTACCTCATCTATGTTGTCAACTCTCCATTCACTTAACAAGAATGCCACAGATTTATATGATTTCTGTAATGTTGATTTAAAGTTTCCAGTCTTCTCACAGGTAACCTTTATACCATGCTGGTTCAGAACACCTACAAGACAAATTACTAAGTATAAAAATTTATATTTATACATATTTACAATATGACTGTATCTCTCTTCAATGAAACATACAGAAGCAATTGTATTTCAATTCCCGTTGAAAGGCAATAGGGGTCATGACCCTTGATGTGTATCAATTTTCCTGCAATATTATGTCATGTCCCGCACAGGGGTCACGTGATCATGTGAGATATGCCGATCTCGCATGGCTAAAAACCCTATATCACATGAGCAGATATGGAAAAAATAGCGCCTAGGTACAAAATGTTTATTCAAAGAAAGAATTGTAAATATAAGAAATGACATTTCTGCTCATGGTATTTCAAGGGGTAATGAAAGATAGTGTGGCGCGTGCCAAATTCAAATTGAAGGGCTTTGCCCTTCAACGAATTTGGCACGCACCACACTATCTTTCATTACCCCTTGAAATACCATGATCAGAATGTCATTTCTTAATTGAAATGTTTTATAATATGAAACTCTGTTTGAGACCAAATGTGATTATAGGACTATAATTACATTTGCTATAATGACCTCACTCTATTCTTGGTTTTGCCTATAGGTGTGATGCCATAGATTGGCTGTTCCTACGATTGGAAATACATATTATACACAGTAGTGTTTTAAATTTATTTCAGGATTTAAAACCCAAAATAAGATTTTCAAAAAATGAGAAATGTAAATATAACCATTGAACTGTCTAGGAATGGTGTTTAAAGTGTCATAACCTCTATTGCAGTGTAAAGCAAACTAATTATAACAGGCTAACAGATTTGAAAAACTTTTACCTGTTTGTCGCAAGTTATATGCTAATTATATGATATTGGAATTTCAATTGAATTAAAATTGAATCGATAACAAGCAAATTCAATGAATTAGGATTCCCTGCTATTTGTGATTTACACTTATGTTCAAAGGGCCATAACTCCCAGGAAAACGAGCAAACCAACTGATAGAAGGATGTACAGAAGTTAAAAAAATTAATATCCCCTCTTTCTTCAAAAGGTGAGGGCTAAAAAAGCTTCTGTACTTTGTACAGGTGAGTTATGTATTACCTGGTAGAAGCCTTCCTTTGTCAGACTGAGTCGTTATCCACAATCTAAAGGTGTTATTTATACAGAGATCATTGTCAGAATCTTGTGAGGGTTTGGTATAGGTAACCAGACTAGCACCATCATCTGGTAACTGGGTCTTCTGACGAAGACGCTCCTGCTCTACCCATTTACTGTATACTATTTCCTAGAAACACAAGTTTCATATAGATGTATAAATTAGATTGCAGTTGTTAGCAGTTGTTGGTGTTGCTAGGCACTGTAGTTAATGAGCAATGTTGTTACTAGGCAAAACAGTACTAAGCAATGTTGTTGCTAGACATTGCAGTTGTTAGGCAATGATGTTACTAGGCATAGCAGTTGCTGTACAGCAGTATTAACAACAAAGCTTTATGCCAAGTTTTGAATTCTATAAAAGTATTACTTATAACTTTGGTACATCTTAGAAACCATAAGGATATCAAATGCCTAATATGTTGTTATGTTGCTATGAGTTATCCCTTGTATTTGAGGCTTATTGGTCTGAAGCACTAGCTTATGGATCAAAGTGACTCTAATCACCTAGCTTCAAACTCAACTTCAAACATATTCTTATTGTGAGAAAGTTTGTCGGTTCACTTGTCAAACTTTGGTGATTTCCTATGGGTACTCCAGTTTTTCTGATCATTATAGAACTCACAAATTGATGTAAGTGGAATAATCTCGGCTGGAGCATAAAACACCAAACAAAAACAATTACATGTACTTAAACAAAATTGAATTTAAAACTCTAATATCAGCATGTACATGTAAATTTTCTGATGATAAGTAAAACATGCAGCCAATAGTTAAAGTCTGTCCCGAGCCATTAGGCCCATCAGGCAGGAGCTTATCCCGATTTCGGTGGTGTTAAGAGACTGAGAGTACAAGACTCCCCCCTGAATGGGACGCCGGTCCATCGCAGGGTTAACCCCCAGCATTTTGCTGGTACTCATTTATTTTTCAGCTGAGTGAACTAGAACAACGTGAAATTAAGTGTCTTGCTCAAGGACACAACACATCGCCCGGTCCAGGGATCGAACCCACAACCTTCGAATCATGAGTCCAACGCCTTAACCACTAGGCCACGTGCTTCCACGCAGCCAATAGTACAATGCATTTAAGTTTTTGATTTACAATATCTATCTAAAGTGCACATTTATTGATCACAGTGCCTCTCATCACTTAGGATCTAATCCCAATCAGGACAGATCTTTATGTTAAAAATGTGTTAGTACACTTCCTTGAAGGTCTGTGGTGTTTTCTCCATGTATGGTTCCACCATCCTTGAACTGACCACCACAATATAATAAGTGACAAATTTTGAATAGGGCATAAAACTACATAACTCCACTCCATTCTATCCTACCTTGAGTAAGTCAAAGAATCCCTGTTCTGGTTCTTCTGCCAGGTGATAGTTCTGTATGAGTAACCAATAACCACTTTGTAAACAATCTTCTAGTGCATGTCTGATTTCTGCAATCTGACCTCTGACCCCAAAGTTCATGACCCTAACTTTGCCTTCCATTCCAACTTCCTTGGCAAGTCGTCTGACTTCATGTGTTGGACTAATGTAAGAATATCCTGTATAATAAGAAATGAAAGACTAAACTCAACTATATATAACACCACTGACTAATTCAGTTACACCATTGTTCATACATGTGCTCTAAGAGTTGGAAGCTATAAGTTTGATCCTGTACTGGGACTGACACAGTATTTGAAAATATTTACATTTTGTCTGTTTTCTGTCTTCTACACAAGGTTTCAGAGCAATTGCGTTCATATCGGATATGAACTGCAAGATCTACCTTGGTGACGTCATGGAAATTCCATTCACAACAATCGGCGTATGAATACACAATATGAAATACACAAAACCGGAACTATTTATTGATTGTTTGCATAATTGTGATCATTTATTACCAAAATAATAATAAAAAATTGAACAATTTAGTAGAAATTTTGTATGCAATTTGTTTTTTTTTCGACGCACTATTTTGTCCTAGAATTTCTGGCGCCAAACTGCACAGCTGATCAGTTGGATCTGCTGTTCCATCAGCTGTTCCGTTAATCGAAAATCATTGTTGACAAAGTGCGGAATTAAAATTTTCTAAAATGATTTTGAACCAAGAAAAAGAAAAGAAAATAGTTTTAAACGTAAATATAACAATTGAACTGTTTAGAAATGCGGTTCATAGTCGATATGAATGCAATTGATATGCAAGGCAAACTAATCATAACGCGCTAACGCGCGTTATTCAGTTTGCTTGCATATCAATTGCGTTCATATCGACTATGAACCGCATTTCTAAACAGTTCAATTGTTAAATGAGAAGAAATTATTTTTGTGCCAAAAATTAAACATATTGGGAACATTTTTTTCCTTTTAATTAAATCCTTAAAACTGAGACAAGGTAATTAATATTGGCAGATTGATTTTTTCACTGTTATTGAGGCTAAACAGAAGATGCTTACCCTATGGAGCACCTGACCTCACATTCCCGGTGGGAAGTTCATATTTTTAACTTAATTTACAAGGTTTTCATTTGCTTTTGGGGTTGTGATTTTGACATAGACGGTTATGATTGAATTTGACCTTTAACAATCGGATGGTGCAAATGTACCTGTATACAGCAATTATATTTTAATAGGGCTGTTGTAATCCAAAACAAATATACTAATCCATGTCTGAATCACAAACCAGAAGCAAAGTAAAAACTTTGAAACTGACACATTAGGTTAAGCAGGTGATCTTCCACCAGGGAAATGAGTTTGGGTGCATAACAAATAAAACATATGTTAGTGCTGTCAACATCATCCTACCTCTGGCTCCTTCGGTAGCCTTCATGTCATATACATCATTAGGTAATACAAACATGACAGGTGTTGTTTTGTCAGTGTAGGTATAAATCTCCCGGACATTGTAGTGGTCTGGCACCATACGGATACTACCAAAGTCATACAATATCATAGCTGTAGCTAACTCAGAAAACTGTAAATAGAAATATAAAAATATGATGCATATTTAACCATTCACCCATCAAAATAATGTTGGAGTGGAGAGTGCAATGGAGAATTTTTTTTCTTTTTTGCCCCAATCAAGATTTTTTCACTTATATCGAGGCAGTCAGTTCTGGGATGGTGGAGTAAACCACAACCTTTGCCAAGTGGACTGACAAACATTCTCACATTAGGATCTGCCCTTGCGGGGTTTGAACATAGGGGTGAGAGGCACAATATTTCATAAGCACATGCTTAGGACAACTCGGCAACTAAGCCCCCAAAACAAGTTATGAGATTCAATATCAGAGTCAATGATTTTCTACCAAATTAAAGAAAACTAGAACAGTCTTTCGAGAAACAAATACACCCATCATCCCCAACATTACCTATACAGGGCCAATCTAAGATTAGACTTCATGACCTTGACCTGTGATCTCCATACCTAAATTTGATATATGGAAAATTGTCTCATATTGGTATACATTAGTGCCAAGTTTGATCAAGTTGCATCCATAGTCACGGAGAGTGAATACAATATTGGGATGGATGGACAAAAGAAGAGACAGACAGAAAAAACAGATATACAGACAGAAAGACAGGGTTATTCCTATATACCCCTGAACTTCATTGATTCTTTTAGATTATATACCAACCTAAAGAAAATAAATTATGAACAAAAATAATAAAATTTTACATTACCCTCTGAGGACTGCATATTTTCCATAAGATACATTTCTGGAATACAGACAGTTCCTGTAATGTGGAACCTGGTACTGGATTCATCAAGGCTATGGAATGCTGTAAATAAATAAATGTATATGATTTACCTTATAATATTACAGTAAAACCTCAATTCATAACCACCGATTGTTCTGTCAAATTATGGCATTATAAAGAGGTTTAGCATATTGTACAGAAAAACAGAAAAAACACCAGATTTTGGGACTACAAGTGTGTGGCAATAAGTGAGGTGGCAAAGTTATGGAGGGACATTATAAAGAGGTTTATACTGTATCTTCAAGCATTTAATAACTGGGATGTCTATATCTGGAATACTTAGTGTTATGAATGTAGAGCCAAATCAGAATTATTTCAGCTACTCCTGATGTGAAGAAGACAAATGGAGTAATGGTGTTTGTAAGAAGACCACACATCCAGACATTATGTTTGGTTGTCTAGACAAGTGGATTGATTTACTGTTTAATTCATGTCCGGCAGAGCACATGTTTTTCAAGCTTTTAGATACGAAAATCAATAAATTTTCTATCATGTCATATGCCGTTGTTAAGTATGCATTTTGTCGTAATAAATGAGCACCAAGGTACATACCATCTCATTCAGAAAATAAAACGCAAAACTTTTTAAAATCCTTGCGGGGATCTACGCTACGGATTGGAGCCATACAGACGACAGGAAGTATAAAACATATGGCTCAGAAGAATTGAACTGCGCATGTACAACGATTCCATTTTTTCACACCGGTAAGATCGTCTGATAAAAGGGAGACTACCCAAAGAAAAACAGAAGCTGTAAGGAACAACAAAACTGTAGGAGTTGTTTCCCTTGTTACGCGATCGTACCCACGATGAATAGGCAAATCCAGGATAAACTTGAAATTGCCCGGATGATTGCAACTTCCGTTCGTCTGTTCCAAAAGTAAACAATGACATATTCCCCGCAAGGATTTTAAAAAGTTTTGCGTTTTATTTTCTGAATGAGATGGTATGTACCTTGGCGCTCATTTATTACGACAAAATGCATACTTAACAACGGCATATGACATGATAGAAAATTTATTGATTTTCGTATCTAAAAGCTTGAAAAACATGTGCTCTGCCGGACATGAATTAAACAGTAGAGGAGTGGTGTTTTAAACCCCAGTCAAGATTCTTTCACCTGTATCAAGGTGGTCAGTTCAGGAATGGTGGAGAAAATTGAAGTGTCCAGAGAAAGCCACCAGCATTCCATAGGTAAACTGATAAATTTTCTCATACTATGCCTGAGTGGAATTGGAACCTTGAAAGTTAGCAGGGCTGTGATCAGTAAGTGAATGTTTTAAACCACTTGGCTATCCAAGCCCCTCATTGATGTGAAAAACAGGGATTTGTTTAAATACCCTGTGACTATCATTTTTAAAAGCTGAGTTCTATTGATACTGACTCATGTCTGGGGTATGATACAGCTCTGAGGACCCTGTGACTATTATTTCTCAAGGCTGATGTCAACTTGTATCAGGTGCAGGGGTCCGGAAACGGTCATATTTGCCGGACATGTCCGACAAAAAATTATTTTGACCGACGTGAAAAATCGCCAGTCGGACATTTTTTGTTTTCGGACATTTTCAATTTTACAACAGAAATATTAAACGGACAAATCAGTTTTCGGTCCGACAAAAGTAAACTACCGCTAGTCTGTCTGTCGGTCTTTTCAACTCTACCTGACTTCTCTAAGTGTATTGTCCTTACCACGCGTTTACCTGTCAACAACAGTAAGATCTAATAATCAGGTGATTGTTTATTAATCAGAAATTACCCGTGGACTTAAGTAGTCGCATGCCGCGTGTCTTTTTCTTTTGTTTCCCAGTCCGAATCATTGTAACTTTCTTTAAACGTGTGAGTGCATGGTTGTAACTGTGTTGATTACGGAAGCCATAACGAGTGTCGGTCAAGGGTGACGGTTTGTCATCAAAGAGGTTCCACGAGGGTGTTGAAAATTACCTACTACGCGCTTTGTGACTGTTTCTTTATTAATAAATAAAGAAACGCGATTAAATTTTATTTTAATAAAAGTTTCGGCATTAATATCTTTCATTCAAATAAATATATTGGAACCTCGTCAAGCAGTTCCCGTTATATCGTGATTAGTGATACCTGAACCTCTCGCGATAATGTTCTAATTACAATTCGTGTATCTTCGGAATACGAAAATTCCCGATTGCTAGTAAACAATATGGCGGACGTGCAATATCAAGCATCGTGGACAATACTGATAATAACAGCATATCTCGGAAGCTTAGAAAAGCAGTAAACGTCTTAGTCTTGTAACAACGCACATGGATTAAAATTGGCAATCGCGGTAGCTCAAAAAAATAGGTTGGTTTGTTTGTCAAAATAAAATAATCCACAACATGCACTGCACGCTTAGTCAGACCTGTGCCGACGACCTTTTTTTTTTTTTTTTTGCTTGTACAAAATGTCCGACAGGCCGGACCGAAATTTCCGAAGCCCTGATCAGGTGTATGACATAACTTCTGTATACTTCTGTATTGAGTATAAAAGAGCTCAAAATGAAAACAAGTGCTCATGAACATTTGCTGGCTAAATTTTATATGATTAACTTACTTTAAAATATTCTTCCCATTGTGCACTGTTCTGTATTAGAGACCTGCGTAAGCCATGGAACGGATGATGTAACTGTTCTATTACAAGGCAGTTAATCCATTCCTAAAAGTATCAATAAATAAATTTTACATACATATATACAATAAACCACAATGAATATGTTTTGTTGTTAACACACCCTTTCAAATATGGATCTAAAAAGAAAGAGTGGGGTGGATTATTGGTGTTTTATGTTCAGGTCAAGATTCTTTTAATTATATTGAGGTGGTCAGTTTTGGAATGGCAGAGGAAACCAAAGTTTTGAAGTGAATTGAAAAACTTTCTCCTGTTAGGATCTGTGCTGAATAGAATTCAAACCTAGGTGGTGCAAAGCACTGTCATCTGTAAATCGTCACTTAGAGAACTTGTAACCAGGGCCCGATCCGTAAGTCACCACTTAAACAACTCTGTAACCGAGGCCCTGTTGGACTGTTGTTGCAAAAAATTGGTATTGTGGCAAACTGGGCTCAATAGGTAACCAGATACACCAGTCAGTAGAACATTCCTGTTGGTAAGGTCCGAAGTACAAGTCCCCTTTTTTCCCTTTCCTGTTACAGTATCAACTCTCTCTCTCTGTAGCAGGTGACACCTATTACAATCTGTTGATATCTCTCACCTGATTTCCCATCCAGGCTGGTTTATGATCAAGTAATGAACACTCGTCCAGGCCTTGTTTATCAAATCCATTAACAAAGAAAGATAACTCTTTAATGGAGGTCTTCCTGTTCATTCTCATCCTCTCCATGGCAACCAGAAGCTGTAGTAGTGTAAAATGTTGTTCGAACATCATCATAGAGATATACTTAAATATAGCATAAAATGTGGCATCTGCAAGTTCTTGTGCTCTGGCTTGTGCAGCACCTGAAAATAGCAGAACAAAGCAGATTTAATAGATATCAATAATATGTAAGTAATGGAGGCGGTAAGTAGGGTGTTTTGATTGTTACAGTGAACAAGAGAGGGAAAATGCAGTTTTAAAGTCAGTTCTGGGATAGTGAAGGATACTGGGGTGCCTTTAGATAACCATGGGCCTTTGGCAAACAAACTAACAATCTTTTCAAACTAGTATCTGCATTGAGTGGAATTTGAACCTGGGCAGAGAGTGGTACTGTGAATCTCAAGCAAACATTTAAGACCACTCGGCCAACAAGCCCTCTCAGATTTAAAAGAAATCAATATGTATGAGACAAAAAGAGTTGGTGATAGGGTTTCAGTGATGGTCATAGTGAAGTTAAGTAATGTAGTTTTACACCCCAGATTATTTCAATAATATTCAGGGATGGTGTGTGGGGTGCCAAAAGAAAATCATACACCTCTAGAGAGTGAAAAAACAAACTTTCTCACACTTGGATCTGCAGTGAGAGGCACTGTAATGCATAAGCATATGCTTTGGACCACTTTGCCACTGAGGCATCCATTATAGTGGAATAATGAGGCAATTCAACATTACCCAGACCATTTAACATAACATGCTTACCTAAACTTCCTTTTCCTCGATCTCTGCTCTTTATAATTCCAGAATAAATCTCTATAAACTTATAGAACGGTATGTAGTAATATGGATGTAGAACACCCATCCTCTTTATCATGTTGTACAGCACAGCGGTCTGCGTAATCATCGGGGTGTAGGTGGCAAACTTCTCCTCTAGATGATCACCCATGTAGCGGGTTTCCTCCAAAATTAGCCGATTCTTCTCCACTTCCTTCTGACATGCTAACAGTGATTCCAGCATAGTTTTATCCTCTAACAATGGCACATCAAGCATTAATGTTTTCTCTCTTATCAAATCCTAAAACAACAAGGAAATTCAGTGAATTAGGATCCTCTGCCAGTAGGTACTTTTTTGTGATTTGCATTTATGTTGAAAGGGCCATAACTCCCAGAAAAATGAGCAAACCAACTTGGGTTAATGATATGCACATCTTTTATCAAGGTTAATGCTTAGCACCAATTTCACAAAACAGTGCTTTATAGTTTTTGAGAATTACTCCAGACAAGAAGTTTATGGATGGATGAAACTTCAAAATTCAAAATCCCTTTCTTTCTTTGAAAGACAGGGGATAAAAATTTCATATCTTAAAACTGACAGGTGAACAGTACATTATGAAATGGTATTTGAATAAAGAATCTATTATGTAAATGAAAGAATCTTAGTGAGCGAATTCACATACCAAATGCACCGACATAATGGACCCTTTGAAAAGAAATGTCTGAGAGAAGCAAAAACATAAACTTGATATAATTGTGGTAGACTCACATACCAAAAATCAGTACAAAAGCACATTTAGAAAAAAACTGTGGAAAATTGATTTTTCAATAAAATTAATGAAGACCTGTTAAGAGCAGCAAAGCAGAATGAAACACAGTTTATTTACAAACTTGACAAGTATAAACTTACATGCTCTTTGACTAGGCGCTGTCTGTGAAGTATGATGTCATTTTCATTTGACCTCTTTTGACCTTCAAACTCTTTACGCTCCACTTTCATAGTTTCTATAAGTAACTTGTTCATAATGGCTTCATCACTAAGGGCCATGTTGATAATACACATCCTGTGTAACGGGACTTGATGTAGACCATCACCTAGTGTAACAAGGTATGAAATAGGTGGATAAAAACATAATAAAAACAAAGAGTGGATTGGAGTGGAGTAGAAAATAGTGAAGAAAAGGGCAGTAGAGTGGAGTGGAGTACCGGTAATTACTTCATCATTAAGAGGCATATTGATACACATTCTGTGTAATGGTAAATAATATAGACCATCACCTAGAGTAATGTCGAGTAATAATGTATAAAATGAAAAGGAATAAAACATACCTGTAATATATTCAAAACTCAAATCAAGAGTGGAGTAAAGGGACCCAGGTTTTACGTTCGAGACTTCTTTTTCTCATGTATATGGAGGTGGTCAATTCGGTGGTAGTGGAAGAAACCAGTAAGTCACTTGCAAGTCAGAGAAAGTTTTGCAGTTTGCTTGTTGAAAGTTGGTGATTTCCTCTGTGCATTCCAGTTTCCTTCACAAACCAAAAACTGACTGCCACGACATAAGTGAAAGAATCTAAATTGGGGTGTGAAATACAATTACTCCAAACAATTGATGGATCGCCGGCCATGCCCACAATGTTCCGACAAAGGCCCGGCATGCTTGAATTAAATGCAAAAAAAATGAAAACTTGGCCTGAATTGTACCGTTTAATGACGTCACTGACATTAGTATGTCATTAGTTGTCGTGGAGCTGCTTTCGTTTCAAGATGGCGGCAAGTGTCGGAACATAAATGCATGGCCTGGGATATGTCAATTCTACACCACTGCAATGCACTTCAAGTTACTGAAGTTGTTTATAATTTCCTTACCTTTCAGAAACAGTGGTATAGATGTACTTAGATATAGACAAAAGTTGGGATGGTACTGGAATTCATTACTTCCAATTTTGATAATCCTGTTTCCAGCCTTGTCTACATAAAACTGTTTGAGTAACAATCCACGGAACAATGGGTCCAAGGGTTTCCTCTCCAGGTGTGTAACCAATACAGTAACACCTGGAATGACAAAATAACATTATAATGAAACTATCTTTTTTTGTTTATAGAAGATAAAGACTTTTGACACCAGGGGTGAAATACTTTGGAACACTGTAAACCTAGAAAATTTAGTGACAATTTCATTTTGAAGGTAAGATTAAATAGATAAAAAACAAAATGTTGCCAAAATTTTAATTCTCAAATGGTTTGGGTTTTAACTCCTATTTGGGATCACTGAGTGCCTTTAGACTATGCTAAATTGAAACTGTGCTAAAAGACAAGGCATTCTTAAATGGCTAAAATAAATATGCACAAGTATAAAACATAAGATTTTAAATTGTGAAGGGAGCAGAATATTGGCCCCCAAAACAACTCGATGAGAGGCCCTCTTCCAATTTTTTTGTACAAAAATAGTAAGAACATTGGACAAAACAAAATGTCTAATTCAGTAGAATACAGTAAGTTTTTACTGCTACATACCATGTACTATTGCATTGATAAGTCTGGTACTCAGTGATGGATCATCAGACTCTATAATCCACAAGTTAAACTCTGGTGGATCAAGAGTGGATTCCACACGGAAAGAGTAGACGTCTCCCAGCTGTTGGTTACAGAGGTCACTGGTCGCATGTCATCACTGTTCCAGGTCTGACCAGAATGTCTACCACTGCATTAGAAAAAATATAAATAAATAAATAAATAAATAAATAATAAATAAATAAATAATAAATAAATAAATAAATAAATAAATAAATAAGTAAATAAATAAATAAATAAATAAATAATAATAAATATAATTATGAATTAAATGAAAGAATTAAAAAAATATTTGTTGCAATATAAGAGTATATAATAATACCAAAATATTAGTGCCTACTTTTACGATAAAACCTTGTTATAATGATTCTTGAAAACTTTGCCAACTCATTTATTGCCATAGTCCAAAAATCCATAACTTTACATCCTGACAAGTAAACAGATGTTGAGTACTTGGCACCAAGAAGTTGCAACTTAGCACCCGAAAAGGATGTACCCGTAATTTCAACTTTTAGCATTCCATTTTGACAATTTAGTTAGAATCACAGATGATGTCTGACAAATAATCTACTTGGCATTGAGCAGAATGTAAATAAAATAACAATAGCCACAGGGTTATTGCAACTCGGTCAAGACAAGTGACTGAGTGTTTTTTCCAAGGCTTGCTTCATAATAGGAGCAGGATTCAAAGGTAAGAAATACAATGTACTACCTCTTAAATGTACTGTAATCAGTGGTTGATGTGTAGGATTGTGGTTCTGTTGTGGTGGTATCATCTAGTGGTATCTCTGTAGTGTAATCAGAAAATGTTAGAGCCGTCCCTCTACTTGGTGGTAACTGGTCAGACAAACTATCTTTGTCTTGACCATATTCTAATGGCACCACTAGAAAAATAAAATAGAAATTATAAAAAGGAATTTTTATTTTGACAAAATTTCAAAATGAACCTTTCTGCTTCAGAAATAAGATGAATTTACAAATTATTATTTTTTTTAAATCTGTAATTTTCCTAATTTTTAAAGATATCATTTATAAGTTATGAATGTATGTACCAGGTACATTGTATTATCAAAATATAAAGTTTTCCAATACAATTTTAAACATTTTTAAAAACTAACTATTTGATTAAATTGAGAAACAGACAGTAACATAAAAAAACACTTTTAATTCGAAGGAATAAATTAGAAAATTTATAGAGCAAAATCACAATACTTTTTCTGCATGTAGTACTAGTAAATAAGAACTGTCATAAAAATAACAAAGCTTATCCTCACTTCAAGTTTATCAAACATCTTAAAGGAAAAATTTTAACAACTGTCCTTTAAAACTCAAATTCAAATTTAGTATGCATGAAAATGAAACTGATATCAACGTTGATGCCAAGGTTTCGAAATAAGTTATTCGCTCCCTTTTTTAAAGATGAACTATTATGTTATTCATCATACTTACTTTCACTAAGATCTGGTGATCCAGATCTAACATCATTTTCAGAGAAAACATTTCGACTTGTTTGTAAGGACTTGACCCACATCTCAGCTTGGTTATCTGGGTCAATCAGGAGAGGCCAGCAGTGTTTACGGTTATGTGAACTGACACGCATAAATAAAGCATTCTGCACTGAGTGTAAGTCCGTGGGAAGATTGTCTAAACGCCATTTACTGAGCTCATCAAAATCACTTAACAAGTCTTGTAAAATAAATCCACTCCGGTTCATCAAAGTGCTTTGTTCATCTTCGTCATCCGAGTCATCGACGATCTCGGCATTTGGCACAGAATCGTATTCCATACTACCCTGCTTTCTGAGTTCCGATTTGTAGTATTTACTAGTATCATAAATAGCAGGTGTATATCTAAATGTTCTGATTTCAGGTAAACTAGGCATGCCAGACGTCGTGCTTTCACTCTGCACACTTCCCTCCCCTGCATGAGAACTAGAAACCTCACTCGCAGTATCTTTATCACGGAGTCCATCATGTAAACCTTCCATATTTGAAGAAATCGGATATATCTCTTGTCCCATGAATCTGTCCAATACAAAATGTCCTTGCTTACAACGATCCAACCAATCATGCATCAGTTCTGCTCGATACTTGTCTTCGATTGGTCCGTGATAGACCACACAAGCGGCTGTGATAAGAGCATCACCAGGTGCAGTAAGTACATGATGTCTAGCCTTCTTTAGTTCTGATTTCCACAGAAAATGTTGCATAGACATGTGTTCCATCAAATTTACAGCTCTGGCTATCCTCTTTTCTATACTCTGATGAAAAACAAAACAAAAATTCTTTGTAATAAATTGCATATTGCTGTGTCTGATGACACAGAAAACAAATACAGTCAAACCTGTCTATAAAGGTCACCCAAGGGAACCAGTAAAAGTGGCCTTTATGGACAGGTGGCCTTTATATACAGGTTCAAATAACATGAATAAAGAACAATTGGGATACAATGCTACTGGCCTTTATAAGCAGGTGTTTTTATATAAAAGTGGCCTTTAAGGCAGGTTGGAAATTTAGTATATTTGTAATGTCAATCAGAATTTTTTATCTTCATTTTATTTTTTCATAAATTAGCAAGTGTAACAAGATATGAAACTAAAATTTTTGTGAATATTTTAATTTGCTTTGCATGTGTACTGACAATCATCCAAGGACATGAAAATGCATGTAAATGTACACAAACTTCTTTTTATAATAAATGATGATTTTCATGAAGATGGTTTTATGTCCAAGTCAACAGTATTTCACTTATGAGATGTCATTGGCTACTTAAGTAGCAGATATTTGGAACTTTGCAATACACTCGGGACAATATGCAGGAAGGCCTCTTTAGTGAGGCATGCCTACCTTGACATAGGGCATGGATTTTTAAGGTGTCTTCCAAAGGCCCTGTGACTTTCATTATGGGACGTGCTTAACAAAACAACAGTCTACACATTTTCAAATCTTGGTCAGGTTTGTTCCTAGCCTCCTATATGCAACTGAGACACTGTAGTGGTATTCAGAAAAACTTAATGCTGAATCAAACGAATAATACACAATTTTTGTATCTGCATGTATTTTTTTTCTATGGTTTCTGCCTTTCTGACTGCCCCTTTGCTCTTTGGTAGTAAGTGGCAGCACTCATGAAAAGAGTAGTTGTTCATTTTATAAATATTTTATGTTCATTTGAATGAAAGGAAAAATAAAAATAAACGCTGAATCAATTATATTATATATATTATTATATGTTTGTACCTGCATGTGTTTCTCTATGGTTTTAGCCCTCTTGACCGCTGCTTTATGTCCAAGGATTTTCTTCTCTAATGCACTTTTAATACGATTAGCCTCTACTCTCAACTGACCTAACTTAGCTTGGGCCTGAAAATAAAATATTTTATTTCATTAATGGAATTTGATACAACTTATGAGCTAAAAAGATCGTATTTCTGCATTAAAAGTGACTTCCATCTTGTCTTTTTTTCCATGTTCACAATATACCTGTTGATTACCCCTTTCCGTTGGAGGTGGAAGTGTGAAAAAAAATACACCAGATATCAGTTCTCCCAGCAAACATAATTATAGCCAATATTTCTTACAAATTCAATCCTATTATGTTCTCCTGCCTTTTGCCCTTGTCATACAAAAGACAATTTCTTCTACTCACTTCTCATACTCCTTATCATAAATTAGCTGTATTTTTCTAGCGCCTAAATCCATAAAATAAAACTGCCACTTTTACAGTATTTTGTTCTTTTATATTGATCTCACCTGCGTGAATAGTTCTTCATGTTCTAATAAATGTTTTAATCTGGGTTGCATGTGTCGGTGAATGTCGGCATACTTGTATACAGCATGTACCCACACACATATCCCAGTCACGGCCATGCTGACACGCATCACTTGTTCCGGTTGGAAGTTTGGATGGTCGATAAAAACTTTCAATTTTTCAAATATATCTTCTGGTATATTATCTTTATCGTAAAACATCATGTCATCTATAAAATTCTCTTTGATTAACAACTGCTTTGCAGACTCCCAGCTGAAAGAAACAGACAATATAAATTAGATACCATTTTAATTAACAATCTTTGTGGCCTTAAAATTTTTTTCATTTTTAGATACCATTTTAATTAAAAGTCTTTGTGGCCTTAAAATTTTTTCATTTTATCATTTTAATAAAAGGGGGTCTTGGTGGCCTAAAGCACATGCTAATGTCTTCTTATCCTATATTGATCTGCCTGTTTCAATCGCTTTTAGTTGTAAGCATCCTCTATAGCGGACACAGGTGGTCCACTCTTTTTCAAACTCTTTAGGTGTCTTTAGCATGCACTTAGACGCAGGACCTCGGTTTTGAGTCACATAGGAAAGACTACTCTAGTAATGAGCACTTTACAGTTCTAGTGTGGGCAAGAGATTGAAATCATCTCAGAAAATTTCCAAGTCCCAAGTAAGGTTGGAACCCACAACCCTTAACCCATGTTCGTGCATATGGATCACAGCATCTCTCACCACATAGACTTGAACATAATCCGGCAGATCCTAGTGTAAAAATGTTTGTAATTTCATTTGCCAAAGGTTTGTGTTTTTCTCCAGACATTCCAGTTTCACCCACCATACCTGAAAGGACTGCCTCTAAATAAGTGAACAAATCTTGACTGGGATATAAAACTCCATTACTTCACTTGGCTCCACTCCGTTCATTTTAAAAGCAATTTTAATTTTGCAGTAATTATTTGGCTATATACTACAGTCCAACTTGCCTTTAAGGCCACCTCTATATAAAGGCCACCTGCTTATAAAGGCCAGTAGAATTGTATTCAAATTGTCCTTGGTTCATATAATTTGAATCTGCCCATAAAGGTAATTTTTACTGGTTACCTTGGGCGACCTTTATAGACAGGTATGACTGTAACATAATTTTTTATTTTTTCAATTTAAACAAGGGTACTTACTCTTGTGGAACACTAAACAACAGACATAAAGCATTCAGGACAAACTGTACCAGTTCTGGCGGGGTACGGAATGACCTTACTTCATCAAGGTCATACCTATTCAGTGATTCTAATGCTGTCAATGCTGCCTGGTAGTTTGGGTTGACCTATTAAAATAATAAATATCAATTTAAAATTTGATTCTATTTGTGTTTAAAATTTCCATTTTTATAATGTATCATCGTTGTTTTTCATTAAAATCTAAACACTAGCCTTTATATTTGTAGTGATTTTGTTTTATAAAACCTTGTTTGAGAGCAATGACATTTATATGAACTATGAATCACAATGATCACATGACTTGCTCATGAAAATATGTGTGATGTCATTTACTTGGCTGTTCCAGTAACTGGACATGACTTCCTTAGCATTCATATTTTAAATTTCTTTAAGGATTTAAAAAAGCAAAAAATATGCTTTAGTAGTCATAATGAGTGATTTATTGACAATGGTAATAGTGAGAATCCTTGACGGGAAAGTATTACCTGTGGGCTTTTGGAAATAAATGGAAATGTAATTGTGATACAAAACAACCTTGACCTTGTGGCTTGATAATTGTTCTTAATTATGTAAACATTGATGGATTTAAGATTAATTAAATGGCTAAAAATTTGATATAAATCCAAAAATATTTCACACATGCACACAAAATAATGTCCATTTACATGATTCATGCTCTAGCAATATGAAGACAACATAACATCATACACAGGTACTCCTTATTTGTGGTTTTTACACTGTTTCTTTCCTCAGTTACTTCAATCCAAAGATTTTAATAATTACTCACACTGTTTATATCCAAAAGAAAATTACCTTCAACAGTTCAACACTTTAGTTCAATCCATTTTGACATTTACTAAGTTTAGATGGCCTTTCTGATTTTTATGGAACTTGGGGCAAAATAAAGAACGCTAGAAAAACTTTTACTGGCAATATTTAGACAAATATACACACAGGGCTATCATACTCAATATTAAGGCAGGATCTGGGCCCCATGGTATTTAGAAAAATTAGTGTTGTTTACTGGCATATTTGAGCAAAAATCAGTACATTTGTAATTGTCAGCAGGTGGATCTGTAAGATACTGGTGCTGAATGTAGTGTAGACAATGGATAAATGGACAAACACCAATGTCTGCTAACTAATGTTTCTTTTGTATTTTTACAAGTCTGGTCAGCTTTCTGCCTGAAATGGCCTTGATCAGGTATAGCAGACATTGGCCTTTTTCTATTTATCCAATATGTTTGGACATTGGACATAGTACCCATTTTTTTATTCAAATTAAGCAAATTAATGTCCTTCTATATGCCAAATAATGACGTGAATACTAACTGTTGTACAATAATAACATGCACTTTTTTATAATTATGACAAATGCAGATAATTTATGTGGACAATATTCACCAACAACTTATGAGACATATAAACAAAAAGTGTGACTTAACTACAAAATCATACCACGTTTATATTTAAGACAAATATTGTCTTAGAATGAATCAACATACCTAAGTAAGAACCTGAAAATTTACAGTAAAATAAAAATAAACCAGATTTCTCCTAACAAGAAAGATGTCTATAGCCAAGTGATCTAAATTGCACTCTTATGGATTAGAGTGCCTCCTTGCAACCTATGTTCAAAACCTGCACGCACAAGTTTGGTTTTTACTAATGTAAGAAAGTTTGTCAGTTTGCATGTCAAATTTAATCAAGTTTTGTTTTCTCCCACCATCTAGAACAGGTGGGTTGGTTTGATATTAGTGAAAGAATCTTGAATGAGATGTAAAACACCAAAACTTCAACCCATCGGTCAGATTTAAAATAATAAACAAATTCAGTGAAATAGGATCCCCCGTCTGCAGGTTAATTTTTTTGATGACTTAAGACTTATGTTCAACATGTTCAAAGAGCAATAACTCTCAGAAAAATGAGCAAACCAACTAGTGTTAACGATATGTGCATCTCCTATCAATGTTGATGCTTTGCACCAAATTTCATGAAATAGTACTTTATAGTTTTGGAGACAAGAATTTTGGATGAACAGATGGAAGGAAGACATCCCCCCTTTCTTCGTTAGTCATACACATTTTTGGACATACATTATCATTTACATATTTGAACCTCCTATATTGAAGATAACATCAATGTGTTACATACTGCTACATAAAACAGAGCAGCTATTTTAACAAATGTGACATGTCAAGCCAAAACCATATTTCTTTCTTTCTTTTTTTGGCCGGTTATTTCAACGGAGGAAAAAGGTGAAATAGTGATGTGATGTAGCATAAATTGTATGTAAAATTGGTTTCAATGTTTTGTGATTACTGACAATAAATCTGATGATTCTGCCCTAATTTTAAAGTATTGTATAGATTTATGCACTATATAATTTTTTTCCAGAAATTAATACAACTTTGTTTGAAACAAAAATTTACAATCAATAAAATGGTGCATAAGTATGGATTCTGCTTGATATGTCACATCAAAAATCAAAACACCAAAAATAAGCTATTACTCTATCTGTTCCCCAACTCATCACATTTTAGTTTTAATTAATAAGCATAATGTACAAAAAAGTTACACATATACATTTAACAACCCCTGCTGCCATTGACTTAAAACCACACCCATATATCTTATAATGTAATTTTTATGGTACATGTAATCAACTTTTCATTAGTTAAGCATGGCATACTGGTAAAAATAAGGTGATAACAATAGAACTGGAATACACTAGTCCATCTTCAGGGTAACCCTTAAAATTATCTGGCCTAATGCCCAATCAATTATATTTAAATTTAATACATAACCTATATAACATATAGCTTGGCTAGGGCTCGAACGAACAACCAATGGTTATTAAATGCAGATCTTGGCAACTAAATTTTCAATATGTCTCCACTCTCTCCATACAAAATTAATTCTAGTACTGTACAGATCTTAGCAACTTTGCCACATGTCTTCCCTCTCTC
Organism: Anadara kagoshimensis; assembly: GCA_021292105.1. Lineage (NCBI taxonomy): Eukaryota > Metazoa > Mollusca > Bivalvia > Arcoida > Arcidae > Anadara > Anadara kagoshimensis. Next base: position 31,024,302 of record CM037872.1, on the reverse strand, counting down.
CATACAAACTAAATCTTCAGTGAAACATTCATGAATGATTACTGCATAGCAGTTGCAAAATTCTAATTGAATTTTTATCAATTTTAGTTCACATGTTTAGGAGTTTATTTTCGGCTTAAAAAACAATGGCATTAGTATCATCTGCAAGACATAACAGACGTATCTTATTAATTTACATTTTGCAGACATTTGGACATTTATTATTTACCAGACATTTTTTTCAATTCAGCAAATTCACAAATACATGTATATTGACATATATGGTAAAACATTTAAAAAAAACCTGACTCTAGTTTAATTTACCTGTTCTGCAAACTGTCAAAGGATAAATTCAAAGCCAATTACATATTTTATATAAAGGTAAATATAAACTGCCAATCAACCACCTTAGTGTATACAGAACAGGCCTGTCAAAAGATTAACATTAAGCTAATGAAATAGTGCCCAATGAACAGCTCATTTCGGCTCCTTGTTATCTATTTCTCAGCAGGTTTCTGGCCACTATGTAACCATATTTTGGCCACAAGGCCGTCAAACATTGACTCCTTTTCATTAGCTTAGTGTTAAACATTCAACAGGTCTGCACTGAAAATATAATGTGCTTAAACAATTTTAGTTATAATTCTGAATACCAGTACCATGTGGTACATAATATATATTGTGACCCCGTCCTCGGCTGATATAACTGAATGAATACAATTTACATGGCATAGTACTTGGGTAAACAACTAATGTTCCGATCTGGTTGACCTATGTACCATGTGATATTGTAAATACATGTAAACACTCGGAAATAAGGCTCCCCATAGCATAAAATTCTTTGTCATTGTGACCCAAATTTGCATACAGACCAGAAGTTCAGATTTATGGGCCTTGGTGGCTGGACGGTCTAATGTGCTGGCTTACTGATTAAAATACCTCTCATGGCTGGATGGTGTAATGTGCTGGCTTACTGATTAAAATACTTCTCACAACCTTGGTTTGAATCTCTCTCAGATCCTTGTGTGAGAAAGTTTGTCAGTAAGCTTACTTAGGGCCAGTGGTTTTCTCTGGGCACTCTGATTTCCTTCACCTTTCCAGAATTGACTATTGAAGATTTGCTCCACCCAAAGATTGTTCATGTGAAGTTTCATAAGAGAGAAAAGTGGCAGAAAATCAAAATGTTGGGAGGAAGAGATGGAGTAAACAATATATGCTCCCCCACTTTGTTTGGGGGACATAAAGATGTTAATAACTGACTACAGTATCACATGGTCTACAGGTGATTGTCCATTTCACGTCCACCCAAGCTGTGACATCCCTTAGTCCCGTTTATACCTTGTACTGAGTTGAAGTATAGTAAGTCACTTCATGTTTCCCTCTATGTGACTTCACTTTTACTATACAAAGCTGGAATGTCATTTTTAAATGTTACTGATATAAATAATAATATGATGATGATGATGATGATGATGATATGATGATTGTAAAAATGTAAAACAGCATTGACAATGCTGTATAATATGTAAAAAGGATATGAAGAAAAATGTGAATTTTTTTTTTATTCAAGACTGGAAAAAAAAATGCATAAAAAGGATAACAATGTTAAAAGGTTAAAAAAAATAATTAAGAAAATATTTTAGAGATGTTTAAAAGTCCAAAACCTTTAGGCTCATCTGACTGGTGTTTATCCAAAAGCAACCAAAATTAACAAAAATTCAATTAACAGGACACTGGTTCCCATTGCAAAGTTACCATAAACCCTAGCATTTTTTGCCAATACCCTTTCATTTTGTAATTGATTTGTCTTGAGCGAGTGAATAATTTGTTTTGCTCAGAGACAACAAAGCCAGGTTAAGTATCAAACTCAAGAATCTTGCATAATGAGTAAATTATCTGATGATTTTGTAGACTGACTACGTATATTACCTTATCAAACTCTGTCTGTGCCTCACGTCGTAATTGTTCTAGTGGACCCTGTAATTCTTCTATCTTCTCTTCCTGTTCTTTACATTTATCTAAAGCCTGAAATCAAACAGATAGTTTTTAAACAAAATAATTAAGTAATAATATAGTTCACCTAAATTGTTTTTCCAGTAGCTTATTGTCTACAATCAAACAGCAATTATGTGTTTATAAAAGCATATGCAATATAAAGGAGATAACTCAATTAAAATAAAAACAGAGTTGGTGCTCTAAAGTAAAACTTTGTATATTCCTTCTGTTAAGTAAAATAAGTATGTGCCAGTATAAAATGGTTGGTTTACCGTATAAGGATAAACAAAACTTGAAAATTAATGTGCTGCGTCATGCAACATGCTGCATCTATCATTACCAGGTGAATTGTTTCTCTAATTTGTGTGTTTAATCCAGTGAATTGATTTTGTTAGTGTACCAAACAGAATGTTTTGGAAAAGGTTTATTCTGCAAATACCCATAATAATGTCGTTGCTATGGGGAAAATGTCAACTGATGCCATTCAATATTAGATGGAAATAATCATTCCACACAAACATTAGGGGGTATCATGTGGTGCTCTGGCGAAATCCATTGTTTCTATAAGCTGTATATTTACCTCAATATATTTGATTTTATAATCTTCTACTTGAGCCACAAGGTCTTTAATCTCTTCTACAGCACTCTGATGCTGTGGGGTCAGGTCAGACACTTCCCGTCTAAACTCAGCAATACTTCCAAATGCTTCATTCACTTTAGATAATGCCTGTTCATGCTTCCTTATATTGTCCTGAAATAGTTTACAGATAATATTCTCATATTAGTTTGTTTTGCTTATACAGTAAATCCTACTTATAATGCCCCTTCATATATAATAGCCTCAGTTGTTCAGAAGGTTTTTAAAATCCAAAAATCTATATCCTCTGTATTGCACTTTTGACCTCATTTATAAATTTTCCTCAAAAATGGCCAAAACCAAAGACAGTGCCAAAAATTTGTATGAACAAAACTTGTGATATAGATATAGTAAAGTATGTCTTATTTTTCTTTTAACCTTATTGAATATACCAGGTTCTGGTATATGACATATTTATAAAACATTAAATTCCCAATCATATAAAAGAAGCATTAAAACATTGTTTCATTTATTCATATTGTCAAAGCATTCATTTTCTTGGTTTAATGGATATCCTGATCCACAAGTTTAGGTGTCAACAAAATATTATATGCATGCATTACAAACTTACCTTAAATAGAAACCAATGAACTAATAATAACCCCACAAATGGTACTTTTTCTTAGAATCATGAAAATTTAACACAATTAAAATAAATGGTTTCATAGTAATTTTTTTACTACAAAAAATTATCTTCCAAAATCTCAAACAAAAATAGTCCAAGTGTAAAACTTACCCTTTCTTTTTTAACAATATAAGCTGATATCACTCGGAACAGGTGAACAAACTCCATGAAGGTCAAAGGTGAGAAAAATCTAAGTGGCTCCTTCTGGTGGCAGAATTGTCTTTCTATGACTCTCTTAGCTGATAAGTGTATGTAAGCCATGGCGTTACTTGTCATATTGACTTGTTCTAACATACGTGTGGGATGCCAAGGAATGTGAACCTGAAGTAATAAAGTGTAGAGTATAATGTTTAAAAACATGATTTCAAAACACAGTAAAGTCTATAATGGCCATCAAAGAAACCAACATAAGTGGCCTTTATAAGGCAGTTGGTCCTTTTATAAAGGTTTAAATAACATGAATAAAGAGCAATTGGGATAAAATTTCACTGGTCTTTAAAAGCAGAAGACCTTTATATAAAGGTGGTCTTTAAGGCAGGTTCCACTGTATCATCTGTTCTAGTGCCCACTTTTATAAAATGTCAAAACATTTTCAAAAGGGCCATAAAATCTCTAAACTTGAAGTTCAGCTGGCTTTTAAATTTTCCGAGATGCAGATTTTGTTTAATAAATGGATTTTTATCAATCAGCATTTCAAATACTTAAAACACTTGGTTTAATATACATTGTATCTTGTTATTCTACTGAAAGTCGAAACACATTTATTTTGATAAAGAAAGCTTTTGGGGGCTATCAAATTTAAACCTTAAAACTAGGCCACTCATTTCAGTTTGTTCCATACACTGGCTGGTTACTGTCTTTTACTGGAATCATTATCAATACCTTTGATTTTTCATCCTGTAACCATTGCTGTGCCATTTTGACATATGCTTCATACGGCCATTGTCTGTACACATCCACAGAACAGGAGTATTTTATCAGACCTGGATGACAGCTAAGTCGCTTATACAGGGACCGGAAATCACTGTTGAAACTGTTTCCTGGAAAGAAACAAAAATCAGAAATTGTCATTGTGATCATAATTTCAACTGAAATTGTAAATAACTTTCATAACTTTTTACTATTTAATAACTTTCATTAAATTATCTGCACTGCTTAATCTCAAGCAAACTAACAAACTTTCGCAATTTATTAAGATCTGCTCAAGTGAAGTTTGAACCTAAGCAGTGAAGCAGACCAAGGTCCCCAGAGAAATAGATATTATTTTGTGAGTCATTCTGCCATGGGTTTAAATGTCCTCTAAAACAATTTTGTGAGTGTTAGATGAAAAATCACCTCTGATATTTTCCATATTATTGGATTCAAACCCACAACCTTTTACTCTGAAACCCAATAAGTTACCAATAGACTACTACTTTTATTATGTTTCTCTTAACTAAAGAATAAGTTACCTTTGTAGTTTAGGCACACAATAACATGAAGATTTTGTCTGATTTTCTTCAGAAATCTTTCAAATGCCTGATCTATCTTGTCCACACGTTTTGTTTGTACTCCTCCAGGCATCATCTGTGACACAATGGACTGGATCTCATCTTCACTGTATAACCCTGGACTTGTACCTTAAACATTAATACAACAGATTTAAATAAATTGGAGAAATTTCTTAGTTCATTTTTTGGTAAAGCAAAGATTTGTTAAAGAAGCAACACTCAGAAAAGAATTTTCAATATAAACATTAATTCAAATGAAGTCACAAAGTGGGATGGCAAAAATGAATAAAAAATAAAATTTCACAAACAAATTCAATTTTTTCTCTCTGAAAGATTTCTTGGTTTAAGTTGTATAATGCTGTAAGTTCTTGTAGACTGTAGAGTGAAGTGAAGTAATGATGTTTTATGTCTAGTAAAGATTCTTTCACCTGTGCAGTTATGCAACTATGGGATGGTGGAGAAAACTGGATTGTCCAAATAAAAACATTGACCTTCAACAAACAAACTTTCTCACACTTGAATCTGCTTTAGTGAGATTCATAAGTGTATGCTTGACCCCACTAGTCACTAGTAACTTTACCTTCTGCCATCAGTGAGCAGACATCTTGTAAACAATCTGATCCTAATGCTTCATGTATCAGCAGCACTGTCGGTTTACCCATAATTCCTGTGTGATGACATGCTCGTTTGATATGTTCCCGTACCACTGCCACATTCTTTGATGGATCTGTTTGAGGCTTAGGTTCAAATAACTGCAAAACAAATATTTTAGTACAAAACTTTAATTTATATATAAATATTTACTTTTACCTAATGTGAGATTTTTCAAAAACTCTTAATTTCTTCAATTCTATATGTACAATTATTAAAGACTGAATTATAAACATGATAAAAGTAAGAAACAATATACTGCTTGTTTACACATTGCACAGATAAAGTGTGACATACACTAGATATTGAAAAAGTTCTCCACATTTACAACTGAAAGCCGTTGTGCCCTTTGGAAAACACCATAAAAACAATCTTGGGGTCTAACATTGATTCAAAATACAAGTGACAAAATTATCATTAATAAATTATTATTAAACATATTCATGCATTTTACATCAACAGTTTTTGTCCAATTTAATTGTATTGGTTATCACTGGTGTAGAATAAATCCTGACTTACCAGTGTAACTTCTTTGAACCAAGCTCCTATAGAAGTAAGGATCTATCTAACTTGAATTGAATTGAGGGGGGAGTTTGAATTTAGTTTCATTTTACAAACACCTTGGGAAAATTATTAAGTAGGCTTTTTCTGAACTATTAACCCATCACCAATACAGACAAACAAGTTTATAATGAAACACAAAAACATACTTCATGATGAAAATACTAGTATTAGAAAGAATAAAAAATAATATAACCGAAAAATGCAGATTTTTAATATCTAATTTTAAGAAAAAAAAAACCCAGTCTTGTTCACTTCAAAGATATAAATACAGACAAACAGCTGAAACTGGAAGTAAAATATTTGCCCTGTCACCATGGTAACACCAGACATATAATGGAGGTTTATGTTCCATCACATTGACTTACCCCTCGATATGAGTCGTCTCCATAGAAACTAACATAACTCTTTTGAAGACAATATAGATTTAAATATTTTATGGTTAAAAGAATAAATTTGACATTTAGGAAAGTAGGAAATTTTTTTTTAATTTTTGAAAGGAATCAACAAATAGCCATGCTGCATACCATGAAAATTAAACACTCCAATTTTAAATTTTTTTTTTTACAGAAATATTCAGGGAAAGTATATAGTGCCATATATCACTGTAAAGCTGCTTTTAGTAACATTTGAATCAATAATAATCTTCTAAGGGGAATAATGATTTGTCCTATTGCTATAAATGTTTTAAGATTGAAGTGGTGTTTCTCAAAATCTTTCAGGAATATCAAGACAGTAAGTTGTGGGATGTTGGAGACAATTCCTGAATTGGATTACTTCAGACCCCACGACAAGTGCACTGACAAACTAGAATCTGCACAAGTGGAATTTGCACTTATGTTCAAAGGGCAATAACTCCAAGAAAAATAAGCAAACCACTTTGGGTTAACAATATGTGCATCTCCTATCAATGTTGATGCTTTGCACCAAGTTTCATGAAATAGTGATTCAAAGTTTTCGAGAATTGTGCAGACAAGAATTTCGAACAGATGGAAACACAAATTTAATATCCCCCTCTTTCTTCGAAAATGACAGCCAGTCCCACAGTCTGAGACTGGTAACTTTTGGGAAGGATTGGTTACTTTTTCAATAATCTCCTATATACTATGATAGAATATATTGAAATTACCAAGACAAGGACTAGTTGAACATTTTGACTTTTTACGAACACTGATAAAAAGTATTTGACTTGACTTACCTTACAGTGGGCTATGTAAGCTGCCAGTCTGGCTAATGTTACCCTCCCTGTACAATAACTCATTCCTAATAACAATGCATGTCCTCCTTGAATGGCCTACAATAGTCAATATATAATATACAGTAAAAACCTTGATAAAGAAGTTCTGGGGACTTTATTTTTAACTTCTTTATAAAGCGACTTTGTTGTATTGTATGGAGGAGTGGCCAGGTTGAATATTTGACTTTGTACTATCTATGTATTTCTTGTAAGTCTGTTTGTTATATTTCTAGTTTACTATAATGAAATTTTATCTATCAAATGAATTTACAGTTTTGAAACAACTTAAAGCATTATAAATGTAGTACATTGATAAATCAGGGGAGATTTTGATAAAGAAAACAGAGAAATAAAAGTTGGACTTCAAAATACTATGGCAATAAGCAAGGTGGCAAAGTTATCAAGGGGCATTATAACAAGGTTTCACTGAACTTAAAATCTATTTAAACCACTGGTTAGTATTTAAGCTTGCTTTAGATTTAACATACCTTTAACACACAACTTAAACACCATCTAATTATCGTTCTCGAGTCAAATATAACAACCATATTTAGAATAAAATCTAGAGGAATGATAATATAATATTACCAAATGAATACCAATTTTGTTTTATTACTTACCAAAACCCTACTGAGTCTAGCAGCATGGCGTATAGCATCAGAGAAGAAGACAAGCTCTAGACGTTGAGAGGTGCCTGCATTATAGGCACTAAGACATGTTGACAAAGCATCAGCCAGAACATCTTCTTGTCCTTCCACATACCCTAAATATATAAATATAAAATGTACTTTATTTTCAAGTAAAACATTACAAATTTGATTGGTTGGTTGTATATTGTTCAGCATTAGCAATTGTCAGCAATTTTTCAGCTACTCTCTCTCTCTCTGTCTCTTTTGTTTAGATATTCCTTATATTCAGCAAGAAAAAAAAACTGCATTACTTTTTTCCCTAACGCTGGAGGCTGTCAGTTGAAACATGTTTGAAATTGGGAATTTTGCATTCCACAACAATGATTACATCAGCTATACGAGAAACCTTAAATAAAAACCTACCTAATGAAAATGTGGAGACTCATCATGAAACATCAAAATCAGAAAGAGAGAGAAAAATATTTATCGTGAGCAACAATAATTATAGATAAAAAATAAAAAAGGTAGAAAATGAAATATGGAACAAAGAATAACTTATTGTGCACATGTAAACAGAGAAATAAAATTGGTCCATATACATGTTTATTCTACAATCATATTGGTGAGTGAAAAAAATTAGCTGAGACTGAGAGTTTAGGAAGACAATATTGTAAAGCCAGACTCAATCAAGTAGAACAAGACATCTGTGAGCTACTGCTCACTTAGTATACCACTTTTAACATATACCGGTAATAGAATAGAAAGAAGATGTAAATTGGATGTCAGGCAGACTTGAAATCAGTACTTCCAGTATGGGACCTCATACAGAACTTGCATACAAAATTTCAAGTGGCAGTGTTAAGTATTTAAGTAGTTGCTAAGAAAACAGTTGTACCATTTACAATGTCCATGGCCAGTGTAAATTTTCAGTAAAAATACAAATTTTCCACAGAAGACAAACACATTTTTGATTAAAATTTTGGGTAATAAGGTATTAAACTGATACTTTACCTTTCTCAATAACATTCATGCCCAATGTCTCTGTATATGTTGTCATATAATACTTTGAGAAAATAAAGTCTGTTAGGGAATCAAATGGTGCCTTCACCTGAAACATAAGATTTATATCTAAAGTGTTAAAATATTTACTGTAATTACTTTTGTAATTCAAGACAATTGCCTTAAATGACACCTCTATATAAGGGCCACCTGCTTATAAAGGTCATTAGAATTGTATCCCAATTATTGTTTATTCATATAATTTGAGCATGTATATATAAAGGCCACCTGTCCATAAAGGCCACTTTTACTGGTTCCCTTGTGTTTCTGGATCACCCGCCAGTAAATATTATTTGGATCACCTGCCAGAAGATATTTTTGGATCCCCTAACAGTAGTTTTATTTTTTTGTAAAATGCCCTTATGTTCAATAATATGGACATCTCCTATCACTTGATGCTACCAAACAATTATTTTTATGCTTTTGATAAATAGCTTTGGGGATTTAATCCAGACAAGAATTTCTAATTGGAAACTTCAAAGGACCATAAATCCAAGCAAAATTGACAAACATACTCTTATTAAAGATAGATACATACCTCATCCAGAGTCATTAATGGACCAAAATAAGCTTCATGTTCCCAATCAGCTAAGAGCCCTGCCTTGAATGTTACAGTCTTTAGCTTTAAGCTCCCTCTAGGTCCCTGTTGTTTAAGGTTAGGGTTCCCTATTGGTTTACTCTGACTCCCTGTAATTATATTGTTTAGAACATAAGTAATTATAAATCAGTATAGTTATAAAACAAGAACTATTGTGTTTTAGCATGGAACATTCCCCGGTACTCATTAACCTTGCCCCAGCTATGGGTAAAATAGTTTCACTGCCTTGTGAATAGACTTCAGAGGATAGAAAGCTAGAAGAGGGTAAGAAGATATGCTGGCAGAACATTGTCACATGCTCAACACATCTAATGCATCAAATAACTTAACAAAAAATCTTTAGTATTGGACATCAATGCTATCTATCACACCAAGAATTTAAGTCATACATACTTGGAATGCAGAGTGACCTAAAGCACCCCCTTTATGATATCCAGTGCCTAGGATTCAACCCCACTTATGCAGGTTTTATTGTGAGAAAGTTTGTCTGTTTGTTTGCTGAAAGTATGTGGTCTATTCTGGTATTTCTCTTTGCTCCATGACCATATGATCCTCAAACTAATTAAACTAATAGAATCTAATAGAAAACACCATTATTCCACACCACTTCACTCTCCTGATACTGGCAAACTAACAAATTGAAAAATTCCATCACACAACAATAACTAAAGAAGGTGAAACATAATTACCTCCACTGAAGCAAAATGAACAAACTGTAAGCTTAAGATCATAGGACAATCAAACATCACATTCCCTTTCTCCCAATGTTGCTTTTATAGATTCTTACACCCATAGGTCACCTTGATCTAATTTTGGTACTGATGGCGGCAATGCTAGAACTAATCTAAATTGCAACAACCTGTATATACTTCTGACCAAGTTTAAAATGAAATCTGCAGAGTAGTTTCAGCAGAAAAAGTTAAAAGTAAATGTTTACATTACAGACAACAACAACAACAGGCAAACAATAAATAGGTCAATTGAGCCTTTGGCTCAGGTGAGCTAAAAAGAGAAAAATTCTACCACACAATAATAAACTAAAGGGTGTGCTATATATTTACCTCCGCTTGAGCGACTCGATTCTGTTGAGTGTACATTAAAAGATCTGGGGTCAATTTTAGGTTTTCCTCTATGGCCAGAACTATCCTCTGTGCTTGTGTCTGTGCTTCTGGTGCCAGAATCTGTGAGGTTACAGGTGTAAGGTTAATTACAACAAAGGTTAAAGGTTAGAGGTAAAAGGTTAAAAATAAGAGTTCATGACAAGGTTAAAGGTAAGAGTTCATGATAAGGTTGAGAAGCAAAGAGTATGTGAAGTGTTGTAGGTTATGAAGTGAAACATAAACAGTGTTTTTATTATTTGAAACATCATTATTCAGAAATGAGTCAAATGTTTTATATACATGATTATTCAAAACAAAATTCTTAAAATGGTAAAAACAAATTTCATCCATTGTAAATACCATGATCAATGAGATTTACGCTGATTCAGGTCTGCATTAATTTACCCAAATTATAATTTGCGCTAAAATTTGTACAAATTTTGTTAAAAATGATACATTAACAGTATTTGCTTCCAAAGAATATTGGTAGAATATTATTAAAGGCTCCTAATTTTCTTTTAAAAATGTTACAAAAACATACGTTGTTGCTAAAATAATGTAAATTAAAAAGCTCTGAGTGAATTAATTAGTGCTGATTAAACTGTTTTGAATCAAAATCTATATGCATCACTTTTTCAAACGCTTGTTATTTAATATGTAAAGTAAAATATAACTTGAGTTTGAAAACAAACACATTGCAAAAACAGTAAAAAAAATAAAAACCAACCTTCCCCTACTCAAACAAAGCTACACCAAATACAAGATACAGTAAAAATAAACCTGTATATAAAGATGTATTATCAAGGGAATGAACAGATCAAAAGATATAATTGATAGACAGGTGGTCTTTATAACAAGGTTATTTTCAGTTGAAATAAATAACGAAGACTTTAGAAACCTTAATAAAGAGGTTTTCTTTTTAGTTGAAAAAAAACTTCAAAGGGACTTTAAAACACTGGTCTTAATATTCAGTGAGTATTTATATAGAATTTCTTTTTACTGAAATGAAAAGCAAAGGAACTTCAAAACACTGGTATTCATAGACAGATGGTCTTTATATAAAGGTATTTTGATTTTACTGTAAGCTTAGGATATAGTTAATCTTTCTATTTGATGCAACTTGTCTTAGACATGGCTTGATTTGGTTTTAAGTTTTTACCCCTATATCCCATCTCTACACACATTTCAAAAATATATAGCAACATGTACTCCACTACAAAGAACAGAAGATTACAAAGCTGACATGGGAAACAAAACAGTAGGTATTGCTTGACAGTGTACCATTCTACAGAAGATAACAAAGCTGACATGGGAAACAAAACAATAGGTATTGCTTTACAGAGTACCATTCTACAGAAGATTACAAAGCTGACATGGGAAACAAAACAGTAGGTATTGCTTGACAGTGTACCGTTCTATGTCACATATACAGATATTTCCATCACCAAAAACCTAGCATTACTGCTCATTCCGTTTAATTGCATAATTGGACTGATAGTATCACACACACACACACACACACACACACCACACACACACACCTAAGAAATGACTTTTTTTCCCGCAAAATTTGAAAATTTGGCTACTAATAATTTATAATTTGGAAACATAGATTTTGTGGATCTGTAAAGTTGTCCAAATACTGATGTACAATGAAAAATGAAAGACTTAAAAAATAAATGTCCACATCTGTCCACAACATAAACATATTGGTCTATGTCCAAATAGCAAAAACAAAATAAAAACTTTTAAACTAGCATATTGAGTTAAACATGTGAACTTCTGCCAGGGAAGTGGGGCCTGGGAACTCAGGAAGGGTAAGTACTTCCTGTCTAGCTAACTCAGCCCAAAAGGGAAATGAGGCTGGCTACTCAGGTAGGGTTAGCAACTCCTGACTAGCTAGCTATATTAATCACATGTGGAATCAAAATTGAGAATGAAAGGAACATGGAACTATGAGACATCAAACATATCCAGGGTAATTTTAGATACAATGACATAATACTTATCTATGGGACATCAAATATATCCAGGATAATTTAGATACAGAGACACCATACTTATGCAATTAAACAGAACTGGCTTTTATTATAAGCTACAAGAATCTTACCCTTAATATCTGCAGCTTTAGTGGAAGAAAAATTAGAAATCATTATTTTGTTATCTGGCATCAATCAGCATGCATTAAAATGTCAAAGTCAAACTTGAGATATCAACATAAAAAAAACACGTGAAAAAACCAACATCATCAAATCAAATATCAACAACAAACACGACTCCACACAAGTTATAATCCAATCAAAATAATTATTCTATTGTCTTATTTCCCCCATAATAATGGTTATAAAGTATTTTAATCAATTCAATTTTTATTCCTCGTGTGTGATAGAGCTTCTGTGTAGTACACAGGTGAACTCCATTGTTTTATGATGTGATTTTTAGTAACACCCATTTTTCATGCACTTGTAAATCTTAAATTTAGGTTGGTGACACAGCAAGACCTTTTTTTGTGAAATACATTCCATGCACATGCTTTACAATTAAACACAAAGGTAAAAAAATTAATATTCATGCAAAGAGAGAAAATTTGATTCCTGAATGTTTCAAAAATGTATCAAGGTTATATTCAAAGGGTAGATAATTTTATCACCTGAATTTGTTCAACAATGTATCTAGGTAATATTCAAGCAAACATCTTTGCTTCATGATGTCATAAATCCTTTATGACGCAATGATGCAAAAGAAATGATATTTTTTGTTCATGTTTTTATAACTGAAAATTTGTCTTCATGATTACATCAAAAAACTTTGGATGGATTTCTTCTAACTGAATTTATTTCATTATTATAACTGATATTCAAGTTTATTATTAATTTTTTTTAAAAAGTTTGAAGTTTCCATAATAACCATGATACATTGGTGTATAAAGTGCAATTTTTTTGGTTTCTATAGTAACCATGATACACTGGTGTATAGTGTGCATTAATTAATTATTTTTTGTATGTAGATTTTGTCTTACCGGTGAAAGTTGCTGTAGATTCATGACTCGCCCGACTTTGTTGCTGACCTTGAGCAGTGCCACCTGTAACTGGTGTGCCATCTTTCTTTTTATTATCAATGAGATCTGAAATTCAAACGATTTGTAAAGTCATGATGAAAGTTTCAAAGAGTGGAATGGAGTAACATAGTTTTAATCCCAGTCAAAAAAATTTCACTTAGGGTCAGTTCTGTAATGATGGAGGAAACTGGAATGTGCTTAGAAAATCATACAGCAATAGCAAGCAAACTGAAAAAAGTTCAACACACTAGGATATGACTCTGTGTGGGATTCAAACCAAGACAGTGAGAGGACCTATGGCAATTCGGACCATTTGGCCTATGGGAGGTCCCATTTTCAAAGAAAAAAAGAATTAATTACATGTATATGTATATGTTTTGGTGTTCCCAAAATGACAGTGGAAGTGGAGTAGCATATTAGATTTATATCCCAGTCAAGATACTTTAACTTTTATTGAAGCAGTCAGTTCTGGAACAGTGGATGAAACTGAAGTACAAAAAAAACCCCACCGACTTCAGCAAGCAAACTGACAAACTCCTCCCACACAAAGATTTACTGGAGTGGGAGATGGTCATAGGTCCTTTGATCCATAAGTGTGTGTTAAGACCCCATGATCACTGCAGTCCCTCTTAGTTATTAAAGATTCAATGTAACCCTGAAACCTTTAACTAAACTAACCTCTTGGTGTTTCTTCTGTACTCTCTGTGTCAGTACTATCACTGTCTGATGTGGCCTCAGTTGTTTCCGAGGCTTCTGTCTCGTACTCTGATTCAGATCCATGGGGGTCTAATTCTACTGGCTGGTTCCTGGAGGATACAACTGTATCTATTTCCTCATCAGCTCCTATAAATGAATAATGAAGATTTTGTTAAATGTTAATTTTTGATATTTCCTAAATATTGTTAGAATGTACAACATTCACATATGTTATTTTGTTTTACATACTATGAATGTACATTATGGTCAAAGGGGAGATAACTAAAATACTGTAATCAGGCACATTCTGATTACATAATAAAAATTTAAATTAATGTTGCATTTCTCTGACAGCAACACTTGTACTTTTAAAGCCCCACATTCAAATTCTTCTATATTTTACTATCAATCTCTCCAGACTCTGACACAAGATGTATATTTTGGATTCTGAATTTTTTTCTTTGCTTTTATCTATTTCTTCTATCTGATGTATGCATTGAGTTAATTGTATAAAACAGGCTATGTAATTAGCAAGAATCTATTGTATAGTGCATTGTATGGTTGCATTAATTCACTGGGGATTTAATTTAATTTTGCTTTATTCAAAGTTTGACTTTATAGTGCGAAATTAAATACCAAATGAATATTTTCATGTAGCATTCATTGAACTAACACTTAGATAATCCGTACAGAAAATTGTTAACACTGACCACTGCACTGGGAAATTGTATTGTAATATATATTTTATACCGGTGAATAAGTTCCAGTGTCTGAATTGGGAAATTTTATTAGAATTACCCAACTATACAGTATATATTGAACATACCTCTATCCATATCAATAGTAACAGACTGTGCCAGGGTGCTGTCCTCAGGTGATTTTGTTGTAGATGGTGTGTTACTAGTTTTCCTATCCTCTGGCTGCTGCTGGAGTTGGTACTCTGGGGGATATAAGTCTATTGGAGGTTCATCTAACTCTTTATCCAGCATTTCAGGATCATGTGTGCCTTCCGCTGATTCTGTTGGGGTCATCGGGAATGGACTGGATGTCATAGGTGTCACACGACCCTATAAAGATAAATAGAATTAGATATTTTAGTACAATAACAGCTAGATTCTCCATGTACTGCCATGTAACTAGTCCTGCACATCTTGCCACCAAAATTGGTTAAATTCAACCCAGTCATTTTAGACAAGGGAATTAAAGGTTGTTTTTATTATGGTACTTTATTTCTGATATTTTCTAACTATTAATACACACATTTTCCCACCATAATGCATGTTCATTTGTTCAAAAAGAGAGAAAGAAAAACAGTTATTTCTGTTGCATATCATGAATGTATAACACAGTTGCACATAATTTATGGTCAAAGGGGAGATAACTCAAATATTGCAAGAAATCCTTTATTGTATGAAAAAGAAAAGTTTGTGAAAACATGTATCTTAGAGTTAGTAAGGACAGGTAGGGGTTTAAAGTTGGTAAATATGCTGTATTATAAACTGGAAACATCAACATAATTTTACATTTAAAATAAATGAAGGTAATTTTAACTGTACTTACTGTCTGTGAGAATGTTTCTTCTGATATGGCAGCCATTTCTGCTTTAGGATCATCTCTCGGCATACAGAACTGTTTTACTACAACCTCCTCTAACATCCGAGAAAACCAATTCTGATCTATAACAGATAATCAATTAAAATTATAAAAATATTATGAATTGAAAAATTTAAACTACACTATTGCTAAATCATGCTAAATGTATATCTATAATACATGTATGGGTCTGTCGGGTGTTATTTATAACAAGATATTTACGATCATTTATGCAAATTCCGAATAGTAAAATTGTGCCGTCGAATTTTCGGGGCGGTACAATCTATAATAAACAATAGCATGTTTTTTCATGAGTGTAAAAAATCATCAAGAGATGCTTTTTAAAAATGTACAATGACTCAAATTTTGTCTACATTGATAAAACAAGAGGCCCATGGGCCTGATACGCTCACCTGACAACTAATGGCTAGCTGATAGATTTAAAGAAAACATAAATACTAAACCCCAATGACTTTTTTCTTTAAATCATGATAACTGTTGTATCAATACCTACAACATTCTAATATAAATGCCTATACAAAAAGTTAATAGTTTTCAAGATAGTTAACCATTTCAGTGTTGTTTCACATCTGTGACCTTGACCTTTGAACTCATGACCTTTTTCTATACATCAATATGATCGTTGTATCAATACCTACAACATTCTAATATACATGCCTATACAAAAAGTTTATAGTTTTCGAGATAATTAACCATTTCGGTATTGTTTCGCATATGTGACCTTGACCTTTGAACCCATGACCTTTTTCTATACATCAAAATGATCGTTGTATCAATACTTACAACATTCTAATATACATGCCTATACAAAAAGTTTATAGTTTTTGAGATAATTAACCATTTGGGTATTGTTTTGCATCTGGGACCTTGACCTTTGAACCCATGACCTTTTTCTATACATTAAAATCATTGTTGTATCAATACCTACAACATTCTAATATACATGCCTATACAAAAAATTTATAGTTTTCGAGATAATTAACCATTTTGGTATTGTTTCACATCTGTGACCTTGACCTTTGAACCCATGACCTTTTTCTATACATCAAAATGATCATTGTATCAATACCTACAACATTCTAATATACATGCCTATACAAAATGTTAATAGTTTTCGAGATAATTAACCATTTCTGTATTGTTTCGCATCTGTGACCTTGACCTTTGAACCCATGACCTTTTTCTATACATCAAAATGATCGTTGTATCAATACCTACAACATTCTAATATACATGCCTATACAAAAAGTTTATAGTTTTCGAGATAATTAACCATTTTGGTATTGTTTCGCATCTGTGACCTTGACCTTTGAACCCATGACCTTTTTCTATACATCAAAATGATCGTTGTATCAATACCTACAACATTCTAATATACATCCCTATACAAAATGTTTATAGTTTTCGAGATAATTAACCATTTGGGTATTGTTTCACATCTGTGACCTTGACCTTTAAACCCATGACCTTTTTCTATACATCAAAATGATCGTTGTATCAATACCTACAACATTCTAATATACATGCCTATACAAAAAGTTTATAGTTTTCAAGATAATTAACCATTTCGGTATTGTTTCACATCTGTGACCTTGACCTTTGAACCCATGACCTTTTTCTATACATCAAAATGATCGTTGTATCAATACCTACAACATTCTAATATATATGCCT
The DNA here is from genome assembly GCA_021292105.1 of Anadara kagoshimensis. Lineage (NCBI taxonomy): Eukaryota > Metazoa > Mollusca > Bivalvia > Arcoida > Arcidae > Anadara > Anadara kagoshimensis. The sequence goes on along the minus strand of CM037872.1, from coordinate 31,006,699 downwards.
ATACAAAAAGTTTATAGTTTTCAAGATAATTAACCATTTCGGTATTGTTTCACATCTGTGACCTTGACCTTTGAACCATGACCTTTTTCTATACATCAAAATGATCGTTGTATCAATACCTACAACATTCTAATATACATGCCTATACAAAAAGTTTATAGTTTTCGAGATAATAATTATAATCAGAGGTAAAAAAAATTAGGTCACGACCTTCACAATTGACCTTGACCTCAATTTGAAGATACTAACAAGAAGATGTCAAAACTGAAAACCCCATGTCATTATCTGGTCAAATAGTCAAGTTATAACAATTTGAAGCTATTTTACGATTTTTTTCAAAATTAAACGCAAAAACGCGTAACCTATTTTTTATCCGAATTTCACAAAATGAACAAACTATAGGCTTAAGACCCTAGAGAAGCCAAATATCACATCAGATTTTTTCTCCAATCAGTACTTTCGGAGAAGAAGATTTTTTAAGATTTTTGCACCCCTAGGTCACCTTGACCTAGTTATGGTAGCCATGGCAACGCCACGAACAAATCTGAATTGCACCGGCCCATATATACTTCTGACAAAGTTTCATTAAAAACTGTCCAGTAGTTTCAGAGGAGAAGTCGAAAATAGGTGTTAACGACGCACACACGCACACACGACACACGCACATACACACGCTGCGCTATGCCATAAGCTCACATGACCTTCGGTCAGGTGAGCTAAAAATGCCATGTTTGTTTATCCCTTTTCATGTATCATAAAATGTCCTATTTCTTTTGATTTAACCAATTCCATACAACCCTGCAAGGTTTGTTTTCTTTCTGAGAGTTTGACAAGTGTCAATTCACATTACGTCACCAGTTATTGTCTGGTTCAAGAAAACTGAGACTCTAAAGGGGCACCTTGTGTTATAGCAATATAGAGGGGGCAATCGTATTATTGACAAGTGGTGCCAGTGTGATAAATGCTAGCATTGGACTGATTTGCAATTCTGCAGCAAAATATCAGTTATAAGGAGACACAAAAATATATATTTACCCTCATCAGATATAAGCCTATCTGAGAACACTCTAGTACACTCATGACACCATAACTGTGCTATAACCTTCATCATAGGTGCTGATGCTCCAGTTTCTGATATACCTATCCCACTAGCCACACTCATTGATCGATTCTCATGTGCTTGTTTACCACCTTTACCTTCTACAAATATAACATACATGAAATGTCAAACTTTAAGGTTAATCAAAACAAGAGACAGTGATTAAGATAAGCAAGAGCCCAGTAGTCCAGGGTTCTTAAAATAAGTCTGGACTCCCTTAATTTTTCACTTTTTAGGTATTTATTACTATTACTTCTTTTCTTAATTGAGCTTGGTACTCAAATCAAAATAGTTGGTCTTCAACCTTGAGAGACTATGAAATTTAAGTGTAGAAAGTGGAGCAATGGAGTTTTACAAAATCATAACCTGCAAATTAATTTGATTTACATTTGGTTACATTTGGTCATCATCAGCTATAGGCAAGGTTGAAGAAATGTATTCGTTTGGTCTTTACTCAAGGTGAATGTATTGAGAATTTTTTATCATAACATGCTGAATGTGATGTTTAACACCCCATTCAAGATTCTTTTACTTATATCGAGGCAGTCAGTTTGGGGATTGTGGAGGAAACCAGAGTGCTTAGAGAAAACCATTGACGTTTAGCAAACAAACTGACAAACTTTCTAAGACTAGGGTTTTCCCAAAGCAGGAATCAATTTTAGGCAGTAAGTGGCACTATGATCCATAAGCCACTCAGCCACCAAGAGCCCTATAAGTCTTGGGTTACAAAAATGCTAGATAAAATTTTCATAAATTTTTAATATTACTTCTGAATCACCAATACATGAAGTACATTTAATGCATTTTTGCCCATGGTAAATCCTGATACTAACAACCCTAACTGGTCTACACTTACTTGATTCTCCTTCTTTTTTCCGCCTCATCATTTTGCGTGTCCGAGATCTTGGTGACATGAGCAAAATACCTTGTACTACCTGGGCAATGTCACGTAATGAGAACACATAATGTACATGTGCTGGAGTTGGTTTGAATTTTTCTTTAATACGGTGGTAAATTTCCAGTAGCCCCAGAGACATAGCCTGAAAAGAAAATGAAGCAGGTAAAAAATCTTGTTCATATTATAAACCAAGCCCTTTAATTTTTTGGGAAAAAACCCTACATGTATTCTAGCATTTCAAAACATAAATACACTGAACCCAATTAAAAAAATATTTAAGGATTGACATTTTGTAAAACCATTCATTAAGGTATGAATTGTTAAAGCAAGCTGGGACAAATCAAACATAAATCATGAAGCAGTTTACGGTTGATTTGCAAATCAAACATAAATCATGAAGCAGTTTACGGTTGATTTGCAAATCAAACATAAATCATGAAGCAGTTTACGGTTGATTTGCAAATCAAACATAAATCATGAAGCAGTTTATGGTTGATTTGCAAATCAAACATAAATCATGAAGCAGTTTATGGTTGATTTGCAAATCAAACATAAATCATGAAGCAGTTTACGGTTGATTTGTCCCAGCCTGCTTTAATAGTTCATACCTTGATGAACGATTAAAAAACAAAAACGTCAATCCTTATATTTACAATCATGAAAGTGTTCTATTTCCAAATGATGATTTTAAAGCTATTGTAATTCATTCAGGAAAAAAAAAAACTTAAAAAAAACAAATAAAGATTGCATAACATCTGTGAAGATCCTGAAATGTGTAAGGGGAAATAACTCTGTAACATCATTTTCTACTCACTCTAGCAAATTCAAAATGGTGTTCTATGGTGTAAGTAGGGAATTCCTCCAGCCAGTTCTGTATATTCCTGCCGTACATGTTCATTAACCCTTCTGTACTGGCTGTGAACATACTCAAATTAACGAACAACCTCGTCAGCCGAGATGACATCACATGACAAGACTGACCCAACCCTAAACCTGAAAGAAATAAAGGAAAAATTATAAGACATTTCAACAAGATCAGATTAAGTCTTACTGATTAGGATTCACTGTAGAAAGGGTTGCTAAGGTGGAATGATATAACTGTACCATAGAAAAAAAATTGATTGTAATTCTGCACAGTGATGTAAATCATGTAATTAATTATACAGCGAGTAAAATCTAATTATAATGCCCATCTTTAACATTGCCAACTTGCTTATTGTCCAAGTTCATTTCATCTATGTCTTTCTATTTAAGTCTCCATAAATTGATTGCCAAACTCCTAGCTTTAAAATACCAAAATCAGACTTATATATAAATAGTGGCAATGAGGCTATACTGTACATACCTGCCACACTTGGCACTGTTGTGGCAGCCAAAAATGTGGCCTCTTCCATGTCTTGAAATTCTTGTCTCTGTCTGTCATAGGTCCCACCCTGTGACAACATCTGACGGAGTAGCTCTAATGATGGTTGGTAAGCTGGAAAAAATACAATATTTTTAATGATCAAAGCCAATCTTATTCATAAAGTAAATAAATGCATGTATGTTACTAGAGATATAAATATTCTGTTTTAATTGTATAGCTATTTTGAAATTAAAACTTTATCCATTAATTTCTATGATAAAAATCTTTTTTTTAAAAACAGAATTTAAGGAGATTCACACAAACACCCCACACATCCACATATTGAGACTGGAGTTCTGCAGTGAATTCTGTCAAATTTTTAAAAGACCAAAGGTTATCATTTCAATAAAAATCAACTGTGTGGAACAAAAAATAAACCTGATTTGAAAATCATACTGGTAGACTGACATGCCAACTAAATAGCTGCAAGCACTTAGAAAAACCAAGGGATGTGACTATTCCAACATTCAGCAAAGTGAAACTGTGATCTGTAACTCGTGGTGGTAGACTCACATACCAAAAGTCAGCTTGAAAAAATGCAGACATACCTCCAAAACTTGGTTGCATGGGGTATAATAATATAAAAAGTAAATGTACTGAAAGCTAGTGGTCAAATAGGTATACTAAGGATGCAATTAACGAATTGCCAGCCATGCCTACAATGTTCCGACAAAGGAAGGCCCGGCATGCTTGAATTATACACAAAAACAATGAAAACTCTGCCTCTGAATTGTGCCATTTAATGACATCGCTGATACTAGTGCATCATTAGTTGCCATGGGCCGGGGCTGCTTTGGTACTGTGATAGCGGCCAGTGTCGGACCATAAAAAGCAAGCGGCAATATGTCAATTACCAGTAGAGACTTACCTCCTTGAGTAGAACCTGCCATGTTGAGGTCGTCTATAAAGAAGAGATGTTTTTGTTTTGTTTTGGGTATGTTACTTGTGGCAGCTCCTGGACCTGACAGAATATTGCTGGCTTTGTGTTTTAATTCCAGGATATGTGATAATACTGTCTCCTGGAATATTGGTGACGTCATGCCCTTTGACATCATAATGTGTGTAGATGGATGCTTAGGTAACACTAGATTCTGAAAATATTTAAAAGGAAATTTACAGTAAAACACAAATATAATGAACAGGCTTACAATGAATACATGGATAGTACGGAGTCAAATATTGGGCCCAGCCACTCCTCTATATAAGTCTTTTAAACAATATAACAAAGTCACTCTATATCGAAGTTAAAAATAGAGTCCCCAGGGCTTCATTATAAATCAAAATTTGTAAGAATGAATAGTATTTTAAAAATATAAATCTGTATGCAGCAGGGTGTACAAGCCAAGTTACAATGTCATATTCCATATGATGTATGATTCACATACAAAATTTTAGTTCTATATCAGCTGGACAAAATTAATGACCTTGGACTTTCAAAATGATGTCAGAACAACAGTTTTCCTAAACTTTTATGCAAGCATTTAGATAAAAAATCCAGATAACTAATTCCTATTTTGTTGCAATTCAGTGGATAATTATACTAACCTCATTTCAATAGATCAGGGAGACAAACATAGAAGAAATGGATTTTTTTACTTAAACATAGTGTGGCAATAAGTGGATCATTGAGGGGCATTATAATGAGGTCTTGCTGTAGATGTGTCTGCACTTACCTGAACTAATGCAGATTTTCCTACACCTGGCATCCCGGTCAATAAGACAGGTTGATGTGCTGACAACATCAAATCTAATAAGTAACCATACTTCTCAACCTGAAATACACAGAAATAAAACCATAAAATTATAATAGAAAGAGAAAATTTACAACAGAAAAACAGAACAAGAACACGACACAGTACAAATCCATCTATAGAAAAGTAAGTTATGGAACCGACACAACGAAAAGACAAAGTATACGACAGACAGATGATTCCTGTATACCCCCTAAAATGTATTTTTTGGGGGTATAATAATGGCAATATACACGTGAAGGCTGTTCACATGCCATAAAATAACTTGAAATGGTACATGTACTTATCATGGATATAATGTGGTTAGCCAGTGTACCATGTGATACCCCATAGTGTTTCTGCAGAACAATTATTTCCATTGGAAGATGGAATCATTTCAGTTCATGTTTTTGCATAAAAATAGCATCATTGACATAAACCTTCTCCAAAACATTCCACACAAATGTTAAGGAATATGGATCACATGGTGTGCTGACAAACTCCATTGACTTACATCAGTGGTCAGAGTAAATCCTCCTGCCAGGACTTTAGGTCTCTCTTGCTGTTTATCACTCCATCTTAAAAATGATCCTGTGGATTCATCCAGACAATAGTCAAATACAGTGGCACCTAGTGGCATTCTTATAGGATGTGTGGCACGATACAATGAATCATGTGCAAATTTACTGAACTTATCCTTGTGTCTGAAAAAGCATAAACAAAATAATAAAAAAAATAAATAAATAAATAAAAATAATAAAATTGATCTTTTAAAAATAGAAAAATTCTTCAAAAAATCTAAAATTTATGTAATTTTTTCAATTTTTATACGATACAACATACTAGAATAGTATTTCATCTGACTGCATGTTTCTAAAAGAAATAAAATGGCATGCTAAAAGATTAAATTCAGTTTAATTCAATCTGGTCAATTTTGTCATTTGAAATGTTTAGTATATAGTATGTTTCTCCATCTCTTTGTGTACAACACTGCAGTAGCTCAGTTGGTAGAGTGCTTGCTCTGTAAGTAGGAAGTCTTTGGTTCCAACCCAACCAACTCTGACCCAACACTTGAATGTGGATAGTGACTGTTCTTTTGCCATGCAATTAACATTACAAATGAAAGTTATAGTTCTTTCCGATGGGAACTTAAAATAAACAAGTCCTGTGTCATAGTATGTAGAGTGTTAACATTAAAATTAACCTTTCATGTATATGTCCACCAAAGCTCCAGATGTATGCAAAAGCAAACATTCCTTTCATAATCTGTGTATAATTAGGCATATACTGTTCTATTTTAGAGCTGCTGGTCATTCTGCTGATAGTTTGTCTGGAAGGTGGCATGCTGCTGTTTGGATCTCGAACTTCTGAAATATTATAAACAGACATGTAATGTTAAGGGGATTATATTTGTGAATGAAAATTTCACGATTTCTAAAGTCTGGCATTTCACATGGATGTAATTTTCGCATAGCCATAAATGGGTTTTTATTCTACATATTATGATCTATTAATCTGTATGGTTGACATTATTATGTTGGTAAAATTTTGGAGGTAATTTCTTTAGGGCAAAATAAGTGAATATTTTACCCATGCCAAAAATGTCCCCCTTTACAGTTATGTCATCATTTTTTAAAAAAATTTAGCAACAATTCAATAGAGCTTTTTAAGAGAAGTTTCAACAAAACAGTGAGCAAGCATTAGTTGTCCTGTAAATTTATAGCTGTCAAAAAAGTATACAGATAAACATGTTTATAACCAAGCCCTGGGGACTCTATTTATAACTTTCTTATAAAGCGACTTTTTTTATATTGTTATAAATAGACTAATTAACGTATCACTGACCATGCCCACAATGTTCTGACACTGGCCGCCATCACAGTACCAAAGCAGCGTCACAGCAACTAATGATGTACTAGTGTCAGTGACTTCATTAAATGGCACTATTCAGGCTGAGTTTTCATTCTTTTTGAGTGTAAATCAAGCATCCGGTCACTTGACGGAACATTGTGGGCGTGGCCGGCGATACGTCAATTAGAGGAGCACTCAGGCTCAATAATTTTACTTTGTACTATCTATCCCAATATTTGACTTCGTTATAAGCATGTTCCTTATATTCGTGTTTTACTGTGAACAGTTTTTGTAAGATATTGCTAAAATGCATGCTTTGCTGAAAATATTACAAAAGCTCCTCTGCATTTCATTGCAGATGAGCCAAGAATATACTCAATATTTAGTTTAGTACTTGGAATAAAAACCTTTTTCTTTTATATATGTTTTTAAGCCTCCCTAGATTTTATTGCCACATCCCTTTATAATGCTGCCAAGAATGGTGGCTGGCAATGAATCAAGGTTTTACTGTACAATCTTACCTTCCATTTCTGACTTTTTCTCCACTTCATCTCTTAGTAAAGTTTTGTCAAGTAATGCTGATAAATATCGGATAAATGTTGTAACTTCCTGTATTCCTGGAGCCACCTCATTGGCTGATTCAGCAAAATGGCCGACGTCTGTCAGCAAAGCTGTGCCACATTCATTTTTTAGAAACTTTATTGTTGGTCCAAAAATGTCACGAACTAAATCTTCCCAAATCCTTAACCTGTGATAACAGATAATTATAAAAAATTATATAAAATTACATATAGAATATTTTAAAATGTAAAACAAACAGGCAAATAGAAAATGAATATCTCCCAAAATATCTGAATAATTCCAAACCCTGCAGTACAACAACAAAACCACCTCTAAAAATTTCAGTCATGGATAGATTTGAACCCACAGACCTCAACTTTGAAAGGCATTGTAAAGATTGTTGTTGCCTAACATCACATTAGCAATTTTTCAGCTATTTGCGACGAGAACTAATCTCTATGGATTAATCTACGAACAAGTTTGTGTATGCATGTGAAGTGCGAGGGTGTTTTTTTTATGGTCTGCATTTTACCAGCGTGCAAAGCTATTTCTGTCTTACAGTGTGAAGAACTCACCCAGCAGTAGTAATGACCCATCTACTTTTGGCAGTTCGGACCCAACATTCAAATACTGAGCTCCAGTGTGTGGTCTCACTACTGAAATGTACAACAGTACAACGTGACACTGTAGCTGGTGATGCTTCTCGTAGATCATCTGTCTCATACATCAGTGAGGTGGATTCTGAAATAAACAAGTAAATTCAGTGAATTAGGATCCCCTACTAGCTTCTAGTTTTTTTTGTTTTTTTTTTGCAATTTGCACTTATGTTCAAATGGCAATAATTCCCAGGAAAATAAGCAAACCAACTCAGGTTAATGATATGCACGTCTTCTCTCAAAGTTGATGCTTTGCACCTAGTTTCGTGAAATATTGGTACATAGTTTGGAGAAATTGTGCAGACAAGAACTCAAATTTATTATCCCCATCTTTCTTTAAAAAGCAGGGGATAAATATAGAGAGTACAACAAGTGTAACTCTATTTATGGGGTATAGAAGCATGTGGTCATTTAGAAACTGCTGCAGAGATATGGTCCTGGGTTTGTTCTTATACCAGACATTTTATTTCAGTTATAGATTAACACTGAGTCTATCTATGGTCATGGATATGGTTGCAGATTTTCTGCCCTGGTTTCAAATCCAAACTGGGCTGCATGGTTTGATTTGTGGAAGGCATTTAATTTCACAATGCATCCAGGCTGATAAGATTAAGTGTAAATCTTGCAAAGGATTTCTCTTTACACAAGAGAATTTGAGAAAGTAACCAATCAGATGAATCATTAATTTTAGAAGGAGGCAACTCCTACCTCAGATTTGAACATAAATGTATTATTTGAAAACCTTTTGGGTTACACTGAGTGGTGCTTTAAATATCAGATTATTCTTTCTTCGAATTAAAAGTATGGGTGGCAATTCGGAAAATAATTTTACCTTGAATAGAAATACGACCTCCATTGGCTAGTGATAACTTATTTTCATCATCAAAGACCGTGTTTAAACTTTCAGTCCATACAGGATGCATAACGCCATCTAGCACAATCCACCGTAAAAGCAAGGAAGGTAACTCTGGTTGTCCTTTTCCTTTTTTGTCTTTAAATGAGGCAATGTAACTTTTGACAGCATCACAAAGATAGGCTGAATCTTTGAGAATCTTTGGGAATAAACCACCATGCCACATTCCATCAGAAAATGTTCCCAAGAACTGAAAATTATAAATACATACATGAATTAAATATTGTTTTTATATAAAAAAAAAAACTCTACAGATTATTTTATATTCTTTACCTGTTCTCTCTAAATTTCATTTATGAACAAGTTAATATAACTAAAATGGTAATGCTATTTCAAGTATCCCTCAAACTGGGAAACTCCCTGTTTTTCCCAACTATAAGCATGCATAGCCAATGGCACCTGTACTCCAGCGAAAAACTGTTCTTATAAAGTTTCATAAAGATCTGTTAAACAGTTTTTGAGAAATGTGGCAGATAATATGTTGGTGGAAGTACTGTGTCTCTTACTTCGATTAGGGGATATAATTACTGATTTATGACCTATGAACTGTCAACATGAATCTTCTGACATTTGTTTGGTTGATTAGGTCTATCCCAAAATTATTAAATTTTTTATATCCAGACCTGCCAATTTAAGTAAAAATATCTTGACTTAACATAAAACACTTTTTTTTTTACTTAATTTTTATATATTTCATTAAAAACTTTCAATATGAGTGTCACTTACCTCCTGTGGTGATAGCGCTGTTGGATTTAGTCTTATAATATCAACTTTGGGATGTTCAGCATGGTCTAGTGGTTTTCCGGATGATGACTGCATTTCGTGTAGAGCGTCGCTGACCTTTGACATCATTGTTCCTGCTTTCTGTAACTTCCTGGTATTTTTAGATGGCTCTATTTTGTACTCTCCATCAGCAAACTTTAAAACAAAAAACAAACATATCAATCCATGTCCAAATCACAATCTCAGTGTAAAGTAAAAACTGAAAAGTTAGGTTAAACATGTGAACTTCCACTAGGGAAGTGAGGTCTGGTGCTCAGAAAGGGTAAGCGCCTCCTTTTAGCTAGCTACACCCAAAACATGTGTAATAAAAAAAATTAAACTAAAAATATTTCTTGATACACATGCATGGGGTTTGCCATTGTACCACCTGATACCCCCTAACATTTATGTGCAATTATTAGTTCCATTGGATATGGAACCATATTACCAGTTGTTCAAGTTTACCTGTAAAAACAATGTTATACTGGAAACTCACAACATGTTTTCCAAAATGTCCAACACAAATGTTCAGTAGTGTTGATCATGTGGTACAGCGGGGAACCCCAATCACTGGAATGAAGTTACTATTTTGAGTTGGAGGCCAATCTCACTTCAAAAATAGAAGTGGCCCATCTTACTTCAAAAAAGAAGTTGCAATAATGATAAAAAGCTAAAATATGCAAAATTTGGGGGTCCAGCCTTTTTGGGAGCCATGGGGTACTGGGCCCCTGCTTATCTTAATCCCTGAATTCAATTTCAATAAAATTTTCAGTAATTTCCAAATACATAGGTGAAAGCTCTAGTCTAAACACATGAAAAGATTCATTGGCTACCTGTATTCTTTAATGATCTCTGCCGGATATGACAGAAAATAATTATATATTACACAATAATACATTTCCTTTAAATCTAAATCCTATTAAAACTAATTTCACTATACATGAATTTACTAGAGCATCTAGAGATGTAACAATTTTCCACTATTTCTAGAACTACAATAATACTAAAGTAGCATGCATTTCTCCGAAAAATCTGGAAATAAATTATAATTTTTAATCCTATGAAGCAATCTGTGAGCAATAACATATCTAATGGTGTTGTTAAAGTTACAAATAAAATTTGTTTATAAACTTTTAAAGTTTTATCTTTATGAAATTTTCACCTTATATTATAATGAGATAAAAATGTATAGGATTTTTACATTAAATCTGGGAATACTTGGCTAAGACATTAATGGTCTAAAGCACATGCCTACAGATCACAGTGTCTTTCATTGTCCAAGTTCAAATCCCATTCACAATACTAGTGTGAGAGTTTTTGCAGTTTACTTAGATCATTTTCTCTGGGCATTACAGTCTCTTACACCATCTATGAACTACAGTCTCGATATAAGAATCTTGACTGGGGTGTAAGACCCCATTACTCCACTCCACTCTACTATACTCATTTGACCAGATACTTTTGATGCTGGAGTTTCTTGAGTCTTGGGGCCAAACTCTCATTATAGTCAAACCTCTCCATAAAGACCACCTAAGAGCACCAATAAAATTGACCTTTATAGGCAGGTGGCCCTTATATACAAATAACATGAATAAAGAAAATCGGAAATGTTTTTTTTTGGCCTTTAAAGCTAGGTGGCCTTTATATGAAGGTGGTCTTTAAGACAGGTTTGACTAATGTTAAAACCAATCCAAAGAGTTTGTACTGTATAAAGCTCCTTAAAAGTGCAGTGTGCTTGTCAGTAAATACCGTAACTTAATACATTAATTAGTGTCCAGTTGCACAAAGCTCATCTTAACTTCATGGCTAGTGAAAATTCAAATAAAACAGAATGAATGAATAAAAATCTGCAATTTTGTGTAGTTAAATAAATACAAAAATTATAACAATGAATGAATGAACAACAAAATCTACATTTTTGTGTGCTCAACTGCAGTGAGTAGTACAAAATTTAAAACAAAATGAATGATATTATGAATGACAATATGAACAAACAAACAAATGAATGAACAACAACAATATTTGCAATCATGCATGCAGCATTAGGGTGAAGCAAATTTTAAAGAAGCACATTAACAATGATTGTTAACTGGCATATTAGTCAAACTTACAACATCATCCTCCATCTCTGGGTCAGTTTCCAAATCCTAATTAATTAATTTTTTAATTATTATTTTAATTAGAGATAAAGACAATACACAGCATTGAAATGTACGTACATGAAACAAAGTTCAAAGGTTACAAGTTAATTTTACAAATAAATCAGACGATTAAAGATTTGTCAGTATTCATCAAATGTAATTTTTAATGTTTCATTAAACACTTCAGTCCCATGTTAAATACATCATTTCTATGATATCACTGTGAGTTCTTGTACAAATTAGGCATATTTTAAAATGATACACAATTTGAAGTGGGTTAAACACCTTAATAATCAGTTGTAAAATGGTACCATCACCATTTGCTGAATGAAATTATATGTGACCACATGGTAAACCCACATTCACTGCATATATTTTTAACCTAACCAAGATCCTACTGACCAATTCACTACAGATAATACACATTTATCTTAAGCATTTTAGTTCCAAATGACAAATTGTTTACACCAATAAGATTTATGTATCAGATCTTATCAACTCTACCTCTTAAAAATTAACAATTTCATGTCTTTGAGTGCTATTTGGAACCAGGGTCACTTGACTTTTTATGATGTGAAGTGTTTGATGAGACCCAAGTTATAAGGTTATCTCCCCTTGTAGGAATTCTTTAATTTTGAAAATGATGGGTACATAGCTAAAATTCTAAGACAAGTTCCAAATTTCAAGAAAAAGTTATGTTTTTGTTACAAGAAATCCAAGTTTTAGACACTACTCACAAAAAGATTCTAAATTAGATATAAATTCTGAAAATATGAGTTCAAAGTTCAAATACTGCTAAGTTGTAAATTATAAGTTTAGATACAGTACAGACCTGTTGAAAATTTAATACTGCACTAATGAAAAGGAGTTGGAACTTGACTGCTAGATGGTCAATGACTCAAGATATGGATAGAGCTAGTGACAGTCAAACAGTCAAGAGATAAAGAGCAATGGCTTAAATCTGTCTTGATACCATGGTTCCCACATTTGATTTTATTCAAAATTCCCTGACATTTCTCTAACAGAATTCTATTTTCCCCTGACATTCCATGGTTCCCACACTTGACTTGAAAGAATTTCATTATTCCCTCGACATTCAAGCACACTTTAAAACAAGAATGTTTTAGGCACACCATTTTCATTTTTGCCATGAAGCTGACAATGATGATAAAGTACCAAGAGACATAAAATATTTAAGCAGTATCATCATGTGACAGGGAAACCAAAGCTAAGTCTCTGGTTCATAATAAGTCCTGTTTTGTTCAATAGTGTGGGAGGAGTAGGCTGGATAAAAAAACAGCATGATTAAAATTTCTAAGGTGCAAAACTCTTTGAGAAAGAAATATAAAATTCCTTGACAATTTTGCTTATTTTTTTTAAAATTCCCTACGTTTTTTAAACTCCCCGACAATTCCCTGACCTTAAAAAAAATTCCTTGACATGCGAGAACCATGGATACAGCTAACAAGGGTCAAGATGAATTACTGATTCTGTACTTATTCCTTAGCTTAGTGTTAAATTTTCCACAGGTCTGTTCTGTATATAACACATGATAATATAAGTTTTTATATTGTATACCTTCATATTCTTTTTAGTAGAATGATAGAATACATCTTTATCTGTGGTCAATTCGTCTTTAGAATGGTCAGGTGCAAATAGAAGATAATTAAGTCTGTTAAGTGCCCTGGCCAGAGTCTGGCAACAGGTAGTTTTGCCGCTTCCGGATTGACCACACATGATAACTCCACGTTTCATCTCAATGGCAGCATTCAACTGTAATATCTGTTAAAAGAATTTATATATGTACAAAATCTGACAAAATATTAAGGTAAGATCTCTAATATTAATCATACACCAGCCTCCTAAACATGCGCCTTCTTTTCCAATGGATTCTGATGGTGAATAATTATGTCCCTTGACTGCATAAAAGTACAATTCTTAAACAAATGGCATAGCTTAAATTGGGGTATTACTAAGATTGGTAAACTGGATAAAAGTCATATTCCTAAGGGCAAGGATCTAAATAATCAAACGAGAATGAATTGGTTATCAAAACCATCATAATACACATGGGTTTCAGCAGCCGAGTTGATTGACTGGTTACATTAGGTCTTATGTCCCAGTCAAGAATCTTTCATTTATATTGAGATGTGACCAGCTATAGTTAAAGTGTCAGAAATACAAATTCAATTCAGTTTGTTCTGGGCAATGTATAGGGAGGTTCTTTAGTATGTGACTTCCATTTAACATAGGACATCAGTTTTTAAGTTCTCCTCTAAAGGACCCTGTGACTTTCATTTTTAAATGCAGAGTGTTTGGCAAAAGAACAGTCACTACCTATTTTCAAGTCTTGGTCAGGCCCAGTCCATTTTTGAACTTCAACCCTCCCCCCATACAGAGCGAGCTGATAGAGTAACTGAACTATCGTAGTGGTCATACATGCAAAAAGTTACTAACCTTTGTTAGTAATTCCTCTGTTTCCTTCAGGTTATCTTCCTTGAGTTGATCTTTGATTGTTTTAACGAGTTCCTTATCATAGCCATAGTTATTGTGTGTTCTTGAACTGGAACACAACGGGAACGTGTCACGTAGATGTGTAAAGAAAATACTGCGGTCGTTTTCATCCTCTATACTGGACAACAGGATGGACTTTATAGCATGGACCAAACAGTGTTCCTCTATTGACTTCTGGTCTAATTCTCGTTGTCTTGACTCTGATGAACCAGCAGAATCTGATCTTACAGTAGATGCTGAAACTAACAACATTTAATATTTATGTAAATCACATGTTTAATTGTAACATGTTCTCTTCAAATATGCCACATGCCCTAAAGATATGCTTTCATGTCTTAGATGTTATATTCAGGTCACATAAAAATGTAATGAATAGTAATTTTTACCAAAATTTTAATAAATTAACAGAGCGATTACAAAACTTGTCAAGAGTTAATTGGATTATGGTGTTTAAACCCCAGTAAAGATTCTTTCACTGATATCAAAGCAATCATGGTGGTCAGTACTGGAATTGTGGAGGAAACAAGAGTGCTTAGAGAAAACTACCAATTCTTAGCCAGTGACAATATTTTTCACATTAGGATCGGCTAGAGGGTGTGAGGCACAGTGATAGTGCCATAAGCTACAGCCTATGTTTCCATTCCTGGTAGCCAAAATCGCTATTGCCTACTAATTTGAATTTTTTATTTCTAAAAAATTCTTTCAAAAAGTGACCTATTTAAGCAAACTTGTGGGGAAAAAACTTTCAAAAAGACTTAATTTTTACAAATTTTAGAAATTTGGCTACTAAAAATTTTGACTTAATGGAAACCTAGCTACAGCACATTTTTCAGTTTGCTTTACATTTCAATGGAAGTTATACCTGTAATGGAAGTTATAGCCCATAAAAGCCATTTCTAGACAGTTTAATGGTTATAAATAACTTAACAACTTATAAGAGTATATTACCTGGTTCCGTGAGACTCTGTATAAATTTATCATCCAGCAGTTTAGCAGCGGCCACATTCATGATACTCTTAATGTCCTTCAGACCAAACAGATAAGGACATTTTCTAGGTAGCTGTAACATATCAAATTACAAGTAAAAATAGTTAAAAACATTGCAAACTGCAAATTAATGTTCGAATTTTATGTTGAATTTGAGTATCAAACTCCTTAAAATTGTTTTTCATTGCACCAATATTTTTAGATACTCAAGTTACAGTTCACAACATATTGATAACATATTATAAAGTTCTGGCATAAAAATATATTTTGAGTCATTGAGTCACCAAGAAATTGTAATATCGTTCATAAATGATAAGCCACATAATAGTTAAAGTTCTCTAGAATTTTATCTAGTGAGCTAGTGAGGTTATTAATAATTGACGGATCGCCCGTCACGCCCACAATGTTCTGACAAAGGCCTGGCATGTTAAATTTACATGCAAGAAGAATGAAAACTCAGCTTGAATTTTGCTATTTAATGACATCATTGATACTTATACAAAATTATTTGCCATGACACCACTTTGGTACTATGATGTTGGATAGTGTCGGAACATAATAGGCATGGTCAGTGATTCGTGAATTACAGTATAACCTCCATTCATTGCTACCATTTATCCAGTCATATTTTGCCATCATTGATGACAAATCAAGGACAACTCACATAAAAACCAAGAAAAGAAAGGGGAAAAAATAAAAAATAAAAAAAAGAAGAAGAAGAAGAAGAAATGTTGAGACTACCAACATTGATGTAACGTGGCAAAGATATCAAGGGACTTTATAAAAGGGTTTAACGGTATATAACAATTAAGAATAATACCTGAAGTCTGAAGGTGTTGAGGACATAAGACAACTTCTTTGCCCAAAGTTTTCTTTCTCTGAAGCCATAGCTACATAATGTGATCTCTATAATCTGTTCAATATCTGGTATAATTAGTGCACATGGTCTCATTAGTTGCTGTAATAAAAAAATTGTTTGTTTTTAGTTTCGATAAGGTAGTAAACTTAGTACTGCCAGTGACTGAAGCTGACTTATACCCCATTACAAAGGTTTTAGTCACAAAATTTTCAGAATGGAATGGGGTTCGCTGCTGTGCCACATGATCAATACCTCTTAACGTTTGTGTGGAATGTTTTGGAAAACGTCAACGTCACAAATTCCATCACAAACGACGTCGTTTTCACGGGAAAACATCATCTTATGCAATTCCACATCCATTGAAAATAAGTGTTCCACACAAACGTTGGAAGATATCATGTGGTACAACGGGAAACCCCATTACCAATAGTTACATCTGTATAAACAAAATTTAAATACTGAAATCACAATAAGTACTGGTAGTTATTGAAAATAAAACTGACCAAACCAATAATCACAGGTGTGCAGGCTCTTATCATAAATAACATCTGTAAGCAATTTCCAAAATTTTATCGTTCATAATTAAATAAGTCTCCAGATAAATTCACTGTCATAAACACTGTAACAAAGGCAATAAAAGTTGTTGGCCTAATAAAGGTGAAATTAAAAAAAAAAAGAGAGATTAAACTTCACTTACTCTAAATGCATCTGGTATTTCAAAACATGCTGGGTTAGCTGTATTCATGGTCATGAAACATCCAAAGTTAGCACTAGCTTGTAAAAGCATCCCATTGAACATGACATTACCCAGCATCCTATGGGTATATGCCGAGTCAGGTAGAAGCTTGCTATAATCTGGAGCTGCAGTGTTCTTTTTCCCTTTGAATTTGACATGTTCTAGAAAATAAATCATTAAAATTTAAAATATTAATATAGAATGTTTTGCAAATGCATATACATATACTGGTATATAAATAATATTTTAATACAAATTAAAATAACCATATTTCCAAACAGAATGTAAACTGTTTTGATTTTTAAATACCTGTATTGTGTGTCTATTTAAACATCTATGGCCAAAGGGCTTTAAGTGCACACTTATGGATCACATAACAGTGCCTCTTATCACCTAGGTTCAAATCCCACCCATGCAAATCCTATTGTGACAATTTGCCGGTTCACTTACAGAGCAGAAGGTTGGTGGTTTTTCTGGACACTCAACATGATTCAAGTTTCCTCCACCATCCCAGAACTGAATGCCTTAATATAAGTGAAAGCTTTTTGAATGGAATGGGGCATAAACTTATTAATCTACTCTAAATATTCTGTTGTCTGAGATTGTGTTACTATAAGTACTTTTAATAACACATTCTAACAGAGACATTGTTTTTTATTATTCTAATCCTGGTGGTTTGAAAATGACTCTAAAATTCACATGGGCAAATTAAGCCTAATAGTATGTCACTGGTTTTCGAAGATGAAGATTTTGGCTTCAAACTCCAGTTATGATTATGAAATTTTCAGAGGCATATTTTCTTAAACTGTACAAACTGATGCAGTAGAAAGCTAATTTACTAAGAGAGTCATTTAGATGAGTCTAAAATCTGAGATCTTGCAACTCAGACCATGCCTCTGTCTAGTTTAAGT
Organism: Anadara kagoshimensis; assembly: GCA_021292105.1. Taxonomy (NCBI): domain Eukaryota; kingdom Metazoa; phylum Mollusca; class Bivalvia; order Arcoida; family Arcidae; genus Anadara; species Anadara kagoshimensis. Next base: position 30,988,676 of record CM037872.1, on the reverse strand, counting down.
GTTACATGTGGCCCTACAGAGAATGATTCTAGAGTAAGCAGAATAAGTATAAGTATAAACATATATCAAAGTATACAATATATAACACCACACCAATATAAAAATCTAAACCCCTCACACATACACCAACAAAAACCAATGATTATTTTTCACTCTGTTACAAAAACCTAAATAATATAACATATGTATCACAAAAAATAATCATAACAATAAACCATATTAGTGACCAAGATTAAAAATGGCCGACCACAAGGCGAAAAAAAATGGCTTAAAAGGGGCTTGAAGATGAGTTTAAGCTGGATTTATAACAAAATATCTGTTTATCATCTTTATGTCATGCTTAAAGAGGGCTTAAAGATCACCTTTAAGCAACTAAAATATTACTTAAAGGATCTTTAAGTCATTTATGTTCCTTTATGGCAGCTTAAAGATGATTTTTTGACATGTGAACACCAGCCTGACTGACTAAAACCTGCTAAGAAAGGCTAGATTATTGTCTACTGATAAACTTAAACATGAAACCATGATAGAACATACATTCCTCATATCCTCCAAGGCAAATAGTTTAAAGGATATAAGCTGATAAAAGACTTCGACAAGTAATTCCTTCCTGTAGGTTAGTATATGGTGTAAAATGGTTCAAAAATTTATTTTCATTTTTAGCAGACAAGTTATGAAAAATTCTAATGGTTGGAGGCAGTAATCATAAATTTTAGGAGGTTAAAAGATTGGAATTAATTAATGATGTGTGATTCAGATTTATCAACACTTGTTCAAATTTTACTTGAAATTATGACAGAACGGAGTTAATGGCTTCAATGGTTTTGTTACAAACAAATTTGGGTAAATTCTGGAAAATTACCTAAAACATTAAAATACTGTTAGAAAACTAAACCAAAAGTTAGATCTCTTGACTTATACCATATACTGTATTGTTTGTAAAACATTTAAACTGAGGTCAGGACAGGGGTTATTGGGTCCAGATGGATATTTGGTTTTTCACTGCAGGTTTGATTTAAAAAGAGCATATGAATATTTATGTTAACAAACCAGTTTATATTAATGATCACTTCAATACAATACAAACTTGACTACTTTATACAGATATATATTCCACAAGTTTATAATAAAGGGCACCTGTTCCAGGTATGTATACACCATTACTTACCATCTCCATCAATCTCATCATCTCCTTAAAAACCATACACAAATATTTGTACAAAAAATGATAAACAACTCTTTACCCATGTTTTCAATGAAAGTAAATGAAATTTGAAAATTATTTTTATTTCATTTTTTTTAAAAGTATTATTTATAAACAAATATTTGTACAAAATTGATAAACAACTGTTTACCCATGTTTTCAATGAAAAAAATGAAATTTGAATTTTTTTATTTCACTTTTTTCAAAAAAAGAAAAAGTCCGGAAAACTATTACTCCCAGCCATCACCATATTAATAGTCAAGTTCAACTTCATTGCAACTCGACTAAAAAGTATTTAAGATAAAATATCTACCGGTATCTTGTTTTCTCTCATTTCTAAGTGACTTTATTTCCCACTTTTTAAAAATGAGTCTATAAGATATTCTCTCACATTCTTTCTTCTCAATTCTCAATGACTGTGTGAGTGGTCCAAGTACCAACTTATAGACTACATTGACTCTCATTTCTAAAGTGTGAAAAAAATCTGCCAGTTCATGTGACAAAAAAGTTGGTGATTTTCTTTAGATAATCTGATTTTCGCAATCATTCTAGACCAGACTGCCTCAATAAATGTAAATTTAGCTAGACTCTAATATAAAACACTATCTTTTATTTTCAGTTTTCCCAAATAAATTTATTCAAACCTCTCTTTCTCTATCTTCCTCTCAATTTCTTTACCCCTACCCCTTTGGATTTCAAATAAAATTGTCATGCAACAAACAAAAATCCAATCATATAATTTTCAGTTCAAACTAAAATCTCATGCATTATATACCAGTATGTCCATCTTTTTTATCACTTTTGGTTTTAATTTGTTCAAATTTGTTGTCACTATTGCCTATAAATATCACTAATTATATTTATACATATACCACTTTAATTATTTTTTTCACTTTTTCATATGAAAAATAAGATAAAAAGATAAAAACGACAGTATAATTTAACTTTTGGATATACCAGGGTCATCTTACAATTTAAATTTAAATCTGAAATTTAACCTGTTTTATCCCATGGTACCCTGTTTTCCAGTTCTGTTACTGTATTGTCTTAACTCATTATAAGTAATACAGGGTTTTGTGTATGTACCCTGAGCTGCAGGCTCAGGTTACACTGATCTTTGACAGGGTGCATGGAGCTTTGTAACCTGCCAAATGCGGCTAAAGGTACATACATCTTTGATGGGATACATGGGGCTGTGTAACCTGCTAAATCCCTGTATAACAATTTTGTCACCCTTTAAAGCAGTATAAGTTTATTCATTTTATGTACATTTTAGCCATCTTTGTTTACAGTAACCAGATTTCCACAATGTACGAGTTACTTCCCTTTTACCACTTAACATCACATGTGTTTATGCTGGAAATTTCTTTGAAGGGTGAAAATTTATTTATACAATGGCATTAAAATATTGAGCAAAAATATTGAAACAGTGGTACAAAACTTTTACCTGCAGTTTTGCTGGTGACAAGCGACTATCAGACAATGCCAGCCAGAAAAAAATCTATTCCTGCTTTCCTAAGTCTTAAAAAGAACCAAAATTATGAATTTATTCCTTTATATTATTTCTGCATTCAATCAATGTATTTAAAAAAATAAAATGTTACTATGGAAACTAACCATAAAACAGTGGAGGTGGTTTGCTACTTTTGTAGAGATCTGATTCTTTTATCTGAATTTCTCTTTCTATAGAGTGACGTCTTCGCCTCTGTTCTTTCTCTGATACCCAGACATCTGCAAAATAGGTAACCAGTCCTTTTTCCTGAAAAAAAAGAGAAAAACATAAATAAGTCATTCCTAGGAACAAAAAAAAACATGCATGATTTTCACAGTGACACTTGTACTGCAAATATATCTTTTCAACAATTTTTTTTTTATTTCCCTTGGTTCACTTTCCCTACGGTCAGAACCTAAAAAAATCTTACTGTGAAATAGTTTAGGAGACCATAACCACAAAAGTTTTCTAACGCTAATAATTCTTCTTATACAGCAGTTTTTTTTCTTTTTTAAATTTTAGAATGTGAAGAAAGCGTTTGGAAGAGTACTGGTAATACCGCAGTCTTTAATCTAGAAGGGATGCACTTGTACCACTGGCTCAAAAAAAAAAAAAATTTAAAAAAATTCATGATTTTGTCCCACAAAAATACTGTTTATGGGTCAACCATGGTTCATGTTTTTAGTCTCAGTTGAGTTTTTAATAAATCTTTCTCATTTTTATTTTATCTTTGACTTAATCATGATCTTTTCAAATAAAACACATCAAGTTATGCTATGATGTTGACCCAAGTTGGCCCGTTTTTCAAGGCCTGAACCAGGATTTCCCCCAACAGCTTTATTTTTGGATTGAACACTGATAAATGATACTCACATTAAAGCCATGTGGAACAGTCTTCTGTCTGGACAGATGGACATTCTGTGTTGGCATAGGATGTAGTGTAGTCAAGGAGTTACGACGAATAACTTTGTCTCCAAGTCCAGTTTTCTGTTAAATAAACAAAATTAAATATTTGTTATTTGTTCTTGACAACCTTCACCTGGGGTGGGGTGTCCAAGTGATCTAAAGTGCATGCTTATGGATCACAGCCCTCTTACTGCCTATGGTCGAATCTCATCCAGGACAGTTCATAGTATGAGAAAGTTTGCCAGTTCACTTGCTGAAGGTCAGTGGTTTTTCTTCAGGTGCTCCGATTTCCTCAGCCATTTTTTAACTGATTGCCTCGATTTAAGTGAAAAGATCTTGACCATGGCATAAAACACCATACATAGCAATATGTTGACATTATTTTTAACACAAGATATACAGTTATTCAATAAATGAAATTGACATGCAATGGTACTTTACAACAGTAGATAAAATAGGAAGAAGACGATGATGGAAGATTTTAATCACCTATTAAGACTATTTACTAAACCATAATCAGGAATATTTTACACTCATTTTTTATGTGCAGGTTGGTGGTTTTCTTTGGGCACTCCCAGTTTTCCCAACATTCCATAACTGACCACCTCAATAAAAGTGAAAAAAAAAAAATTGACTCGGGTGTAAAACATAATTACTGAACTCAACTCATATATATTTCATTTTTTAAAAATTTTATCACAAAATCTGGCGCAAAATATTAAACTATTGATGGTCAAACACTGAGTGTAAGTTAATACTGATTATGGTTTAAATTTAATCTATTCTAGCCTCTAAAAACAACACCAAATCTATTGATGGGTGGCATGCAACTGATCTAGCAAATAAATGAATTAAAAAAAAGCTGTTGATCTCCATGGCTTCAAACTAAATTATAGATCTAACAGAGGAATACTCCTTCAAAATAATTCAAACAAACTAAAGCTCACACTGGCTGGTTGGGGGTATCCCGTTGCTCTATTGTACTATAGTTACATGCATTGGGCGGGATACATCCTGGCCTTTATCGGCAGATGGCCGTTAATTCTAGCTGGCTGCTAAGGCAATTTTTACTCTATTTCCAGACACAGAACATTCTAAACAATTGAAGCAGAAGTTGGCATGCATAAAAATATTTTTATTAACAATAGAGACAAGTTTTTTTGATTTTGATACAAGAAATGGCAAGTGAATCTTGATATCATGCTGGCTGGGCTATAACAAAACTTCTATCATACTCTGTCCAACCAAAAACAAAATTACAGGACATGCTAAATAATTGAAGCAGATGTTGGCATGCATATGTATACATCAACACGGGAGACAGGTATTTTTGACTTTGACATAGAAAGATGAATCTTGATGTTTTTCCTTCAAGCATACAAACAGACTAAGACAAGCAAATGAAATTGCTGAATGCCTGGATCAATGAAGGGAACCACAGCCATATTGACACAATTTAAAAGTAAAAGCTCTGTGTTGGGGTAACTTAACAGCTGGTTTTAAACATACCACAGTGAAAATCTGTAAATTAAAAAGATATTAGTGTAAGTGAATCAAGATATATATAACTGGTTAATTAAAGTATACACGATAAGTAAATACAATGTATTAGTTGGAATTAAAGTACAGGCCCGAGTTTCACAATCATTCTTAACTTAAGATTTTCCCTAACTTAAATCTGGCAAATCAAAAACTTTTATAATTTTGTTACTTTTGAAAATAGTCTGGAATTTAAGGTGTCAATTTTAAGATAATTTCTAGGTTAAAACATCTGCATTTACTTTTGACAAAAATATTCACCAGTAGTTCCAAAAAGAGATAACCAAAATTTGCTAAATTCAAGTTAAAGAAAATCTTAGCTAAGGAATGATTGTGAAACCGGGACCAGGCCTGAGTTTCACAATCAATTCTTAACTAAGATTTTCTTAACTTAAAAGCTGTTTAGTATGATCTAGAAAACTAACAAAATTATTCAGATTTCAAATTTACTAAGAAATATCTTAGTTAAGAAATGATTGTAAAACTGGGGCCTGGTTATAATGCACCTTCATAACTTTGCCACATCACTTACTGCCACACTATTGCCCCCAAAATCCCCTCAAAGTCCCTAGTCTTTTTGTTCTATGTTTTTCTTATATAATTTTCCCTTGATATATAACTGAAACTCTTTATAATTTCAAAATTTGACTGAATAAATGATGGCAATGAATTAGAATTTCTCTGTATATACAAGTACATATTAACATTTGGTCAGATTAGAATAAATTCGTTATTCTTCATTATCTTAATCTTAAATTTTAAATAATGAACAATAAAAAAGACATGAACAGTAACATTTTGATAAAATACAATTTAAAAAGAAAGATTTTTAGGTGTGAAAAAATTAGTTAAAAATAATGTTATTCAGCTAAACAATTTGGGTTAATATGTTAATTTTACTACAAACCAGAGGTCCGGAAACGGTCATATTTGCCGGACATGTCCGACTAAAAATTATTTTGACCGACGTGAAAAATCGCCAGTCGGACATTTTCTGTTTTCAGACATTTTCAATTTTACAACAGAAATATTAAACGGACAAATCAGTTTTCGGTCCGACAAAAGTAAACTACCTCTAGAGGTAGTCTGTCTGTCGGTCTTTTAAACTCTACCTGACTTCACTAAGTGTATTGTCCTTACCACGCGTTTACCTGTCAACAACAGTAAGATCTAATAATCAGGTGATTGTTTATTAATCAGTAAATACCTGTGGACTTAAGTAGTCGCGTGCCGCGTGTCTTTTTCTTTTGTTTCCCAGTCCGAATCATTATAACTTTCTTTAAATGCGTGTTTGTTTAAAAATAAGTGCATGGTTGTAACTTTGTTGATTACGGAAGCCATAACGAGTGTCGGTCAAGGGTGACGGTTTGTCATCAAAGAGGTTCCACGAGGGGTGTTGAAAATTACCTACTACGAGCTTTGTGACTGTTTCTTTATTAATAAATAAAGAAACGCAATAAATTTTATTTTAATAAAAGTTTCGGCATTAATATTTTTCATTCACATAAATATATTGGAACCTCGTCAAGCAGTTCCCGTTATATCGTGATTCGTGATACCTGAATTCCTAATTTAGAACCTCTCGCGATAATGTTCTAATTACAATTCGTGTATCTTCGGAATACGAAAATTCCCGATTGTTAGTAAACAATATGGCGGACGTGCAATATCAAGCATCGTGGACAGTAACGAACATACTGATAATAATGTTCAGCATATCGCGGAAGCTTAGAAAAGCAGTAAACGTCTTAGTCTTGTAACAACGCACATGGATTAAAATTGGCAATCGCGGTAGCTCAAAAAAATAGGTTGGTTTGTTTGTCAAAATAAAATAATCCACAACATGCACTGCACGCATAGACAGCCCTGTGCCGACGACCTTTCTTTTTTTTTTTTTTTTTTTTTTTGCTTGTACAAAATGTCCGACGGACCGGACCGAAATTTCCGAAGCCCTGCTACAAACTTACCCATAAATAATACTTTGTTAGGAATTTAATTCACAAACATTCCATAAGCAAAAATGGCCTTTAGAACAATCCAAATATAAGGAAAAAACAAATTAAAGAAAATAAATATAGTGTGTTATGAAAACATTTCTCCACAACTACTGGGGTGATTTCACTTTTATTATTATTATTACTGCAAAACAACATGTTGGTGCTTAAAAATATAACAAAAAGTTAAATTTTGAATTTTTTTTTTTTTAGCTAAGGGCCCTTTTTGCATATAGATGGTCATGTATGCTCTTTGAAAAATGGTTTTATTTATAAAATTACAGTACAAAGGGAGATAATTACCTTGTCAATGCGGGGTTGTCCTCTGATCAAATATTGGTTTTCTGACGAGCCTTCTAGTAGTCTAAGAGCTGTCCGTAGATAGTCAATATTCTGGGCAGTAACAGACATTAGACCTAAAATAAATCAAATGATACAATTGTAACGGGAAAGGAAAAAATGCAGCGGCATAATGATTTTAGCTTATTTAGCAGCCATCTGTTTTGCACAAAAATTAATACAAAGCAAAAATTAATACAGTCAAACTTTGATTGCTCCAATGTAGATACCTCGAATACCCTGGACAACTCAAGGTCATCTGCTGGTCCCAACCAAATTTCTATTATATCCTATATAAATAAACCTTGATGGCTTGAACTTAAACATGTTAAACAGCTCAAATACCCCCACTTGCTGGAACAAAAAATATTTCTCAAAGGGTAGAAAACCTACCTTTAGTCAATCTGTCTGTGTCATCAAATATACCAAAACATCCAGATTGTACCATACCAACCATAAACTGATTCATCATACTAACTGTGATGTCCTCATTGCAATTTATTGTAAATGTTAGTCTACCAAACATCTGAAATTAAAGTGAAAAAATTTTAACATAGAAAAAAGTTTTTTAGATTACAACTTCAATTTTAATTGTTAGTGGACCAAACATCTGTAAAACATAAAAAGTTTTTTAGATTGGGGTTTGATTACATGTAAATAATGTTAGTCTATCACACATCTGAAAATTGGGGAGAAAAGAAACACAGAAAAAAGGCTTATTATGGATCACTGCTCATCTCATCAGTTAGGTTCTAATCCCACTTAGGGTGGATCCTAATATGACAAACCCATAATCACCACCTCAAAATAAGTGAAAAAATCTTGACTGGGATGTAAAATTCTGTTACTCCACTTTGTGTTTCATTTAGCATGCTGTAGATACTGTAAACCCAATTATATCAACACACAGATCAGCGATTTCACTTTACAGAAGGAATACACAAAAATTTATTTTAGCTCGCCAACTTTTTGTGTGCACGCACCGAGTTACTTTTACTAAATGTTAGTGCTACTGAAAACAGTGAAATAAAATCAACACCAAATATTCTTGATTAACAGTAAACAAACCTCAATACATTTACCGTAAATATTGAGCAACTTTAACATAGCTAGATAGAAATCAAATTAATGTGCACTATTTTGATTTTATTTCCATTTACCTTTGCTAACTCTTTGATAGTTTCTGACTTTCCCGTTCCTGGGGGTCCAATCAGCGTGCCACAGTGAAAGTTTTTCACGGCTTGCGTTAGCGACAAAAATGCCCTCTCCGTAAGTGGTGTTAGAACAAGTCTTTTAACTGGACCATGATACTCATAGTCATAATTAAACACAGTTCCTAACTGCTGAAGATAACACGAGCTGAACTGATAATCATTAGAAACTGTTGTTTTTGTCCTGAACAATTTGGGTGGTTCCTCTGTAAAAAATTCAAAAATTCAGATAAATACGTGTACATATTTATGACAATATATTTAAATTGAAAGATGTGTGATCTGCCCAATATAAGCAGACTGAACTACTTCTGTTAACAAAAAGAAACTATTTTCAGTAAAATTTAACCTGAAACCAGGATTTGACAAACATTTTGTCATGTTATATATAACTTACATTGTCATAGTCGATTTCAGGCATGTTTTGCAATTTGGCTTTTTAATTTTCATGATTCTGGCTGGGAATACTTCTGTGATATATGAATTTGCAACCAAGAGTCCTGGTGAAATTATATGTTAATAAAGATCTCACGATAAAAAAGAAATCTACAGTACTTGAATGTTATTAATAATATGTGAAAAGATGGAAGGGAAATATGAAAATATCAGGTTTCAGTTAAGCCTTGTTGAAGTTGTAAAAAAATTAAATATTATGTTAATACTAACCAATTGTGGCTTCCACTTTGAATTTTGCATGAAGTGGTCTTTTGGGACGACTACCAGCTTTACGTGGAGGTGGTTGTGGGTGCTGTAAGGAGGTGTCTAATTGTTCAGTCTTCGCTCGTAAAACTGTCTGTATATCCATGTGGTAACGCAATATACGTAACCACTCAAAACTAGACTCATTACAAACACCACTCGATATCATCTCTGTAAGTAAAACATTAATAAAAAATTTCAAATAAAACACATTTTTGTTGTTTGTATGGTATTTTGTTGGCATTTTTCAAAGACAAAATACCTATTTTTGTAGAGTGGTAAAGAGTTATGGTTTGTGGTTTCTTAGACATACCCCTTTGGGTGGGATTTGACAATCCTACATGGATACTCATAATGGATTATTTTCTTCTATTTTAATGTCAAATACTTGGTGCAATGTTGGCAAAATCTAACTTTGTTATTCAATGTTCTACATGAAAGTAAATATGACCATCAGTCAAACTGTATCTTAAGTTGATTTATACAGAATACAAAATACATGAACAACAAAACAAAGTTAGCTAGATTTAGCATCAAACACTTAAATGCAAAATTATGAGCAGTTTTCAGATCATTGAAATTTTAATATTTTGCGGGCCTAAATTTTAGGGAAGGGAAGTGGAGTTTAAATACTTCAAAAAATTATCAAAGTTACTGAAATGGACAAACGCCATTGTCTGGTAACCATTGTTTATTTATTTTTTTTTTTTTTATATGTCTGGTAATTTAGCCTAGGATGGCCTTCATCAAGTCCTGATGGCAGACATTGGTTTTTGTCCATTTTAAGCATTTATCCATTGTCTACACTACACCCAGCACCTGTATCTTACAGATCAACTTGCTGACAATTACAGAAGTACAGCATTAACTACAAGGTGTTAGAACTTTACATGCTCTACTAATTATAGAAATACTAACTTTCTACTATGTCTTTATGATGAGTTGTCTGGTTCATAAGATTACACAGAAGTGCATTAAGCCTGTTCTTTGTATCCTGGGACAGAGTGCCATTAAAGTTACGATTTCCTTTCAGTAGTTCCACATATTGGTCTAGTTTGGTGGTTAAACTGGCACTAAAAATCAATATAAACAGAATTAAGAAATTTAAAAGAACACAATTTTTTAAAACTATAACATACCTAGAACAAATAATATTTTGTTAAACAAAAAAATGAAATTAGGTCAATAAATTGGCATTAACTAATTTTACAAGGAATAAAATGGAATATTCTAAAATATGCATAAATTTTTGGCATCATACTGAATATGTTGAAGAGAATAGCTTACAATACATTTAATTCACAGGTGCCAGAATTAAAATATTAATTTCATTTTTCTAATTGCATGACATTTTCACAATTCATCTACATTTCTATGGCAACCTACAGACCGAGTTACTCCACACTTGGCACTTGTTCCATTTGTAGCAAATGATTGACAGTTGAGTAAAAGATGTCAATTTCATATGTACTGACATTTTCTCATTCCATCTTTATCTCCATGGCAACCTGCAGCCTGAGTTACTCACACCTGTCACCTGATCAATTTGTAGCAATTGATTGACAGCTGAGGTAAAAATGTAAATGTAAATGTAAATTTATGCTACCTTGGAATATTAGGTATCAATTTTTTATGTATTAAATTCATACATTTTTGTTTAAAGATTGTGCTTAATATTTTCTCATGTAAAAAATTACATTTTTTTCAGATTCTGGAATACTTTATTCAAAACTATTTTTATAGCTTTTGAAAAGAATAGCTAAAAATAACAGCATTATTGAAAACAAGTTAAAGGGTTTACCATACCTCAGCAATTTCAGGTCGTCAACATCTCCTTTTTCTATTGCACGGTTCACACATCGTTCCCATAGTATTCCCTCTGACACTAGGACAGACTGCACTGGGAATCTTAACAACCAATGGCGGAATGTTTCTTTTATTTCACTTGCTAACTGTTGCTGTCTCGGAGTCAGTTCTTTCCTTGCTGCTTTTGCCTGAGCATACTTTGCAAGTTCCTCCAATAGATGGATTGGTTGCTTAGAACCTAATAATTTAATAAAAAAAAAATTTCACTTTGATTTTGTTCTAAAAATTTTTGTTTGAGACCATTGTTGTTTATTTGAGCTATAAATGCAACTGATATGCATGTCTTGCATATAAATATAAATGTGACATAATTTATTTTGCTGTTCCAGCTAGTTGGCATGCATGTAATCCTCAGTAGTATTTTAAATTTTCTTTAAGGCTTATTAAAAGTAAAACAAAACTGAAAAATCACAAAATATTTGTGTTGGTCAATGTATTGTACCAATCTTTGTTGTGTCAAAAATGACTGATCTGTTCTTATTTACAAAATTATTGTTGTGTCAACAGTTTTTTGTTAAACATTCTTTAGAAATAAAATAATGATACAACCTTGCCCAGGAAAGAAACATAAGTAGAATTAAAATTTCTAGATATGACCTACCCATCCAAGAAAGTTAAGAGCCCTGTTTACCCATTTTTGTCCATTATAATTTTTTGGTTATTCCAGAAAATTTAGGTTTTTATATGTTACCTTCTTCCATTCTAGCCCACCCATTACCAGTCAGTTGAGAGCCATGTTTATCCTTTTTTTGTCAATTATAACTTTTTTTTTTGTTACCTTCTTCCATTTTAGCCCACCCTTTACAAGCAAGTAGAGAGCCCTGTTTACCGCTTTTGGGTTTTCTGGAACACTACTTTAATTGGTGTTACCTTTAGAGAATCCTAGTTTTATTGATATTACCTTCTTCCATTCTTGCCTGTACACAGGCTTCTAACACTACAGCCATAGTGTTCTTCATGATCGTCTCTAGTGTTTTCAGCCATTTTGTTGCCTGTGGGAATGACTTCAATCTCACATATAGTGGAATTTCTTCTCCCATAATACCATATACAGTTGTTACTTGAAGTTTGTCAACTGAAAGAAAATATCACATACAAATGAGTAGAAATTCAGAAATAATAATTGAAACACAGATATTGATTCTCGATATACAGTAAACATATATAATTTTGTGTGTATTTATTTTCAAGGTATATGAAATTTAGAGACTTTTGGGTAGTTTAATTCTTGCATTTTTTAGATAAGCACTATAACACAATACAAATAATATAATTTTCGCTCGGTATTAATTTTTGCACAAAACAAATGCTCATGAAATAAGCAAAAATTAGTTCACCGCAAAAAATAAATATGTTTACAGCAGTTTGTTAAATTCAATTACTCAACTTTTTTAAATATCAAAATTTTCTTTGCAACTTATTTGTTTTTATTGTATATGAAAGTTTGTTTCACTTGTGAATGAATATTTTCACAGGTGGCAGGATCTGTGTTTTATAGAATTGCACGCATTGAAGGGTAGATTATAAGAAGCATACTTGCTGGAGAAAATATTGTGACCTTCAAGAATCTATAACCTGTGGCAGTTTGACCATATTATTAGTGAGCGAACTTGTGCTGAAATACCTAACTATTTTGATAACTATATACATGAAACACTTACCATTCAAAGCAAAATCTAACATGGAATTCATACTTGATATTCCTGGTGGCAAATCATACGACAATGAAGCGATTCCTGGAAAACACTTCTTAGCAAATGGTAACAGAGCCTTAGGATTTCTGGATATCCCAAGTAATTCCACCATCTCATCATTACTGAGAAAATAAAGTCTTGGAAATTCATTTCTGGAATTTTCCAGAAGTTCATCCAGGAATTTCAAAATTTCTTCCTATAAGAAAGAATTAAAGAACATATTATGGTCATTTATATACACATTTATCTAACATTAGACTAGTTTTTCTATCTGATTTGACGAAATACAAGTTTTATTGAACACGTATGATACAGAATCTTGTATCACCACAGTGTGGTGATACAACATTGGCGGTAAAGCGCACGTGCACTTTCTCATTGTTACGTCATCAGGGAGTCTTGGATTTGTCGGTCATAACATAGTTCAGTGGTTTTCTATGGTAAAATATAATTTTTTCACACAAAGTATTGTTGTTTTCATTATTTTAAATAACCTTATTGGAAATGTTAGATAAAAATATTATATACACAGTGTGTATGTACAACCCTTCGTATCAGGTCTCGTCCTTTTTTCGTAGCTGTATCACTACTCGTCGCGCAAGCGCGACTCGTAGTGATACGGCTACGAAAAAAGGACTCGACCTGATACTGAGTGTTGTACATACACACTGTGTATATAATATGTATGTATTAAGGATAAGTATAAAAGATGGTATTTTTAGCAAGTTGTCCTTTCTAGAAGAAGAACATAAGGACAAATTTTAACATGTACTCGTCACTTCAGTAAACAATCTTTCACACTAGGTGTACTACACTAGACAATTCCTCAAAATTTGTCGTGTTCCAGACACCAGTCTAAATGGTTAGGTATTTATATTGATTGAGTTAAGGATTATTCATGCCTGCTAAAAACAGGTAAACCCATCAAATTTATCCCCAAAGACTCCTGAATGAGAAATATAAAAATTAAAAATTCATCAAAGCAGTTATCTTAAAACTAGATCAGTGTCTTGGGAGACAAATATCCTACATACCTAACATCGCTTATTTCGGCCAAATTTAAAATCCTTTGACCTGTGACCTTGACCTTTCACCTACACACCTAAATTTGGTATGCAACATATTGTCTGATGGTAAACATTTGTGGCAAGTTTGATCAAAATCCATCCATAGATGTAGATGCTATGGAGCAGACACAATTTTTGCTGGGACAGACAGATACCAGATAAACTCAAATTGATTGACACATCAACAGATAGACAACGTAAATCTTAAATACCTCATTTACAAAAAAATCATTTACAGGGGTATAATTACTTCTATTCCATGTTTATTTACCTGTTTTTGAATGAGATTCAACAGCAGTGCTCTGAGGTTATCTCCCTGTAGAAGTCTATATCCTTTCTCTCCTCGTTTTCTGTGTACAACTGTCATTACTTTGGAATCTAATGACACTACTCTCATCCAATCCTGTTTAAAAAATAAAATACATGTATAAAAAAGTACAACTAGAAATGTCTCTTGAGAGCCAAATACCCCCTGCCCCCAACATTCAATGTTTTCCCGTGACCTTGACCTGACCTTTAAATTATGAACATAAATTCGATATGCGGCACATTGTCTAATGTTGGTTTACATTTGTGCTAAGTTTGATCAAAATCCATCCATAGACATGGAAGATATGGAGCGGAAACAATAATTGGACAAGCAGATGGACAAACACAGACAGACCTATATACCCCACCTAAATAATAAAATCTGTTATACCATCTCCATATAAAGACCACCTGCCAATTAAGACTGGTCTTATACCATAAAACCTGCTTAAGCTACCACTTCTATATAAAGAGCATCTATTCCGTATGTACACGACACTCAGGATTAATGAACAGTCCTTGGGCCATTATATGGACCCTAAATTTGATATGGCTCAAGACGTAGGCAGTGATGGTCCATATTCTGGCCATTGGCCAGTCCATAAATCTTGAAAGTGCCCTGTACATAGGTAACAATTGCTTAAATATTGTTCAGCAAGTAAAATTCATACCTTAAATTTGGAATGAACTTCCTCAAAGTCATGGCTTAATCTGAAATACTTCCTAAATAAATCAGCTCTCTCAAATATTTTCAGCAAATACAACCACTAAAAAGAAAATAAACAGAGTAAACAAGTGTTTTTAAAATAAGCAAAATCAAGCCTTCAGAAAGTATTGCAAATGCAGTATGAAGTCCCCTACCAGCAAAAAGAAAAAAGTTTTAAAAAGAACACTTTGTATTGATGTTTCCAAAATTTTGTAATGAGGATACAATATTTATAAGGATATAAAAATCTATAAAAAAAAATTTCATTTGAGATTTTCATTATGAAATAATGTGAATGGATGCTGTGCACATGGTGTTATTTGGGAATTTGTAAAATACTCAAAAGTATGCAGTGTCCATTCAGGTTATTTCTCAATGACCAAAATAAAAATCAGATTCAATTCTTATAATTAAATTTCTGAATAGAAATGGATCATTTTGTCATGTTGACAACTTAAATCATTATTTAAAAATAATGACACATTTACTTCACCACTCGCCATCCCAATACATCACAATGACTGGATTAATATTAATGATGTCACAATGAATCTATGCAATGAGCATTCAGGTTCTTGAGAAATAGCTTTTTATTTCTTTGTCCAATAAACAAAATCTTTAGAAATTAATTTGTTAGATTTAATTATGTCTATTTCAAGGACATACGAAACAGCTCTGCTTTGACTCAATCTCAAAACTACTCATGGAATAATTAAACTAAAGTGTCATCTATGCATCTCAGACATTTCATATGGTCTTACCTTTTTTTGGCATAAAAACCACAGGTCTGTTATTTCTTCCACTTGCTGAAGAGCACTATCCCAGAATTCCACTTCCTGTCTCATATCTCCAAGATACGGTGACTGCATCATGGCCTTAATACTAATACGTGAATCCTAAAAATACAAAAGTAAACAAAAATAAGTCTTGTTTTTTTCATCTTTTGTTTTTCCTACTGCAGGTTTGACCCTCATCCATTGCAATTGTCAGAAAAGGTTTTCTCTTGTCATATACCTATACTGGTTCTGATTGGCTCAGTACCAGTATAATGGACTGAGTAGCCTGTTTTGTTTGTTTGGCTCAGTACCAGTATAATGGACTGAGTAGCCTGTTTTGTTTGTTTGGCTCAGTACCAGTATAATGGACTGAGTAACCTGTTTTGTTTGTTTGGCTCAGTACCAGTATAATGGACTGAGTAACCTGTTTTGTTTGTTTGGCTCAGTACAAGTATAATGAACTGAGTAACCTGTTTTGTTTGTTTGGCTCAGTACCAGTATAATGGACTGAGTAACCTGTTTTGTTTGTTTGGCTCAGTACCAGTATAATGGACTGAGTAACCTGTTTTGTTTGTTTGGCTCAGTACCAGTATAATGGACTGAGTAACCTGTTTTGTTTGTTTGGCTCAGTACCAGTATAATGAACTGAGTAGTCTGAAATGTGTACCTGTAAGATTGAAGATGAGTGTACTAGCACTCTAGAGGTTGCCACAAGTGCACATTATAAAAAAGATCAGAATTTGCAGACCACAGCACCTCTCCTGGCCTAAGTTGGAATCCCATTTGCCTAGATCCTAGTTTGCCACTAGTTTGTTACTTCACTTTCCAAAAGTTGGTTGATTTCTCCTGGGCACTCCAATTTCCTCCATTATATCATAATTGATTGCCTTGAAACAAGTAGAAAATTTTAACTGGGGCATCATAAAAGAAAATTACTCCACTCCAGGCCATGCCACTCCACTTTTCCTCCATGTTGACTAATCTATGTTGACTATGTGCAAAAGAGTTTTCTGATTGGGGACCCATGTTTTGCCTTGACTTCCTGTTAATCAACCTTACTTACCTCTAGCTGATATTTAAGTTCATCCACTTCAATCAGTACAAAGAAATCATCATCAGCCACGTTCATTCCATGGTGTTGACCTGCTTTCGCTGCCGCTCGTTCTTGTCGGAATTTCTCCAATTTAGTTCTTCTCCTTGGACTGCTAGGTTTCTTGGGTGGATCTGTCAAAATTAAAAAAGTAAAATTTTAAAACTTACTTTTATCATCTATATTTAAATCAAATGTATGACTAACTTGCTAAATTTTCATATACTGCTTACAATGCAGTCATTTAATATCCAAAATATTTTGTAATGATTCATTTTAAAAAGAATCTGCTGGAAAAAAAACTCTTCAGCTTGCATGTGATTATCACATGGTCATTGCATGCTTATCACATGGACATCTTCTGAGCTTGAGTGTGACTGTGAATATCACATACTTTGGTTTGAATGTGAATATCCCATAGTCATACTATAGTTACATTACAGACCTGTCATAAATTTAACATTAAGCTAACGAATTAGTCCCAAATCCGCAGCTCAACTTAGATCCTTGTTACCTATATCATGCAGGGATTTTTCTAGCCATTTTGGGAAATGGACCTTTGAATGAAATTGGAAAAAATCAATGGATAAAATGCACATTTTGAGAAAAAAAATGAAAAAAGAAGATATTCTGATTTACAGATTTCGACATCTTATAATAATAATCTTATAGTGCACTGTGTGCACCAGTTTTCTTCAAAACATTTGTATCTCTTGTACCAGATATACATACAGGTTATTATGAAAATATACAAGTAAAGCTGAAATATGAAGTTTTTGTCACTTTTTCTGAAGTTTTCTCTTTTATACAGATTCAATTGAGAATTTTCAACTACGACATTAGAAAAACTGTATGCTTTTTGGCATTAGGAATGGGCCCTTTTACCAAAACCTGTGAGTGGCCAGAAAAAATCCCTGTAATGGCAGCTTTTTGCCAGCTGTTATATATCTCTCGGCAGTTTTTTGGTTGCATGTTATCCATATATTGACCGATTGGCAGTTCAGCTTCCACTCCTTTTGTTAACCAAGTGTTAAATTTTTGACAAGTATGTAGTGTTTATCAACTTAACAAGATGGCATGCCAAAAATCTGTGAAACAAATTCAATATGATATCTGAAAATTCTAATGATTTTAATTTATAATCAGGCATCCAAGTAACTTTTTTTTATAATTTCAATCAAAGTTCTAACACTAAGTATTAATAAAAAAACACAAATATCAAATTGTTAGAATTTTAAAGCAACAAGCATTAGCTGTAAAATATCAAATGAAAAATTAGTTTATTTCTTAAGTTAGAAAGAATGGGGTTCGCCGCCGTACCACGTGATCAATAACTCTTAACGTTTGTGCGGAACGTTTTGGAAAATGTCAACGCCACAGATTCCCGAAATGACGTCGTTTTCACGGGAAAATGTCATCTTATGCTATTCCATATCCATTGGAAATAAGTGTTCCGCACAAACGTTAGAGGGTATCACATGGTACAGCGGCGAACTCCATTTTCTTAAGTTAGAGGTGGCCAAGTGGTCTAAAGTGCATGCTTGCCAGTCACATCACTCTCTCATTTTCTAGGTTCAATCCTATTAGGGAGAGATCCTAGTGTGAAAAAGTTTATGAAAGGTTTGCCAAAGGTAGGTGGTGGTCTCATGGAACTCACCATCCCTAAACTGACCACCTTGACATAGACAACCCCTCCCTAAATTTTGTTTAATTAGTAGAACAAGGGTAAAGTGTCAATATGACCATATGCCCCTGCTTCATTTAAAATAGATTGATTGAATAGGGTTTACTCTCCCTTCCAATTTTTCAAAGTTTGTATGGACCTGTGACCTTGACCTTGATGATATCAGTTTGGTATGTGACACATCCTCTTCTCCAAACTGTATATCTGTTGTTAATACAAAAGGTATAGAACACAAACATATTCTGGGACATATGTACATACAATTGGACAAGGGTAATGCTATATCTCCCCCCCCCCACCCCATATTCATGACAGGGCACAAAAAATTATAGAAAGTCAGCATAATTTAGTCTTTAATAGAATGCACACTTGGACCACTGCTCACGTATATCAGAACTAATAAAACTAACATGCATGGGTCAGTAATTACTAATTACTATCAAAGAATAAACATAAAGGACATTTTAAATAAATAAAATAAAATATACTGATGAATCTAAGTCATGCCAATACTAATTTATCTCATGCACTAATTTAGGAACAAATTGGGGAGAGATTAATCAACATTGAATTTTGAAATACTGTAAATGTATTTATTTTCACGATGTACTAATTTTCGCGGTCATTTGTTTTGCGCGAAAATTATATTTTGCTTATTGTGCTATATGGCATATTTCAAAAAATGCAAAAATTTAACTAAGCGGATATGTCTAAATTTCCTATACCACGAAAATAAATGCACACCAAAATAAATATGTTTAAAGTATGTAAAAAAAATTAATCTTGCATGGCTAACTAGTATTTAAAAAGGAACTATCTGTAACAAAATGTTATTTTTTTTGTTTTTTTTTTGTAAATATGTCATCAATTATTGTGAAGTATTGTGATGAGCTTCATGCTAGCTGGACAAAATGTCAGCTTTTCTTCTTCCCCTCCCCCTATTTATATTGCCAAGAGCAAACATTGTCTTGTCTTTCAGTTAACCATCTGACACTGTGTTTTAACATGATTAAAAGCAGGTAATTACCCCATCTCAGGTTTGACACCTGTAAGGCAAACTAAATCTTATGATGTGGAGCTTCATCATGAAGTTTCTGTAATAACTCAAATCAATATGTTCATCTGGGGAAAAAAGCTGAATTGAAGGAGTGATTTTCAATTTGGCATTTTATTAGCCAATTTCTGCAATTTGTGAGGCACTATATAAGAGATGTTGAATTAGCTTAGCACAATTCATGTCCACATGGTATCAATGTGAAATGTTACAAAACACTTTCTCCACAATCCAGACTGACCAGAGTTCAAGGTTCATGGAGTTGAGTTGAGTAATGGTGTTTAACGTCCAATTTAAGAATATTTCACTTATATTGAGATGTCGCCAGCTATAGGCAAAGGTGTAGAAATTTTGCTTGTGTATTGTGCTGATGGCATTTTACAGCAGAAATGTCAAATGTACCAAATGCCAATCCCACTGTGACACAGGACCTTGTTTATTTTAAGTGCCCATCCGAAAGAACCGTGGCTTTCATTTCATGATGCCAAGTGCTTGGCGAAAGAACAGTCACTACCCACATTTTCAAGTCAGTAGAGATGTTATTTATATTTGTATCTATGGTGTTAGATGGTAATCTTTTTCTTTTTAAAAAATAAGACAAAATGAACATGCAATAATTTTTCTTTTTTCCTATCAAACCTGCATAAAGTAAAATTGTGAATAATGTGATTTCACAAAAAAGCATAATGTGTAAAATAAAGAAAACAAAAAAGATAAGACCAAAAAATTATCAGATGTTATGGAATTATCAAAAACACAATCACGAAAAAACAATCATATTATATAGGTCAGTGGAAGGATTCATTCAGGTCAGTCAAAAGTTCAAAACGAGGTCACTCATGAAGTCACATGACAGTCATGTGATTCATTTCACAGCAACTGAAGTTTTTACCCTTTTCTGCAACCATTTCCAACTCCATCCGTTTGCTTTCTGCTAAGTGGATATAATTAGTTTTTAGATAAAATGTATTATTAAACAGAATTTTCTAATTAAGATTTTATTTTTTGAAAAAGAATTTAAGTCTCTAGTCTAATGTTCATGTGGATCTGTTGTTTTTCACCGATTACTGAACCATTCCTTTCCCTATTTCACAGAATGATATCAAATTCATAGCAAAATTTAAAAGAATATGACTCTGTATCCAATGGTAATAACAGTTCCACAAAAACTTGAATTTGGCAAACTTGAATTTGGTATAGTATAAAGTACCATTCATGTTACAAAATTTACCTATAATATATTATTTTTAAAATTTGACTGTTGGATTTTGACCATTGTTCAAAATTAAAACCCTAGTGTAATAAATATAAATATGCTATATAGTATATATCTGAGATAAGTAAATATGAAGCTTTCCTGTTAGTCACCAAATGTATTCTCTTTTCCCTTTTGATGACAGATTCCCTTGTCAATTTTTAATGGTTTTGTAAAGTTGCTTTAACGAAGCATACAATCATTCCAGTTAAAAACAATTCTATATACGTACAAACCCAATCCGTCCTGTGTATGCAATAAAACCTCAGATCATTGACACCATTTGATTCGTCAAATTTTTGGCATTATAAATAAGGTGTTTGGTGATAAATTGAAGAAGGTTTTGAAAGAAAAAGAAAAAGACCTTTGGTAAGGTTTTCAAAACTTTGAAATTATTAGTAGCCAATTTCCAAATTTTTTGAAATTTTTATTTTTTTTATTTTTTTAAATTTTGCTAGTTTTTGAAAGAATTGAAAGAATTTCTTATAAAAATAGTAGCCAATGGCCATTTAGGCTACCAGGAATGAAAACATAGTTTGGGACTTCAAAAAAAATGTAGCAATATGCAAGGTGTGAAATTTTTGGAGGCATTAAAATGAGGTTTTACTGTATACATATAAATATATATGATGACTAGCATGGAAGGAGAAAGGGAACTTAATTCAGAGACAATTAATCAGAACTGTATATATAAAATATAATATGGAAAGAAATCTATAAACAAATATAGCATAAAAACCCACAATAATGTGGTGACTGTTTGATACCTTTTGAGTTATAGATGCTATCTGGAATATGTTTAGCCAGTTTGAATTGTCGCTCTTCCCAGAATTTCTTCACCTGTGCGATATTTATTTCAAGGTCGTATTCAGCTATAGCTCCGAGGTATATGGTATGAATCAGCTGAGAATGGCCATCAAGATCATAGGCCAGTAGGTCAGCTACGGTGTAAAATTTGTCAGAATCAAATGATTCGTTCATGCCAACAAATATAGCTTTCCAATGTCTCTCCTGAAAATACAGAAATGATAAAACAAAAATCAATTATAAGTTATATGTCTAGCTGTTACTGTATAATTAGAACTTAACATAGAGGATATTTTGTAACAAAAGAGTTCATACAGCCAGGTTCAATCAAAATATAACAACTTTTCCAATATATTTTCACCATTTTCCAGAACATAATTAGAAAAATGAAACAATGACCATCCCATCATTAATCATAAAAGCTATACATCATAAAAGATTTTCTGAGGGTCCACTTTTAGACTTTCTACATTATGTAATATGGCACATTCAATCCAAAGTGTTCTTTCAATTGTATGAGTAAATTATTAACCAGACTCCAAAATGGACAAAACCAGATTTACCCCATTTCATGTAATAAAGGACTTTTGACCAGATTAAACCCCACACTTTCAGAGATTTTAAAATTCATGTTTCTTATTCTCACATAACATTCAACTTTTTTCTTAATTAATAACTTATCCATGATATTTCAAGAAAGAACTCAAATTCCATAACATTTTAAGAAAGAAGTCCAATTCCAGGACAGTTCAAGTTCTGTGCAAACACTGAAAAAATGATAAAACTGTGGCCTGTACCACTTACCTTTAGTGCATCATTAGCTAGTTTATGTAATACAGGTAGATCTTTCTTGAATTCCTGCAAACTTGTAAACCATGTACTAAGTACTAGATCTCCCTGGGGTAAGGCTTGTTTTAACTTCCCTGCTGCTGCCTGCCATTCTGATACCTTCTCCAAAGCTTTCTTTATATTCATCTAAAATATAAAACACACTTAATTATTGGAAGTCCTCTTTTTTCATTAACAAACTAAAACAGTCTCTTCAGAGGCAAATATCCCCATCCCCAACATTGCCAAGTTGTTATTTCTGACTTATGCAACTAAATTTAGTATGTGACACATCGTCTCATGTTGGTTTACCCTTGTGCAAAATTTGAAAATCTATCTATAGACATGGAAGATATGGAGTGGACACGATATTGGGATGGGTGCCAAATATAAAGATGGACAGAATAACAGACAGATGGATGGACCTATATATACCCTAAAACTCATTTGCAGGGTGTGTGTGTGTGTGATGTCTCATTTCAAAAATCTGTAAGCCGGTGCTTTTTAGACCACTCAACCACAAAGGTTCATCTAATTTTGTCAACAAAAAGTTGTTATTAAACTAATGATTTCTGCAGGAAAAAAAATAGGCCAATGTTAATGAATGGTTTCTCTCGGTCAAATCATAATAGTTAAATGATCTGAATTTGAGAGTTATCCGTGTCAAATTATTCAAGAAAAAGAGTTCCCCCCCCAAAATAGTGACCCCATTGTCAAAATGCTCTTCCAGTCCAATATAATTTTTGAAGAAACATTACCACATTCTGGTGTTAGGTTTGTTTCTTTATACATTAAATAGAATTTTTGATAATTTTACCTTTTTAAACAGCATTTGTTTCCATTCCCTGATGGCATGATTGGAAGATTCCACATATTTCCACAGTTCTTGTCTGACATCCATCTTCACTGTGATTTCATTTAAGAATGTCAGATCGTATGGTTCACCACAGATTGCCTCCCTTGATTTACTGGCCTGATGTAACTTAAGTTGTACATTGTAGAAGTTCTCTCTTATCTGTCAAACAAAACACAGAAATAAAAAACAAATATACCAGTATACCAGTCCTTGTTCAAATCACAATCCAAAAAAAAACAAAAACAAAGTAAAAATTTGAAAACCATTCACCAGGTGCTCTCAAAGGGTGAGCACTCCTGTCTAGCTAGGTAGAAAATAATAAATTTACATAAATATTGCCTCCTTTTTTATCTTCAAGCTGGATATTTAACAAATGACTACTGACAATTTTTGTATAAATCAAAAATCTGATATCAGCAAAACCTTTTCTTTAAAGCTGGTGAAATCGAGATACAAGATAAATATTCTTGACTTGATCATAATATGGAATGGAATCGTGTAATGGCGTTATATGCCTCAGTGTAGATTCTATCACTTATATTGAAGTGGTTAGTTCTAGGATGGTGGTAGATTCTCAAATGTGCAGGGAAAAACATCAATCTTTGACAAGTAAATTGACACCCTTTCTAATGCTTGGATTTGCTCAAGTTGGATTTGAACCTAGGTAGTAACAAGCACTGTGATTCATTAGCATACATTTTAGACCACTCGTATTTGGAACCTAAGAAATATAGACTTAGTAGGAAGACTGTCCTTATATAGACCCAAGTACAATAAAAGTTATGGAACCTAACAAATATGGACTGTATAATAATATCAATATATAGAGGTTCTGTATGGTTAAAATATGAAGAAAATGGACTTGAAAACACATGTCTTAACGAACAGGTAGTCTTTATAAACAGGTGGTGACTACAACAGGTTTTTCAAGGAATAAAACATACCTTTCTCATCTCTGTTAACACTCTGGTAGCATTCTGTGATGGATCTAAGAAATCTTTACTGGAAGCCATCTCTGCCAAATCTAATGCTTCTTTTTCAAGTTTCTGATAAAATGGACAAAAAATTATGAATTTGTTTTCCCAAGAAGGTTTAAAGAAATTTTAACATATAAAAAAGCAACCAAGTTCTAATTAACTTAATGTGAGCATTTTTTTTACAGATAACAACAACACTAGAATACAGATGTCATAAATTAAAATAGATCTTTAAAATAAAACCTTAACTGTCTAAAGTTTACAGTCAAAAAATGTTCATGAAAATGGAGGCTGCATTTATATCAGAAACTCTTGAACATGAATAATAAAATATTTTCTTATACTGGTTTCAGGAGTACTGGTAATAAACACTGA
This sequence comes from Anadara kagoshimensis, assembly GCA_021292105.1. NCBI lineage: Eukaryota > Metazoa > Mollusca > Bivalvia > Arcoida > Arcidae > Anadara > Anadara kagoshimensis. The sequence continues at coordinate 30,963,948 of CM037872.1, read as the reverse complement.
ATTAAAAAAAAATATCGGATAGTTCAAGTTGTGTTTCTTGTAATCATGTGTCTCTCTCTCTCTCTCTCTCTCTCTCTCTCTCTCTCTCTAAACTGTTCACTATATATACTCATCAAAATGTATGCATTGTTGTATTATCATTCTTTTTTATGTTAACTATATATATTTATATGAAATAAACAAAATAAATATAAAAAAGTTTGTTTCTTACAATTATCATTCAAAAATAAACATTAACAAACTGCTGGTTAATTAACACATATAAGACACTTACACTGTTCATAAAACAATTTAGCACAATCAAATGACATTAAAACATTCAAAACATGAGTAAAAATCAACTGACCAGCAATTAAATCATTAGATAATCGTACAAGCATTAATCTCAAAATACAAAATCACTGAAAATCAAAATACTTCCATTCAATAATTAGTATTATTATAACTTTTGAGAAACAGCTTTTTTTCACCTGTATAAACTAAATCACACTTAAGGTATTAATTCATATCACTTCAAATCACTTAATTATTTAAAATTCTGATTTAGGCTGATCAATAAATGAATAAAATAAATTTTAAATTAACAAATTAACTTGAAATGGGCTGCCATTTCGAAAGTGTCCCCAAAACAGACCCAAATTTGGAAACCCTCAAACCAAGTGCATGATCAAAATATTATCAACCAAATTTTAATCCTACGAAGTTTCACAAAGATCTGCAAAATACTTTTTGAGAAGAGTAGATGACAAAATGTTGGAGGAAGACACTATATATAAACACTATATGTTCCTATCCACCTACTTCCTTTGAGGGACATAACAAGATACTATTAAGTTGGATGTCTTGACTATAAAGAAAGACTAAGATTTGGAAATAACTTTCAAACTCTAACAACCCCAAACTTCAACAGCAATTTAACCCAAAATTGTCTTATGGCAAATACAATGGAGTTTGCCAGTGTAACATGTGATCAATATCCATTAACACTGTGCAAAACATGGAAAATGTTTATGTTGAATTTTCCCAGAACAGCATTGTTTAGTTTACTTTTTTTTTTTTTTTTTTTTTGGTTTTTTTGCAGGAAATTATAACATCAACTATTGGGATGTCCAATAGAAATAATTGTTCTTCACAGCCTTTAGGGGGTATCTATCACATTGTATGATATCACACCCCATTATCAGGCTAGAAAAAATATTTCTTCTTCAGGGAAATTTAAATATTGTGACTGTTATCTATAAAACTTATTGATCAGCCTATTTGTCATCAGAATATAGAATTCGAAGTGTACCATATATAGGCTCGGATTTCTCATTGCCTCGACTTTCTGTTTAAACGTTTTGGCTTTTGACATTCTCTGTTGTGATTCAAAATAAGAATTAATGGTCAGTATTTCATTGCATCTTACTACATATTAACACTGATATTTATATAATTATTTATGTTTACACTTTACTGTGTTTCTTTGATTTTGTGTTATGTCTATTTCTAGTGTTATGCCTTGGTCAATTATTTTAATTGTATCTGTGCTAATAAAGTTATTCCTGATGAATCATTTACTTGTGTGGGTTTTAAGATTTTGGTTGGAAACTCTGCCATGACCAGTCCCAAGCCAAGATCAGAAAGGAGGAGGTTTTGGCATTGGCCCAGCACACCTTCTGTGTAAAACTTCAATGCTACAGAAACTTTTACATAACAACCTTAGTTGTACCCAAGCAAGGATGATTAGGCAGGTACCAGTAGATAGATTGGCTGGTTTATATGTGGTTTAAGCAAAATTAACTATTCATTAATTTTAATATGCATCAGTCCTATTTCAATCACATGTAAATTTATGGATCAGAAATAAATGATTTCTCAGTGTTATTATCATTATCATAAACATGTGGCCAGGGTTGAATTAAACTTCAGTGCTTCAAACACAAGATTTTTATAAACAAATGAATGGCACTATATAATAAATTGTGTAATAAACAAGTGCTTTTCTTAAATATAAGCTTTTGATTTTTTTTTTTTTTTTGTGAAATGTGACTTTTTATCATCAGGCTCCAGTTTCACAATCATTTCTTAACTAAGAATTTCCTTAGTAAATTTTGGCAATCTTGTTTGGAACATTTTTAACAAAACTAAAAGTCCAGAGTGGGATTCGAACCTAGGTAGTCAGAGACGCTACGATCCCTAAGTGCACACTTTAGGTAACTCAGCCACCGAAACTCCTTAAGTTAAGTAAAATCTTAATTAAGGAATGATTGTGAAACTAGGACAAGTTACTATATATAGTACCTGATATGTATCCTCCAGTAACTGGGTCATCACCGGAGTCTCTGTGTTAACGAACTCTGAGGCATCCTGCATCTGTAGTAAGAACAACTCCCACATAGCCCAGGAATTCTCCTCAATTTTCTCCTCCTCTGGGGTTAACTGACGGGAACTCATTCTAATAACCTGTAATTTTTAAAAAATCCAGGGATTGTATTTAAAGTCTTGTTGCAATTATCAAAACAAAAATCTGTCTTGTAACATAAATACTAATTACAATGGAAAAATTTCTTCCCCTGACGCCAAGAATCAAACCCAGGCCACCCATTTGTAAAGCAAGCTCTCTACAGTGTGCTAAATGTACACTGGTAATGAAAACAGGGTTCGTACAGACATTTGGATTCAAAATTTAAGAACTTTTTAGGGTCTTTTCAGGGTCTCATTTGCAAATTTAAGGCCTAATCAGAGGGACAATTTAATAAGAAAAACATTGGTGCAAAGACAATTAAATCAATAAAACAATTACATGTCCATAGTAACGACACTTGAAGTGGGGGTTGATTTTGGGTGTTCGGGAGGGCCAGGTACCTTTAAATCGCTCATTTCAATGTAACTTATTTATTCATTTATTTTGATCAGTCTATTTACAACCACTTAATATCAACACCTAATTTGCAAAATTAAAGGGCTTTTTAGGGTCTTCAGGATAAATTCAAGGGCTTTTTAGGGCCAGACTTGTTTTTAGGGTCTTTTTAGGGCAAACCTCAAAATTTAAGGACTTTTCCAGGCCTGTACGAACCCTGGAAAAACAAAAACAATTGTGGCAAGTAAATTCATTGAATTAGAATCCCCTGCAGGCAGGTTTTTTTTGTGATTACTGGTAGTACACAATGTACTTATGTTAAAGGACAAGAAGTCCCAGGAAAATGAGCAAACCAACTTGGGTTAACAATATGCACATCTCCTATCAGTGTTGATGTTTTGCACCAAGCTTTATGAAATAGTGCTTCATATTTTTGGAGAATTTGTACAAACAAGAATTTCCGACGGATGGACAGAAGGAAGGACAGACGAACACTTGAATTTAATATCCCCTCTTTCTTTGAAAAGCGGGAGATAAAAACATCAAACTGATATTGAATTACTTGAATAAGAATTTCCAAAACCTGAACTTTACCAGTCAATGACCCCAAAAATTTAAAAACAAAGTATGACAGATGTATGAAAACCAAGAGTGACAGACATGGAATAATATACAGCCAAAAGTGTGTCATGTCAGAGAAAAAGTTCAAAATCCTAAATGCATACTTACCTCATACAAGGACTTGATATATTCCACTCTCTGTTGGTATTGTTGACTGTTTTTCTTGTATAAAGAAAAGTTCTTTGCAAAAACAGCAAATTCATCCACACCTTTCCTTTTGTCTTTCATATTCTGCAAATACAATGAACAATGTATATGATAAAATGACCATTGTATCAACTAATTAATGGTTGTTTTGTCTAGTAATTTTGATTTTCTGATTGTAATTTTTCAATTTAAAGAAAAAATGTGTTAAACATGATCTAATATACTATTGTTCTTTACAACTCATATTTCAAGTTCAGCATCCCACATATTGCCAAAATTGGCTAAAAACACCAAATTGATTGGATATTTCCAGCCACATTCCTTTTTCATTAAAAATAAACCCTTGTTCTTCACCATGTTTGTGATGCCCTGTTCAAGCTCTATATGTCATAGCATTGTGAATTATATTCAAAAGCATACATGTAAAAGACAAATTTTTACAAATGTTTGTTACAAAGAATTCGGAAAATGTCCAAATTTTACTTCAAATACCAAATAGTAATTCATATTAACAATAATGCAATGTTTTAAAATATCCTGTTCACATACCTCTACAGCGACCTTGATCTCATCACAGAAGCTATCTGCCAGCGATTTAGCCTCGTCAGCGACAAACGTAACAACTTCCTCATAGATTTCATTCAGCCGAGGTAACAACCAGTCATGTATGGCAGAACAGTCAACAAAAAATAAACCATTCTCTGTGGTAAAGTTCTTATCAAAATTCCTCACTTTTTCAGACCACTGTCTCATGTCATTTAGTTTCCTCTGTAAGACAAAGATTCAAAGTGTTTGGTAAAGATAATGTTGATCAGGGAACATTCCACCCTCCCCAGCCCCATCTCAAATGAATTTAGGATTCAACTTTTTGACCTTGACCTTTGACCTATACATTTTGATATACTCAGATCATCTCATGTTTGTGTATATTTCCTTTAAGTTTCAATAAAATCTATTCACAGATGTGAAAGTTATGGAATGGACATGATTTTGGGACAGACAGAGACAGATGGAAGGACAAACCGACAGAGTGATTCCTGTTTATCTTTCTTATTATATTTAATGAGGTTATTAAAAAAAAAGAAAAAAATTTATTTACAGAATTTGCAAGTATTATCACAAAACACAAAATAAATTATTTAAGAACACATACTTCGACTATTTACTTCTACAAGTAGCAATATCATACAAAATGCACCCTGACAATTAACTTCTACCAATATTTTCTGCCTACCTCTATCCTGAATGCCGCCTCGCCTCTAAGTTCTTTGACAGACTTGTCATTCCACCGTTTACAAAATAAGTGAATCTCATTTAACCAGCTGTTAGCATCGCAGTAATTGTCAATCTCATCAAGGGCTGTTTCTATGATGTCTTTCTGGGTCAGTAAAATTTTCTGGAATTCTTTACTGTAACAGAAAAATAACTTATAATATAATATAAAACTAAAACAAAACTAAAGCAGTCTCTTAGGAGAAAAATACCCCTGCTCCCATTATTGGGATGGATGTCAGATGAACAGACAGAGTGATTTCTATATTCCCCTTAAGCTTTTTGAGAATATAAAAAAAAGAGCTATGTCTGATTATCTGGCATTTTGATACTTTCACCGATTATTACAATTTTCAGTTTTTGCAAAAGCGATAATCTCTCATTAGACTAAAATGTGGTTTTCTAAAAGGAAAAGGGATGGTCATTAACTAGTTGTATATGGCTAAAATGACCTCTCAGACTGTGCCCCTCAGACTGCAATGCTCCTGCAAGCTCAATAAAAACATGAAATCAGAAGCTGAAACTAAATCCTATTCCAATCTTCATCTCCAGTTACAGACTTTTTACATCCCTAAACTGAATCAAACACCATTTCTATTTTTTTCTTTTAAAGACTACTGTAGTTTGTGGATTGCACTTTCCATAAATCCTGTCCCTGTACCCTTAATAAAATCACTCACAGAATGACACTACTGAGATTTGCCATTATACCAAGTGATACCTAAGAACGTATGTGTAAGACATTTTTTTTTATTATAGCATTGCATAAGATGACATTTTCCTGTATAATTGATGATTTTCCAAGAACTTGTGACATAAATGTTTTTCAAAACATTCCACACAATCGTTAAGGGGTACGTCTCATGTGATATGTGGGCTAACCCCATTCCCAACCCCATCTTCATAAATGCTGAGTCATACTTACTCCATTTCTAACTTTTCCTCTAAGTTCGCTCTAGTTAATGGATTGTATTGTCCCATAAATCCTTCCCCTGTAACTTTAAGAGAACCAGCACTATCATGTATAACCAGGGCTGGTGTAGCCACACCCATCTCATCTTCTTCCTTAGATGCAGGAACTAGATATAATATAAAACAAAATTATCATTTCATAATTTTTGATTAACGATTTATAGGATCAGTGGGGTAATGGTGTTTTTACGTTGAAGTCAAGATTATTTTTAATGTATATCTTGGATGAGGAAACTGGAGTACCAAGGAAAAACCACCAATTTTCAGCAAAGGAAGTACAAACTATCTAAAATTAGGGTCTGCTATTGAAGAGATGATTTGAAACTAAGAGATGTCATGATCCGTAAACACACACTTTAGACCATTCGAGCACCCAAGTCCTGTAAAGTTCTGCAAAGGGTGTCTATATTTCCATGAAATAAATTATGGATTAAAATCTTCTCTAAATTTAAAAATTCAACAGAATAGACAGAAAAAAATACTTCTTTCCATTCAGATATTAGCAAAATGCAAAATAAATAAATTTATGTTTGATTTTAAAAATGATAATGATGTTGACATGCAAAGACATCAATGAATACAGTACTGGAAAAATAACTACCACTTCTTGCTACCTATATACAAAAATATGACTTCAAGAAACCTTGGTTATACTTGAAAAATGACTCAATATCAACTGACTTTGTTTTGGTAAATCAGGATATGGAATCTCTTCATCTCCCGCTACAGACTTTGTTGCTTCTCCGATCTGTGAATCCTGATCTGTGTCAGCGATATCACCTGCTGTAGTCTCACCAGCAGTTGTCTCCCCTGCTACTGATGCTGCTGTTGTTTTATCCACTTCACTTAAGTGGGTGTGACTTTCTTGTTTAAGTGAACTCACAGTTGTGGCAGCTGTACTTTTTCTTCTTTCTTTCCTAAAATTTCAAAATGAACAGGTTATAACTGAAATGGGATGCCATTGCAAAAGTATCCACCAAAGGCACCTCAACTGTGAAATCCTCAACCATGTGCATGATCAAAATATGAATAGCCAATGGCACATTAACTCTGCCAAAACATTATTCCTGTGAAGTTTCATAAAGATCTGTTAAACAGTTTTCAAGAAATATGGTGGACAAAATGTTGGCGGAAAAAATGGGGTAAACTCTATATGCCCCCCACTTTATTAGGACATAAATATTTAACAAGACCCATATGGGATTTAAATCTGTTGCTTGAGCATAAAACAATTAAGACATTTTACAGGCAATAATTTGGTAAAAAAAATAATTAAATGTCACCAAATTAGGTAGTGCACATTACTGATATTTAATTTGGTAAAAAGTTATAAAAGTTATATGCATTATAAAAGTGTTTCAAATTGATGGATGTTTAGATTAATTGATGGATGCAAAGAGTAAAGCAATTAATGGACCTACTTTTACCTCTGATAATGCAGGTTAGATAAGTGAATAGAACCTGGGACCTTCCAGAGTTTAGGAGGAATATCTACCAACTGTCGCAGTTACCTGGTCATTCCACTAGTGGTCTTTATATACATGTATTACAGTTTTTCATTTATCAGTTAACACTAACCTTAAGTTATCCAATGACTTGGTCATTTCTGATTTCTGTCCGGCAGAGGATTCTGTATCATCTCCGGTTGTGTCGTACTGGTCGGTTATAGAGCCGTCCATCGGTACAGCGTTGGTACAGAGGACTGATGGTATACCTTTAAGAGTACTGGTCAGAACTTTCAGGAATTTATCTTTTATAGGAGCCAGTCCCAGCATATCTGTAAGACAAAAAAGTTAATAGTACTGTTTAAAATATTAGAAAATGATCCAAACATTCTCAATAATCATCTCAATCAGTGTCATCAGAATATGATCTGAACCTTTAAATTAGCATTTTTGTCACTGTCAAGACCAGTGTTGGTTGGTCGGGGTTATTCTGGTCCAGGCTTTGAAAAAAACGGGGCCATGTTTTCCAAATTTGGGCCAACATTATAACATAACTAGTATTAACTCAAAGAAAAGAGATAAGGAAAGAGAATTTAAGACTAAAAAATAATTGATCACTATAAAACACTTTATATTGGTGCATACTTATTTTAGTGATTGAACTTTACAAAAGAACTAGTCCCAGTTTTATTTTAGTGCATCAACATTTATGTGCACAAAGAATTGCTTATACATAATTATAGCACAGTTTTGGTGTAGCGAAAAAGTCAAAAGACAAAACATGCTAAAACTTAACTTTAGCTAAAATTTTCAAGTTTACGGTAGTTATTTCGGACTGATTTGCCATCCCAAGTTTAAATAAATCATACCTTGTTTTGTAAAGATGAGGTTTGCGGTAAAGAATCCATCTCTTGGTGCCTCAGAACCAATACATAACACATCTTGTACAAAAGAGATCACTTGAGTTTTACTGATATGGAATAAATGTTCCACGATCATCTGGTCCACCAACTTTACAAAATTACCTAACCGACTGTAAGTAAATAAATAAGAAAGATTTAACTACAAAAAAACATGTGTATCACTAGCAAAATAATATGTTTGTTCATATTATGGGATGGTTTTTGGAAGATTATAAACAGACCTATGTACCCTGTCAAAGATGTTGTGTTCCAATCCTTAACTGGCTAAAGATTTTTAGCCCACTTCAAAGCAGTACTAGATTTTGATTCCCTATTTTGTGTGACATGAGTACCTTGTCACCAAATTTACCACAACTAGACTCCCACAAGTATAAGTTACCACTAAATGTTGTGTGTGCTTATGTACATAATTGAAGAATCGTCGACCACGCCTACAATGTTTCGACAAAGGCCCGGCATGCTTGAATGACACACAAAAAGAATGAAAACTCCACTTGAATTGTGACATTCAATGACGTCATTGACACTATTACATCATTATTAATTAGTTGCCATGACGCTGCTTTGGTACCGTGATGGTGGCCAGTGTCGGAACATACAAGCCATGGCCGGCGATATGTCAATTCTATGTTTACCTTGTTTCACTTCTTGCCCTTCTCAAATTTTCTTCTCTAGTTTCTTTCTTCAGTCTTTGCATATGTAGAGAATCTTTAGAACTAAAATTTAAAAAAAAAAATGAAAATATTAACCTGTTGAAATAAGATATACAGATAATGCCAAGGTTTTATATATACTGTAAACAGATTTAATTTTGTGTGTATTTATTTTCGCTGTACAGGAAATTTAGACATATCCATGTAGTTAAATTTTCGCGTTTTTAAATATGTGCTACAACACAATAGTGACAATACACATGATATAATTTTCACTTGGTATTAATTTTTGCGCAAAACAAACAACTGCGAAAATAGCGAAAATTAGTACACCACGAAAATAAATACATTTACAGTATTCATGTACAGGTAATTCACAGAGAGATAAAATTTTGTTGGAAAAAATTATAAACTATCTTAAACCTGAGTTCTCACCAAACAAATGGATTAAATAAAAAAATTTTAAATTTAAAAACCCTTTACTTCAAAAATGGGTGCTTGCATAATTCCTTAAACTGATTTGTACGCATGACAAAAACGCTTCAGCACTTTTTACATCGAAGCAAACAAAAATTCTGTAAAAATATTAAATAATGTTTTTTTGTTTTTGTTGAAATTGTCAACAATGGTCTATGAGGTTCAGGACTGTCCATCTGCTTAATCTGAGGCAATAATTCCCAATGTTCAAAACCTATATGTTTCCAAAATATTCTAGTAATATTTCCCAATTCTAATAAATTTAATAAAAAACCATAACTTTTATATTACATTTTTGTTTATTTTTTCATTAGATTTTCCCCCCAAAATTGCATGATAGAATAATTATTTTCTAAATTCCAAGGCCCTGCCCCATTACAAAAAATGGGTATGACAGCCATATGATACTGTATACATACAAAACTGTCTTCTTTCTGACTTGTTCCTCACAATATCGTAGCTTCTTGAATGATTCTTCAGCAGTAACATCCACTACCATCTTACAATATCTGTGTGTTAAAATAAGAACAAAATTTTAATTTGTAATGACAAATACAAAGTAGACTTAAATTTATGAAAATTTTTATTTTTCCAATTAAATGTACACACCGACAGACATAGGCATATAAATATTCATATTGTATATTTACCTGAAAAATTTCTCGAGGATTTTCTCTCCTTGCATATTTTTGTAGTTTACAAGATTTTCAAATTCTGATAACTGATAGCATTTGCTGAAAAAGAAATAAGAAAATTAAAATTATGTGAAAATTGTTGATGAAAACACTATCACTTTACCAGATATTCTGTCAAAAAGAATGCTATTATGATTGACAGGCATGGAAAGATGTTGATTTTACCACTTCTTCAGCATAATTCAACTTGAGACTGATTAACACCTGTCATCTTTTTCATTAAGTGACACAATGCCCATTTCATAAATGAACTTTAAAAAAAGAAGTATGCCCCTCCTTCTGGAATATTTTGTGGAAGTTGGATTTGTTAGTTTTTTCAGATAACATGACTTAAATGATATGCACCTGTGTGATCACCAAATCAAAAATGTCAAAGCTATAATGGCCAAGTATAACTTGATGTGATCAAAATTACTTACTCTGTATCAAATGGTAAAAATTTAACTGTTATCAGTTCTTTCAGCAGTCTGAAATAAAAAAATATATAAATGAAATATACCTCATACTTTTTGTTGAAAACTTTATGTAAATGAAAGAAGTCCTAATACAAAGAATAGTACACTCAAAGCTGTCATATAGGCCATCCTAATATAAGACCCACCTGCCCATAAAAAAAACCACTTTTATAGGTTCCCTTAGGTGACCTTTATGGACAGGTTTGACTGTACTACACAATTTTATTTATTTATATGTTTATTTATTACTTAGAGACAGACCGATAAACAGACCAACCAAATGAAAATGGTGGCACCATATTACACAATTTCACTGTTCGGCGAGTATGAACACTATAACACTGTAAGTATGTGACAGGAGAGGACACCCAAGTGACAGCAATAGGTCTCCAAACATTCTTCTGACATTGATCCCCAAAAGTAAAAAACATGTACATACCTATAAATTTGCAGTAAGGCAGCACCAAATGAAGGAACAGCTTGTAACAAATTAGCGCCTATGGCTTCCCGTTGTCTGGAGTAATCCAAGTACAACTTGTTGTACCGCCACCTATAATAAAACCAATATAGGTATAAATAATGTCTTCAACTAGAATGGTGTGAATGATCTTTGTCACTTATATTCCAACATAACAAAAGCGGTCAGAATGGTCCAAAGCATGCACTTACTACATGTACTAATCACATTGCCCTTCGCCACCTCAGTCAGATTCTAGTATGAGAAAGTAAGAAAGTTTGTTAGTTCGCTTGCCAAAAATCTGTGATTTTCTCCTTGATATATGTGAAAAAACCTCGAGTGGGGCACAAAACTTCTTTGCTCTACTCCACTTTGTATATGCTATCTAGAGAACCAATAATCTAAACTAGTATTACACCACATGGAAACCAGTCTCCACATATAGTTGGTGTATGACACATTGAGCTGACCAAAAAAAAAATGCTATCCAGACAGCATATACACAGTAAAACCTGCTATAGTGACCACTTCTATTTAAAGACAAATCGTCTATTAAGACCTATTTAAGGTGCCTTTTGTTCATATTTCAACCCCATAAAAACTCTACATACTGAAGACCAACTTTTTTGTCATGTGCGATTAACTTATGTGTGTTTCGCGAGGACAAAATAATTGCAAAAGTTAATTGTTGCGAATTTGTTTCTGAAAATGGTTTTATTTATACCAAATATTCAGCTATAGTCCATATCGCAAAAGTCGCGAAATAGTTTTGGTAAGAGAATGATGAAAGCTTATATCTGCAAATAAAAGTTGATTTACAGTAAAGCTGACCTGTCCATATTTCTTGGATCCCATGGAGTATCTATATACAGGATTTACTATACAGCATTACAAACTTTATCTAAGACAGGTGTGTTCAGAATGAGGGTATAACGTAAGCTGAAAGTTCTATTCATTTCAAACAAGCAAGCTTAAAAAGCCTGTTTATCAGTTTGACTAAGCTTTATTAACAACATGCAAGCTTTTTTGACTGAACTTACTTGTAAAACATTTTCTGAATTAAGAAGTTTTTGAAGAATGGTATTGATGACACAGCAGTCCATAAGACAGCCTCTCTCTGCCAGTCTGATAAACTCATACTTTCTGCAGGCTGGTCGGCATAAACATGTAAAACTCCAAATGTTGAAAAGACATAATGCTCTGGGTTAGCCTAAAAGAAAGAAAGTAATAAGAAATTAGCATTAATTGTAATGGGATGTCATTTCTATGTTCCAAGACAAAAGCCGTTTGGGTCCAAATTAATGGCCAAAAATTGGCTTAAACAAATACCAGTACAAAAATAAATAGCAACTGGTTCAGCTACATCTTATTAATCCTGTGATGTTTTGAAAATATTTGAAAGCCATCTCTGAGGAAAGGACTGCTCAAGAAAAGGGTTAAAATGGAACTTCCAAAAAGCTAAAGAGATATTATTTTTACCCTAGTCATGTGTGGTGCTGATTAATCAGCACATTGAAAACATTAACTTCCAAGTTTTTGAGGATTAAACTATCTTTAACATACAGTATGAAACATTCTAAAATGCTGTAGTTTATTTTAAAAAATCAGTAATAAAAAAAGCGCAACATAAGACTGGAACTGCTGTAGAATCAATGAAGCTAAACACTGCAAAATAATTCAACTGACTGACAGTAAATGATAATTTAGGGCACCAACCCAAAGCCCCAAAATGAACCAATAACTGAATCTAAACACTGCAAAATATTTACAGTTCAGAACGGCAGGCACAAATGTAACAATTTGGAGTCCTAGTCTCAATAACTGAATCACTTACTTTGTTTTTCTGTGTTGATATTAAGTCATAAGGTCTGTAATGGCGGTGTGGTATAATATTGAAGTAGATAGATTTTATCTTCCCGATGTGATGTAACTTAGCAAAGTATTCCACAGCTTCCCTACCAGTCATAACAGGTACTTGTTCTTCCTGAAAAACAATAAATTATAAAATAGTAATAACTAGAATTTTAAATGTATTCAGATATTTTGAATACATTCTGACAACTTTCGGTCTGGGCACAGCTAGTCTTCCTTATTTTTAAGATAATATAAGAAAATAGGGGTGAAATGATTAATTGTAATATAACTGTATTCTAATTTTTTTCCTCCAGAAAACAATTACAATTATCTTAAAAACTGATACAATAAAATAATTTTCATACATCTTAATTCCTGATTTATGCATTTATTGTTAAAAAAGACCAAATGGACATCATTCGTTTAATTATAAATGTGCATGTCTAATTGTGTTCTTGATATTCTTTCAAAAATTAATAACAAAAATTTAATTTCTCAAAAAAGTTGTAGTTCCAGAATTTTTTCAAAAAATGGCCATTTGCAGCTATTTGCGGCTACTTGACTGTTATAATGTATTACATCGAAAATTAAAAAAACATGGTCTATCAGTCTTGATACATATCATATCCTATATTTCCATTCATGGTAGCAAAAATTGCCATTGGCTTCTACTTACTTGGAAATTCTTTAAAAAAGTAACATATTTGTGAAAAAATACTTAAAGAAACTATATTTTCCCATTTTTTAAAAAAAAATTCGCTACTAATAATTTTGAAATTGTGGAAACCTATGGTATCGTGAGGTCGGCGTATCCTTTCAGTCCTAATACAGTTAACATACTTATAACATACCTGTATAGATCTTGGAGTTTTTGACTGTTTTTTACCACCAGACAGAGAAGACACAGAACTTCTGGGTGTTGATGCAGTTGATCTTCTGGTTGGTGGTGATTGCTCTTTTGGAGATGACTGAAATGAGGCCATATATATTAACATTATTAACAGCACAAACGGGTTTTATAAAAAAAAATTCTCAGGACTTTTTTTTATTTGTGAGGTGACTTAGCTGAGTGATCAAGTAATCAAACTTATAAGCATGACAATAATAAATTCTTGAGACCAAATCATGAACTATGTTTGCCAAGTTCCAATGGTAGAAAAATACCACATGGAGTGATAGACGCACGCAAGAGGAAGATAAAAAAATCAAGATTACAAACATATACTGTAAACCGTGTTTTTTTAGTGGCAGTTTTATTTTAGCGCAATTGGCGATAAGAGTGTCAGCGCTAAAATAAAACTGTCGCTAAAATTTCAAACTAAATCGGTACTGTACAGTGCTTAAAACGGGTATGAACGTACATTGAATGGTTACATAATCACTTTTCAAATAAAAGGATGTCACAGGTATGGCTTCCCTCAATATACTCATGTATGATAAGTAATTAGGGATTAATGACACAGTAAACTGAAAACCTACAAGCGGATTAACGGATAAAATAGGGGACGTTAATCATGGTCATTGTGATACTTACAATGTGACAAGTCTTATTTTTAGGTAATTCATTTTAATTTACCAGTTCACTGAAAGTTGTTGACTTCAATCATTAAAATACTAATAATAAATATCAACAATCAGACCCATTGCGCGGGAATTGTTTATTTTTTCTATGATGTCGGCAACATCCTATAAGTCCTCATTGTTGACCTCTAATGATCTAAGCGGCTATTATCAGGGTTACATCGGCAATGTGTCGAAACATTTGTATTTGAAATACAAACAGTTGGTATTTAAATGAATAATTTTTAAAAAAGGTAATTGTTGATTTATATATTTTTTCAGTGAAATGTGTAATCGACGAGAGTGAAAAATTATGATGAAAGCGTCCTGCAGACAACTGTCTGTCTTGTGACTTACCGAGATTTTCTCTAAGTAAAAGTCAAAAATTAAAACACCATTTATTACATAGTTATTTTTATTAATTTCTTGTAACTTGCCGAATACTGGCATCCCCTTCTCAATTTTTTTTACTAAAAGTAGCGGTAATATAAAGACATATTATATGGCTCAGTCTGGAATTGATTCCGCTAAAATTAAACAGCGCTTATATGTTTACCATTCATCAATCGCTAAAATAAGTATGCGCCAATATAAAGCAGTTTACAGTATTTCAAAAGTAGGGGAATGGTAGAAAAGGTCTTTTGCAATTCATAAAGCCAAGTAAAAAAATACCACTTTCATCTGTTCTATCTAACTCTTGTTGTGGAGTAAATGTTATTGAAATTTATTACAGAGTGAAGTTTAGTAAAGGTGTTTTAAGCCTAAAGTCTAGATTAGTTATATAGAGGCAGTCAGTTCTGGGATGGTGAAGAAAAATGGAGTGCTTCAAGAAAACCACCAATTTGGGAAAAAGAATTGACAATACTTTCTCAAACTAGGATCTGCTACAAATGGAATTGTGAACCTAGGCAGTCAGAAGCACAGTGTCCCATAAGCTGCCACTTTAGACCACTGAGCCACTGAGGTACCCTGATATTTATTATAGTAACTATACCTGATCTACTTCCTCGGGTATGTCTGTCTGTAACGCCATTGTCATGTTACCATAATTCTGTGTCCAGATTGATTCACCTGAAATAAAAAGCAGAGCAAGTAGTTTCATCCCAAATACAATCGAACTAGAACTGTCTCTTGAGAGCCGAATACCCCCACCCTAACATTGTTTCCCGCGACCTTGACCATGACACACCTTTGGACTATGAAGATTGTTCACATCAAGTTTTATGGCAGTCATCCAATGCAGCTATGAGATATGGCAAGGGCACGATTTTACACAGACAGACAGACATACAGACATGATGATTCTTATAACTTCTTATATACCCTCTTCAATCAAGTTTGTTGGGGGGGGGGTGTATAATAAAATGAAAAATAAAATTGCAAAAGTATATTGGATAAACTTCTGATGCTGGGGTATACAAATGTAAAACAATAGTGATACAAAGATAAAATCTTTACTCAGATATTGGTACAATATAACATCATTGCTATGGGGATCTTAGCTGTTGGAAGAATGTAGTTATATAGTTTGCTATTAATTCAAAAACTTCATTTACCCATTTTTTTTGTTGTTTTTTTTTTTTTTTTTTTTAAAGTTCAAATTTTCCCCAATATATCGGGACAGAAGGTAGTAATTAAAAACATAATAAAATCACTCAAATTAAAACAATACATCTTAAATTATTCACGTCACTCTGGAATAACCATAACCATTACTAAACTGCTAACACAGTAAGCCAGGAGTTTTTTTCCTATTAAAACAACTATTCACAAGATGAAAATTATACATAAGTTTGAACTTACGAGTGGCCATTTCAAATGCAACATCAGCTATGGATTTCCTCAGATCACCAATTGTCAATGGTTTTGTCAGTAACAATTTGTCATCTTCATGCTAAAAGAAAATGTAATATGAAAAATAATAGTTTATTTTTTAAGAGACAAATTAAACCTGTATATTTATATGATGTAGCAAATTAAACATTTACTCTATAGTCTTAAATACAGAAAATTAAAAATGACAGACAAAAATGGGAGAAAGAGTAATATTGAAAGAAAAATGGAACAAGTGTGTAAGAGAAAGAGAGAGAGAGAGAGAGAGAGAGAGAGAGAGAGAGAGAGAGAGAGAGAGATGTCCATTGTTTTCCAGGTGTGGTAAGAAAAATCTAAAATTTCTATAACACAAATGAAAACAAAAAGAAAATATTATGAAGAGAAAACTGAAAAAAATGAAAATAAGGTAAGAATGTTAAAAAAAAGTGATATAAACTAACTGGTATATGAGTAGAGTATGGGTTAGACCCATCCGGTAACAGCATCAGTTGTCGTGGTGATTGTGCTGTTTTCTTTGGCACCATGTGGAAACTTGACAGACTGGAAACACTGCCCAGTCTTAACAGCTGCACTGGTTGAACACTACAATAATTCCTGGCTGGATGTGCTCCAATCTGACGTAGTACAGCAACCTCCTGATATAGAAAAAGCAAATTCAAAACCGACGAGTAAGGATCCCCTGCCAGTAGGCATTTTTTCATGATTTGCACTTATGTTCAAAGGGCCATAACTTAACTTAGGTTAATGAGGTGTGCATCGTTTTTCAATGTTGATGCTTTTTACCAAGTTTTGTAAAATAGTGCTTCATAGTTTTAGACAATTACTACAGATAACAATTGTCTGGACAGATGTAAGGACAGACACAAGTTTGAATTTTATATCCAGCTTCTTTGAAATACTACTTAGTCCTCTTCGTGCTGGGAGCATATAAGGCCTTGACCGAGGACTTCCATCTCTGCCTGTCTGCTGACATTTTCTGTATTGTGCCCTACGTCCATCCTTGTTCTTTCATTTCTTTGAAAGAAGGGGGACAAAAATACATTCCTGTATACAGTAAAACCTTGATTTAATGCCACCATCTGTTCAGTTATAATTTGGTGTTATAACGGGGAATGACCATTGACAGGTGGACTTTAAATTTCTGTTGAGATAAGCAAAGTGACAAAGTTACTGCGGTGTACTATCGTGAAATTATACTGTATAAAATAAATTTTTGAAAACATACCTTGGGAAAAACTTTAGCGATTGAATCTGTAATTTGTAGATCAAACAATCTCTCTTTATGCAAATCAACATGATGAAATATACGCTCAACGTAATGGAAAAACTGGAATGGAAAGATACATGTTTTATGGTTTAATACAATATTATGTAAAAATAGTAAATAGATAATGTTTCAATGATCACTTAAATATTTTTATTCTGCTATTTTCCAATAAAAAAATTATGTTACCACATTTCAACAAAACCAAATCCTTTCATAAATATGTATATTGATGCTAATTTTTAGTTTCTTATTTTGTGAATGTTTCAGGATTTTATTTAAGAAATGACATTCTGATTATGGTATTTCAAGGGGTAATGAAAGATAGTGTGGCACATGCCAAATTTAATGAAGGGCAAAACCCTTCATTTTGAATTTGGCACGCGCCACACTATCTTTCATTACCCCTTGAAATACCATAAGCAGAAATGTCATTTCTTATATTTACAATTCTTTCTTTTAATAAATGTTTTGTACCTTGGCGCTGTTTTTCCATATCTGCTCGTGTGATATAGGGTTTTTAGTCATGCGAGATAGGTGTATCTCACATGATCACGTGACCCACCCTGTGCGGGACATGACGTAATATTGCGGGAAAATTGATATACATCAAGGGTCATGACCCCTATTTTCTTTCAACAGGAATTGAATTTACAATTGCTTCTGTATGTTTCATCGAAGAGAGATACAGTCATATTGTAAATATTCAAATCACAATTTTATATTTTATCTTAGCACATTAAAGTTTTGTGTGTACACAGAGTCATTTATACTTAATTTTAGTGTGCCGTTATTTTAGCAGAATGGTCAGACTATGAAAGTGCTAAAATAAAATTAATGCTTAAATTTCTCGGTTTACCATAGTACTTTTAGTATACTATGCTTAGCTTGAGTGGAAGCACGTGGCCTAGTGGTTAAGGCATTGGACTCATGATTCGAAGGTCGTGGGTTCGATCCTTGGACCGGGCGATGTGTTGTGTCCTTGAGCAAGACACTTAATTTCACGTTGTTCCAGTTCACTCAGCTGAAAAATAAATGAGTACCAGCAAAATGCTGGGGGTTAACCCTGCGATGGACCGGCGTCCCATTCAGGGGAGAGTCTTGTACTCTCAGTCGCTTAACGCCACGGAAACCGGGATAAGCTCCGGCCTGATGGGCCTAATGGCTCGGGACAGACTTTAACTTTAACTTTAATGCTTAGCTTAGCTTACCTCTGATTTAGTGTCTAACTGATCCAAATACTCCTTGTATGGTTCTACTAAACCCAGTACTTCATGTAAATATACCCAGGCCGCACGACTGTAATGAATAAGGAAGTCAATAAATCATAAGATAGACATTATCAAATTTAGATCACTGATTATACATGTTATATGATACAAATTTTGGATGTCATCAGCAATGGAATTCAGTGGTGAGGTTTGAATTCGATTCAACAAATTGAATATTAGATGAGTGGACATGGCAGAGTGGTAATGTCATTAGCTTTCATAGTCTTTTCCGAGATGATATTCATCCCTGCCCATACTGGAACTAGATAAAAGGCTTGTTACTTTGGTAGTCTTTCAGATTAGACTCAAAACCAGCATTGTGTGTCTCAGTGCATGCTTAAAACAGGTCTTTAGACTCCAAAAAAGAATAGGCCACACTTGGCCACTACAGAGGATGCTTACAACTAGAAGTGATTGAAGCAGACTCGGCAAGAAGATGAGACTCAAAACCAAAGTTCCATGTCTCAATGCTTCCTTGGAGTTAAAAAAAGACGAGAGTAAAGTGTCAATATGTCACATATGCCCCCGCTTCATTTATAATAAGATTTATGGAATGGGGTTTACTCTCCCAGTTTTATGGTCCTGTGACCTTGACCTCGGTGACCTCAATTTGGTAGGCAATGTATCCTCTTTCCATATTGTATATCTCTTGTTAATATCACTTTGATACCTCTTTTTATACAAAAGTTACAGAGCAGAAATGGATTCTGGGTGGTACACACTTACGTCCAGACATGGGTAACACTATATGCCCCAGCTGTATTCATGGCAGGACACGGATATATAAATGCCACACATGTCCATTCCACACATAGCCAGTACATTATATCTCGAGGTGATTAAAGTAGACTGAACAAGAATATAAAATTATTACCTGTCCTGTTGTAAGGTCATTATAAACACTGATATCAGCTCTCTCTTTAAATCCACTACATCTTCTTCTGCAATGTTTCCATCAGCCTCTAAACGGTGATTTATTCTAAAGTAAAAAAAAAAAATAGACTGTCAATATCAAAGTTTAGAAAAAGGATGACTTAACATTAGGGGAGTTTCTGAAAAAGCCTTTGCAAAGTTGTATTTAAATAATATCCCATATTTCCATTGCTGATTGCCACATTATTTTTTAGTTTCCCACAGTCCTGTGTATGAAATCTCAGCCCAAGGATGGACTGTTTATGGTCCACAATTGCCAAGCCACCACTTCAGAGGGCCGCAATGTCAACCAAACTATGACAGGGAGCAGAAAAAAATTACAGGGCCAAAACCGGGGATAATAGTTTATTTACATACCTGAGTCTTATTTCTTGTGCCCATTGTGAAGCTTTCTGTCTTGGAGTTGGGGAGTTTGTTCCTCCCTGTGACGCAGCTACAAGACTGCTTTGCCCTTCTCGCAGAGCTGGTAAAAGAGGTGATGTCCCTCTTTCCATGGGCTGGTCCAATTTGGAAGTCATAATGTTTGTTGGAATTCCAATATTACATTTCTGAATCCCTCAATATCTGTAAACCTTCAATCTGAAACATTGAATACAATACAATGAGTTTGATTAAAAAATGACCATACATATCCTTGCGGGACCATTTTTGTACCTGAAAAAATGTTGCTGCAGTTGAAAATTATTGAAAATCTAATGCATATGTAACAAAATATGTCACATGGACATTACTCCCAGTTAAAATCACCATGTTCAATAAGTAAAATTTACGTAGCTCAAACACTGTTTTTTTTTTCTACTGGGACATCCTCTGGTAATGGAGAATGTACATGGAGATTTTCAGTCACCTGTGTAGGCTCAAGGACGGTAATTGAACAATAAAATCCTTATTCAATGGGGTTCACTACTTTACAAGGCTTTGATTATTCACTCGTCCACTCGTTCTGATGAGTGAAATGTGCACTGGGATGAGTGATGTTGTTATTAAACTCTTCAGGGTGCAGAGTTAAATTTGTCAGACATATACCTCATGGGTTTGTTACAATTAAGAAACAACAGACAATTTAGTGTAGGTTGGGAAAATCGTGTAAAAGAAGGTCAATTGTTACGATCTGGGCCCCTTTGTAAAAATCTTGCCGTTCTGTTACAAGCGTGAATCAACAAAATCATTTAAACATTTGCATCATATGTGCAAACCGTTTCGCATTCGGAAGTCACTTAGTGTAACGTAAAATCCAACCGATGTTCTGAGTGTTTATATATTTGTCAATTGTCTGTAAAAGTACAGTATGTCAAAGAAATGTGTGGTGACTGTGCTGAGTTAAATTTCCAAGTGCAGAGTGGTTTTCTTATTCAACTAGGCACTGTGCCAAGTGGAATTAAAAATTCTATGCTTTGTGATCAACACCCCTTAATGTTTGTGTAGGATGTTTTGGACTAGCATCATTTTATGGGAAAATGTAAACTGATATGATTCCATATCCGATGGAAATAATGGGGTTTGCCACTGTACCACATGATACTCTCTAAAGTTTGTGCGGAACACTTATTTCCAATGGATATGGAATCGCTTAAGATGCTGTTTTCTTGTGAAAACGACGTCATTCTGGGAATTTGTGACATTGACGTTTTCCAAAACATTCTGCACAAACATTAAGAGGTATTGATCACATGGTACAGTGGCGAACCCCATTGTTCCACATAAATGTTAGAGGGTACCACATGGTGCAGCAGCAAACCCACTCATTAGATTTCCAATGTAAATTTTCAAAATACACTTTCAGAAACACAATGACATGCTGAGAGTACTACATGTGCCAGTTTTTTTTTTACAAGTGTCATTGTTGAATTTGCCCTTGAAGTGTATGGGTGCCAGCGAATTATATATGTTAAGTCTCTTTGTCTTGGTGGCACAGTGCAGCATCTGCCTTGAGAGCAGAAGGTTGTGGGTTCAAACCAAGCCAATTTAAGTCATACAAGATTTTGAAATAATGTCTCCTCGCCTGGAACTCAGTAATAAGAGTACTGAGTAAAGACTAGTTAACCTAACCTTTGATCTTACATAGGGCTACCAATATCTCAAGATACTGGAAGAATGTATGGAATATCAGAACATAACAGATTGAAAGATTGAGGACAAAGTGTCCCACAAACGTTTCTTCCGATTTTTTGAAGTGTCGTACATCGAAATAAACTACGGCAGCAAATTTCGACACAGAAAGCAAATATCAGCAACGAAACTTATCGATTGATCATTGAAATTTATGAACCAGCACATGACATATGTGGACTATAATTTAAATGTCCCACCAAGCACACAAAACTTCACTACATATCAGCAAAAAACCTGGTTTCTCGACCCGAAAAAAGACAGCAAAACGATCAGATTTTGGTTGATTTGGAAAAACAGAGGGTTGGAATGGTAAATAAGATTATCTAGAATTTGTCAAAATACTTCAAACATCGTTTCAAACCATTAAAAGGTCCTACATTTAAATATAAACAACTAGTCCATCGTGTTTATCCTCCATTTCGCGTCTGTTGCCAGGTCGCCATTTTGACGGGAACCTTTCATAAAACAAGGACCGCAGAAAATGTTCCGGTTGATTTTTGTAGCAGATGCGTTGCGAGTGCAAATAAATTGTATTTGCGGGAACCATTGAAATCACTAATTTTGCGCCCAAGTCAAGATTGTTTCTTTTATTACATATTTTAAGAACGAAATATAATTTTTCTGTGGGATGAAAAACAAATTTGAGTGGGTGGTGTGGTTCTTTAGATATTCTCGGTTTCGGTGTGACGTCACCGGTGAAGATTGCGACTAAGACACATTGGATACGGTGACACTAACCCGCGGCAGCGACATTTGATAAATGTATTAAATGTCGCTGTTCTGAGTTATTATAATTTTTTAATTACCTAAAATTATGAAAATGTGGATCATTTATTAAAAACCTATCTGTGTCTGCTAAACTTGAAAATTTCAATAATTACAGAACCCTAGCCTCGGATGGTCTAGATGTTTTATATATAGACCGGTTTGACTGTTATTCATTATTTTTAACTTCAGAATAGTCATTACATACATTAACAAATGTATTCTGTAATAATAATTTTTTATAATTGTTTCATTTTTTACTATTTTGTTTTCATTGTTTCATATCATTTTTTATGGTATTTAGACAGACTTGCCTAGCTATGAGTCAGATAAATTGTCTCAACTTGTTTAAAAACCTGTGTGAAATATCAAAATATTTATTTGCCAGAATTAATATTCATTCAATCATTCATTATTTATTTATTTCCTCTATAAAAGAGATAATACATTATAACATATACATGTATAATACCAAACGTCAAAAGTTTAACACAAGAACAACTAAATAAATAAATGGTACATATTTACACATAATATATTTTGTCTGAGTAACCCCTGTGACCATCTACCCCCTTGCATTTAGGGTGGAGATATGTGTGGCTGACATCTGTTTAACAAAGCAGTAGCAGGCAGTGGTAAACCGATGAAGATGGGGTTGCTCTATATTTAGTCTTTCGCTATTTCCAAACAACACCAACGTAAAATCAGTTTCACTACAGCTTAGTAGAAAAACTGATATATAAATTGGGAAGTCGTCTGTTAATTTTTCGAGAAACAGGTTGCGAATCGCATTCAGAGACAAACATGTGCTTAAGATGTGTTCCAGTAGGTCACATAAGTCACATAAGCAGCAGACATAGTCAGGGGGCAGATCTCAAAAAGAGCCTCTTTATTGACCCCCTAAACTTTTTTGTTAAAAGCAGGAAACATAGTGGATCTTATTGCCCTGTATGTACTTAGTCAGGCTAGGTATGTTTCCACCTTGAATTTTTCCGTTTAATGAAAAGATGGCTGCCAATCCAGGATGGCCGCCAAAAAAGATAATTTAAGTATACAAATTTAATATCAAATCAACCACTTAACGTTTTTAATTGAATTTTGGTGTTTGATTAATTAAATATTTATACTAATTTTCCATGATTAAACATTGGTTGTAAAATTCAATATGGCCGCCATTTTCAAGATGGTCGTCTTATAATCATCGCACTGCATTTCAAATCAAATACAACAAAGGACGTCATTTTTATGACAAAAAACCAATGTATTGTATTTAATATATATGTACTTAGTAAGGCTAGGTATGTTTCCACCTTGACTTTTTCCGTTTAATGAAAATATGGCTGCCAAATCCAAGACGGCCACCAAAACAGATAATTTTAAAATTAAAATTCAATAACAAATTAACCGCTTAACCCTTTTAGTTGAAATTTGGTATTTGATCAATTGAATATTTTTACTAATTTTTCATGAACAAACTGTGGTTGTAAAATTCAAAATGGCCGCCATTTTCAAGATGGCGGACTTATAATCACCGCCCTGCATTGTTTTAATACAATAAACCAATATATAGAATTTGTTTATATATATATTTACTAGTCAACTGGCTCCTTCAAAATGTTTTTACGCCAGGATGATTCACATCCACAAACAACTGTGCAGTAGAATGTGTTTTTCACAATAATTAAGCGGCACAAAGATTCAACAATTCCACATTCATAA
The DNA here is from genome assembly GCA_021292105.1 of Anadara kagoshimensis. Classification (NCBI taxonomy): domain Eukaryota; kingdom Metazoa; phylum Mollusca; class Bivalvia; order Arcoida; family Arcidae; genus Anadara; species Anadara kagoshimensis. The sequence continues at coordinate 30,939,678 of CM037872.1, read as the reverse complement.
ATATTGGAGGTCAATTTCCCAACTACTAACAAGAGTTTATGGTAGTTTTTACAGAAGAAATAAACACAGCTTCCAAACCATTTCTTGATAATTAATGTGTTTAATGTGCATGACCAGAACGTATCTTGTAACGTGGCAATGGCAGAACATATGACAGTGAAGTTCATGAAGATTTCGTTGAGATTTGGTAGTTTGATGTAGATTACAAACAAAGGAGTCTACACTTGATAACAGCATTGTCGAAATTTTTATCGTGTATTCAGAAGCTTTCAGTTCAGAGTTTTCAAGCTCTGTAATTTGTTTGAACACTTCCCATGCTAAAAACTCAATCACTGTCTGTTGATCAAATACCAAGCGATCTAAATGTTTTTCTTCTGATATTTCTTACTGACTCCTGGAAATTTCGGTTTCTTATTTGTTCTAGTACTCACTTACACCCTACTGTTTAGTTGTGAAACAAAACCAAGAGAATACAAACATCTGGTCATTATCCGTTATTCTATCTATCTCACTCAGCATGAAGAACAAGTCTTGAGTCTGCCTATTTATGGTTTGCACAAAAACCTGATGTATCACACACTGTACTTGAGAATGTAGTATTTGGATTCGCAACCCTCCACTAACCATCTACTAGTGCTTTTCCTGCTCAACTCATTTGATATAAAACTAGTGAATTAAGCCTTATTCTCTCCCGAATTTATAAAATTGTTCAAATTCAACGTGGAATTGCATCTCTCTTCTGCATTCTTTAAATCTGTTGATATAACGGTGTAAACTGCTAACAAATGAATTGATGATGCAGGGATAGTGCAAGCCTTGGCCCTTATAAAGTTTAATGGCGTCTCAAAGTTCCATGTTTCTTTCATTCATAAAAAGTTTGGGGTGCTCAATTACCCTTCCAGGTCACTTGTTCTCACTTCCCTGGTGGGTGTTTGTGTTTTAAACTTGATTCGAAAGTTTCAAGATTTTTACTTTGCTTCATAATTGTGATTTTGACATGGAATGGTATGTTTGTTTTAAATTTATTCTTTTTGTCTGGTTCAAGCCTTTATAAAAGCAAATAATCTGCTCTAACACTATTTTCTAAAACGATACTTTGTGGTTGCTGCGAGACAACCTTCAATGTGCATATTGTGGTTTTTCAATGCTATGAACCAATGCCGTACCATATATTATCGTTCAGGTCTTTATATTTTTCAGGAGAATATGGAAGTTCAAAAATCAAAACAATAATAGCTAAATAATACCATTGTGCCAATGAAAGCAGGAAGAGGTGATAGTGATAGCGATATACTGGACAAAAAGAAGTAACTGTATTCTAACTAATATCAGGTAGTTTATGACCAATCAACAAACATCTGGGCCATTATAAAGAGCATGAAATTCGTAATTATCATTCGGAAAGCAAAAATGCCCAAACCTTTGACAAATTTGTAGATTTGCAGATAGCACAAAGTGTCATTTCAGGAATAGTGATAGAGTAGATATTTTATTGATTGATATTTTGAGCATTCTATAAAGTCTGACAAGAAACAAAAATAAAAAACAAACACAACAACTCATCCATAAATCACAATCATAAAGCATTAAAACCAGTAAGAACTGGTAAGAATAATAATTATTCGATTTAAAGAATAATACATGTACTGCAGAATAGAGATGGAAAGTTGAAAATTGGAATAATTCAATATACATATGGAATAAAGAATGAAGTGAATTTGTTAGTTTTATATCAAATGAGATAAAGGATATATGGCAAGCAGTTGATGGTTAGGTTAGGGTTTTTTGGGTGCAAATACTACATTCTTTGGTTGATGGCGAGGTGAGCAAACCAAAAAGAGGCAGACACAAGAATTGTTCTTTGTGCCAAAGAAGCCAAAAGAAACAGATAATGGTCAGACGTTTATCCTTTGTATCGATGCAGATGTTTTTGTTATGGTCTTTTACAATTAATGTTTTGGAAATAAAAGATTGTTATTCAATCCTGTATTTATAGCTGTTAAATTGTTAAACCGGGGAAATGAGTTATATTCTGATCATACTTATATAATAGGTATAAGGGATATAATTATAGTATATATTGCTGCAAGGTGCTTGTAGATGTTGATCATGTTGCTGTTGGACCTATTTGAATATTTGAATGAGCGAAATGACTTTTTTATTGCAGAAGTCAAAAGTCATAGCTATAACATTGAATCAAATGATCTTTATTGAAAACTTGAAAAATGTTTCGGCTTCGTTTAAATTACATAAAATAAGTTTAAAGAGCTGTATGGTGATTATAAGTCGGCCATCTTGAAAATGGTGGCCATATTGAATTGAAAAATTAGTATAAATATTTAATTGATCAAATACCAAATTTCAACTAAAAAGGTTAAGCGGTTGATTTGTTGATTTGAATTTGAATTTCAAAATTATCTGTTTTGGTGGTTGGATTTGGCAGCCATATTTTTTCATTAAACGGAAAAAGTCAAGGTGAAAACATATCTAGCCTAACTAAATACATATGTATTAAATACAATACATTGGTTTTATGTCATAAAAATGACGTCCTTTGTTGTATTTGATTAAAAATGCAGCGCGATGATTATAAGTCAGCCATCTTGAAAATGACGGCCATATTGAATTTTACAACCAATGTTTATTCATGTGAATTTAGTAAATTTAGTATAAATATTTAATTGATGAAATACCAAATTTCATCTAAAAAGATTGAGTGGTTGATTTGATATTGATTTTTTATACTTAAACTATCTTTTTTTGGCGGCCATCTTGGATTGGCATCCATATTTTCATTAAACGGAAAAATTCAAGGTGGAAACATACCTAGCCTGACTAAGTACATATAGCGCAATTAGATCCACCATGTTTCCTGCTTTTAACAAAAAAGTTTAGGGGGTGTCATATTTTTGGGATCTGCCCCCTGACTAACATTGACACTATGTTGTGGAGGCACAGTCCAACGTTTTGAGACGAATCTTGCTACCTGTAGTTCCTTGTTGTTGGACGGATATTTCCAAACAAGCGACGGTTTTATAGAGGAGTGAAGATGGTTAAATCTACTGAAACTGTCATCGTTGGTAACTCTCTGAAGCCAAAGTGTAGATTCTCGACCGTATACAGCTGTGTTAACAATTTGTTTCCATTGTATTTTGGTGGGAATAATCTGTTCTTTTACGAAGAGTTTCAGGTGGTCATATAACAAGTACTTCTGTATTAATCCGCTAATTATATCCAGAATAAAGCCAGTCATGTTACTATTGTTGGAAGCGGTCATCAAGTCCAATTCTTAAGTTGTCATGGAAATGGTCTTGCAACAATGGATACATGAAGTGCCAACTATCATAGCCCAAACTTAAATAAAAGGAACGATGATTATCTGTTAACACTTGTGAACAGACTAGGGTTAATTGATTGGAGTTTCAAGGATATTTCACTTATATTGAGACGTAACCAGCTACAGGTGAAGTGGCAAAAATTTTGACCTCGGCAGTGCACTCGGGGCAATGTGCAGGGAGGGTTCTTTAGCGTGCTATGCCTGCCGTGACCTCGGTCATCAGGTATCGTGGTCTCTTTGGAAGGACCCCGTCACTTTCATTTCTAAATGCGGAGTGCTTGTGAAAAGAACGGCCACTACCTTTTATCAAGTCTTGATCAAACCCCGACCGGGCCTTAAACCCACGAACTCTCACATACGGAGTGAACTAGGAGTGGCGTAATGGTGTTTTACACCCCAGTCAAAATACTTTGCACTTACTATTGTAGTAATGCTGTCACGGAATAGTGGCTGAGGCGGGCAGTTCTGGGATAGTGACTGAGGCTGGCAGTTCTGGGATAATTACTGAGGTGTGCAGTTCTGGGATAGTGGTCGAGGCAGGCAGTTCTGGGATAGTGACTGAGGCAGGCAGTTCTGGGATAGTGACTGAGGCGGACAGTTCTGGGATAGTGACTGAGGCGGTCAGTTTTCGGATAGTGGCTGAGACGGGCAGTTCTGGGGCGGACAGTTCTGGGATAGTGACTGAGGCGGACAGTTCTGGGATAGTGACTGAGGCGGTCAGTTTTCGGATAGTGACTGGGGCGGTCAGTTTTCGGATAGTGTCTGAGGCGGGCAGTTCTGGGATAGTGACTGGGGCGGTCAGTTCTGGGATAGTGGAAGAAACTAGAATACCATGAGAAAACAACTGCCCTTCAGCAAGCGGACTGACACGCTTTCTCCTAGCATTTCTTTTGGCGGACATGTAATCTTATCCAGAACTCCATGAGAAAACATCTGCCGTTCGGCAGACTGACTGACCGTAACGCTTTCTAATTTCACCACGTTGGGCTGACGTATATATAATCTTATCAGTTAGGTTTGAGACGCCCGACCACATGAGAAAACAACTGCCCTTTGGCAGGCAGACTGGTAAACTTTCTCATTTCACCACTTTTGGCGGACAAATGATGATTATTATTCAGGTGTGAGACTCTTGATTTTAAACGGAAGGGATTCTTGATCTAATGACAAAGTGGTCTCAAGTTTTGGGGATCCCGACCATGGATAGACACAAGCACTAATGACAAAAGTGGTTCCATTTGCGGAACCCTGGGTCCAATGAATTAAAAAGTATTTTTTATAATGGATTAGCAATCCAAGCCTGAGAGACAACTCGCACTTATTTATACATGTACATCAAATTATTCAGCAAGTGTGGCAGGCATAGAGAGATTTAAATCATACCAGAATTACTTTGGCATAATCAATGCAACTTTAAAAAAAAAAAGAAAGATCGAAATATTTAATACATTTTAAAATGGTATATACAACATGCACATGTATATTATAATTTTAGTATGCATTTTTTTTATTATTCACATATAATTAATACACATTATGTTTTAAATAAAATTGTATGAAATTAGCAAATACAACAACAACAACAACAATAACAATAATAATAATAATGATAATAATAAACAAAAACTGGGATGTCAGGTTTAACATCGTGATCTGTAGGATCCCGAGCAATAGTCTGTCTTCGGTAAACACCGTCGGTTAAAATGTGCTGTCTTCGAAGTCCGCGTGGTATAAAGTTATATAATGAATGTACTTTTAATAAATATGTCAGTAGTGTGACAGCGTTTTTTTTCCCCTAAACTTGTGACTTAGTCTCAGTGAACAGGATTATTGTATTTTCAATAGAGTTGATCACAGGGAAATTTATCAAGGTATGTTTCTTGTTTTATTTCAATGTGTTGATATTGCCGTATATCATTCTTTGAATCTTATATTAAACCTTCAAAAAGTGCTTAAAGAAAATATGACAGTATGTATAAGTCGCGATGACCACGATGTAAAACCTGACCATGCGTTTCGACAATGTATGCATAGAAACTGTTTAATCATCGAGTTGTAATTTCTTACAGATTTACCCCTCTTATACAATTACATGTGCTTTTTTAAAGAACAAAATGATATAGGAGAGAGAGAGAGAGAGAGAGAGAGAGTACTGTTTGCAAGCACTAATTAAAATATTATTTTTTGTCCGTAACTAGTATGCAATTTTGATCATGTTCGATGTTAAAAATAGTCTTTTGTTTGAATATGAGAAATATAGCGACTTGGTTCGACTATTTAAATTCAACTTTTGAATATGCTTTAATTAAATTTTCAATTGCCATGCCATTTTTCCCCAATTTTTACTATTTATCCGTTTCTCTTATAAAAAAAAACTATAAAAATACAAAAATGTAACTTTTAAAAGACAATAACTCCAAAATGATTAGTCAGATATTTTTTGAAATCTCCCATGTACTTCTATTTTTCATGCTGATTATTTTTGCATCAATACATTTTATCTATCTCTAACAATTTTAATGAAAATAGCCGAAACAACAAAAATCACAAAAAGTATGACATTTCAGGGGCAATAACTCCAACATGGATGATCATATCTTTATGAAACTTGCTTATCAGTTAGATCTTGTCATGTTGATCATTTTTCCAATTTATACTCTTTATTTATCTCTAATAATTCTCAAGAAAATAATCAAAAGCTATGAAAATATGTAAAAAAAAAAAAAAAAAAAAGAACTTTAAGGTGCAATAACTCCTAAATTGTCTATCAGATATTTATAAAACTTCATTCATAGCTAGAATTTGTCACGCTAATCATTTTTGAATTGAAAAAAAAATATATATCTTTAGTAACAGCTTATTAGTTAAAGTCTGTCCCAAGCCATTAGGCCCATCAGGCCGGAGCTTATCCCGGTTTCCGTGGCGTTAAGCGACTGAGAGTACAAGACTCTCCCCTGAATGGGACGCCGGTCCATCGCAGGGTTAACCCCCAGCATTTTGCTGGTACTCATTTATTTTTCAGCTGAGTGAACTGGAACAACGTGAAATTAAGTGTCTTGCTCAAGGACACAAGACATCGCCTGGTCCAGGGATCAAACCCACGACCTTCGAATCATGAGTCCAACGCCTTAACCACTAGGCCACGCGCTTCCACAAGTAACAGCTTATATACAGCCAAAAACTCAAAGGTCGAAATTTAGGCCATGGCCTTTGACCTTGACTTCATTTCGACGGCCATGTAAAAAGAACATCAAATCTAAAAGCCCATGTCATTATCTTTACAAGTACACTGTAGTCAAGATATAGCAATTTAAAGATGTTTTCAAAAATTGCAAATTTAACGCAAAAACGCGTAACCCATTTTTCAACCAAATTTCACGAAATGAACCAACTTTAAGATGTAGAATCCAAATATTACATCAGTTTTTGCCTCCAATGCGCGGTTCAAGAGAAGATTTTTTAGGTTTTGTCTATTTTTTAGTAACAGCGGCCATCTTGGATACTTGTTCGTTATGATTTGAACAAACTATAGTAAGACTCTGTCAAGGACCTTCCACAGCAAATTTGGTTTCAGTTGGCCCAGTAGTTTCGGAGGAGAAGATTAAAGTTTACTAAAGGACGCACGTCTTTCGCCATGACATGGGCGCACATGGTCTTGCCAGATGAGCTAAAAACCCACTGGAAATCAGCCTTGAAAACATATATTCATCTATTTGTAAAACCCTGAATCGTGATACATTAATAGATATTTTTCATTATAAAGTAAAAGCATACCAGAGTTAAGATTTGAAATAGAAGTTTGCTATTGCTGTGTCATGTGCTACTGACTTTTGAATGTATTATTTCATAAAAATTCAAAAGTAACACGTCAGCTAAAATATGTTACAATTAGAATTAAATTGCTTGAGATTATTTCACGTTTTTTTGTCAATTCAATGAAAATTGTCAATAATTATACGTTTTCAGTTAGGTTAAGTGTTCAGAAACAATATTTAAATGACCGTTTACCTATTTATTCTTTTAAGATGCAGATCTGTCTGGTAACCGATAATAAGACTTTTGGGAAATGTAATTAAAACAGGAATTCTTTATCTTTTAGAATATATAAGGTTTTCAGGCTGAAAAAATGCGCTAAAAACCAAACACCATTTATTTGTAAGTCTTGAATACCAGTACAAGGGATAAGATTGAAATGGAGATTTTTTATTATAAGACCATAGATATACACAATTTTGATTGAGCTAAAAATTATATTGCTGAAATATTTAACAGCAAAAGTTTAAGTTGTATCAAATTATTTCTTTTTTTTTTATTTTTGTGTTAATTCCTGTTAGATATATGCATTTGTGGTTCATGAACCTCAAATCAATATTTTAATGATTTTCTTCTAATTTTGCATTAATATTCCGTTGCCATAGTAACCAATATCTGACTAAATCGATGAAACAAAGACTAAGTCGTATGCTTCTTGATAATATTTGACAAAATTAATGCAAAACTGAAAAAAATGCAGTGAAATTTATTTATGATAATTTCAATATAATCAAGGGGTTTAGACAACAGTTTCCATTTACAAAAAAATCACGACAAAAATTCGTGTAGCATCTTTACAAAAATCCCATAACAACACAGTGCGTGAAAAAAAGGGACACGCCTCTGACAAGGGTTTTCGCTCATTCGAACGCAGAAAAAACACACATGCGCATAGTCTGTCAATAAATCTCGCTCGAGCACACATGCGCAAGTATACATTTGGACACAGCCAATATTCAGGAAAGGGATGACAGGTTTCGAATCTAGCTAGTTGTTTACATTTCAGTGACAAAAAATACGACAGAGTTGGTGTCGCGTGTTTTCCATCAATTTTTGTCAAATGCTACATTAATTTTATCGCCAAAAACGTATTCTTTCTTTGCGAAATGGAACCTCAACATTACAGTCTCCCCCCTAATAAAACAATAAAGTGGTCAAAAATTGCCCCTGGCAAGTAGATCCGGGTACTCTTGAACATTTTTACAGGTAGTGATCACAACTTGAAAGAACAGGTAAGTAAAAGCATGTGTTTTTTTTATTGTGGTCCCCCGATCAAGGCTGCGAAGGAAAGTGAACATGTGGATGTCTATTCCTTCAAACTACAGTGTAAAACCAATTTTAAAAGTATTGTCAATTCGTTGTTTAAATCGATTTCGAGAATTTTTATTTTTTTAATCGGGGAAAGGAGTTGGGAGTATAAGAGCCGATTTCGGCCCCATCTCAGAATTGATTATTATGTTTATATTTTGAAGTTCCCCATTTACTCTAATCAAAAACAGTTCATTTTAAATAACATGACGTCATGGGTGTCAATAGCGAGGCCCCAAAAAGGGGCACTTATTTACGGCGAAATAATTTTTTTTCCGTATTTCAGGGCTACATAAAATTTAATTACAATAAAACCAATATTTACAATCAAACAATCAAAATACATTTGTAACACTGTACCTTGCTAAAGTGTATTTCTAACCTATTAAGGATTATGAATATTAGAGAAACAATGTTGTGTTAATTTAAGTCAGATTTTCACAATTTCCCCCTTAATGGTGCCCCAAGGGGACATAATCCTTTCATTTGTGCAAATCTGAAAGGCCCTCATATAGACATTACTGCCAAATATTTGTAGTTTTGGAGGAGTTGATTAAAACAGAGACATATATTATATGTCTCTGATTAAAATGTGAAAAGTTTACACACGACGGACGACGAAGATAGGGCGACGGACGAAGATAGATGACAAAAGCTCAGATGAGTTAAAAAAATGGTCTAAATTCACAACCGCAACTGTCGGCGCGGGGGGGGGGGGGGATAGGTTTAGTAGATCAAAATGGCAAATGTTTCCTACCACTAAAGTTTTTTATAGGAAAATCGGCTGCCGAAATTTTCATGTAGTTTCGTTTTTCTTCGCTATTGATTTAAGAATTTTTAAGAATTTTCTATTGTTTTCTAACACCCACTCTTTCAATCCATATACTTGTTTTTCCCGTACCTTGCAAAACGCAAAAATGGAAGGTTGATTTAATAGATGTATAAGATGGCGACAGGTGAGGACGTGAGTCCACTTCAGTCCAAAAAATGTCGTGGTAAATCAACCTAAACATGAATAACTCTCCCACAAATGGATAACGTTGTTGTTAAACATGATGGTGATGCATCAGATGAAAAAAACCCGAAAAAAAGAAAACGTAAGAAGAGTAAACCCAGTAAAATTGTGAAACAAAGGAGTGAAGGTACGAAAAATATAAACAATAACAATAACAAGACATTGAACGCAAGTACCCCCGTAAAGGATCAACACAATATACAAGAAATGAGCAATAATTCTCCTACACAATATCCAATGTTTTCACAAGATACAAGTTACACGCAGATGATGAACTCGCCCACATCAACAGTGCAGCATATGCAACATGTGCACAATATGCAACCTAATATGATAAACAACTACCCCCAAAGCGCCCCTAGTTTTCAAGGTGGCCACGGTCAAGCGATACCGTCCTGGGTGAGTGAGTTGTTCGCACGTATGGAAATCATGGACAAAAAATTATCAGCGTTGGACTCCATCCAATCGAGTGTAGATAATATTAAAAGTCAATTAAACTCCGTGGAAAAAGAAACTAAAAGACTAGATGAAAAAATAAATGAAATAGAAATAAGTACAATATCTATCAGTAACTTTTTCGATGACCAAAAGAAATCTGTCGATAGTTTAAATACTACAGTTAAGAATATGACCAAGAAAATAAATGATCAGTCAGCTGGCCTTGATAAAACTCTCACTGACATTAAACATGAAAATGACAAACTTAAAGAGAGCATAACTGATTTACAGATGAGGTCCATGCGCGATAATCTGGTCTTCTTCAACATAGATGAAGCGTCAGGAGAAAACTGTATAGATACCATTTATAGATTCTGTGAAAAAGAGTTAGAAATTGAAAATGTTACAGACATTAAAATCGATCGGGCCCATAGATTGGGAAAGAAAATGGACAAAAAACCAAGACCAATTGTTGTTAAGTTCAACTTCTATGGGGATCGAGAACGCATTCGCGCGCTGGGCAAAGAAAAACTGAAAAATAAAAAGTATGGGATCGCGCAACAAGTACCAAAAGAAGTTAGAGAGAAGCGTAAAGTTCTACAACCAGTGTACGACGACTTATTACAAAAAGGAGGGAAACCTTATTTCAAAGGTGACAAACTGTTCATGAACGGTAAAGAATATAAAAGCGCAAAAAATTAACAATGCGGAGAATATCTCAAATGTTTAACATGGAATGTCAACGGACTTCGAAATAAATCAACAGATAGTGACTTTTTATCGTTTATAAGTGATTACGATCTTCTTTTATTCTGTGAAACATGGTTAAGAAAGAATGAGTCCGTTGACTTAACCGGATTTGAAAGTGTGTGTTATGTAAATAGAAGTGAAAACGTAGGACGTAGAAATGAAGGTGGACTTGGTGTATACTGTAAAGCTAAAGTTAAGAAAGGTGTAAGTATAGACAAAAGGGGTCTTCCCGATTCTCCCACTTTTAATTACTGGTAAATATAAACATTGGTCTTAACTGTTGTTTTAGTAATTATAGTCTATTTCCTTATCCTTCATTTACCTGGATTTTATGTTAATATAATTTGTATTTGCATTTTTTAACGTAAAAAATAAATGAAAATGAAATTTTAAAAAATACCTGTTATTATTATTTTTATTATAAATATTATTATTATTATTATTATTATTATTATAGCACTAACTTATGAATCTTGATTATAATTGGAGCCAGCCAAATAACACTGATCAGCCGTAATTTTTATAAAAGTTAAATGTAAAAAATATTAAAAAATGGGTCAAAGGCTCAATGGTTGTTTTTTTTTTTTTTTTTTTTTTTTTTTTTTTTTATTTCTATTTAATGGTTGTAAAGTGTGGAAGAAATTTTAAATAATTACACAAAGCAAGGTACACAAGTTTTTTTTTTTTAATACTGCACAGAAAGTCATGAAAAATGGAGAATAGGTCCAACAATGACAATATATATATATATGAAAGAGTAATACAACAAGTATATATATGTATTAGAAAAATCTCAATCATTTAACATTTTCTAAAGCTACAGTAAATTGAAAAAATGTGCACCAGAAACTTTACATTGGAATGGACTGGACGAGACCTTTTTTTCAAACTCTGGAGAACAATGCCATTAAGTCAGGTGCACATCTTTGATAATCTTTTGATATATACAGTACAAAGTAACTAAGTTTCAAAGTCTGGGAAAATGGGGGAAAAATCCCGAAATATTTCCAAAAAGTCAGTTGCACATCTTCAATATTTACAGAAACTTTCTGTGAAGTTTCAAGGTTTTTGATTGAAAACTGTAAGAGGAGTTGAGTTCACAAAGTAGGTACTCCCAGTTCAAAAACTTGCTAAAAAGTGACTAAGTTTCAAAGTCTGGAAAAATGGGGAAAAAATATTTCCTTAAAGTCAAGTGCACATCTTCAATATAGGAACATTCTGTGAAGTTTTAAGGTTTTTGGTTGAAAACTAGATGGAGTTGAGTTCACAAAGTTGGTACCCTATTTTAAAACAGACTATATTCTTAATCCTATTGTTTTAATTGTATATCTAAGGGATTATAATTCTATAGGTAATTAAAAGTGGGAGAATCGGGAATGAACCAGACAAAACGGTACAGAATGGTATTATAGTGTTAAAACTTGATAAAACGTTTTTTGACTTTGATAAACACATGTATATATGTTTAGTTTATATCCCCCATGTTAAATCACAATATTATAAATTTGTTGATTTTGATTTCTTTGATACTTTGATTAACTTATCAAGTGAGTATGAAGGTAAAGGTCATTTCTTCATAACTGGAGATATGAACGGTAGAGTCGGACAAATAGATGATTTTGTTAGTGAAAACAACTTGGATAGATTTTTAAATACAGTTCCGGAGAAGTCAAGTGATGATATACCCATTAGACATTCAAATGACAATGTACTAAATGAACATGGTAAAAATATAATACATTTGTGTAAAACAACAGGTTTAAGAATAGTAAATGGTCGCCTTGATGGTGACACAACAGGTAAATATACATTTTGTAATGCAAATGGTAAAAGCTTAATTGACTATTTATTAACATTTACATGTAGTTTTAATTTATTGAAATCATTTGATGTTTTAGGTTTCAGCGAATTCTCAGACCATGCCCCGTTATGTTTCTCCTTAGCATCGCATACGACCGATAGCATTGGTAAAAACGCACCGAAGAAGTTCATTCAGTGGGACGAGAACAAGAACAACACCTACATAGACTCTGTAGTAAATATACTTCCAGATATGACGATTCTTGTGGATAACCTAGGTAGAAATACGGACATAAACTCGTGTGTTACAAAGTTATCAGATATGATTTATACAACATGTTTTAGCGTTTTCGGTCGGGAGCATAGTACGCGTACAGATATTAACTGCAATATCTCAAAAACGAACAATGAGTGGTTTGATGCTCGATGTCGACGGTACAAGAAACGGTTTAATTCAGTGCGAAATGAATTTAATAGAAATCCTAGCGATTTTAACAGAATTAACTTTATTAATGAGCGCAACTTGTATAATAAAGTAAAACGCTCAGCGAAACTAAAGTACATGAAACGAAGGAGTGACGAACTGTTATTATTATCTAAAACAAACCCACGCAAATTTTGGCAGTCAGTTAAACAGAGACGAAGTCAAAACTGTCCCGTTAAATTGGACGAGTTTTTCAATTTTTTCAAGGAACTTCTAGGTGAACAGTCTCTGGATACAAACAGTGCCATCAAAGATATTATAGAGCAACCGTTACCACAAAACTATATAGAGGAACTAGACTGTCACTTTACCGAATCAGAAATTTTAAGTGTAATAAAGAAATTAAAACATGGAAAGAGTTCAGGGTTAGACAATTTATTGCCCGAAATGTTTATATTAGTTGCCGAACTATTAGTACCAATTCTATGTAAACTTTTTAATTTCATGTTAGAGACTTGTGAATTTCCGGATAGTTGGACCAATGGAATTGTAGTACCTGTGCTGAAAAAGGGTAATCTAGAAGATCCAAATAATTATCGCCCAATAACATTAATTAGTGCATTTTCCAAAATATTTTCATCTTTAATCAATGAACGACTATTAGCCTGGGCTGAGTCATGTGATAAACTTTGTGATACCCAGTTCGGTTTTAGACCAGGGAAATCCACAGTTGACGCTATTTTCGTATTACACGGTATTATCACACATGCCCTGAGTCAAAAGGAGAAGGTATTTTGTGCCTTTATAGACTTTAAAAAGGCGTTCGATCGTGTCGATAGACGGTTACTATGGTACAAACTCGGAATTAGTGGATGTAGCACTCGAATGGTAAACCTCATAAAGTCAATTTACGCTAAAGTCAATATTTGTGTAAGAAGTAATGGACAGTATTCTGATTTTTTCCATAATTTTGTCGGGGTCAAACAAGGAGAACCATTATCACCATTGTTGTTTTTATTCTTTATCAACGACCTAATGGATGATTTATACACCGAAAATAAAGATATTATGGATATCGATGGGTTTTTTATCTTCCTAATACTCTTTGCAGATGACACTGTATTATTTGCCAAATCACAATGTGCACTGCAAAGTTTGTTAGATAAACTTTTTATATATTGCGACAAATGGAAAATCGATGTGAACGTTGATAAAACCAAAACTGTAGTATTCCAAAACGGTTGGCGTAAATTCGATCACCATTGGAAATTTGGTAAGGAAATATTAGAAAATGTTGACTCTTATGTTTACCTCGGGATCGTGTTATATCGCAATGGAAAGTTCAATTTTACTCAGAAAAGACTGTCCGAACAAGGTTCCGCGGCCCTATATGGATTATTAAACTCTTTCAAATCAAATTATATGTCAGTCAAGCAGAAATGTGACATGTTCGACGCAATGTGTTTACCGGTTGTATGCTATGCTTCGGAAATTTGGGGCTTCCATAGAGCTCCGAATATAGATCTTGTACATAATAAGTTTTGTAGGTTTGTGATGCATGTAAATAAATCTATGCCCACTGATGCTATGCTAGGAGACTTAGGCCGAGTGCCACTATACATTAAACGCAAAGAACGTTTAATAAAATACTGGTTTAAAATATTATCCCAGAGCAGGGATAGCATCATTTATAAAGTATATATTATGTTGTTACATGACTCAAATAATGGTAAAAAAAATTGGGTGTATAATATAAAAAATCTAATATGTAGTTTAGGGTACTCGGAATGTTGGTATCATCAAAATCCCAACTTTATCAATATTAATATAATTATACAAAGGTTGCATGACCAATATATACAGCAGTGGCAACAATCTGTTCATAGCAAATCCAAGTTAAGCTTATATAAACATATCAAAACCAGTTTTAGCATGGAATTCTACGTAAACTTTTTATTTCAAAGTCATTCCAGCTTATTGGCACAATTAAGAAGTGGTTGCTTAAAATTAAATGTTGAAACTGGTAGATACCAAAGTTTAGACAGACATCTTCGTATATGTGAATGTTGTAACATGAATGTAACAGAGGACGAATATCATTTTGTTCTTGTTTGTCCTGTCTATAGGAATATAAGACTACAGTATTTGCCATTATATAAACCACTGGCCTAATATACATAAACTCCATCATATACTAAGTTCTAGCTCACCGTCATTGCTTATTAAATTATCCAAATATGTTTTCCACGCATATAAATTAAGAAATCAAATTGTTGCTAATATATCTTACTGAATGTTCTACCAAGTCATGTATTCTAATGTTTTTGTATATCTGTATCTGTATATGTTATTTATTCTGCCGCTATCTTTATCATTGTATTTTATGTTTGTGCTATAAGCTTTGTGTAGCTTGATGCAAATAAAGTTATGTTATGTGATTTCAGTCATAAATGACAACAAGAGGCCCAATGGGCCTGTATCGCTCACCTGGTAAGCATGCGCCTGAAGACACTCAGAGGATTAAGTTTGTTAATATTTCATTTATACTTTTCACTGAAAATGGAAACATATTTGACAGCAAATCCCGTTACATATGTTAATTGGCTATCTATCTAGTTTCTGTGTACCAACAAAATCGGCCCATAAATAAATCCACACTGACTAATAATAGGTTTTTGCTATTTTTAGTAACAGCGGCCATATTGGATATTGGTGGATTATGCCGGACATAATTTTTTATCTTTATCCAGCAAGAACCTCTCGCGCCAAATTTGGTTTAAATTGGTTCAGTAGTTTCAGAGGAGAAGATTTTTTAAGAAAAAGTCTTAAAACCCATATTTGCATATTACTCTAATATTGTGTAAACGAAAAATTTGACAGCAAATCCCATATCATATGTTAAGTGGCTATCTATCTAGTTTCTGTGTACCAACAAAATCGGCCCATAAATAAATCCACATTGACTAATAATAGGTTTTTGATATGTTTAGTAACAACGGCCATATTGGATATTGGTCAATTATGCCGGACACAATTTTTAATCTTTATCTTGCAAGGACCTCTCACCCGAATTGGTTTAAATTGGTTCCGTAGTTTCAGAGGAGAAAATCCAAGTTTACGCACGGACGGACGCACGCTTTGCCATACCATAAGCTCACGTGGCTTTGCCAGGTGAGCTAAAAATGACCTTATAACAAAATCCTGTCACTGGCCTGGATTATACAATTTTGTTTGTAATGATGCACATCCAGTGGCGAGTCAAAATTATTTCGCTCGTATCGAGATATTCAGTTCTGGTACTAAATCTGAGTATCCAAAGAAAACCAACTAACTTTGAAACCAAGCATTTTCACATCAGGTCCTCGAGATTCAACCAAATGCTGAGAGAAGTAAGCCGTTGGATATGCGATTAATCGGCCGCCTAACGAATCACAACTTCAAATGATAATAAGAAAAGTGTTATTTAACGGCATTGTTAGTTGGTTGTTATTGATTGATTAAATAGTGTTTGAAATCCAGTCAAAATTATCTAACTGATATAGAGAATTTTAGTTTTGGGAGGGAGGGGTGGGTTTCTTCATGAGACGGCCGCAACAGCAATGCGCATGTTGGTTTCTTTAGCCGTGACACGGGGTATAGGTTTTAAGGTCTCCTTGGGACCCAACATTTCTTAATGCCGATGTTTGGCGAAATAATAGTCACTACCTAGTCAGACTTGATAGGTTTCGAACCCCGAATTCTCATATACGGAGTGACCACCGAGATACCGTATTTGTCTTCTTATAAAGACTAGTGACATCTTAAAAATCATATTTCAAGTTTACGATGGCCGCTTGTATATGAGGACCACTTTTGCAAGTTTTATGAAGTGGTCTTTACATTCGGGTTTGATTCTATAAATACCATGTGTATGTAGTTACTTCCTGTGGCAGTTGACTGGTGAATTTTGTTTTATGTAATCCATTTGGTACAATATAAGACTGAATCGCCCTTTCATTCTTAAAATCATCATTACATGTTTTCACTTTTTTACTTCTAATACTATTGCAAAGTTGATAAGCAAAATACTTTACCTGATCACATTATTCGAGTGGAGTGAAGTAATGTTGCATTACGCCCAAGTCATGTTTATTTTGCTTTTAGCAAGGTGATAAGTTCTGGATGTTTGGGGAAACCGGAATGTCCGGAGAAAGCAAATACCTTCGCCAAGCGAACTGAAAACGTTACGAGTTTGATTCTAAAATTTTGGGTGAAAAACGTTGCAAGTCCACTCGACCCCTGATCACCGACGCAACATCGATCATAAGCACATTGCACAGTGAAACTGATGAACACTTTGTATAACAGCTCGACTGAAAGTCGGAAAATACTGAACACAAAATATCTAATTAAACATTTTTATACACCCCCGGGGACATTTGAGCGAATATTCAGCTTTTTCTTTCTCCGCCCTCCATACTGGAACAGAAAATAGATTTAAAATATTAAAACTGTCGCTCAAATGTCCTCTATGAGTTTTTTTTAATTTGCGCTCAAATGTCCTGCGCCCATACGGGTACCGAAACGAAGGGGTTATACTGGAATCACATGTCTGTGTGTATGTCCGTCCGTGGACAAAACGTCCTTCCGGAATTTAAATACGTTAAATCCACATATTCTTAAACTATACACACATATAAGGCTCATAAGAACCTGTGCAATTATCAGTTTTATCGGATCTATATATTTTCCAGACTTAGAATTGCTAACATTGAAAATTTGGCCATACATACAATTTGTCAGGTAATTTATTTATTTAATTAACAAAATATGCAGTAGATATTAAACATCATAAGAACCTATGCATTTATGATTATAAATTGAGTTTTCCTGATATTATGCACAGATGTTAAGTATTATAAGAGCATGTGTACCAGAGATTATCCGTTGGTACGCATATATTTTATTCAATTATGAATTATTTGCAAATTCCAGGCATTGAACTCCTGAAAAATAATTTTAACATAATTTATCATAAAAACCCATCAAAGACGATCAAATTTCTCCATCAACAATTGGGAGGGGTATTAGTCGAGTTTGCAGACAGTTCTAGTTCTTTCAAACACGGTCTAATATTTGACCCCTGTTTTGTATATTTAGAAAGATGTTACGGACGTAGTAGAAGACATGCGATCGACACATTCACACTGAATATATAAACACGTTTTTCCGTTTTTATAGAACCTGTCGTCACAACGATATTTTGCTTGTAATTATTTAAGGAATTTATTATTGGATTGCATTAATTTTATTACAATTCACATCTCTTGAAAGGCACACGGCTAGGATTCATTTCTTAGTCGAATCCAACTGTGTATCGAACAATTTTTTAATACTGAAAATGGTACATTTTCGTTTCAACAGAACTGTCTCAAAAGTGATCGAAGATCGACATTTTCTTTACATAAAATGATAATATAAGAAATATTTAGTTTATTTTTGTACGGATTTTGCCAAAATTTATAGATAATTACTGAATTGTGGTAATCTTAAGGTACAAGAAAGTTGCGTAACGATATTTAAAGATCTATTCTAAAAATATTTACACGGCGATTAAAAACAATCTTCATTTTTAAACAATGTGAAACCTATTCAAAAAATAAAAAATTACATGTATTTTAAATAAAAAAAATGGTGGATTTTTGGTAGATAGATACATGTAACTTGATTGCGTTATTCGTGGGCTACTCTGGGTTTTATTTTTAACACAATTCTACATAGGGAATAAGAAAATTTTGTCATGTTCCGACAGAGACCTAAAATTTCAACCTTGGAAAATATAACCGTTCTATCATTTTGGTTGATATTCGTGACCCGGTTGTTGAAAACTTAAATTCCGTGAATACCGTGATATACAATTTTTTTAATATGTTACTTATATCAGGTATAATAACAAAGTGAATAATCTCTTTCTAATAAATCTACTTTTCAAAGTATGACCTTTCACGAAAAGTAAAGGAAATGCTTCGTTGTCGGCGTATAGATTTGAAAACTGTGCATCGTTATCTTCTACAAGTTGAGATATCCTGCGAGAAAACTGCTTCAAAAATATCCGAGTTATCACAGTTTTCCCATAATTGTGACGGATAGGCTAATTGTATGCTTGCCGCTACTATTATGTACCAATGGAACAGAAAGGAGTTCAGTAACTTGTTGTTTTCAGTCACAATGTTCCCTTTTTCTGACTATTTTTACGTTTTTTCATATCGAGCGCACGCAACAACCAAAACCATATTCATATATGTTGAAGATATTCACGAAACGCATCTATGTTGAAAATATCTTTTTGGTTGTTGCCTGCGCTGGGTATGAAATATTGAAAAATATTCTCAAAATACGACAAATACACGATTAAACCGCCATTACGTCACCGTTGGCAACGTCGTCGTGACGTCATCAGACATAAAGTGACAAAAATTAAATTGGAAATTAACAGTTCATATCAAGGTTGTGTTTTAACATAAACAGGCGCGTAGTTACCTATACGCCAGTACGCCACGGCGTCCACATAATTATTTTTTTTTTTTTTTTAAAAAAAAACTTCTTCATAAACTTTCTGCTCGAAGCATTCCTTCACAGAAGAAATGCCATGGTAATGATATTAATTCTCTTATAAATACAAAATACAGTAACAGTTCGTCCCACTATAGTATCATTTACCGTTGTAATCCAGCAAAAGTTCCAATCTATCGATCATTTTCAGGTTTTTGTTTTGTGTAATTTAATTATTATACACTTGTCATTCTTTTACAAAAAAATAAACAAAGAACAAAAACCACGGTAGACCATGATACAAATATCTATATCTAGTAATGAACAGGCATCCTGGTTTCTGGTTAGTTTGTCAAGCACCACACAGATTCCAGCAAACAAAAATGTAATGAAGATACCATCAACAAAATGTAAAGGGATTTTTATAGCCAACATATTTTTTGTGTTTGGTAAGATAATTTTCCAACAAACAATCGATATACTAATGGACACAAAATATGCACCATTGCTTGTTTATTTGTTGCTATATTTGTATATGGATTTGTATGTTTGGTTTTTTTTTTTTTTTTTTTTTTTTTTTTATTACTTCCAATTGCAACCGTCCTAAGTTTCCAGAAAAAAACTAATCTTCGATAAACATGTTAAAATAACTGTCAAAACTTGCCTTTAGATTCAACAATTAAAAAATGCAACAAACATTTGCACCATTTGACATCAATATTTCAATTTTTTACGGTGGATCCACCTGACCCCCCCCCCCCCCCCCCAAGGATGTCTTTTGTGCGAAAGTTTGTTATACTTTGAATCCACATTATTATTACCTAGCTACGCGCCTGATAAATATTACAAGTCCATGTCGCATTTTAATTTTTGAGATTTTTTGGGGCCGAATATGCCGCCTATCGTACTATCTCCAAAGTTTCCACATCATTTTATTGTGAATTGGTCTTTTTTGTAAATGGCGCGAATTCGGATTGTAAGAATAACTCGTTTGTAACTACAGCGGAAATAACAAGTCACACCATCGAGACGATATTTATGATTGAAAACGGAGTTCCCATGAAGTAATATTTGCCACTTTAATTTTGGCGCCAATTTGACAATGGAAATTTGATTTTTGTTTTTGGAGTTGGGGGGGGGGGGGATTGTCAAAATTTGAATATAAGCACCTTTACCTTTAAAACGATTAAATTGCATTTTTCATGTACCAGCTGTGACAATATAATATGCTTGGGGTTCCAATGAAGTAATATTTCCCACTTAAATTTTGGCGCCAATTTGACAATGGACAATTTTGGGGGGGGGGGGGGTGTCAGTATTTGAATATAAGCACCTTTAAAACGATTAAATTGCATTTTTTTTCTGTAACAGTTGTGACAATATAATATGCTTGGGCTTCCAATGAAGTAATATTTCCCACTTAAATTTTGGCGCCATTTTTGACAATGGACAATTGGGGGGAGGGGGGGGGGGTTCAGACAATGGACAATTTTTTTTGGGGGGGGGGTTTCAAACTTTGAATACAAGCACCTTTAAAACAATTAAAATGCATTTTGTCATGTACCAGTTGTGACAATAAAATATGCTTGGGGTTCCAATAAAGTAATATTTCCCACTTTAAATTTGGACAAGTTTTTTTTTTTAGTCCCCTACCGGCGAAAGCCGAAGGGGACTTTAGGTGTGCGCTCTGTCTGTCTGTCCGTCCGTCCGTCTGTCCGTCCGTCCGTCCGTCTGTCACACCTCAGTTTTCCACACTTTTTTTCTAAACTCTTGCAGATAATGAACTGATTTTTGGTATGTGAGTCTACCATGATGAGTTGCAGATCAAGTTAGCGTTTCATTCTGGTCCGCAAATTTTTACATGAGTTATGGCCCTTTGAACTTTGAAAATTCACTGAAATTTCAGTTTTCCGCACTTTTTTTCTAAATGCTTTTAGATAATGAACTGATTTTTGGTATATGAGTTTACCATGATGAGTTACAGATCAAGTTTATGTTTCGTTTCCATCTGCTAATTTTTACCGGAGTTATGGCCCTTTGAACTTTGAAAATTCACTGAAATTTTAGTTTTCCGCACTTTTTTACTAAATGCTTTTAGATAATGAACTGATTTTTGGTATATGAGTCTACCATGATGAGTTACAGATCAAGTTTACGTTTCGTTTCCATCTGCTAATTTTTACCGGAGTTATGGCCCT
Source organism: Anadara kagoshimensis (assembly GCA_021292105.1). Classification (NCBI taxonomy): domain Eukaryota; kingdom Metazoa; phylum Mollusca; class Bivalvia; order Arcoida; family Arcidae; genus Anadara; species Anadara kagoshimensis. The sequence continues at coordinate 30,918,064 of CM037872.1, read as the reverse complement.
TTGAACTTTGAAAATTCACAAAGATTTTAGTTTTCCGCACTTTTTTTCTACATGCTTGCAGAAATGGAACTAATGTTTGGTATGTGACTCTACCATGATGAGTTACAGGTCAAGTTTATGTTTCGTTTCCATCTGCTAATTTTTACCGGAGTTATAGCCCTTTGAACTTTGAAAATTCACAGAAATTTTAGTTTTCCGCTCTTTTTTTCTAAATGCTTTTAGATAATGAACTGATTTTTGGTATATGAGTCTACCATGATGAGTTACAGATCAAGTTTACGTTTCGTTTCCATCTGCTAATTTTTACTGGAGTTATGGCCCTTTGAACTTTGAAAATTCACAGAAATTTTAGTTTTCCTCACTTTTTTTCTACACGCTTGCAGTTAATAAATTGTTTTTTGGTATGCAGGTCAACCATGATGAGTTACAGATCAAGTTTACGTTTCGTTTCATTCCATTAGTTTTTATGGGAGTTATGGCCCTTTGAACTTTGAAAATTCAATGAAATTTTAGTTTTTTGCACTTTTTTCTACATGCTTGCAGATAATGAATTTTTGAGAACGCCATTGCTGGTTTTTGATTTTACTATGATCAAGTTTTGCTTTCATCTTGAATAACATGTATAATTTATAACTATAAATCTTTATACCATATAATAATGTACATTTTACCTAAAACTTTGGGATTAGTGAAATATGCGACCGGTAGGGGACTATGTATTGTTTTGCAATACTCTCAGAATGCTTGTTTTTTTTTTTTGGGGGGGGGGGGGTGTCAAAATTTGGAAATAAGCACCCTGTACCAGTTGTGGCAATATAATATGCTTGTTGTTTTCCTTAAAGTTCATTCAACCTGTTTTGCATCAGACATTTGGTGGGATTTTTTTTCTGCATGGAAATCACTGGGAACAATTATAATGTGCTTTTTTTTCTTTTCAAGTTCATTTAACATGTTTGTAGCAGGAATTTTGTGATTTTTTTCTTCTGGAAAAAGCCATTGAATATGACAGGTTTTTTTAGACTGAAGACTTCTTGTACATAACTAGGATCCCCATTGTAAAGATATTTTCACAATTTTGTGAGCATTGGTATTTAAGTGTCCATAATATAGGGTCATTCTTCCATGTGAGCATTGGTGTTTAAGTGTCCACAGTATAGGGTCATTCTTCCATGTGAGCATTGGTATTTAAGTGTCCACAATATAGGGTCATTTTTCCATGTGAGCATTGGTGTTTAAGTGTCCATAATATAGGGTCATTCTTCCATGTGAGCATTGGTGTTTAAGTGTCCACAGTATAGGGTCATTCTTCCATGTGAGCATTGGTATTTAAGTGTCCACAATATAGGGTCATTTTTCCATGTGAGCATTGGTGTTTAAGTGTCCAATATAAAGGGTCTTTCTTCCATGCGAGCATTGGTGTTTAAGTGTCCATAATATAGGGTCATTCTTCCATGTGAGCATTGGTATTTAAGTGTCCAATATAAAGGGTCATTCTTCCATGTGAGCATTGGTGTTTGCATCCAATATAAAGGGTCATTCTTCCATGTGAGCATTGGTATTTAAGTGTCCAATATAAAGGTTTGACATTTTTCCATGTGAGCATTGGTATTTAAGTGTCCAATATAAAGGTTTGACATTTTTCCATGTGAGCATTGGTATTTAAGTGTCCAATATAAAGGTTTGACATTTTTCCATGTGAGCATTGGTATTTAAGTGTCCAATATAAAGGTTTGACATTTTTCCATGTGAGCATTGGTATTTAAGTGTCCAATATAAAGGTTTGACATTTTTCCATGTGAGCATTGGTATTTAAGTGTCCAATATAAAGGTTTGACATTTTTCCATGTGAGCATTGGTATTTAAGTGTCCAATATAAAGGTTTGACATTTTTCCATGTGAGCATTGGTATTTAAGTGTCCAATATAAAGGTTTGACATTTTTCCATGTGAGCATTGGTGTTTAAGTGTCCAATATAAAGGTTTGACATTTTTCCATGTGAGCATTGGTATTTAAGTGTCCAATATAAAGGTTTGACATTTTTCCATGTGAGCATTGGTATTTAAGTGTCCAATATAAAGGTTTGACATTTTTCCATGTGAGCATTGGTATTTAAGTGTCCAATATAAAGGTTTGACATTTTTCCATGTGAGCATTGGTATTTAAGTGTCCAATATAAAGGTTTGACATTTTTCCATGTGACCATTGGTATTTAAGTGTCCATATAAAGGTTTGATGTTCCTCCATGTGATTATTGGTGTTAGGTGTTCATTACAATGGCTTGTTCCCCCATGTGAGCATTGGTGTTGTGTCCATCATAAAGGCTTGTTCTTCATGTGATTATTGGTATTAGGTGTCCATTACACTGGCTTGTTCCCCCATGTGAGCATTGGTGTTGTGTCCATCATATAGGCTTGTTCCTTCGTATGAATATTGATGCTAAGTGTCCATCATAAAGGCTTGTGCAAGATGGGGATCCAGTTGTACAGTTGTTGAAAAATTGCTTCTTAACATCATGGGCATGAAAGTGACAATATTTAGCTCTCAATCAGAATCTTTTTGCTGTAATTAAATTGCAATGAGGAAAGAAACAACGGGATCAAAAAATTCAAACCCGAGTATTATACAGCATATCCATATTTTGTCAGGTCAAATATGAGAATCCTTGCGACTGATTTTGTAAAACTTGCGTCTCAAGAAAGGGTAGGCAGGTATGGAAAAAAAATGCACTTTTTGTCATTGGGTAAGGGTCTTTTTACTGGACCCATTGAGTGCCAAAAAAACCCCATGAGCAATATTTTATATTCTTGATAGGGACATAAAACCCCATTCAATTAATCAAGGCTGACACAATCATGTTGCAATTTTTTGTCAAACCTCCAAAAAACAACATAATAATATGAATCAAAAACATCATGCTTAAATTCATATAAGCTGAAGGTCTTACTTAGAGGGGAGGAAGGTGGCCATTTTATTTCTTTTTCTTTTTTGATTTTTATCACTTTTTATACCAAAAATCCCTTATAATCTCCTGATTTTTAACTAAAAACCCTCCTGATTTTGTACTCCCTCCACACTACTGAACAGAACAGGACATATTATTGGACTATATTCTAAGTGTTTGTTTTCTACTAAAATTTTCAATCGTTGGACATTTTGTTTTAACTCTACATTGTTATAATAACGCGTTTATTTATTATATTTTGGGTGTGACATAATGTGTTTGTGTTTACATTTGGATCACATAAAAGACTACCAAAATTTCAGTTGTCATACAGTTTACTAACCTGCCTTTAAGGCCACCTCTGTATAAGGACCAACTGCTTTTAAAGGTCATTAGATTTGCATCCTAATTGTTCTTTATTAATAATTTTAACCTGGATATAAGGGCCACATGCCCATAAAGGACACTTTTACTTTTTCCCAGGGATGAAGATTAGCAGGGGCCCAGTAGCCAATGGCTCCTAAAAATCAGTCTGGGCCCTTAAATTTTTACACATTTTACCTATTTATTACTATTATAACAACTTTTCTGAAGTGAACTTGGCCCATAACTCAAAATAGTTAAGCTTCTGCCCTGTTCCCTTGGGTGGCTTTAATAGACAGGTTTGACTGTATAGGTATTATTGGATCTGGTTGGTCGCATTGCAATACCTATGTTTAGAGAAATCGTATTGTGATATTGCAATATATCGATATATCAACAATACTGCACACCATTAATATATGAAAGTGGTATCTTAATTTAATGATCTAAATGTATCCAACAAATTTAAAGTTGGCTTGTTTTTTTTTTTTTTTTTTTTTAAAACAAATTTCTTAGAATTTTTTGCAATTTTGAGAAGATATTTAAAATTTTAGAAATTATTTTTTTCCAAAATCAAAACACTATCCTAGCTGATTAACTCTGATCTTTAGTAAAATGGTGTTTTAAATAATTAATTTTGTGAAGCTTTTCTGTCGGTAATTAAATGACCAGATTAACATTTGTATAAATATTTATGGATGACATATGAACAGTAACATGGTCACACTTATATGCAGGGTTAGCTCTGTCATTTGCCAATTTAGCTAATTGCTAATTATCATATTTTGCTGCAAAAATAGCTTCTGGCTTGTATTTTTGCTCCAAAATTTTGATTAATTTCATGATGAAAATCACTAATTGTTTTTTACAAAGTGTTAATCAAGAACAATCTTTACAGCAGTTTAAAAAGATCTAAATTTGAGATGTTTCTCTTAAACATATAAATTGGCTTCTGAATTTTAAAATTAGCTAATTTTTGGCTTCAACTTTTTGGGACCCAGAGCTAACCCGGCATGTAATGCTATAGTGCAGTGTGTGTACACATTTGTGGCTTGCCAGATTTCGGTGAATCCTTGTCAAAAGCATATATGCAGTGTTTGCACTGGGCTTTGCAAATGTCACCAATTTCTACATTTCTTTATCTGCATGTAATGCTATAGTGCAGTGTGTGTATGTGTGTACATGTGTCATTATCAAATTTTCCACTTGTTGCTGGGCAGATACTGTGGATGGTTTTAATTTCGTTGGGCGCAATTTTCGTGGAATCAGTAAAATCTATCATTTTGTTGGGTCGTAAATTCGTGGTTTTAAATGAATGTCGAAATTATAGTAAGGAACCTTGATAAGGAGTATGAATTCAGACCTGACATGCCTCTTGTTGATAATTTGTTGGTTTATCGATCTCTGTAGTACGAGTAATTAGAGATTAGGAATCAGTACTGAAATTTGTTTGGTGTAAAACAGCTAGTTACCATAGATCCAATTGCAATAAAATATGGTAGCCTACATGTTCGTTAGTTACTACAATATCTTTATACTTGTGGATAATATTTCGTGGTGGTCATAAATTCGTGGTTCAGATTGTCCACTAAAACCACGAAAATTGAGCCCCAACAAAGAATTAATGAATTCACTGTATTTCAGTGAAACTGTCAAAAGTATGTTTGCAGTGTTTGCGCTTGGCTATATCAATTTCACCAATTGCACTTAGCAAATTTTTGGCGAGCTGTCCACCTGTATCTTGGTCACCTGTTATTATCAGGTGATGACACATGCTGAAGCCAGTGATGGACTAAGGAGTGTCACTGAATAAACAGTCATTAATGACTGGTATTGTATACCATGTGCTGATGTAGATTGTTAATTTAGATGTGAAAGCAAGACGATCCAATTAACGACAGGTAAATCACTGTGTCGACACTGCCCAAGGGTATACACTGGTGTGTAACCAAGTAGCAAGTTTTGTAACTATATGGTAACTATATGATAATTCATGAGTTGTTTCCCTTGAAATAGCATTTTTTAGCTCACCTGACCAAAGCTATCGCGCGTTATTCTTTTTACTTTGCACAGCAATAGAAGTTATAGCACTATAAACGCCATTTTCACACGGTTCAATGATTAAATATAGATAATAAATAAAACAAGAAAAACTGAGCCACAAGCTCACAAAAAATCCCCCCCCCGCTCCCCCACATAATTTTTAAATAGGAGGTGCACATCTACATTATATCACAGATTGTGTGAAAGTTTCATGAAAATACTTTGAAGGGTTTAGGAGGAGTTGCGGATAAGAAATAGGTACCCTAAGGTGTAATGGAAGGACGGACGGACACCCCTATTACTATATACCCCCCACCCCCACGGGGGGTATAATCAGAAAAAATAAACACTGACATTAGTTTAATTTGATGTAGGGGTTTAAGAGAATATTAATGCTTACAGATGCATATATTTTGAACCAATATTTTGAAAATTTATAGTGAAATGGCTAACAAGAACCAAAGTTGGTTGATACAGTTAAAAAGTGTCTGGTGTAGCTGTACAAAACCAGAGATGGCTGTCATTATCAATGGCAGCAGTTTACATTTTGTGGTCCAATAACCAAAGAATTTCTTGTTAAATCTCCACCTGGATTAAATTGTATTAAACATTAAATATAAGTGCATTTTTGTTCCATGCCCAGGGTTCGTACAGGCCTGGAAAAGTCCTTAAATTTTAAGGTTTGCCCTAAAAAGACCCTAATAACAAGTCTGACCCTAAAAAGCCTTTAATTTATCCTGAAAACCCTAAAAACCCTTGAATTTGGCCAATTTGATGTCAATAGTAAATGGTAGAAAATAGACTGATCAAAATAAATAAATAAATTAAATAACTAATAAGTAACATTGAAATGAGCTATTTTAGTCCTTAAATTTGAGTCCAACTGTCTGTATGAACCCTGATGCCTTTTAAGAAAGATTGGGATATTTAATCTAAAGTTCAGTACTTCCAGACACCTACTACTTTATAGTAGTTATTTTCAAAACTATGAAGCACTATTTTAGTAAACATGGTGCAAAGCAACATTAAAAGGTGTCCATATCACTTGTCTTAGTTGATTTGCTCGTTTTCCGGAAGTTATGACATTTATGTCAGTGTTGACATTTTCTTAAACAACCTTCAAATTTGGATCAAAGGTCAAGGTCACAGCTAATGTTTTACCTGCAAAACTTTACACAAGTGGAAATAACAAAATAGTCCCCACTGGTGGTGGATCCTAATTCACTGAATTTGCTTGTTATATTTGTAGATATGAAAAAGAGCTATGAGCAGAAGAACAGTTTGCTGAAGATTTTGATGTTATTGACGTAACAGCAGTAACAAAAAATAAGTAACAATATCAATATATATATGATGATCAAATGGCTGTTCAGTAAGGATATTATTCAATCAGTATGGTCTCAATAAGTGTGTTTTAGATAGCTGCTGTTTTACCCTGCTTTCATGTTGTAATTTGTTCTTGGTGGCTCATTTTTGGTCATTTTGGTGTTAAAATTTTAGATAGTGCTTTTTTCTTTCTGCAGTTTGATCCCAATACTTCTCACAAAAGGATTCAAAAATTGAAGACAAGTGTTTTGAATTTTAACTCAGGATCATTGATGTATTGCAAAATTGAATTTTTGGAATATACAAATATTATTGATGATCAAATAATGGCAAATAGTCCATTACTTACAATTGTCATGTATTACTTTTGAGTTTTTATGCATGATTTTATAAAAATACAACAGTTGCACATAACATTCACAAGACTAAAACACTAAAATGTCTTGTTTGCTAATCCTGCATTCTTACTTCACTCTATTTTTATATCCCATAATATTCATGCCATTATTTGTAAAGGGGTATTTTGCCCTCATCGAGAAACATACTAAATTAGCATTGGTCTTTATATACATCAATGTACCTGGGTTAATTTAAAAGACACTGTCAAGATTTCTAAATTCAATTCTTCATCAGTGGATGAAGTGGAGACATCGAGCATCAACCACTGCATGAGACCAGGAAAAGACCAGCAGCAGTACACACCTTGAGACCAGACTAATTGATGGATCCTAACCTGTACAATCATAAGAGACTCATATTGTATGTACTTAAACAAATACATGTATAAGCCAAATAAGTGAAATAATTTAAGAATATATGTCTGTTTAAACGATCACATATTGGACCAAATTTCACATAGCCTCAAATAGACCTTATAAATCAATGCCCCATGTCAGGCAGCCATGGCTTATTAAAGAACCCTCTCTGCACATTGCCTTGAGCTTATTTCAAAGGTCAGTATTTCTCCCACTTCACCTGTAGCTGGCAACGTCTCGATGTAAGTGAAATATTATTGACTGAGACGTAAAACCCCAATTCAGTCAAATACAAGCAGTTGAGACCAACAGAATTAACATCATTAATTTTCTATTTGACTTGTTTTCCTGGGTTTTGTTGTGGTTTTCTCTCTGTAACATTGGCTAATGACAAGTAATGGGACACTATAGTAGAAATACTTACCCAATCAAGAATATATTCACTTATATCAAGATGATTCATATATTGTTTTTTTTATTGTACACTAATGAAGCTTTCTTTTAGAAGTAATTTGGATGAAAATAGGTGTTGAATTGGACCAATACCTGTTGGTCATCGATGGAGAAAAGATCAGCATTCAGTGCTGTACACACACATGGAGGATGGAGCCAAGCAGGAGAACAAGACGACGATGCATTATAATTTTATTGGATAGGTATAAATGCAATACACACATGAACATATTAATTTTTATAGGTTTGATTTTGCTTGCTTAGATATAAGCCTGTGTTTATTCTTAAATGGTTCTTCCACTGTTCCAGACCAGACTGCTTCTTCTGTTTGAAGAAAACAATCCTTACTGGCACTTAATATAAAAAGAAAACAATTTGTAGCTTAAAACATAATGGCAATAAAACCAATGTGTGAAAAATTAAACTGCTGTAGAACAAAGTACTGCTGTGAAATATCTACTATTTTATATAGCTATGGACCACTCATTGTACAATATTTGTTGGAAGATTAAAATCCAAATATCTTAAACAACACACATTATATACCATTTTTCACTATATGCAGTGCTTTAAATAGTTGAAAATGTAATCAGTGGTGTATTTGACTTGTTTTTCTGGGTTTTGTTGTGGTTTTCTCTCTGTGGCATTGGCTAATGTCAAGTTCATGGTTTTTCAGATAACGAAGGAAGGATGGATTGGACTTCAAGGACCAGATGTGCCCCAACTGATGCCACTAGACGACAAGAAGAAACAAAGAATCAAGGATCTTATTGTGGTATTTTTTTTCTATTTTTTCTGTAATTGACCTGGCAAGCTGAAAGTCATTCATTTGATCTTCACAGCAGGGAATTGCCAGGGAACTAGCATCTCAACTTTGAAGTCAAGATTATTTCACTTGCTATTAGAATCATAAATCTCATGATTAATGATGGCAGATTCTCCAATTAAAGTCAGTAGCTTAAATTGGGAATACATTATAGCAGAAATACTTAACCAGTCAAGAGTATATTCACTTATATCAAGATAAATGATATATTGTTTTTTTTATTTGTACACTAATGAAGCTTTCTTTTGCAAGAAAAACAGGTGTTGAATTGGACCAACACCTGTCAGTCATCGATGGAGAAAAGATCAGCATTCAGTGCTGTACACCCATTGAGGATGGAGCCAGGCAGGAGAACAAGACGACGATGCATATAATTTTATTGGATAGGTATAAATGCAATACACACATAAACATATTAATGTTTTAGATTTGATTTTGCTTGCTTAGATATAAGCCTGTGTTTATTCTTAACTGGTTCTTCCACTGTTCCAGACCAGACTGCTTCTTCTGTTTGAAGAAAACAATCCTTACTGGCACTTAATATAAAAAGAAAACAATTTGTAGCTTAAAACATAATGGCAATAAAAGCAATGTGTGAAAAATTAAACTGCTGTAGAACAAAGTACTGCTGTGAAATATCTACTATTTTATATAGCTATGGACCACTCATTGTACAAAATTTGTTGGAAGATTAAAATCCAAATATCTTAAACAACACACATTATATACCATTTTTCACTATATGCAGTGCTTGTAAATAGTTGAAAATGTAATCAGTGGTGTATTTGACTTGTTTTTCTGGGTTTTGTTGTGGTTTTCTCTCTGTGGCATTGGCTAATGTCAAGTTCATGGTTTTTCAGATAAAGAAGGAAGGATGGATTGGACTTCAAGGACCAGATGTGCCCCAACTGATGACACTAGACGACAAGAAGAAACAAAGAATCAAGGATCTCATTGTGGTATTTTTTTTCTATTTTTTCTGTAATTGACCTGGCAAGCTGAAAGTCATTCATTTGATCTTCACAGCAGGGAATTGCCAGGGAACTAGCATCTCAACTTTGAAGTCAAGATTATTTCACTTGCTATTAGAATCATAAATCTCATGATTAATGATGGCAGATTCTCCAATTAAAGTCAGTAGCTTAAATTGGGAATACATTATAGCAGAAATACTTAACCAGTCAAGAGTATATTCACTTATATCAAGATAACTGATATATTGTTTTTTATTTGTACACTAATGAAGCTTTCTTTTGCAAGAAAAACAGGTGTTGAATTGGACCAACACCTGTCAGTCATCGATGGAGAAAAGATCAGCATTTAGTGCTGTACACACACATGGAGGATGGAGCCAGGCAGGAGAAAACGACGATGCATTATAATTTTATTGGATAGGTATAAATGCAATACACACATAAACATATTAATTTTTATAGGTTTGATTTTGCTTGCTTAGATATAAGCCTGTGTTTATTCTTAAATGGTTCTTCCACTGTTCCAGACCAGACTGCTTCTTCTGTTTGAAGAAAACAATCCTTACTGGCACTTAATATAAAAAGAAAACAATTTGTAGCTTAAAACATAATGGCAATAAAAGCAATGTGTGAAAAATTAAACTGCTGTAGAACAAAGTACTGCTGTGAAATATCTACTATTTTATATAGCTATGGACCACTCATTGTACAAAATTTGTTGGAAGATTAAAATCCAAATATCTTAAACAACACACATTATATACCATTTTTCACTATATGCAGTGCTTGTAAATAGTTGAAAATGTAATCAGTGTGTATTTGACTTGTTTTTCTGGGTTTTGTTGTGGTTTTCTCTGTGGCATTGGCTAATGTCAAGTTCATGGTTTTTCAGATAATGAAGGAAGGATGGATTGGACTTCAAGGACCAGATGTGCCCCAACTGATGACACTAGACGACAAGAAGAAACAAAGAATCAAGGATCTCATTGTGGTATTTTTTTCTATTTTTTCTGTAATTGACCTGGCAAGCTGAAAGTCATTCATTTGATCTTCACAGCAGGGAATTGCCAGGGAACTAGCATCTCAACTTTGAAGTCAAGATTATTTCACTTGCTATTAGAATCATAAATCTCATGATTAATGATGGCAGATTCTCCAATTAAAGTCAGTAGCTTAAATTGGGAATACATTATAGCAGAAATACTTAACCAGTCAAGAGTATATTCACTTATATCAAGATAAATGATATATTGTTTTTTTATTTGTACACTAATGAAGCTTTCTTTTGCAAGAAAAACAGGTGTTGAATTGGACCAACACCTGTCAGTCATCGATGGAGAAAAGATCAGCATTCAGTGCTGTACACACCATGGAGGATGGAGCCAGGCAGGAGAACAAGACGACGATGCATTATAATTTTATTGGATAGGTATAAATGCAATACACACATAAACATATTAATTTTATAGATTTGATTTTGCTTGCTTAGATATAAGCCTGTGTTTATTCTTAAATGGTTCTTCCACTGTTCCAGACCAGACTGCTTCTTCTGTTTGAAGAAAACAATCCTTACTGGCACTTAATATAAAAAGAAAACAATTTGTAGCTTAAAACATAATGGCAATAAAACCAATGTGTGAAAAATTAAAATGCTGTAGAACAAAGTACTGCTGTGAAATATCTACTATTTTATATAGCTATGGACCACTCATTGTACAATATTTGTTGGAAGATTAAAATCCAAATATCTTAAACAACACACATTATATACCATTTGTCACTATATGCAGTGCTTGTAAATAGTTGAAAATGTAATCAGTGGTGTATTTGACTTGTTTTTCTGGGTTTTGTTGTGGTTTTCTCTCTGTGGCATTGGCTAATGTCAAGTTCATGGTTTTTCAGATAACGAAGGAAGGATGGATTGGACTTCTAGGACCAGATGTGCCCCAACTGATGACACTAGACGACAAGAAGAAACAAAGAATCAAGGATCTTATTGTGGTATTTTTTTTCTATTTTTTCTGTAATTGACCTGGCAAGCTGAAAGTCATTCATTTGATCTTCACAGCAGGGAATTGCCAGGGAACTAGCATCTCAACTTTGAAGTCAAGATTATTTCACTTGCTATTAGAATCATAAATCTCATGATTAATGATGGCAGATTCTCCAATTAAAGTCAGTAGCTTAAATTGGGAATACATTATAGCAGAAATACTTAACCAGTCAAGAGTATATTCACTTATATCAAGATAACTGATATATTGTTTTTTTATTTGTACACTAATGAAGCTTTCTTTTGCAAGAAAAACAGGTGTTGAATTGGACCAACACCTGTCAGTCATCGATGGAGAAAAGATCAGCATTTAGTGCTGTACACACACATGGAGGATGGAGCCAGGCAGGAGAACAAGACGACGATGCATTATAATTTTATTGGATAGGTATAAATGCAATACACACATAAACATATTAATGTTTATAGATTTGATTTTGCTTGCTTAGATATAAGCCTGTGTTTATTCTTAAATGGTTCTTCCACTGTTCCAGACCAGACTGCTTCTTCTGTTTGAAGAAAACAATCCTTACTGGCACTTAATATAAAAAGAAAACAATTTGTAGCTTAAAACATAATGGCAATAAAACCAATGTGTGAAAAATTAAACTGCTGTAGAACAAAGTACTGCTGTGAAATATCTACTATTTTATATAGCTATGGACCACTCATTGTACAAATTTGTTGGAAGATTAAAATCCAAATATCTTAAACAACACACATTATATACCATTTTTCACTATATGCAGTGCTTGTAAATAGTTGAAAATGTAATCAGTGGTGTATTTGACTTGTTTTTCTGGGTTTTGTTGTGGTTTTCTCTCTGTGGCATTGGCTAATGTCAAGTTCATGGTTTTTCAGATAATGAAGGAAGGATGGATTGGACTTCAAGGACCAGATGTGCCCCAACGATGACACTAGACGACAAGAAGAAACAAAGAATCAAGGATCTTATTGTGGTATTTTTTCTATTTTTTCTGTAATTGACCTGGCAAGCTGAAAGTCATTCATTTGATCTTCACAGCAGGGAATTGCCAGGGAACTAGCATCTCAACTTTGAAGTCAAGATTATTTCACTTGCTATTAGAATCATAAATCTCATGATTAATGATGGCAGATTCTCCAATTAAAGTCAGTAGCTTAAATTGGGAATACATTATAGCAGAAATACTTAACCAGTCAAGAGTATATTCACTTATATCAAGATAACTGATATATTGTTTTTTTTATTTGTACACTAATGAAGCTTTCTTTTGCAAGAAAAACAGGTGTTGAATTGGACCAACACCTGTCAGTCATCGATGGAGAAAAGATCAGCATTCAGTGCTGTACACACACATGGAGGATGGAGCCAGGCAGGAGAACAAGACGACGATGCATTATAATTTTATTGGATAGGTATAAATGCAATACACACATGAACATATTAATTTTTATAGGTTTGATTTTGCTTGCTTAGATATAAGCCTGTGTTTATTCTTAAATGGTTCTTCCACTGTTCCAGACCAGACTGCTTCTTCTGTTTGAAGAAAACAATCCTTACTGGCACTTAATATAAAAAGAAAACAATTTGTAGCTTAAAACATAATGGCAATAAAACCAATGTGTGAAAAATTAAACTGCTGTAGAACAAAGTACTGCTGTGAAATATCTACTATTTTATATAGCTATGGACCACTCATTGTACAATATTTGTTGGAAGATTAAAATCCAAATATCTTAAACAACACATTATATACCATTTTTCACTATATGCAGTGCTTGTAAATAGTTGAAAATGTAATCAGTGGTATATTTGACTTGTTTTTCTGGGTTTTGTTGTGGGTTTTCTCTCTGTGGCATTGGCTAATGTCAAGTTCATGGTTTTCAGATAACGAAGGAAGGATGGATTGGACTTCAAGGACCAGATGTGCCCCAACTGATGACACTAGACGACAAGAAGAAACAAAGAATCAAGGATCTTATTGTGGTATTTTTTTTCTATTTTTTCTGTAATTGACCTGGCAAGCTGAAAGTCATTCATTTGATCTTCACAGCAGGGAATTGCCAGGGAACTAGCATCTCGACTTAGAAGTCAAGATTATTTCACTTGCTATTACAATCATAAATCTCATGATTAATGATGGCAGATTCTCCAATTAAAGTCAGTAGCTTAAATTGGGAATACATTATAGCAGAAATACTTAACCAGTCAAGAGTATAATCACTTATATCAAGATAAATGACATATTGTATTTTTATTGTACACTAATGTAGCTTTCTTTTGCAAGAAATTTGGATGAAAACAGGTGTTGAATCGGACCAATACCTGTCAGCTACGAAAGGAGGAAAGATCAGCATTCATTTAACATGAAGGTTTCATTCTGAAGATTAGATGTTTTTGAAGGAACAGAAGTAACAAGATAAGTAACCATATCAATATATTTAAAAGTTGGACAAATAGCTGTTCAGTAGGGATATTATTCAATCAGAATTGTCTCAATAAGTGTGTTTTAGATAGCTACCTGTCACCCCTTCTTCCATGTAGTTTGTTCTTGGTGGCTAAGACTACTACCATAGCTCAGTTGGTAGAGTGCTTGATCCACATGTGAGAGGTCGCGGGTTCAAACCCCTACTTGGTCTGACCCAAGACTTGAAAGTGGTTATTGAGCGTTTTTAATCAGGCACTCGGCATTATAAAATGAAAGTCAGTTCTTTCAGATGGGAACTTAAAATTAACGAGGTCCCATGTCACGTAGGCTTGGCACGATAAAGAACCCTGCTTATAATGCCTTCAGCGCAATGCACAGGCAAAATTTCTGCACCCTTCACCTATTGCTGGTGACGTCTCGATATAAGTGAAATATTTTTGACTGGGACGTTAAACACCATTACTCAACTCTTGGTTTTTAAATTTCAGTAGTGCTTTGTTCTTTCCGTAGATTGACCCCAATACTTCTGACAAAGTAAAGGATTCAGAAACCTCAATAGTGTTTTGAATTTTAACTCAGGATCATTGATGTATTTCAAAATTGACTTTTTGGAGTATACAAATGTTATTGATGATCAAATAATGGCATACAGTCCATTACTTACATTTGTTATGTGTTACTTTTGAGTTTTTATGCATGATTTTATAAAAATACAACAGTTGCACATAACATTCACAAGACTAAAACACTAAAATGTCTTGTTTGCTAATCCTGCATACTACTTTTTACTTCACTCTTTTTTATATCCCGTAACTAACATTCATGTCATTATTTGTAAAGGGGTATTTTTGCCCTCATTGAGAAATATGCTAAATTTGTGTTTGTCTTTATATACATCAGTGTACCTGGGTTAATGTAAAAGACACTGTTGAAGGTTCTGCATTTAATTCTTCATCAGTTGTGTAAGGATCAACTACTGCATGAGAACAGGAAAAGACCAGCAGTACAGACCTTGAGAGCAGACTGATGATTCTAACCTGTACAATCATTAGACACTCTCATATTGCATGCACTTAAAAAATAATTGCAAGCCAAATAAGTGAAATAATTTAAGAATATATGTCTGTGTTCTGTTTAAAATGATTAAATATTGAGACCAAATTCCAGGAGAGATTTTATAAATTGATGCCTCATGTCATGACAGGCAAGACATATTAAAGAACCCTCTCTGCACATTGCTCTGAGCAATGCGATGCGACGTTAAGCAACATTCAACCAACCAAACCAACCAATTGCTCTGAGCTTATACAAAAGTCATTATTTCTTTCACTTCGCCTATAACTGGCGACAGCTCAATATAAGTGAAATATTCTGGACTGGGACTTAAAACCCCATTCAATCAAACACAAGCAGTTGAGACCAGCAAAATTAACATCATCATTAAAGAACAAGAGTCGGCAAGTTGCCTTCAAAGGCGGCCTTTGTAGTTTGTGTACAGGTAAAACAAGATCATGGGGTTAAATGAGTACTATAGATATACACTAATGTAATTGTGTTTTACATGGATCTTCAAGAGATTGGTCGCTCCGTAAGTGGGAGGTTGTGGGTTCGATCTACGGCCGGGTCTGACCCAAGACTTGAAAGTGGGTAGTGACTGTTCTTTCGCCAAGCACTCGGCATTACAAAATGAAAGTCACGGTTCTTTCGGATGGGAACTTAAAATAAACGAGGTCCCGTGTCACGGTGGGCTTGGCACGCTAAAGAACCCTGCTGTATAATGCCATCAGCGCAACGCACAGGCAAAATTTCTGCACTTTCGCCTATAGTTGGCGACGTCTTGATATAAGTGAAATATTCTTGACTTCATTACTCACTCACTCACTCAAGAGATTGGCAGGTGTAATTGGACCAATATCTTGTTTGGATAGTATGGAGGTATAATGTCAGTTTGTTGTGCAGGTATGCCGACAGTCTTGCAGATTCTTCTCCAGCCAGATCTCCTAGTAGCACAAATTATTTTTAATAACAAAAAGTTTTTTTCCACCAGCAGTTGTAACAAAGAGCTGAATAACATAGTAATTTAACCCCCCCCCCCCCAACTGCTTTTATCATCCAGGGCACATAGTTCAGATGACATACAGATACACTAATGTAGCCAATTTCTTTTATTAGGAATTAGGATAAAACAGGTGTTGAATTGGACCAGGAATGTTAATCAATCAGTATGGTCTCAATAAGTGTGTTTAAGATAGCTGTTGGTCACCCCTTCTTTCAAGTTGTAGTTTATTCTTGGTGTCTGAGTTTTGGTCTTTTTTGGTGTTCAAATTTCAGTAGTGTTTGTCCTTTCCACAGTTTGGCCCCAGCACTTCTGGTGGATAATGGATCCAGAAATCTGAAGTGTTTTGAAATAAACTTGGAATAATTGAAGTAGACATAAAGCATTAACTACTGTGTGAGACAAGGAAAAGACCGGCAGTACATACCTTGAGACCAGACTAATTGATGAATTCTTACCAATTATAAGACACTCATTTTGCATGCATTTAAACAAATAATTATAAGCAAAATAAGTGAAATAATTTAAGAATATATGTTTGTGCTCTGTTTAAATGATCAAATATTGGAACCAGATTACACATAGCCTAAAATAGACCTTATAAATTGATGCCCCATGTCACGACAGGCATGGCTTATTAAAGAACCCTCTCTGCACAATTTAGGAATATGTCTTCCATGGGCTATTTACATGGCCAAATATTGAGGCACATAAGAGGTCATATTCGGACAATTTGCAGATATAGCTAACCCATCCTTATGCTAAATGACTGCTAGGTGGTTATATGATATAACTGTTTGGTATTTAGTTTGAATTCAAAGAACTTTCATTTGTTGTTTATGAAAGAAATTTATTTTTGTATTTCTAGAAAAAAATTTCAAACAATGCCATGGAACCATGTGATACCTGTCCTAAGTGAGGAACAAAGTTACAATTTAGAAAGAGAAGAGGATAAGAAACTATTGTATGGACATAACACAACTTCACAGAATTCAACAATCTTGAAAAACATTTTATTAACATAGAAATTTATAGACAGTTATGCCATTCAAATTGTGCATTTATTTAACATTTGGTCATAAGCTCTACAGATCTACCAGGAAACAATGTGAACTTTCACCAGGGAAGCAAGAATGGGTGCTCTGGAAGAGTAAGCACCTTCTGTTTAGCGATCAACACCTATGGAACTTCAAATATCCTAGATAATTACATTATACATTTATTATTACAGTAGATAAGATAACGTTATTTATAGAGAGTAGGTTATTAAGAATTACAATGACGAAGTTGTCAATCATGCAGTGATTTTGTTGCAGTTTGTTTAAAACTACCTTCTGCCTTTTGAATTGAGAAAATTTGAAGTTCTGAAATACAGCAAACTGTATAATGAAATAGTTTAGGATCTTCATTGCAAAAATGTTTTACGTGACAATATCTAACATATTCTGGGTAAAGACAATTAGATTTAATTTGTTAGTTTATCACTGTTGTTTTGGAAATTTTGGTGGTCATATTCATAAATTTTAGTCATTTTTCCCTTTATTCGATAGTAAATTTAAGCAAACAAAACCACTGTCATGTGTCATATTTGTGTAACTGACAACTTAAACATTAATTTTTGAATGTTTGTATGTTTATATTGCATAGTATTTTTTTTGTTTTTAGTTATTCATGCACAATAAGATATCAGTAAGACTGTCATGATAACATAGCTACCATATTGTTTTCTATTTTTTGAGACCAGAGTTTAGTGATAATTTTAAGGGTTTTTTAATGGAAATAAGGGAGACCATATTTAGAGCTTTCATATTTTAAACCATATCTAATGTCTAATGATGAAGTATTAATGCACTTCAATGTGTAAATTTTTGCCAGAATGTTCTCCATAGGAAATAAAAAAAATCTAAACAAATATCAGAACGTAGGTAATAAGTACTGCCTGAATTTTGTAAGTTTAAAGAAATTTTTTGAAAATATTAAACTAAGAAAATCAGTATCCTTAAATACAAGTGCAATTATTAGGGCCAATAAATGAAAATGACTTGTATTCACTTTAAAACTGACTGGTGCATTTAAAAACCTATTTATCCACTCATTAAATACAATCAATTAAGATGATAAAAAATACAAAGTAATTGTAAAAGATAGGAGAATTGTTGAATGTAGGGTTTTTTGTCGGAAATAGCTGAAAAATTGTTGATGCAACATAAAACATTGTGCAACCAGAGTTGCATAGAAAACTATCATTTGAAATTGGGTACTTTATAGCCATTCTGGGAAATATTGCCTGCTTCAACCTTGATGCCTTGGATATACTTTTTCAAAATTTATTCTGTTTTGTTTGCAATTGTGCAAAATAATGTCAATTTGACATAACAAATGTGCACACTGAAAAATGTTGTTACTTCAGTTAACTTTATGATTTTTCAATAAAAAAAATTTCAAGATATTTAAAAACATCTGACCTCATTTTTCAGGATGTTTTGTTTTTAAACAACAGACCAAATAGAAAGACATTACTTACTATTCAGTAGAACCCCTTATGAGGTCCCCCTTTCAGATTTTTTGTAGAAAGGGTGTCCACATAAAGAAGGGTCACTGAAATATTTTTGCCATACAGACATTTCTCTGGTAGTAGAAGCGGACCCTGTTTGAAAGGAGGAACTTCTACTGACCATTTTAATATTCCAGTACAAGTATATATTTTTAACTGTCTATTTGAGGCAGTTAATCCAATTCTGACAAACTGCAGTCACATGGTTATACCATACACATCAATCTGGTTACTTCAAAATTGATTTTAAGATAGTGTATTTGTACGCTATCAAATTTGTCCTTGTTCTTAATTTTTTTTTACAAATTCTAGTGACCAGGTGTTATGGTTGACCTCACACAGATCTCTGGTCTGCTGAAGTCTGAGTATTCACTAATGTTGAGCTTGTTTCAGTTGACCATATAACATCTTTCTTCAATGTGATATTCTGGTACTGGTTTATTCTATTACACACCTAACTTAGGTCTGTTGGAATGGTACTCAAAAAAAGTTGTAATATTGAGCCGTTTCTGCTGACCATATAGCGTCTTTAATTTGTTCTAGAATTGGAATATACCTAACTGTCTCTATTGAGGAGACAGATAAATCGAATTCTGACAAATTGCAAATTGCAATTTCGCGGGTTAATCATGCGCAGTAAAACTGGTCCGTTCCTGAAGTCAGTTGAAGATTTGGTATAACTGTGTCAGATGGGACCAGGTAGGGTGTTTTATTTGCTATTCCAGATCTGGATGTTGTAATCTAGACTTGGAATATACTTAACTGTCTCTATTGAGGGAAGTTAATCAAAATTGAGTTTCCCTACATGGTTAACCATTTATAATTAAGGTCACTGAAAAACCATTTTTCTAAAAGTAATTATAGATATGTTTTTTGTAAAGGTATTGAAAAATACCTATATAATGGTTTCAGTGGACCAACTTTTTATGATATTCCAGTCTTGGAACATTATTGACTGTCTCTATTGAGGCTTGTCATTCAAATTCTAACAATTGCAGTCACTAGGTTAATTATGCACAGATGCACACACAAACATCAATGGTCTGTATAAGATTTTGAACACACCAAAACACATACAAACACATGCACACACACACACACACACACACAACACACACACACACACTACCATTACATTACCATTCTGTAAATATTCTTTTTATTTGTTCCATCATTTACCCATCCATATTTTCTGTAAAGTTACAATTTGTTATACTTTACTAGGTTGTTTCCATGTATTACTTGCCAGTGGTCACTTAAAATTTCCTTCAACCAAACCCCGTTTATTATGCCAAAATTTGAATAAATATATGTCCAAACTGAAACAACTTGTTACTTCAGTTAATTTGTTGCATTTTCCAGCTGGTTATGTTATTTTGATATTTAATAATCTTTGAAAAGGTTATAACTTTTTTCATTATTGTAAAACAAAAATCATTACAATGTACTTTGAGAAACATGTGGGCTTATTTATCCAGGATTTTTCTCCAATGTTTTAACTACAGACCAAATAGAAAGACACAACTATTCAGCAGAACCCCTTATGAGGTCCCCCTTTCAGATTTTTAGTAGAAAGGGTGTCCACATAAAGAAGGGTCACTGAAATATTTTTGCCATACAGACATTTCTCTGGTAGTAGAAGCGGACACTGTTTGAAAGGAGGAACTTCTACTGACCCATTTTAATATTCCAGTACAGGTATATATTTTTAACTGTCTATTTGAGCCAGTTAATCCAATTCTGACAAACTGCAGTCACATGGTTATACCATACACATCAATCTGGTTACTTCAAAATTGATTTTAAGATAGTGTATTTGTACGCTATCAAATTTGTCCTTGTTCTTAATTTTTTTTTACAAATTCTAGTGACCAGGTGTTATGGTTGACCTCACACAAATCTCTGGTCTGCTGAAGTCTGAGTATTCACTAATGTTGAGCTTGTTTCAGTTGACCATATAACATCTTTCTTCAATGTGATATTCTGGTACTGGTTTATTCTATTACACACCTAACTTAGGTCTGTTGGAATGGTACTCAAAAAAGTTGTAATATTGAGCCGTTTCTGCTGACCATATAGCGTCTTTAATTTGTTCTAGAATTGGAATATACCTAACTGTCTCTATTGAGGAGACAGATTAATCGAATTCTGACAAATTGCAAATTGCAATTTCGCGGGTTAATCATGCGCAGTAAAACTGGTCCGTTCCTGAAGTCAGTTGAAGATTTGGTATAACTGTGTCAGATGGGACCAGGTAGGGTGTTTTATTTGCTATTCCAGATCTGGATGTTGTAATCTAGACTTGGAATATACTTAACTGTCTCTATTGAGGGAAGTTAATCAAAATTGAGTTTCCCTACATGGTTAACCATTTATAATTAAGGTCTACTGAAAAACCATTTTTCTAAAAGTAATTATAGATATGTTTTCTGTAAAGGTATTGAAAAATACCTATATAATGGTTTCAGTGGACCAACTTTTTATGATATTCCAGTCTTGGAACATTATTGACTGTCTCTATTGAGTCTTGTCATTCAAATTCTAACAATTGCAGTCACTAGGTTAATTATGCACACATGCACACAAAAACATCAATGGTCTGTAAGATTTTTAACACACCAAAACACATGCATGCACACACACCCACACACATATATACACCAAAATATATGCACACACTACCATTATATTACCATTCTGTAAATATTCATTTTATTTTTGCTATTATGTGTACTTGTACAGAAAAACTTCATTATAATGCCATCAATTTCCTGTCCATAACTTCATTAAAGTTTGTTATACTTTACTAGGTTATTTCCCTTGATCACTTGCCACTGGTTAGCCCCTTTCATTATTTTTTGTTAACATACACATGTACTCACTTACGTTAAGAGTATATACATGTTATTTATTTTGCTCCTAGAATAAAAACAGCTTCCTGATCCGAGGGTAGTTTCATTTTCAAAATTATTTTTGTTCATTTGGTCAAAATTATCTAGTTTGACAAAATTTCAGATTCATAAATAGTGTAATAGTAAAGTGTATATAATAAAAGGTTGGTTTTAAAGGCAGGCAATATATCACCAGTGTGCAAAAGATTTGCAAGAATTTGGCATTTAGAAATGAAAGTCATGGAGTCCTTTAGAAAGACCTTAAAAACTGATGCCCATGTCACGGCGGGTGTGGCACCTAAAAAAAACTTGGTGCACATTGCCTGTGCAAACGGCAAAGTTAAAAAGTTCTGCCACCTATATAGCTGGCGATGTCTGGATGTAAGTGAAATATTCTTGAATCAGATGAAAAACCTATTCAATTAATCAATTCTTTATAAGAAACCTTAAAAACAGATGTCAAACTGCAAAGGTGCCATCTCAATATAAGTGAAGTATTCTTGACTGGGATGTGAAACCATACAATAATTATTTTTGACACCAATGTGATTAATTAAATTAAATTAAATGTACTTTCTTTCTTTCAAATAAAATTGGATAAATTAACATCCCAGATTTCTGTGTAAACCTGGAGTCCTGTATGATTTTATTAATAAAAATCAAATGTTCTGATTCTCTGTTAAAAGCATGTTCAAATTGATTATAAAAACTTATTTTGTAAATAATTATTGAATGAGACTTCTAGGAGAAATGCATACTTAAATCTATTAAAGAAGTAATTTTTCATATTTTTAATGCACACAGACTTGTATATTATTTTTTCATCTTTTTATCTTCATTTCTGATAAATGTGATTTTGGTATCAAACTCATAAAATATTATTAAACAAATAAACAGAAATTTATTATCTTAATAATTAGGAGAAACTATGGTATTTTCCCAATATGGTGGTCTTCATTGTTTCATAATAATTTCAAACTGTTTTCTTTAACAGAGTAAATTATTTATGTATACCAATTTGTTACATAATTTTTCATTTCATTGATGCAATATTTATGGTTTTGAAAATATAGCACATGGTGATGTGTTTATTTTTTGTTTTTTTACATTTGCATGGTCCCATTATGTACTGTATAAGAAGGCAAATGTTATTACCACATATTTTTATACCCGTATAACTACGCACTGTTACTGTTGAATATGATTAAATACTAGTAGTCAAATCTAAAATTAAATCCAAATTTTATTTATATTCTCCGAAAAAATTCTGTCTAAATGATGGATGACCAATCTTTGACAAGAAATTTTCACTTGTTTGTGGTACAAAAGTCACAGTGAAAATAGCAAATGATTTTTCTAATACATGTGCACACATTTGATACAACTATCTTATATATTTAAATTTTTAGATATGTTATAATGTTAGACATGAAATATTTGAGACCATTTATAATGGTTAGCATTGCAAGATATGGACCTCTCCCCTCCCTCTCTCTAAACACCCCCACCCCACCTAAGTAAGTGCCTGCTTGGGTTAATAAATCAATGGCATACCACCTACCTTAGTTTTGACTCTTGATCATACCAGGTTTGACTCCTGATCTTGCCATCCTAGGACATTGTCAAGGAAGCTGAAGTACTCTAAACCAGTGAGCATAGTTCTTGTTTTTGAGCGTAAGCCAAAGGACTCTTCTTCACAAGATTGTTCCAGACCTCAACGTGATAAGAGTAGACGACCTTGTAGTTCTGTGAAAGTGCCTGGTAAACCATCCAGTTTATCGTTAGGGAGTACATGTTCTTCATGGAAAGTGCCTGCGGAGCCTGGGAAATCAGGGAGTAGTGGAGCTGCAAGTCACCTTGAAAGATCCGGAGAGTCGAAATCATCAAAGGGAAAGGACAAGTTTGTGGAGAGTTCGAGTAAACAACCTGGAGTGGATGACATCTTCAGAAGACTGAAGGACTGATTGCCAGCATATTCCAACCGATTGATCATTTAAGTGTTTTTGTCTTCAACATTCTGATTTCAGCATTGCTAATGAAGAATTCGGCCACTGCAATAGTAGAGTGCTCGCTCTGTAAGTGGGAGGTCATGGGTTCGAACTTTGACTAGGTCTGACCCAAGACTTCAAAGTGGGTAGTGACTGGTCTTTCGCAAAGCACTTGTTATTACGAAATGAAAGTCTTTGTTCTTTCGGATGGGAACTTAAATGATGTTCCTTGCCATGGTAGGCTTGGCATGATAAAGAACCCTGCTGTTTAATGCCATCAGTGCAACTGCACCTTTGCCTATAGCTGGTAACGTCTCGATATAAGTGAAATATTCTTGACTGGGAGGTCAACTAATGAGGAATTGGATTGAGAATCTGGGTATAGTGTTTTACTATTTAGCTAAATTAAAATGTTTGGTATAATACAAGTACATGTTATCTTGGATCAAATAATGGCAATGGTACCATTACTAACTGCATGCCACTACACTAACAGCACACGGTAACATGTCTGATTGCTAATTATTGTCTTCAGATTAGAACAGGAAACCTTAATGTATACATTGTTAAATAATGCATGCAATAACATGTCCAGTTTTAATCTGATCCTAGTTACACAATCATTCCTTGACTAAAATCTGACAAAAAATCAAATTTTGATAATTTTTTGTAATTTTGTAAGATATTCAGGAATTGAAGATGTCATTTTGAAGACCACTTCAAGCTTAAAACATTTTTCAAAATGTTTATAGTAGGTTAAAAATTTTTTGCTAAATTCAAGTTAAGGAAAATTGTATTGACATAGAAATCTCAACTTGAGGGATGAGATGCTTTATCAACCAGACCAAGGCTTGCCGGAGTCTGGAAAAAAAGAATCTTATTCCAAAGGTTGAGATTTCTGAATTCACTACAAAGCAGGGGTTGAGTTCTTTTTCTCAATCAAATATTTTCCTGTTTTGTGAAGGTTTTATGGTAAAAATTATCCTAAAACTGTGCAAAAAAGTAACATTGGTTGCTTAACAACCAATGATTTCTGAATTACTTAGGTCACAATCAAAATTATATTGTGATGTTAGTGTGTGAAGCTTGTCTTTACACAAAGTAAGACAGAAATTTTCTTGTATATTTTGGTAGAAATGATTGTGAATCTGAGGCCTTTTTCCCTGATGTAATACACTGCACTTTCTTACCCTGTAACTAATGTGCCATTAAATTGGTCATTCTGGTGACAGTATGCTTTTTGATTTAAGAAAATTTGAAAGACGTACATGATATCTAGGTTTCTGAATCCGGTTCATCATTAGTAATGTTTGGGACTTTATCAGATGGCCATTGGAAATTCCAATTGGCCAGGCAACCTTTTCTTCCAAATGAAGGAATGGATAACAAAAATGCACATTTTCAAAACTGACATACAATCACTTACATCAGTGTCATTAACAACGATAATGATGTAAAGTGTCCATTACATTGCCTGAAATGGTAACATTATCATAAAAATTCTGTAACACAGAAATGATATCTGTTCTCTGGTCACAAAAGTTTAAATTTAAAGTGGACAAGCTGGCCATCATATACAAGTTTTAGGTCGCCCGACACAATTCCAAGTCGATTTGGCCACCATTTTATTTGACAAAATTGAGGGCTGCTTATGCCAAGTGCTTGGCAAAAGACCAGTCACTACCCACTTTGAAGTCTTTGGTCAGACACGGTCGGGGTTTGAACAAATGACCACCCACTAACAGAGAAAGCACTCTACCAACTGAGCTACTGCAATGGTCAAATTCCTCATTAGTAATGCTAGAATCTGAATATTGAAGACAAAATACTTACATGATTAATTAGTTAGAATAGTGTTTGAAGCAGTGGCGGGATAGTATGTATTGAAGTAACTGCAGCAGTGACCCCATTTAAGAAAACCAGCAACCACAACTTTGAAGGAATAAAATGCAACAAACATTGGAGTGGATCTAGGAAATATGTAGGTATAATGTTATCAGTGTGTACAACTTCAGCTTCCTTGCTAAAGTTTGGTAGTTTTCTGTAGGCACTCCAGTTTCCTCCACCATCCCAGACTTAAGCACTCAATCATAAAAATTAATTAGATTTAAAATTTGCCAGTAAGAAATGATTGTAAAACTGGGGCCCCTGATTCTTAAAATTCTTCGAAAAACTAAGCTATGTCTTGGTTGGATTTGATAACATACATTTTGGTCCTTTGTTTCTTTCTCATATCAAAATATTTTGATTGCCAAAGTTTTGGTGTCGAAGCACTATTGCTGTGTGCTGCAAAATTAAAACACGTTTATTAATACATGTTATATGTGATAATGCACATTGTAGGTGTGAATAAAATGATGTTGGATTTTACATGTGGTTTGATATCTTGCAATACTTGCCATTACAAGAACAGTTTAAATATATTTACATGATTAAGTAGAATTCAAGGTATGATATTAGAATCTGTTTGTAATGAAGAAATCATTTTAACAAATACAGTTTACTCATTGCAATATAATGTTTATTGCAGTGAAATATATATCATTTCTTTGTTTCCTGTAAAAAAAAATATTTTTGTTTTTTTTATGTAATCAGTTTTATCCATTTTAATTCTGATTTAAGTAAAAAATTATGTCAGTGATGAGCTCTTGTAGTGACAGGTTGTATTTTTATTGTGAAATTATCTGTTAAATTAATTCAGGTATATAAAAAAAACTTGATATATATTGGTGTGTATTGTATCTGGTACTAGTTTTTCGTTGTTTATATAAAATTTAAAATTATAAAAGGAACTTTTTTTTAATAAAATGGACAAAATGTTAAGTCCCTAAGATGTCTGTGTTTACATGTGTTACTGTGTATGATCAAATTTTTTATTTTAAGTCCCTTAGATGTCTGTGTTTACAGGTGTTACTGTGTATGATAAATTTAATTTTTTATTTTAAGTCCCTTAGATGTCTGTTTACAGGTGTTACTGTGTATGATAAATTTAATTTTTTATTTTAAGTCCCTTAAATGTCTGTGTTTACAGGTCTTACTGTATTTGATACATATGATAATTCAATGTAAAGTTTTATCTTGTTTGCTTGATTCTTTTATTGGTTGTTTACAGTAGTTGGCTGTTTTCAAGTACAGTTTCTTATATATTTATAATACATGTATTGTAATTGTAATAATTTATATTTTGTATTTGTTCAAATTGTTTTGTAAAATAAAGTCAACAAATATTGATCTAATAGTTAAATGTCTTTTTAATTGTGTATTTCAAGTAAATTCTGATGCCCTTTGACATTTGGTGCTGTATTATAGTGTGAGAGTTACGAGGCTATCAGCAAACGACTTTGACCTGTCTGCTTGACCTTTAATTTAAACGTTTATAATGGACCTATGCATTTATGTATAGAGAACACAAGTAAATAATGGGAAATATTATTTCAAAGAGAAAATACTTGATAGGATTCTCAGTTAAAAGCTCAAACGGACAGGTCAATGTTGTTTGTATATATACCTTCAAATATGTTGCTAAAGGAGCTGTTTATGCTCATTGCGTAGAGTTGATTAAAAAGGTTTTTCCATCCCAGTCAAGAATAATTCACTTATATCGAAACATCACCAGCTATACCGGAAGTAGCAGAAATCTTAGACCCCCCCCCAAGGGTTCGAACCCATATTTGGAGCGAGCATTCTACCAATTGAGTTACCATTGTTCATTGCATAGAAATACATTCTTCAGTAGCACCTACAAATGATGATGTCTCAATATAATTGTAATAAAGTCCCGTTCCAATTCTCATTTGTATAGTCCGTTGGCGATATTGTGGCAGAGTGAGTTTGTTATACACCAATAGGTATTGATACCATATGCTATCATGTGCCTTCATGTGTTTATTTGTCAACTCCATTTCTCAGGTTATCTACATTATATAGACTCTTCCATGTTTATAAACACTGCCACAATATCGCTGACAGACCATTCAAACATTTACATTTCACTTTCATTGAACTGCAGCAGATGATAATTGCCTTTAAAGAATGTTTTTGGTCTTGTGCCATTTCAACACATACTTAACAGACCAAATATTTCCTGTATTGTGCACAGTTGTTTTAATATGTGTGAATATATATGGGAGTTGTAATTTAATCCTTCAACCTGTGTAAGAAGCCTCAATGGCCAAGTGGTCTAAAGCACATACTTGAAGAAGACGGTGGCTTGGAATCCAACAGGCATATCCTATTAATTCATCTATAACAGCAATTTTCATTAAAAATAAGTTTGTTAAATGAAAATATCACATTTTACACATTCTGACCAAATGTTGACCTTGTAACCCCTTTAAATCGTGAGAAATAAAGGGCTCGTAGTGGCGTGTACAGGAGGTCGGTAAATACTGTGACCGTAAAAATCAAAACCAAAATTAATGCAAAGTTCAGTGAAACAGTGAAATGATGGACATTAAGAGACTATGAACATTGTATATTAACCCAACCAATGTAAATATTCCTGATGGAGGACTGCATGAAGATCGACATATAAGCAATTTGACAAGTT
Organism: Anadara kagoshimensis; assembly: GCA_021292105.1. Classification (NCBI taxonomy): domain Eukaryota; kingdom Metazoa; phylum Mollusca; class Bivalvia; order Arcoida; family Arcidae; genus Anadara; species Anadara kagoshimensis. The sequence continues at coordinate 30,889,881 of CM037872.1, read as the reverse complement.
TGAGTGCTAATCGTTTAATCTGCTGAGTTGGCGAGTATCACATTTTAATCCTTATTTATTATAATATACACAGAACTATTACGCCATTTCAACAGAAATAGCGGTGCTCCTGCAAGAGGAGGGAACAACGCTATAGAAGAAAGAAGAAGAAGAGTTCATTGAACTTAGCGCTCCATAGCTACATTAAATACCTCGACGGCAAAGCTTTTAATTAATATTTCCAATGGTTCTGTGTCTATATTTTTCCATAAATATACTAATGCATTTTTAAGGTAAATTTTTTATCAAAATTATATTTTGTTAAAATTTTTAATTTCACCCAATCAGCTTTCAATTTTTATGACTTCCTGTTTACGTTAGCGCCCTCCGAAAACTTTTGTTTTGACATGCGAGAAATGTGTTGATTGTTGACATTTGGATTGTATAGCCAGTCTTCAGTTTTATCTGGTAATTATTGAGAATGCATTCATTGATAAATCGACATAGTTTATGCAGCAGTTACATAGAATTGGAAAATTTGTGCAAATTTTAATCAAAATGCATGCAAGCCTGCAACGTTCATGTTTTGGCCAAAGAGGTTCAGAATCGTGTTATTTCTTCTCTATAAATGTCGGGGTTGATCCTTTCCCAAAAGAACTTCTGGGAGCCTCATGTGCGTCTGTCGCTGTTCTGTATGAATAAATCTTTATTGATATCTACTTGGCTGTAGATAGTTCTGTACAACACACGGACGGTTACACTGGTGTCAGGACTGGAGACTGTCCCACTTCAGAATATTCCCTCAGAATTCAGGGACAAGGAAGCGTCTCATAGAGACCCCTTTCTGTTACAGTTGGAAGCATCCTGGTGACACAGTGTCAGTCTGGTGTATGGTCCGGGTAGTTGTTACTTGCATAGTTAGCAGCTTGTAGTTGCACTATTTCTAAAGGCTGGATGAGCTGGGCAGAGGAATTTCAGACAGCTTAGGCCTACTCCATAACAGGTCTTACCATGGTGGTATAAATGGCTGCCTTAACTGACGTGGTACAGTCTCTGAAGTCCAGAGTCTTGGATGTGTTTGTCCCGAAATGGTTACTATAAGATACTTGTTTGAGTTGACCACTTCAAGCTGGTGGCAGTGGAAGTTGTTAACATATAGAACACCTCTTGCTGCAAATTGGATTTCAAAACGACATCGATAGTGCCAAATTTAATTTCAACGCCACATTGGCAGTGCCAAATTTAATTTCAACGCCACATTGGCAGTGCCAAATTTAAGTCATAATAGGAATTAATATTATGTATATGATAGGTTATAACATCACATGTGTTTTGTAGTCGTATGACATCATTAGTTAAATGAAATGTTATTGCCCCATTCCTGGCAATAACAAATCTTATTACCACATATTTTGCTAATACAAATTTTATAATATACATGTATATGGGCATACATGCCATATTTTTATTGGAGCAAACTTTGAGATTGGTGGCAATTTTAAGGGAGTTTTGAAAAAAATAAGGGAAGTTTACGTAAACCTGTAATGTCGACTATTTCCGCATATTCTTAGGTTTTTTGACAACTATAAATGCTATTGTATTTTGTCACAGCTTCATGTCTTTTTCAGACTTTGATCTTTCATCTGAATTCTCATGAAAAAAATTAGTGTTCATTACATTATATATATAATATTCAAAAGATATGCATTTTTTTAGAACATTAAATGATAAAACACCAGACTAGATTTTTCTTACAAATAAGTTTCCTTTCTTTTTTTTATTTTATCAATGAAAAGATTTATTCATTAGATACCCACAGTACATATTCAAGACTTTTGATTATTAAGCTACAAGTAAGACTAAATAGAAAATTCATGAGGCACAATAAGATCTTATATGGTTTAGTTTATATTCAATATTGAAAAGAACATTATATTCAACTGTTCAATGAAAGAATTTATTTATTTTTTGTCTTATTATTTTCATCTGTCTTACGCTATTCACATCGTTTTCCATCCAAAAAATTCCCTGTTCAGGAAAGATACAGTTTTTCTTTGTCTCTGTTGCCGGGTATCTGAATGGAATTTTCACAAAGAAAGAACAATTTGTGTAATTGTTTATTTATCTATCAAAGATGATACTCCATACTCATGTATCTTAACTTAAATGACCAAGTACCGGTACGTCATGAAGGCAACAACACATGTCCACTTGCCAATAAGGGGATTGATTATCTATGGTACATTGCACACGACTGTGGACACTCCAAACCATGTTTATTCAGTAATTATTGGCGTAGCTTGTCTGGAAAAAAATTAAAGGGAGGAATACAGGGCTCAAATTAGATTTTGAAACAGGGAGAAGTGACTTCTCCCTCAGCCAAGATTAGGGAGAAGTTTTTCAAAACAGGGAGAAGTTTTTTCGCCACGAAATTTGAAACAGCGACCCGTGTTCCAAGCTGTTTGGTATAAATGGGAGCATCCCTATTTAGGACTTGCATATTACATTAATGTAATATTAATTAAACAAAAGAAACCAAGATGTAAAATTCTTCTTAATTATTTTTCCATTTTCTATTTTTTTTTTTTTTTTTTTTTTTTGCAATGTGTAGAATATATGTGTTATATATGTACAAGCTCAGTACCCCCACACTGATAATAATTCAATAAAAAAATATTGTTCTTATGTTTATTGTAATTTAAAGGCTCTTTTATTAAAGCAAAACGCATTGATCAGATAAACATGTCCTAAAAATATTACACTGTCACATCACCAACACTGTCTAAATATTACAATGTAAATATGAAGTATATGTACAATTTGTTTTAATGATAAACTTTAAAATACAATGATTATAAACATTTGAAAATTAAAAAAAAAAAAGACAAAAAAATGAAAAATAAATAATATATATAGGCCCCCTATGTGCACTTATTTTCTGATTGAGTTATCCCCCTTGTTTAAAAGCACATGTCATGAGTCTGATTCAAAATTTCTAGAGATGATTTTACTCATTTACAATCATTCAATCGGGAAATGCTTTTATTTATGGATTCCTTTGTGAGAAGGCAACATTCTAAGAAGGTTTGTTATTTTATTAAATTTTCATACAAAAAAACGATCTTCTATTTTTGTTCACCCCCCCCCCTTCCATACTCGTACATAAACATTGATAGAGCCGTTTTTTATGGCAAATTTTTGAGGTACTTCATCAAGATGGCTTTTATTTACGTCTGAATCCATGACATGCATGGATGATCTCAAATTAAGCTAATTATCGGATTAAAACACCTGCAGATATCGTGAGTTACCTGTTGTTTACCTTTCTATGTGAGGCGCCTCAGGGGTTAAATACACTTGTCAAAACTTAGGGCGACTAGAACTTCGCTTTTGAGACAGTTTAGGGCGAAGTTTTTTTAAACAGGGCGAAGATATCGCCCAACTTCGCCCTTATTTTGAGCCCTGGGAATAGCAATTTCTCGATCTTACGCCGGGAGTTTGAAAAATTAACAAAAATCTGTGAGGTTTTGTCTCACGGCATGAGGTATGTGTATGCTTGGGCTATATAACTTAATCACTATAAATAAATCAGTTTAGTGATAATTAAAATATGAATAAAAGAAATTTGTCATATTTGGGTCAAATCTAGTACATCAGTTTGATCAAAAAAGTAAATGCGTTTTTAGATCCGCCATTTTGTTTTCACCATACTGTCGGATTGTTTTTGCAGTTCAACATGATCCAAGATCGATCATTCATCATTAATACAGCAATTTTTTAGAAGTATATTAATAAAATTTGGATTTAATTCTAAATTCCACTATTTAATCCTATTCAATCGATGTAATGGTCGCAGGGTTTTACGGGTATAAAAAATATGTGGTAATAACATTTGCCTTAGTTAAATAGTAGTTTTTATTCTCAAAAGTCAACTTTTAGATTGTTTGTTTATGAATAGATTATAAGTATCCCTTCATCTTGTTACCAAGCATAGTCATTCGCATTGAAAAGACATATGTGTCCCTGTGGCTACTCGTTGTTTTGCTTGCCTAAATGTGTCCCTGTGGCTACTCGTTGTTTTGCTTGCCTAAATGTGTCCCTGTGGCTACTCGTTGTTTTGCTTGCCTAAATGTGTCCCTGTGGCTACGAATACTAGTCAACTCGTTCCAATTCCAACTCGTTCCAACTGATTTTTGCCAACTCGTTCCACTTTTGACTACCAACTCGTTCCAACTGAATTACCAACTCGTTCCAACTTTTTTGCCAACTCGTTCCAACTACCAACTCGTACCAAATTTCTCAATTAAGTTGATTAGATCTACATGCGTTTTTATTTTATTTAATTTTTTATTTAATTTACTTTTATTTTATCTTATTTTATTTTATTTTGTTTTTAATAGATAAATATTCCCCATAATTTCCTTTATTTCAAGTGATTATAATAAACACACATTATTAAACCTGACGTACTAAGAATAGCATAATATAGATAAACAATTAAATTAACAAATAAATTATATAACAGATAAATAATAAATAATATTATGTATTGTGATCACAATTAATTGTTCTTTGTTTATCAAGACTGTCGGAACTATTAGGTAGATCGGCACCAATAAACAGATAAACGGATAGTTTGTCTGGCTAACAAGCGTATTAATTAGCAGCGCATCCTTTATTTTTTAAAGGAATTTTAGTTTCGCAAATAATTAAAGTCTTTACTTGTTTTATAAACATTAGTGTGAGATTGAAAAATCATGGTTTTTTTCCTCTTTTTACCGACAAGTGTGCGTGAAAAAATACATGAAAATGGTTTAAAAACACAAAGTATTCTTAAACAAGATCAAACGAATCTACGAAAACTACCCACGATAACAGTAAAAAATAACAACGAACCAATCAGAATGAATAAAATAATAAACACAATAAGAAAAGAAATGAAGAAAGATACAAAGAAATTAAAAAAAAAGAAAAGAAAAAGAAGAAAATATAAAGAAAAATTGTAACATTAAATAAACAATCTCCGCAATATATCTTTTGGAACTCTGGACTATTATGGCTCTTGAAGAGTATACCTCCACGTGGTTAGAGCTGGGCAACGTTGTGATCAATTAAAAATTTGAAGATCCCTGATTTTTAAATCATCTTATATCAAATTAATTATTTAATTATATTAAACGTTTGAACCAGTTGGTAATGGCTAAAATCATTAAAAATTCTTAAATTTGGAATGAGTTTGTGAAAAAGTTGGAACGAGTTGGTATTTGGAACGAGTTGGTAAAAAAGTTGGAACGAGTTGGTAATTAAAACACAGGTGTAAAAACCCTGCATAAAAAAGTGGAACGAGTTGGTAAAAAAGTTGGAACGAGTTGGCGAAAATCAGTTGGAACGAGTTGGAATTGGAACGAGTTGACCAGATACCGTGGCTACTCGTTGTTTTGCTGGCCTAAAATTACTACCAAATGAAGGTAGTTTCCCTGGAGAAAAATGACTAAAATTTCCCAGTTTGATCCCTTAAATTTCAAAAACAACATTGATACAAAAGCCAATAGTTTAACAAATTTTCTCAATCTAAAAGGCAGAAGGTAGTTTTAATAAAATCCAACAAAATCCCTGCTACTGGTAGAAGACAAATGTGTCAGTATGGCAGGTTATCAATAGAGGACACAGTCATGTTTGTATGACAGCAAAAGGTTAAAAGTGTAATCTTCAGTAAAAAAATAACAACTGTATTTACAGATGATACCTGGTGTCATCTCTTCCAGTTTAACCTGTTCAGCTTCTGTAGCCGCCACTAGTATGTACAAAACCTGTATATATAGCTCTTATCTTCACACATATCACAGAGGTAGCTCAGTTGGTAGTGTGCTTGCTCCGTAAGTGGGTTGTCAGGGTTCAGCCCTCACCAGTATCAGCTTGCTCCGTAAGTGGGTTGTCAGGGTTCAGCCCTCACCAGTATCAGCTTGCTCCGTAAGTGGGTTGTCAGGGTTCAGCCCTCACCAGTATCAGCTTGCTCCGTAAGTGGGTTGTCAGGGTTCAGCCCTCACCAGTATCAGCTTGCTCCATAAGTGGGTTGTCAGGGTTCAGCCCTCACCAGTATCAGCTTGCTCCGTAAGTGGGTTGTCAGGGTTCAGCCCTCACCAGTATCAGCTTGCTCCGTAAGTGGGTTGTCAGGGTTCAGCCCTCACCAGTATCAGCTTGCTCCGTAAGTGGGTTGTCAGGGTTCAGCCCTCACCAGTATCAGCTTGCTCCGTAAGTGGGTTGTCAGGGTTCAGCCCTCACCAGTATCAGCTTGCTCCGTAAGTGGGTTGTCAGGGTTCAGCCCTCACCAGTATCAGCTTGCTCCATAAGTGGGTTGTCAGGGTTCAGCCCTCACCAGTATCAGCTTGCTCCGTAAGTGGGTTGTCAGGGTTCAGCCCTCACCAGTATCAGCTTGCTCCGTAAGTGGGTTGTCAGGGTTCAGCCCTCACCAGTATCAGCTTGCTCCGTAAGTGGGTTGTCAGGGTTCAGCCCTCACCAGTATCAGCTTGCTCCGTAAGTGGGTTGTCAGGGTTCAGCCCTCACCGGTATCAGCAAAACTAAAAATCTGTACATGTAGTAACTGTTCTTTTGCCAACCACTCTAATGATTTAGCCCAGAATATATCTACACAGGGTAAAACATTGACACTATGGGGATTTAACATGTTGAAAATCCAGGCAAATGGCAGATTCTGTTGCACATACGATGCAAAACATCACCAAGGACATCACTTCCGGTGTAAACTTCACCATTACCGCTATGTAAAATCCACATAACGCCAACATTTTCTTTTCTACAGACATACTTTATGACAATTGTGGATGCGCATACAGATTTCCTGTTACGACTAGGTACATGTAAATGAAAAATATCAATCTTTATTCAAATTTTTTTGATTTTCTATGGATATAAAGGGTATTTCACTGTCACTAACAGAGTGGTTCCTACAGTAGAAATGAAAGTTATGTTTTTAACTTATACATTTTCCTTGAGGTCAGTGTAAGTACTCTGTGCCTCTGAGACTCATTTGTTGTCTTTTCTACATTATGAGGTCCTTTGGAAAAGACTAAGAATGGTTGCCCGATGTCACGGTAGGCATGGCATGCTATAGAGTAGTAATGGGAATCAGTTGCATTTTCATAATCAATTAATCGGTTATAATCGGATGATTATTTCGATTGATTTTCCGATTATAATCGGTTAATGAATTGAAGCGGAAATTACAAAGTAAATAAGTTTTAATTCTAATTTTTAGTCTTGATAATATCTGCAAGATATTTGTATCTCAGTTAAGACTTAAAATATCCTCCATTTGCTCTTCCTTACATTTGTGTTAGTTTTCTTTTCCAAGTACACTTATTTCAGCTACAATTTAATACTTATTTTATAAGAGACGTTCCATAAACGAACATCAGTAAATAATCAAAATCGATCGATTATTAGATTTTAGAATCGATTATCGCTAATCGGATGCTTAAACGATTAGATATCGAGTAAATGGATTAATCGGTCCAACACCACTATAGAGCCCTCCTAGCACAATGCTCTAATTGCACTGCAAAGCTAAACTTTTCATTCACTTCTTATTTATCTGGTGACATTTTGATATAAGTGAAATATTCTTGACTAGTAGATAAAACAATAAATCAATCTAATAGTCTTCACAAGGGCTTATTTCCAAGTCTGGCCATAGCAGTTAGAACTAGAAAAACTGTGAGCCACAAGCTCACAAAAAATACCCACTTAGAAAGCCAGTGACAGTACCACTCGACCATGTCTGCCACTCAATATTATATTGAATAATTATGAAATATGTTTTCTTTTCTAACTCATAATTAATTTTTATTTCAGAAAAATGAATCGTAGACCAAGGCCTGTCACAGCTACAGTAACCAAGCCTGATTGGATGAAACCGCATGTTTCACCAAGGTCAAGGTCATTGGAATCTAATGGCTCTACAGCATCCTTGACCTCTGTGCTGGATCATGACAGTTATGTAAGTCCAGAGGAAAGCGAAGATGAGTGGGAGATAGAGAGACAGAAAAAATTAGAAAATGAAGCGAGACAAAGAATAGAAGAGAGAGTAAGACTAGAAGAAAGGAAAAGAATACAGATGAAGAAAAAGTTAAAAGAAACCTACAACAAAGAAAATTTTGACAGGTATAATAACAGTGAAAATTTCTCAGGGGTCCACTAAAAAGGATCTTCTCATGGCTTTTTTTCAGAATCTCGATACTTGTATATAAATCATAACCATGACTGCTTTGCTTCTGCCAAGGCCTGGATGTTGAAAGCTCTGTTAGAAGATAAAGCACTCAGTCACATGTCATGATTGAGTTAAAACAGTGCAGTTATGAGTCAAATTTTAATCACTTTCGGCCCAGTGCAAAGTATACTATTCGTCAGACATCCTGTTTGATTCTTATAAATTGCGATATATATAATAATGTAATGCTTAAGTCAAATATTACAGAAAACAAAATATTTATGTACTTTGTTTCAAGTGCATAGTTTCAAGTCATTTGAAATTATCTGAGCCATATTAGCATCATCATCAAGATCAGGGTCTGGTTATTAAAAGCAATGTTAGATTTATCATTTTTCAAAAGAATCTTTTGATCTTGTGAATTGATCCATATTTTTTTATATTCACAAGTTGGTGTATATAATTACAGAATGCCAGGCTGATAAAGCTTTGAACAACTAGATCATGATTGCAATTTTGTTCAATATCTTGTGACATTTTAGATTAAGTCAAATGGTCTTGACTTGGCTGTTTACTATTTCAAATTATTACAGTAGAGTGAAGTACTGATGTTTAAATTTTTTCGCTTGCTTCAAAATTATCATTTCAGAGATGATGGGCAAAACTTGTGAAAGCTACCAACTTTGGGCAACCAAACTGACAAACATTCTCGCACTAATGACAGGCTTAGGGATTTGAACCTACACAATGAGAGGCAATGTTATCCATAACCAATGCTTTAGACCATTTGGCCACTGAGACCTCTTCAAATTGTTAGTGTGGCCTCAATGACCTAATGGTTTAAAAAGTGTATGCTTACAGATCACTGCGACTCTCACTGCCTAGGTTCAAATCCATCTTGGGACAGATCCTAGCATGAGAATTGTTGTCATCAGCTTACTGAAGATCAGTGTTTTTTTCCATTACTCTGTTTTTCCTTACCATCCATAAACTGACCTCTTCAATATAAATGAAAAAATCTTGACTGGGATGTAAAACACTTACTTCACTCTACTCAATATGATTTACAAATGACATGGCAAATTCAGTTCCATTTGTTAAGCGCAAAAGTTCAGTGGTTTTCTTCAGGCACTCCTGTTTCCTCCACCATCCCTGAACTGATCGTCTCAATATAAGTAAAACATCTTGAATGGGGCTTTAAAACACCATTAATCTGTTCCACTCCACTCTTCAATTTGTAAGACCACTGCAGTAGCTTAGTTGGCAGGGTGCTCGTTTTGTAAGTGGGAGGTCGTGGGTTGGAACCCAGGGCCGGGTCTGACCTAAGACTTAAAAGTGGGTAGTGTCTGTTCTTTCGCCAGGCACTCAGCATTACGAAATAAAAGTCAAGGTTCTTTCTAATGGAAACTTAAAATAAACGAGATCCCATGTCTTGGTAGGCTTGGCATGATAAAGAACTCTGCTGTATAATGCCATCAGTGCAACACACAGGCAGTGTTTCTTTCACCTTCCCCTATAGCTGGCGACATTTCGATATAAGTGAAAGAATCTTGAATGGGGCTTTAAAAACACCATTACTTTATTCCACTCCACTCTTCAAATTGTTAGATATAAAATAATTACTATTGATATTAATTAATAATGTTGGACGTTAAATACCATTACTCAACTCAACTCCATTCTTCAAATTGTTAGATATAAAATAACTACTATTGTAATAAATAATAATGTTTACATTTTCAGCAAATTCTCAACAGAATATGAAGAGTCAGAAGCGACAGAGGACGATGCCAAGTTATCAGCATGGGAGAGATGGCTGATCACAAAAACAAGAGAGGAGAGAGAAAAACGAAGAGATAAAAACAAACAGAAAAAAGAAGTTAAACAAGAGAAAAAACAGAAGGAACAGGAAAAACAAATGAAGCTTCAAAAAGCAGAAGAAAAACGAAAAGAATGGTTAGAACGAAAAAATTACGAGGAAAAATTAAGAAAAAGACTCGAAAAACAAAGAATAAGTATAGAAAAGGACATTAAGGAATCTCAAAAAAAAGAAATAGACATTAAAGCAGAGAAAAAATTCTCAGAATGGAAAGAGGCAAAAACTAGGGAAGAAAAAGAGCAGAAAAAAGCACAAAAAATGCAGCAAAGAGAGAAAGAAATTGAAAGAATACAGAAAAAAGAATTAGCAGAAGAAAAATTTAAAGAATGGTGTAGAAAAGCACAGAAAAGACCCAAATCTGTACCTAATAGTTTTGGCTATATGTCAGGAAAATTAACAGGTAATATTTTTACATTATTATTTTATATGCTTGTTTTCAGAAATGGGCCAAAAGACATATTATGGTAAAATGTTGTTCGTCTGTAATAGTTTGTCTGGCCTACTCCTCCAACATTGTTGAAAATATATCTTTACAAAACTTGGTATTTGACGCCTCACCCGGTATCTTTTCTACTGAACAGACACTTAAAAGCCATGTAACTTTTTTACCCTACTGATGACCTGGCGCTATTGAAAAAAAAGTTTTTAAAAAATGCTACCAATGTCGATGAAAGAAGTTAAAAATAGTTATCTGACTGCAATAAAATACTACAACAACAACAAAAACAAATACTAGAGTTTAGCATTAAACTTAGTCTAGCAGTCTTTACGTTCATGTGTTTTAAATCAATATCTTAAGCATAAAGTACTGCAAACCATTTATTTTTGTTTACGTAAGAGACAGGGGACATAACTCTAACCCACCTGATACAAGCCTCGCTGACCCAGTGTTTTTGCGTGCGGCTATGTACTGAAGGATACTGGATTGGTCATGTGATTCGATTTAGCCAATCACTTTCATAGATTTTAGTCGGGAAGGTAGGGTAAACCCATGTTTCCACAATTTTAAAATTATTAGTAGCCAAATTTCCAAAATTTGTGAAAATATAGTACTTTTTAAAGTAATTTTTCACAAATTTGTCAAAATTAAGGTTACTTTTTGAAAGAATTTCACAAAAATGAGTAGCCATTGGCGATTTTGGCTACCAGGAATGGAAACATAGGTAAACATTATTACCAGGCAATGGCATTGTGTGAGCCAGATGAGGAGGTAACTATACACAAATTTCTGAGCCCCTTTTATTTTAGCTGGCCTACTTTTCCCGCTCTACGAAACAGAACCAAACAAATTGTTAACTAGAGGCTTAGTTTTTGTTTCCCTTTTCACATGATATTGCTGGAATATATTATGTCCCTTTTGTACTCTGTCATCATTGCTGCTGTCTTTAATAACAGTTGGATGGTATAAATGTGAACAGACGTATATCGCTTTGCCTTGATGGTGCTACGCTGTAATTCTGACAGCACAAAGTACAAAAGAGCTTTCATGACTCTTGTGACAGTTTTGATATCCAGTGATAAAATTTTGGTTAAAAGTTTTGATTAAATATAAACATAATAGTTTTTACCTCCCTGTTGGAAGGGTGTGGTTTATAGTATTGGTGTTGTTGACCAGATTTTGGAAAGTTTAGATGTACATGTGTATTTTATTGTCGGATGTTACATTTCTCCTTTAATACTGAGACTGTTAACAGGGATTAAGATAAGCAGGGACCCAGTATCCCATGGCTCCTAAAACTCAGTGTGTGCCCCTAAATGTCAACATATTTTGAGTATGTATCACTATTAAACTGAGCTGGACCCCTAACTCAGAATAGTTAAGCTTCATCCTTGCTGTATAAATTGGAATTTGACAATCTTTCAATTATGGGTTCAGAGTCCGAGTGGTCTATAGTGTGCACTTACAACTCACAGCCCCTCACCTCTTAGGTATGAATCCCACTCTCACAAATCCAAGTGTCAGAAAGTTCATCAGTCCACATGCTGAAGGTGGGTAATTTTCTCTAGGTAACCTTGATTTTTCCAACATCCCAGAATAAACTGCCTCAATTTAATTGAAAGAATCTTGACTCTTGCATAAGTACTTTACATCTTTCCTTCAATGCCATTGAAGGGATTAGCTTCAAACATTTGTTTCATGTTTTGACAAGTTTATTTTTATTATTACATGTAGTTATATATTATGTTCTTAGAGTCTTTTGGTTCATAAAGTTGTATTCCTTTGTATCTACTGGTACTACTTCTCCAAAGTTATTGAAGGGTTAAACTTCAAACTATGTGTAACTATTCAAGGGACTGATTGGTTTTGTTGGAGTTATTCCCCTTTTAGGTATTGTTGAGGATTTTATAGATAATAAAAAATAAAAACTAACGACAGCATGATTCTTCATATCACAATATATTTCGAATACACTTTTGTGTAATTATATTGTATAATATGTTAATGATGCTCTATACATATATCTTGTATTTTGTAATTTTAAGTTAGTTAAAATGTAAGCTTGATAAGGAATACTGTGTATTCGAAATATATTGTGATATGAAGAATCATGCAGTCGTTGATTTTTATTTTATTATTCCCCTTTTCTTTCATACAGAAATTGCACTATCAGTATGTTATTTTGTGGAATGATCAATAACTCGTAATTCTTTGAAGGTAAAAATATAATTTTATTAATAAAATTGAAAATTGATAATAATAAAATAACAATGCATAAATGTTTCTAATTAAATATAGAAGAATAAGAAATATAAAAAAGCAACAGTGAACAAAATTAGCTACAAAAGATAAATGATAACATTACTGTCACTTCAGGGGTCTAGAATATCTACTGGTCCAAAACGGTAACCAAAATGGTCCTGGACCACTGAATCCCTAAAAGTTGCTATTGCATTTCTCAAAAAAAAAAGAAGAAAATTGACTGTTTTCACAAAACAATAATTTATTAGTCAAATGGACGATTAACTGGAAAATTTTGCTATTGCAAGACAAAAACCTTGTGGTCTCAAGATCTGGTACCAGTGGGTCCAAGATAGGGTTCAAGATAAAAGCTTAATGGTCTGGAGACTTGTTACAAGGAGGTTCAAGGTAAAAATCTAGTGACCATGAGACGTTGTATAAATGGGTAAAATGAACAAATCTGGTGGTCTTGAGGTATGGGAAGAACAGGTCAAAGACAAAAGTCTAGTGGTCTCGAGACACTGGACCACTATGTCTATGGCAAAAATCTGAAGTTATTGAAATGTTGGACCAGTAGATTTTTTTAGCCCTGTCAGGTAAAAATTTTGGCAGTACATATATGTGTCTTTTATATAGCTTTTCGTAAATTAGGCATGTAAGGTAAAAAAACTAAATGAACGTTTGTCATACCCGTTAAATTTCATATACACAGTAGGAACTTCATCTTGCATGTATTATAATTTAAATTATAATTCAATATAATGTAATATAAAATTGAAATGTCCTCAGATTATATATACAACAATTATAATACAGAAGCATTGTGAATGGTAAAAATGAAATTGACAATTGAAGGTGTAACATTTCTCTGTAGTATGTCAGATGCAGTCATAAGTTTTCCAGGCATATTTGGAATGGGTTTCAGTTCCATTTTGGAATTTAGTATGGCAGTAATGGCTGCCATAACAGCATTGTTGATACCAATTTTATGAAAAAAAGATCATGTCAGCTAAGATTAAACCAACAGTAAAACTATTTTGGGTTTCATAATGTTTTATTACCATTTTTTTGGTGTTCTGCATAGTTTTTTTTTTTTACTAACTGCTGTTTCAAGTTAAAAAATTTATTTCTTTGTTGGCCAATAGAATAAAGATTCCTTCTAGATTGAGCACTGAGCATGTATCCAATGAAATTTGCCAGTGTATCACATGATCAAAACCTCTTAAGATTTGTGCAGAATTTTTTGGGAAAAGATAATGTCACAAATTCAGAGCTGCCAACCCCATTTTGTGCAGTTGCGGGTCCGTCCAAGATCCAAGGTGCATCACGCGGTAATCATGCACTGCTAAGCTAGTTGCACCACTCAGACCCAGGAAAAAAAAATGAAAAGAAGATTAAAAATGGTGCGCTGTAGTGCAATTTCACCGAGAAATTAATACAGTACTGTATATGTGTGTCACGATTTTGTGATTTTTCACCTGCTACCAGCACAAAATAAATCCTGATTAGATCCATAGTCCACCCATGTAATAACTCAAATACGCTGCAATAACATGTTGATTCGAGTGGTAATGAATGTATACTGCAAGTCTTCAAACTGTATGCTTAATTGCGGGCCAGTCCACTTCTTGGCGGGTCAGATGAAATTCATGTGTAAATGCGTGATGGGCCCGTGGGTTGCGGGTCAATTGGCAGCTCTGCAAATTCCAATAAAGACATTTTTACAGGAAAATGTCATAGCAAGGGATTCCTTGTCAAAAGGAAATAATCGTTTCCCAAAAATGTTAGGGGGCATCACTTGATGCACTGGCAAAATGTGTTTTGAGCAAAAAAATAAATATAAGAAGAACGAGTGCTTTAAGCCTATGCCTTAGTGTCATATGTCTGTCTCATGACTAATATGCATTTTATTGCGTAGAAAATATGTATACATAATATATCATAAAAAATAGAAAAAATAATGAAAATACTGCGTCTTCCAGAAGTAATGGATACTGTATTGCTGTATTGCTAAATCTATATTGCAAAATTTCTAGAATGAAATAAAAAAAATGTGATATATTATTTTGTCATGGATTTTCCCTCAACAATAAATTTGATAAACAATAAATTAGAAAAACTTTGTAGTCCTCTCCGTTTCTTCATCACTTTTAGCATTTGACTAATTTTGCTACATTGTAGCAATAATTTTTTTATTCAACCATCTTTTTGTAGTATCTCATTTTCTAGTTCTTGGTTAATTATTCCAGTTTTGAACAAATTCTTTTCTATTCTTTTGTAATTTTTCTTCCTCATTTTTGTATTTATTGTACACTTTCTTGTTGTGACTGGTTTATTATATCTGTTGCCTCTGGTTCTTGCTGCGATTGTTGTTCTTCACCGCTGCTGCTGTCTGCATTTTGCTGTGTTTCTCCCTCTTGACCTTGATCTTGTTGTTGACCTTCAGAAGTGCCATCTGTTGGTGACATCAATTGAGACTGTACACTCTTGATATTCTGTGGATTATTTTTGTAATAATCTGGATTTTTGCCATTCTGAAATAAAATGAAAGTTTTATTAATTGATTTGACCACCACAGAGACTCTGTTAAAAGAATGCTCATTCCATATGTGGAAGGTTGGTGTTTGATTCCAGTCAGGCCTTACCAAGACCTTAAAATAGCTGGTGACTGCTCTTTCTCCAAGCACACTGCAATGTTGTTGTTTTACAGACAATGATTTATTTACAAAAATGTTTTGAAAATTACACTTGTGTATAACAAGATTGAAACTTTAATGGAACTTTTAGATTTTGTTACATCAAATTTCCTTGTTATGAAACCATTTTGAGATGTTTTGATATTTTAAGAAGTCATTTTGGTTACTGAATGTTGGGATACATTGTACTTACCATATCCACAGCCTCGCTGTCAGCTCCGTTTGACGTCAGTAAAGTTGTGATTTCTTCTGATAAAGCCATGGCATAGTGTAGTGGTGTTCTTTTCATCTGTGAAAAATTAGATTCATTACTTTCTATCCTATTCTAAAAATTCTACAGTAAAATCTTGATTCATTGCCAGCATTTGTTCATTCAGATTTTGGAATTATGGAAGGGTCTGATAATAAATTGAAGGAGATTAGATCTGCTATTGTAGATGGCTTAGTGTATAAAAAGTTGTAAGTTAGCTTGCCAGAAGTTGATTGTTTTCTCTGGTTATTCTGGTTTTCACCAACATCCTAGAACTAATTGTCTCAAGGGAGCAAGAATCTTGACTGGGGGGTCATTTATTAAATTTGAGTTTCTGTCCATCTATCCATCCTTCCATTTGTCCAAAATTCTTGTCTGTGCAATTTCAACATAATTATGAAGCATTATTTCATGAAACTTGGTACAAAGCATCAATATTAATAGGAGATGTGCATATTGTTAACCCGAGTTGGTTTGCTGATTTTCCTGGTAGTTATTGCCTTTTGTACATAAGTGGAAATCACAAAAAAGAACCTGCTCATGGGGGGATCCTAATTCACTAAATGTACTTGCTAGACTTACATTATCTGTAGCTTGTACTGAGGCAGGATGATTTGTTACTATATGTTCTACTATGTCCTTCTGGTCAGCTAAAACAGCTATATGTAGTGGACATCGTCCACACTGGTCCTTGGCCTGAATCACTTTAGGTGTTTCTAGAAGTTCCTTCATTGATTCTGTGTTACTGTACTGGGATGCCATTAAAACTGACTTTACTTTTTCCTATAAATAAGGTGAAATTTTTGGATTACCAAAAGAAATACTAGATGTAAAGGAAGTTAAAACTACCTGTATGTGCAACAGAAAAATAATCTTTCAACAGCTCTGTATTGAAAAAGGACAGAAAAATTTATAATTTTGAAGAATTTCATTTACCATTATCAACAAGAGGTAGAAGGAATACAGTTAAAAGAAAAGGGTTAATTTTGTTTCATACATGGAATTATGAGATAGTAAAAAAGAGGCGTTAGGACTCATTTAACTTTGTTACATACCTGGAATTCTGGGATTGTAGTCATTAGATTTGCTGTATCCTGCATCTGTCCCTCTGTAGCTAATTTCTCTAACACAGCCTGTATGTGGTCATATCCATCTAGCATCAGTTTCTGTAAGGTATCAAAGTCTCCAGCCTCTATGAGGTCCTGTACATATGTATCTAAACATAAGAAATAAGAAAATATAGGTTGTTTTCTAAAAGGGGTCCTGGGGCCATTGATCCCTTCATTTGCCAAAGACCCCATTATTAAGGTCTTAGAAGTTGGCCATATTTGATATTACATGAATGCAAAAATATTGATATTATATGGTTTTATAGGAAAATTTTTGAAATTGGCCCAGTGTTAAAAATTTGATACACTGAAGGTAAAGTAAATTCCTTCTAATTAGTTTTTGTTTTTTATCTCCAAGGCTATGGCACTTCCAACAACCCTTTAATAGTTTTGTGGATTTATGGAATCTTCGTAATATTACTCTGGATTACTTGTAAAAATGACAAACAACTTATTAAAAATATTTTACCTATAGCTTGAACATTTTCCTCTATATTACAATCTTGGGCGATATCTCTAGGAGTTTTGTTATTGCAGTCTCTGTCTGCTATGTTGTATCCTAACTTAATTAATCCTGTCATGTCAGCCCCTGTGAAGAAAAAATGAAATGATAAAATTAGAAAAAAATATTGCACTAGTTAAAATCTAAAATTTTTATTAGAACTTCCACAAATATAAATATTGTGATTCATAACATGTATCAGTTTTGTTGTTGAAGTTATTATCTGAATTCAGACAAAAAATAAAAACAAATCTGCCTTAAATAAGGTATAAATGTATTATGTAGTCAGGGTGCAAGGAATAACCCCCACTTATCATTGTCACCAAACAAAGAATGGATATCATTGGTCAAGTGATTGTAAAACATTTACAGATCACTGTCAGTTTGCATACCAAAGGTCAGTGGTTTCCATAGCAATGTTGAACTGACCACCTCATTATACCGGCAAGTGAAAAATCTTGACTGGGTCATAAAACCAATACCCCACTTCACTCCACTAAACCCTAACACTCAAACTGAATTCAACTCTATTCTGTAACTGTACCATGTTGAGCAGCGAGTTTATGTAACTCAGTTTGTCCTCCGGTGACGTCCTTGTCTTTATCTTTATTTGTTGTTTCCTCCTCTCCCTCTTCGGCCACCGTTTCTAAGTTAGGTCTCTGTGCTAGTGCTGCTTCCTTGGCTCTTTAAAAAATAAAAATTAAAAAAAGATTTTAATCGGTACATTGTAGTCTCCATTACCAAAACAAACCCCCTCCCTGTGCAAAAGATCCAATGATGACTTGAAAAATATAAGATACAATACATACAAATATGAAATATGGTATGATAGTTGTACTTTATGGTCAAAGGGGAGATAACTCAAATAATGCAAACAAAGTGGCTTAGAATTATATGTATTCAGGACAGGTAATCTAAGCAATATTACTGACTAGGTTTCCACAATTTAATAATTATCAGTTGCCAACTTTCTAAAATTTGTAAAAAATATAGATTTTTGTTACCAATAATGGAAACATATCCTCAGTATTGCTGAAATCATCTTGACTAGGACATAATGACTGTTTCTTACTTTCTTTGTAATTCCTCTTGTTCTCTCTTCCTTCTCTCCTCTTCTTCCTTTTCTCTTTGTTGTCTTTCCATCTCCTGTAATTCTGTTTGTTCTGCCTTTATTCTTTGTTTTTGTTCCATTTCTTGTTCTTTTTCTTCCTCTGCTTGTCTTAACCTTATCAGCAGTTCTTCTTGCTGTGTTAAAAATAAAATAGACAGAGTGAGATTGAAGAGTTTGGATTAAAAGGTGAAACTTTTTCACAAATAGGCAGGAGATACAACCAAATAAAAAATCTATGAATCTATTAATTGCTATTATTTGTTCATTTAATTTTAGGACTTGAAATAGATATAAACAAAATGGCAAAGTCATCGAGGGCCATGAAATGAGGTTTTACTGAAATGCAAAAATATTAAATAAATACAGTAAAATATAAGAAAAAATTTAAAAGATTTGATTGACTTTAGAGAAATACTGTAATTCTGGTAATGCTAAATAAATCTAGATCTTCTCTTCTGTGTGTGTGTGTGTGTGTGTGTGTGTGTGTGTGCTTAATTGTTGAGGGGCATGTACTGGCTCTAAGTTTGCAGTTTGACTCAAAACACTTAATTTACCTGTTTGACATATTTCTGGTTTTCACCATATTTATGGAGCCATTGTCCTAGATATTCAATAGGATCCCAAGGTCGACGTTCGGCAATGTCTGCTAGTGCCAAGGTCAAGGCTGTTCCGAGATGTTCAGCGACATATTTCCCGTCAACAGTAGTTGGAGGTGGGACATCTTGTTTTTTAAACTCTGATGAGATATACATGTTGTGACATTTTTTGGCAGATTTTTCTCGCTGGACATCAATGAGTGGACGATCCATAATTGTTGTTATTCTTTCTCTGACATCCATCACAGACAGTAATGATGGGTCATCGTAATAATCCTTCGGTGTTTTTCCACTCTGAAAATAAATAATATTAAGAAAATATTAATTTCTGTACATGTATTCATAAATGGAAAGTGCAGTTTCATTCTGCCCTCTTTTTCTCTCTATTTTTTAAAAAAAATCAAGAGTTTGTGATCTTAATTAAATTGTTAAGTCTTGTGTATCCCAGAGTAAATTACCGGAGTGAAATGGAAAGCCTGAAAGCTATCAATTACCTTATAAAGTGAGACAAATGATATATACTTGCTGCTGCTAAAATATACCCGGTATCCAAAAAAGTGATAAATTTTGATGAATAAATAAATTAAAAAAAAAGCAAAATCTAAAACAAACATACTGTTCAAACCCCAATCCCAAAATCAAAGTAAGAACTTTGAAAATTTGCAAATTAAGTTAAACATGTGAATTTGAATCGGGTAAATTATGTGATTTAGTATCCTTACCAAGTCAGTAATTGTAATGTCGGCTCCAGCCTTGGTGAGTTCATCATACAGATTACCAGCATCATGGGAACCACCTGCATAGTGTAAAGGTGTCCTACCCATCTGAAATTCAAACAATCAGATATTTAATTTGTTGTTCCAAACTTTTAATGATTTTGATTAATTCTTTAAAAATAATATTTTGAAATATTGTACATGTAGTTATTTTAAGACAAAAGACTTCGAAATGAGAAATTAAATTTTGTAAAATCTGCAACAATTTCTTTGTCTGAAAATAAAAAAAATCCTTCAAAACAAAATAATTCCTTGCCAAAAAAATAATTTAATGAAAAATATTTAAATGGACAGCCAAATTCAAATGTGTATATAGACAAATTTTCAAAATTTGAGTCAAGCTTCTTGTTAATTTAGGTCAATTGTTTCTATAATTTAGGTCAAGTTTCTTGATAATCAAGGTCAGGTTTATTTTGATAATTTAAGTTGAGTTTCTTCAAAAGTTAGGTTGAGTTGGTCAAGAATTTAGATAAACTTTCTAGATAATCTTGTTAATTTAGGTCGTGTTGGATGGAGTTAAAATTCTTAAATTTTTAACAAATCTTGTGTTTTTTATAAGGATGCACTCAATTCTTTTTCATCATTTTCTTACATTGTCTTTTAGATTTAATGTTTCTTTATATTCATTTCCGAGGTACACTGCAATCTCTGTATGACCCAAGATGACAGCTTTATGTAAGGGAGATAATCCAGTTCTGTCTGCAGCTAGCATGAACACTTTTCTGTCAAGTAAATTTTTAACATCTCGTAAACTATCCTCTTGTATTGCTTTGTGAATGGCTGTAATTTTACTCTGTGAAATAGAAACAGTGTATTGAGAAATAGATTTTAATAAATCAAGGTTTTCACCAACAGTACAAACTACTATTTCCATTTCTGTAGCCAAAATCAAAATTGGCACCTCATTTCTGAGAAATTCTATGAAAAGTAAACTATTTTAGTTAATTAAAAAAAAAACTTTAAAATCGACTCTATTTTCACAAATTTCAGTAATTTGGCTGCTAACAATTTCAACATTGTGTAAACCTATTAATATCCAGATAATTTGTTCAATTGTTTTTGACATCTTGTACATTAATATTTAAAAAATAAAGAATAAAAAATAATTCAAAATGATTCATCCTTTACCTGAAATTCTGGCAGTTTTTCTACAAATTCTTCCAATTCCTTTGATACATTTTTAGCCTGCTCCACTTGGATCGGCCACACACTCCAGCCACTAAGAACTAGTTTATGTAACTTATCCATATTGCCACTTAAAATTTGACCTTTTAGATAATTTGTCAAGACCTCTTTAATGTCCTCAGGGGTGTGGGTGGAGAAGGCGAGCTCAGCAACACTGTTCCCATCTTGGTCTCGAATTCCGATGTCCACCTCGTCAAGCAGGTGCTTGAAAATGTCAGCAGAAGCTTTACTCTCAATTACGACATGAAGAAGCGTTCTTCCTGTTGCGTCTCTTACATTTGCCTCGGCAGTCCCAGATTGCAATAGTTTTTGTACTTCCTTTAAATCGTTAGCTTTTACAGCCTGTACCAGTTTGTTATCTTCGAAAGACATATCTGTAAGACGAAATACATCAGTTATGGTATTTTCTTATGTTTCCATTCCTGGTAGCCAATAGGGCCAATGCATTACTGCTACATTCTGAGATATTTTTTTCAAAAACTACATGTAACTCACATTAGCTAATTTGTGAGGAAAAAAAATACTTTAAAAGAACTCACCTCACCTCACCTATCCTCTTCGTGCCCATTGGCACATAAGGTCCCAAAATTTTATCGTGGATTTCTGTAATCAATTCTTTTTACCATGCCCGGTGATTAGCCGTGCATGAACCCCCTGGACTCGGAGGGCCAGTGGTTTTCTGTTAGGATTTTCCTTCCTTAGATGCTCCCATTACCCTGGTGACAGGGTCATCTCCCCGGATTTTCTGTCTGGATTTACTTCCATAGCCTTTGACTCAAAAGTCTAATCACAAGGCAGTGATACTATTTAACCCATAGCTGGGGCAGGGTTGGTGAGAGCCAGGGCGTGTCCACACACCGATGGGCCTGCACTCTGCACCTCTTGGGTCCTTGCTACTCCGAGATCCCCTTCAACTTAGCCTTGAGCACTAGACCCAAGTTACCGTGCATTGCCACGAGGAGGCATTGAAGGAGTCTTGGTAGTGTAGAGGCTATGTACTGGCAGGAAAGATTTACGCACTCGACTCTCCTTTTCACCTACAAGTAGGCTAGCCAGCGACACCAAAGATCTAGAGGCGTTCGATCTCTTCTTTAAAAGAACTATATTTTCACAAATTTTAGAAATTTGGCTACTTATCATTTTTCATTTTTTAAAAACCTATATTTATCACTAGTTGCTAATAATGTATGATCAAGAATAAGAATAGTGGAATATTGAAGTTTTAGTGCCAATAAAGATTCTTTCACTTATGGACTTTAGATCACTTGGTCACAAAGACTTGAGAGATAATAAGGAATCGCTCCTTAATTTTTCTTTCTATCACCCCCACCTTAAAAGGGGAAAAAACTCAATACATCATTGTACATCTAAGTGATACATTTGTATTGTGAAATTATAAAAATACTCCTAAATTCATGAAATAGCAGTGTGTTTAGTATAACTATTTCAAAAAATATATACCCCCCCCACACACACACACACTCACATTACACACAGACATTAGCATGTGTCACTTTTCTTTCTGCTGTTAGAATAACATACAAATCCAATGTAAAATTAACATATTTGATATTTCACTATCTACTGCACTATTTGCCAAGAATGATATTTTTCCCTGTTAACCCCCCCCCTCTTTTCCCCCATTAGAAAGTAAAAAGTAAAGAGAAAGTGTTTACTCTCACTGTCCACATATGATAACACAAAGTGTTCGTTAATTGTGCTGACAACCAACCCCCCCCCCCCCCCCCCCCCCCCCCCCCCCCCCCCCCCCCCCCCCCCCCCCCCCCCCCCCATTTCCATCTCTCTTAATTTGATTTGAAAGTGAAATGAGAAAGTGTTAATTTTTAGTGTCCACAGGTGATAACACTATATAGTGTTCATATATAAAACCTTGTGCTTTATGGTTTATAACCCCATGTTAATCTTCTTAATTTACATATTATAATCCATAATCTTAATCAAGATAAAGTGCTACCTGTAGATTTAAATTCTTACCTGTAATTAGCTTTAAACAATGCCCTCCTGTTTACAAAATCACGCAATTATTAAAAACTAAACATAAAAATTTGTCCTGGATCAAAAAATCTGCTGAGACCTGCCTATTGAATTTGCCGCAACAACAGTTGCTAAGGATCTTTGTTTACCTTGGTAACCATTGAAGCATGGTAGACTTAGGGGGCCTATTTTAAGGGGTTTTGTCCAGGTAGTTAGCTTTTCTTACCTGTTTAAACCTGACAGGTATTGTGTTTTCAATTTTAAAAGTGAATCTACTTTATTGGCTCTTTAAGATAGTTAAATTATATTTATTTAGGGTTTAAAGGGTTATTTATGTTATGTAATTAAAAAAATCAATAAAAAACAGAAGTTTGTTTAGACTTTAATTGTCAGTATTTAATAGATAAATATAATAAATAACTGGAATTAGAGTGATTTCTAAAAATATTTGTTATAATGGTGAGTTATTTTTGTTATGGAGTGCAGGTAAACTTAAGGTGTGCAATTTTAATTTCTTTTATTGGGTACCCAAGTAAATAAATATATATTGATTATCAGAAGTTTGTCAAACTTGTTTATAATATAGAGTGGAGAGGAGCAATCTTGTTTACTTAGATTGATTGAATAGGGTTTTATGTCCCAGTTAAAATATCTGACTTATATCAAGACACCACCAGCTATTGATGAAGTGTCAGAAATTTGTACCCATGCTCATGATTGAATAGGGTTTTATGTCCCAGTTAAAATATCTGACTTATATCAAGACACCACCAGCTATTGATGAAGTGTCAGAAATTTGTACCCATGCTCAGCACATTGTGCAAGGGTTCTTTAACTTGCCATTACTGCTGTGACATGTGGCACTGTTTTAAAGGTTTTTTCTGAAGAACCCAAAGATTTTTGCTTAGAATTACTACCAAATAAAGGGAGTTTATCGAGAGAAAAAAGACTAAAAGTTCCCAAAAACTAAAGTGATACACAAAGAAATGGTTTATAGAAAATAAATCTAGTTATTTAATGCATGTACATGTTATTTCTTAAACAACCAAAATTCAAATATTGTCACAACACAGCTTATTTGCAATGAGGATCCTAGGTTTTGCAAGCATGTGTGGATGTACTAGTTTGCTATATATTTCAGGACTTTTCGAATCTTTCCAATTTAAAAGGCAGAATTTAGAATAAATGTAACAAAATCATTGAGAGGGGAAAGAAGGGTTTTACATCCAAGTCACGATTCTTCAACTTATATTTAAATGAATAGTTAGTTCTTGGATGGTGGAGGAAACTGGAGTGCTCTAAGAAATCTCTCCACTGTCTCGTCAGTTGAATAGACAAACTTGCACAAGGTTCTCTCACATTGGGATTTCAACCTAGTCTGTAAGAAGTGCTGTGATCTGTAAGTCATTGTTTAGGCAACAGAGGTCTCACGCTGTAACAAGGAAAAATAAAACATAATTTTTTATATTCTTGAGTTTTCTTCAAGATATAAAATAAACAATTACCGGTAATGGGGTGTAGGTGGTGGAGGGGTGTTTGAATTATCAAAGAAAGCATAAAAAGAATAGGAATAATGTTAACATCTAATTACTTTAATTGGGGATCAGGGATGAAGCTTAACTATTTTGAGTTAGGGCCAACTCACTGCAGAAAAGAAGTTGTAATAGTAATAAATAGCTAAAATGTGTTAACATTAAGGGGCCCAGGGTGATTTTGAGGAGCCATGGGCTACTGGGCCCCTGCTAATCTTCATCCCTGTTGGGGATTATAATATAGTTTAGTGCTTAGCAATTCTTGTAAATTGAATACTTCTATTTATATTTTCAGGTTACCATGACACCAATGCCTATCCAGTGCCTACATTTTACAATCCAATTCCATGGCATCCGATCCAGGTACCAAAATCCAAGTCTGAGAAAAATAGAGCCAAGACGAAACCGAAGAAATATGTATGGAACCCAGACAAATATTTTTGAGAAATTATGACATCATTATTTTTATAATTGAAGCTTGACTGTGATAAGTTTAAGTCTTATTTTATTTATTTTAAGATGCAGGGACCAAAAATTAGACTCGTAAATTCCAGTTGTATGGATTAATTACAGTCAAACCTGCCGTAGGTTCTATGGCTATATAGAGACTAACTGCTTACAAAGGTCATAAAACTTTAACACCTGTTTACATTAATTTTGTCATTTTAACACTGTAAATTTGGAAATTGTTGTGTTCGTTTTATTTTTTGTATAAATTCGTCAAAGTCTCTAGACATGAAAAGTTTTCAATTTTAATTTTGCGTTATTTCTTGAGACTTTCATGAACACTTTATTGGTAGAATTCACCGGCATTTTCACTGACTATTATCTTAGGAATTTGCAAATAGTTTATTTTGATATAATTTATTTAATAATAAGTGATGAAGATTTTAAGAACCGTTGTCAGTTTTTGGACATGTCTATAGGATATCCCATTTGGTTTTGCTAGGCATTGTTCAGTTTTTGTGTTGACAATATCAAGTTTCCATTACAGCAAAAGGAAGTATCATGTCTATGGTTTCAATTCTGCAAATTGAGTAATGTCTAATGTGATGTGGTATAGTGATTATGAGTGTTAGTTTACTGTGGCTAGGAAACATATAAATATCTGTTAATCCAGAAAGTTTTGTGTCAGTTTATTTCTCATATACAGTAAAACCTGGATTCATTTCCACCATTCATTTAATCTGAGTTTACTTTTAAAGGGGTTTGGTTTGGCAATAAATCAAAGGAGACTTGTAAAGAAAAACTTCTATAGTGTGCTGATAAGGGAGGTGGCAAAGTTTTCGAGGTTATTATGATGGGGTTTTACTGTTTCCATTTATTCACATACTTTTCTTTTCGCATTTGTGAATTGTCAGGGAAATAAAATGAACAGAAAACATTTCCAGATTTACAGAGAGTACAATTATCTACAGTCAAACATGCTTAAAAGGTCACCTTTATATAAAGGCCACTTTTACTGGATTGACTGTACATGTAGGCAAGGTTACATAGATTTAGCAAGTAATTAGTGTAGTTTACACATAGACATATTTAGGTAATGGGTGTGTTAGTGTCTTTATGTGACAAGCATGAATGTGTGATTTTTTGGATAAAAGAACAATATATGTACTTACTTACTTATCTACCCTGGCCTTTAACTACTGGTGGAACTTAGGCCATTTACAAAATCTCTCCATCTGGCTCTGTTCTGTGTGAGTTTTTCAACTTAATGATCCAAGAATATGAACACAAAAGGGAGATAATTCAGACACAACTGGACAAGTAGTTACAGAACTCATGTCACAGTTATCCCTGAGCCTGTGTTATTAGTTACACAGTGTTAGTGACCTAATATGGTATATACAGGTTCAATAAATTCCATATTGGGCAATTTTTTTTCATTTATATCGACCCATATGTAGCTGGGGAATGGCATGACACTGTCCAGTTGTTACCCATCTGTTTCATATCCATTTTTGTAATCATCTCCAGGTGTTTCTTGGGTGTCCTCTTTTCTTTTTTCCCTAATGGTTCCTTTTAGAGCTTGGTTTATGATGGTGTTGGCAGGTTCCCTGATTCTTTGTGTGAGAAAGCTTTGTCAGTTCACTTGCTAAGTTTTTCTTCTGGGTACTCCAGTTTCCCCCATTATTCCACTAACTACCTTGTTATTATTGAAGCAATCTTGACTGGAGGCTATCCTTGTTTACAGCATTATTTTGTATCTGTTTGAACATTTTGCTTTTAGTTCAGATGTAAACTTTACTGATGTGTGTGTATGTGTTAAAAGATTTAGTCATCCTAGAGAGTAGGAGTTATTTCCCTTGTCAAGAGAAACGTTTAACATTGAAAATTTATTTATTTATCGGTATGTTTGTGTCTGTTCAATATTTAATTGCACTTAATTGTTGTAAATGTTAAGATGTGAGAACAGAAAATTGTACATGATATTTTGTCAAATTTTCATTGCATCAGTTTGTTTTTTTCATTCAAACTTATTCTTACAACAATGCCATGCTAAAATTGTATGCTTTGATTGACGCAACAAAACTGTGGAGGTGTTTTACTTCATGCTTAATTCTCAACTGCTTTAATGTTGAATGCTTTGAATTAGGAAATGGAGCTTCACTTATTTTACCGTAAGTTGGGGGTCCCAGTTCAACTCAGAAAAGAAGTTATAATTGTCATTTTGCTTGTCTGCAAATCACTGATGTTTTGTATCATCATTAGAAATTTAAATGTTGTACGAGTTAATCCAAATAAATGTTATCATACATGTATCATTATTTTTGTATAAAAGACTTGTGTTGCTAAAGTGGTTGTCAGAATTTAGTATGAAAATAAAATTTATAAAGAACAAACAGACATGTTTTTTCATTATTTTTATTTTACCTCTATTTGCCCTATTTCCCTCTTTGTTTCCAAATAAGTACAGAAAATTATTATGTCAATTTCCAGATGCTGAACTTGAATCTAAACCGCGGATGTTCAAATTCAGTTTGGCAGATCCTAGTGTTAGACAGTTTGTCAGTTTGCTCTTCTAATGTCAGTGGTTTTCTGACCAGGCGTGAGTTTTACTAAGAATCGTAAGTTACGAAAAAAAATTATACTTACGAATTTCGTAAGTTCAAACTTAAGATACGAATAACCCGTTTTACTAATGAGTTCGTAAGTTTGTTTTCGTAAACCTAACTTACGAAAAATTCTTAAGTTACGATACGACACTCTTTTGTAAAGAAGGCGAGTTTCTTCTTGGTTACAAAAGCTACGCATGCGCATAGTATACTTTCGCTTTACCTTTCGCGGCTTATTTAACGTCAAGATAAAGTGTTTTGTATTTGCGTACATCCAAAATAATATTTTAATTAATATCTTCAACAACTTCTGTATCAAAAGACGTGAAAATGTGTGATACACTGTGTTACTATACTTTTTCAATACCAATGAGTATTGCCGGGGTATTGATTTTTTTCCCTTTTTTATAATCGATATTTACCGTTTATGACATTGAAGCACACACGATTTGTATAATATACGACATTTTAATGTCTAAATATATCCGTTTTATTAATTTATTTAATCATAAAATAATTCCCAAAAAACAAAGATCGAGTGCAAAAAAGTAAAATGTTACATTCGCCATAGAGTTTTCAAGTTTAAATTGACCAGTACCACCAAAATGAATATGGGTAATTATAATTATGACAATTATGCAGATTTCATCGCGTCTGATAATTTCATTTTTTCCAAAACAAAAAGAAATGGCAATTTGACTTCTATATTGCATTTTGGATATAAAAATGGAAAAATATAATATAGATATTCTAACATTCTAATCTCCATTAGTGAACAAGCAGTACAAACGTCCCATATAATAATACACAGAATTAATATAATAAGATTGGATGAATACAGTCCCAATTATGAAAATATATCGCATGTTAGGATGACCCGGTCACACACTTTTGTCGATGAAGTTTACAGTATAAGAAGACGGAACAGTTTGACATATTCCTGGTACATTTGACTTTGGTGCGTCATGGATAGGGTACGTTATAATTGACCTTGGCCTTGGTATCTGCATAAACGAAAGGTTTACCTGAATATGTGCAGGGATGGAGTGGGACCTCGAGGTGTTTGGTTGTATGAAGTATTGCAAGTCGTCAACAAGACGCAGGATAATATGCCTTGGGAATCTGTATCTCTCTATCAATTCCCCGTCAGTCAAAGTGTCTAGCACTTGAGTCCTGTCGCGAAAAATACGTTCACGTCTAATTTGACGTCTGTTGTTGAACATTATTATAAATAACGCAGCCGCCATGTTGCAAATTTGCGAAATTTCGTAAGTTAGGGAAGCCCCTACGCTATCGTAACTTACGACGGAATTTTATTCGTAACTTAAGATACGACGTTTCGTAAAACGGGGTTTATTCTTAACTTACGTTTACGATAGAAATCTTAACTTACGAAGCTTAGTAAAACTCGCCCCAGGGCTCTTTTCCTTCAAATATTGCCAATTCCTGGATCACCTAGACTTGAAATTCACGATGCCGAACGGCTTTCTTATGATAATAATATCAATACCGATGGATAGAATGGAATCCAACAACACAAAACGATGTAATTGAAGACAATGGTTAAGGTTTTGTCAGAAATGGCAACATCAGTATCACAAAAAAGCTGGTCAGAGCCATAAATTTCAGGTTTACTAGATCACCATACTAGTACCCATATTTGTGACTGATAAAGCTTTGAAATAGGTTTTGTACTATGAAATAGACTTATTGACAAGGCAATGTCAGAGTTATTGCCCTTTGGTTGGTTTGGGGTACAACTAAGGTACATTTTATTCTCATACAATATACATGATTAACAGCAATAGTTCTAACATGGGCATATCCTGGTGTTACAAAGTTTGCCAGTTCAATTGCTGAATGTTGGTGGTTTACTTGCCTACACCATCCCCGAATTTACCCCTTTGATATACATGTATAAGTGAAATGGATTTGTCCGAAATGGCAACATCAGTATCACAAAAAAGCCAGTCAGAGCCATAAATTTCAGGTTTACTAGATCACCATACCCATATTTGTGACTGATAAAGCTTTGAAATAGGTTTTGTACTATGAAATAGACTTATTGACAAGGCAATGTCAGAGTTACTGCCCTTTGTTTGGATGTTTGGGGTACAACTGTACATTTTATTCTCATGCAATATACACACAACAATTAACAGTGATAGTTCTCACTTAGACAGACCCTAGCATAAGAAAGTTTGTCAGTTCACTTGCAGGTTTACTCCAGGTATTATAGTTGCCTCCACCATGTCTGAATTTACCCCTTTGATATACATGTATAAGTAAAATGGAGTTTAAAACTTCATTAATCTACTCCACTCCACTCTGATCCAGTTAAAACTTAGTGCTGAATAGCTTGCCTTCATATCTAGTTCATCAAAAAATCTGTTAACCAAAAACTAAATTGTTAGAAACAGACATTGTTGTTTCAAATTGACACTGTGTACTCTTCAGTGCACAGGCAGCCAAGCTTAACAATAATGTTTTACGGTAGAGAGGAATAATCATTTTAAGCTGCAGTAAAGAATAATTAACTTACATGCAGGCAAATCGGAGGAAACTTGAAGTCCCACAGAAAAACCCTCAGCAAGCTGACATACTTTCTCAAAACAGGTTGATAACCAACCTTTTAAAGCAATTACTGACCTCTAAAGATTTATGCGAGGTCCTGTATACCCGAGATTGTCAAGCATGTTAATGGTTTGTCTTGTACTAGCACACAGCACCACTTCAAAGTACTAGCTAACAGTGACAAACATACCACTTCCCCAGTCATATTATACTCAGACCAAGAGAACCACACTGTTGAGTCAATACTCTGTCCTCTTAATACTGAGTGCAGAACAAGGACGAAGGTTTGAACCCATGACCTCCCACTCTCGAGACAGAGTCTACCACAGGGTCATCAAAGTGGTCTATACTGCAAGAAAAGTAACAATAACAGACAGTTCACAGTCAAACCTACTTTCAAGGGTCACCTGCCAGTAAAATTTATCCCAATTGTTCTTTATTGATGACACTTTAACATGTATATTGAGGCCATCTGCCAATAAAGGCCAATTTTTACTGGTTCCCTTAGGTGGCCTTTATGGATAGGTTTGACTGTATTTTCAAATCAATCACAACAAAACAAGTTATGTACTGTATTTTTCCTTTCTTTTAATCAACAATATTTGCAATTAAGATGATCAATACCATTATCTTTCTGAATATTAACACATTTGTGACTTTCAGCCTTGCATATATACATTTATTTAAATTCATCAATCCATAAATTACAGTATTGATGAATTGACTATTTACAAAATTAACAAACTGTACTACAATTGTACAGCTTAGAAAATACATCACAGTGATCATATACAAACATGTCAGCTAGCTCTTCCAAACACTTACAGAAATGTCACTCGAGTACACTCGCATCATTAACCAATACAAGGAAACTCTTACAGACACTTTCAAATTATCACTCAAGTATACTTGCATCACCTCTATCAAACACCTACAAAAATCACTTCAGTATACTCACAACATTAACCAATTGCAAAATGAACTCTAATTGACAAATTTAAAAGAATTTTTTTCTATGCCTATTTGAATACTATTTTAATTAGCAGAATCTGATGGATATGATACAGAATAGAAGATTGATTTTGAATATTTCACAGAAGAGCCCTCATGTGTTAACTGTTAAAATCTTTATTTTGAAGTTAAAGCCAATGCAAAAACCAATGAACACAATACATATCTATTGTTATAATGCTTTCGTAAAATAGAAAGATTTTTTAACTCAAGAGCACGTACCGAAATTTCTGTCACTTCACCTACAGTTGGTGATGTTTCAATGTAAGAGAAATACACCAATGTATTCTTGACCGAGTCATAAAACACCATTCAATCACTCAATCAATTAGGGTACACATGATGCTACTGTTACCAAAAATAGTTCAATTTTTCATGACTGTAATAAAAATACTGATATTTTCTAAAGTGACATAAAAAATCTGACATTTTCAAGAAAATACTCAACTTCAAACATTTCGTTTCTGTATCTAACGGACACAACACTTACATGGATGGCTTTTTTTTATTGTTAACAAACAAAATGGTGGATATTTATAACTGACAAATAAACTGAACTTGAAATAAAATAATACAGGATACATAACTAATGATGACACACACTAATAGAGATACAGCATGAAAAACAAATATGTCTGAAGAAACATTATGTGGTAACCATGGCAACAGTTTTATTGGTGTTGACAAATCATTGGTTTAATCAATAGATCATAAAATATAATTTTTGGAAATTTGGCTACTAATAATATCAAATTTGTTGAAAAATAGCGTATATCACGATTTCAATTTTTGTAGGGACAAAAAACTTTAAATTAATTACGGTAAATGGCCCTTATTATGGTAAATACGGTTTTTGGCCGACACATCAAAAATCATGAAAATTTTCAACATAACTAAATCGAGTTTAATCTGACATGAGTTGATATGAAGTGTATATTTTATAACTCAAGATTAACTTTTGTGGGAACAAAAATCTTTAAATTCAATTCAATGTCCCTAATAAGTATGGTTTTTGCCTGACATGTCACAAAACATGAAATTTTCACAATAACTAAATTCAGTTTTATCTGACATAATTTCGAATTTTTAAAAATAAAATTTATAAATGGAAATGATGAAATGGTGATCAACAGAGTTTACATAAAATAACTTAATATATTCAACAACAATATTTTAATATATATATATTTTATCTGAAGCCACGCAGCTTGTAACATTCAACCATCAATACTATATTATGAATCTAGTGTACATATCTGCATGAAAGAGAAATCTGGTGAAATCAAAATTTTTTTTTTACATTTTATTTGTAACAATGAGTTGTTATCGCAAAGACCCTATTTTTTTTTTTAACAATAATGACATTTTATTTGTAACAACGAGTTGTTATCCCACAGACCCTAATTTTGAAACAATAATGGATCTTGAGGGGAAAATGTGCCAAAAATTGGTACATACTATAATGGATGGGCTGGAATAAGATGGGACAAGACCCAAGGTGGCAAAAATAGCTCACAAAACTTTCAGACAATGAACTAAAAATTAGCATCTTTGGTTTTTTAAAAGCATTTTATTCCCTGAATGTTTTTTTATTCCAGTCTTTTAGTTTTTGAGAATTTCTTGTATAAGCATATTCAAAAGGAAATTTGCCTTTTTTTTATATATTTTTAATAACCTCATTTGCTGTTTTTTCTAGGTCTAAGTAGATATGCAAAATATCTGGAATATAAAATCCACAACATAATTCTTTAGAAAATTTGAATATTAAAATTGTCCTCCCATCCATTAGTAACTACATGCCATCTACTGAAGTATGTCAAAAATAAACCTTACAAGCACAAACAAAGCATGGACATAGGAATTGGACTAACAGCTGCCTGACATTTAGAAATGAAAAATGAACACTGTAGAAGGGACATCACATGTTTGTTACTATATATAGAACTGACTGTGCCACACCCATCTTCTTATAAGCCACACCCATCTTCTTATAAGCCACACCCATCTCAACAATAAACCATATATCACAGCAATAATGCCCTAACTCAACTTTATGAATACACCCAACAAGTTTGACCTAGAAATGGTGACCTTTAAATTTCAATAATAAACAGGCTTATAAAAACTGACATATCTATACATGCTAGTCTGTCCTCGGCTGTCTGGTTGCAATATTTTGGGATATGAAAATCCTTCAAAAGCAATCGCCAATGCTTCAAAACAATGTGCAGCCACAATAAAGCCTTCAAACTTGACACTACACTTCCTTATATAGAGAAGAGAAGCCGGACCTCTAAAGCCTAGCTTGCCCAAGTGTAACCCAACCATCATAAAGCCTTCAACACTAGGCAATAAACATTCACTCTTGTGAGAAGAGAAGTCATGCCTATTTAGCCTAGCAGGCCCAAGTTCAAACCAACCATCATAAAGCCTTCAACACTGGGCAATACACTTTCACTTTTATTGAGAAGAAAATTTGGACCTATACAGCCGAGCAAGCCCAAGTTCAACTCAACTTTCAAAACTAGGCAACACACTTTCACTTCTTTTGAGAAGTCAGACCTATACGACAAGCTTTCTTATGAATAGACCTATTTATATTCACATTAAAAGGTTAAAATGCCCAGGTCAATCTGGTTGAGCTAAATAACATTTAAATCACAAGAAAATAACAAAATTAACAGTCAATATTTAACATAAGGCAACCTCAATTATACATAACACATTATAACCACTGATCCCACATCAACAAGACCACACTTATTTAACTTATGTCTTCCTCATCAACTCACTCTAACATATCAACACAGATGGTCTGCTGATACAGTCCACAATAATACTGCAATCAACTTTTTATTTTTTTGTAATTCCATGCCCTGGAATAACCATACTGATGGCTGTCAATCCCACTTCAAAAATACTCACAGGAGGGAGAAAAAAAACACTGGACTGGACAGGGGCTTAAATCTGGGACCTCCCACAATCCCCCTTCAAAAATACAAGAGGGAGAAAAAATACAGGGTTGGACAGGGGCTTAAACCTGGGACCTCCCACACTATATGTGAGTGCTTGACCAAATGAGCTACCCAGAGAGGTACAAAATAAGTTTAAAAGAATTCTGACATGATATGATACTGATGTTAGCAATGCTAAGCACATACTTTAAAATAATTTCAATATAACATACAATATAAGCATGTCTGCATTTATAAACAACCTTGGTTCTATTTTTAAACATCTATGTGTGCGTTTCTTTATATTCTTGTTGGTTTTGATTTGATTACAAATATATTTTGAATATTTTAAAAATATGTTAAAAATGTAACATTTTTTTTTTTTTAAATTTCAATGAACTGTTAACTAGCTATGCAGAAACCCAAGAAACTTTGAATTTTTATAAATATGGAATTGCATATAATTGAAAGAAATGGGTAATTAAAATTTTCTTGAAAAACTGGCGTTCCATCAAATTTACAGGAGCAGTTGTCTCCCCTTTGACTGCTAACCAGTGTGTTTTAAAAACAAATGGTAAATTTAACTTCAGATTGCAAACTTGACTTATAATATCTATTTTGAATAAAAAGTTTTAAACCATAAAAGTGGAATAGCAGTTTATAATAAGTTATCACAGTTCCTGGGGGTATCCTGGTTTTGAAAATAATGCCACTGTTGTCATAAATACCATGGTAACAATAAAGTCAAGAATTGATGAAAAATTTAACTTATCACTATACTCAATTAAATCAAATATTTTACTAACAAGATAATTACTGACAAAATCATTTAATTCTTAATTCCATTTGTATTCATTCAGGCATATAAGAATATATACATGTCTTAAAATTATTATTTATTATTTTCTTTTTTCAATAATATCAAACTTATCTTATGAAAGTTTTTACAAATTTCATAACAAAAATATTAAGTCGTAAGTTGGAAAATATTTTCTATCATAAAGAAGTTTTAACTATATAACCTGAAATGGCTTAAATAAGAACTTGGATAAATCAAGAAGAATCTCAAAAAGACCAATCTCTTCTTTGTCTTGGACCTCTTTATCTCTTGGAAAGATTTATGCATGGCACAATTTTGTGAAATACAAGCTATTACAACAAATTAAGTTTTTTATGGTAATTGTCCTTAATGTTTTTATAAATAAGAAATAAATCTTCGAGTTAGGTTTCCGTCACTTATTGAAATTGTAATGTTGTTATTCATCAAACAAACAGAATGAGATAACTTTTGACACAGCGGAAAAAAAATTAAAAGAGAATGACGAATTTAAATTAACAAAAATCATCAAATAATACAATAATTATTGAAATTTAATTAAACAAATAAATATATATATATATAAAGGTTGTAATTACTGGTAATGAATGGAAAGCATAAAAAATGGACATGGCTGACATTTTTATGGACATGGCTAAAATCTATAATTCCAGATGAAATTAATACAAGTTAAAAGAGGAGAGTTGACAGAAATTCCTTTTATTCGCTGACAAACCAGAATGGATGTTTCTGGCTTTGTTTGATAAAATTATAATCATCCACGGTATTATGGCAGAGTCCACTTTTCTAATAGGGTTCCAAGTGGGTTGTTATACCCTCATTGCCTTTCTTGATTTCAATCTCACCCTATTTTCCTTATATGAGCTGTTCCATTTACATCAACACTCTGCCAAGATACTGCAGATGACTTAGTATATTAATCACCAATTTTGCAAAATTAAAAAGTTTGTAAATGATTGCACATCACTCTGCCTGGTAACCATGGCAACAATTCATCCAAACTGCAGTACTGGGGCCATATCTGCTGACTTTTCTCCTCCTGTCTGATGACTAATCCACTGTCCAATCAAAATCTGGCATTTGATGCTGAACTTGAATCGCTATGACAACAGCAAAATGGACAACTTGTGATGATGTTGTATGTTAATCAGCAGTTGATGATAATCTTTTAACTCCAGCAACTAGTTAAATAATTTATGATCAAGATTTTTTCGTAGTAGGGGCATCACCTAAAAATAAAATAAACATTAGTTTTATTGAGACAGGAAAACATTGATGGGCTTCATCATATCAATGTGATTGCCTACTGTCAAGAAACAGCAGCCTCAAACATTTTGACTTTACTAGAAATCATTCTGTGTAAATATGTAGTTGTGAAAACTCTCAACACTGAGACATTTTTAAGCATTAAATTCACTCTTACAGTACATGATAGAATAAAACTTTCTTAAACTTTGTTTGCACAGGTAACATCTCAATATAAGTGAACTTTAAATCTTTGATGGACATTTTTGTACTAAAAAATGAACCTTACGAAAGTATGAAATCAAACACAAACATACCGATCCATATTCAAATCACAATCCCAAAAGCAAAATAAATTTTGAAAACCGGTAAGGTAATTAAATTAAACATTTGAACTTCCACCACGGAAGTGAGGCCAGGTGCTCCAGAAGGATAAGCACCTTTTGTATAGCTAGCCACACCAGTCATATACGGAATGTATTAAAAATACATGTACAATATTTTGTTTCTTAACACATATGAAAAGGGACTCTTTAAGTTAAGTTAAACAACGAAAAAGAAATTAAGAAATAGAAGTGAACTTACAGAATAAGTTATTTATATTCTGATAATTTTGACTTAAATCTCAGTTTTTCCTACTGACACACATGTGCTGTTGCTATGCCAGTAACTACGCATACTGTGCGACTCTTGACTCCAGTATATACTGGTTCAATCAACTGTCCACAACACTTTCCTGAACAGAACAAAATCACCAGATTGGTAGGGTATTTTATTAAAATTTTGAACTAAAAACTGTCAAGAGAGTGGAATAGACTTGAGTGATGGAGTCTCTATGCCCTACAATGGAATTTTTCATTAATGGAGTTTTATTTTTACACTGCAGTCTCAGGATCAGATTCTTTCATTTTTATCTAGACAGTCAGTTCTTGGATGTTGGAAGATACCTGGAATGCCTGAAGAAAACCAATGACCTTTAACAAACATACTGACAAAGTGGACCTTCTCATACTAAGATATGCCAGAGTTGGATTTGAACACTGACTGTGATTTTAAAGACATAATTGTTGAAAGTTACAAGCAATTTGGGTAAGTAACAGCCTGTTTTACAGGTCCAGCACAGATTTCATAGGAAAACTAGCAATTTCTATTCAAATTATCATCTGTGTTAGGAGTTTGTTACAATCTTGTCGGCTTGCTAATATTCAAATATCAATGGCCAAGAATAAAAATTTACTAGTTCCCTGTCATTAGACCAGTGCTAATGGGGTTCCCTGCTGTACCATGTGATACCTCTAACATTTGTGAAGAATAATCATTTCCATTTGATATGGAATCATATCAATTCACACTTTTTACATAAAAACTGCATTATTCTTCCATGAATCAAGATGTAAATGTTTTCCAAAATGTCCTGCACAAATGGTAAGGGGTGTTGATCATGTGGTATAACGGTAAACCCCATTTTGAAGACTATAACTACTGTACTGTACTTACCCATTGGTTTTAAAACTAAGAAACTAAGAATATCTGAAAGAGACACGATTCCTGTAACCTGTTCATGTTCATCTACTATAACAAGTCTATGTACCTGAAAATATAAAACAGTCGGTGAATATTTTGTGGTTGTTATGGAGACAGAGATCGTCAAAGTGATCAACACTGATATTGCTCAGCCTGCTAAAAAGGCAACAGCATTTTTACCTTACTGACAATAATTAAGTGAAAGTCGGTGAATATTTTGTGGTTGTTATGGAGACAGAGAACGTCAAAGTGATCAACACTGATATTGATCAGCATGCTAAAAAGGCAACAGCATTTTTACCTTACTGACAATAATTAAGTGAAATGTAACCAAAACATGCTTCCTACTGTACAAATATTTCCATCTGATATGGAATCAAATGAGTTTATGTTTTCCTGAAAAAATGGCAGAAAATTTGTGGTTTGTGGTTTCTGTTTAAGGTAAGATTGTAATACACTGTATATACATTTGTACTATTCTATTAACATGTAAATTTGTTGGCCAGATTAACCAAGGGAAACTATGAATTTGATAATATGAAAATTGCTGATTTCACACTTCAGTACTATTTCGTAGGTATGAAGATACGGGTATCCATGGAATTTGGACACCATGTTTGACAGTACAGTCCAACCTGCCTTAAAGGTCACCTCTATATAAGGACCACCTGCTTATAATGGCCAATAGAATTGTATCCCAATTGTTCTTTATTCATATTATTTGAACCTGTATATAAAGGCCACCTGCCCATAATGGCCACAGTAACTGGTTCCTGTGGGTGGCCTTTATAGCAGGTTTGACAGTATGTCATGTGATACTGTCATGTAATTGTTAAAATCTTACCTCCGCTCGTACAATTTTATCTACAACAGTTTCTAATGCATCGTTAACTGTACATCTAACTACACCTTCAAACCAATTTTCCTGTAAATAAATAGGTGTTATTACTAGTAATGAAAACCAGTAAAATTTCTCATTACTTAATTTTCATGAAATTTATCATTATATAAATATTACATTTCTGACAGGGTGACAGTACATATCGTCACCTCGAGAAAGCATTGTTTGCTGAGGCGATAGTTAGATTCTTTTAATTTATTGTCATTCAGTGATGGTTAATGAAAACGGAAACGGAAATAAATTAAAATATTCGTGAAAATTTCTAGACTGTAGACTCTGTATCATATACAGTGTATACACTACAAATAATTAAATTTCTATAATATCAAGTGAGGACAAAATTAGTTGAATATATAAACTCTGATCATATGTAATTCATAGTAAAGGTGGCAAGCTATCTTGGATTACATACAAGGCCATAACAAGATAACAAGTGTATTTGAGCCGAATAAACAAAGAAATGCTATCACTTTGATATCCGACATTGCATCACAATTTCATACGTTTCATGAATTGATACATTGTAACTTTTTAATGCAAATTTGAAATTTAGAACATGTCATTTACTTAAGAAAAAATATTCTGAAAACCATTAATGTATTGGTTGCATTGCAAAATTTTATGATTATCTCCCTTTACCTGTTGCCGATGCTCTAATGCTTTGCCAATTGTAATATCTAAATTGTTATATGTCTTCTCAGCTGCCAAATTCTTAAAACAAATAAATAAATAAATAAATAATTAAAACTGAATTGAAACAAATTAGAACATAGATCTTGACAAGACAACATAGGTCCGTTTTGCTTTTGACATGGGTTTATAGATAAAGATGATGAAAACCTGTGTTATAAAATGTATACATATTTTTCTGTATTTATTTTTCATACAGAATCCAAAAATCTACCAACACACTGAATGTGTGTGTATTGCATCCCTCATCCCCATCTTGTTGTAAACTTCCTCCATTTATTGTAAAACAACCAAGAAGCATTGACATGAACACATATATCTTTGACACAGGTACACCTATGTCATGCTACAACTTTCATCTCAGAGAAAAAAATCAAGATACATGTATATCGAAAAACAGTTGAGCTCTCCTGCACATGTAGTTTATAAACCAAAATCTTACACAATGAATGAATTTGCTGAAGCTTCCATTTTACACTTTTATACAGGTAAGCAGATACTTATGTGTGATATGTTGGTATACTTACGATTACATCAAACTTGGCATAGATATTGACAACTTTGCCATCACTATTTACCAACGGTAATGCCGATATCCGGTGTTCAACAAACATATTCAAGGCCTTTATTAAAGGTGTATCTGGAGTTGCCTGAAATCAAACAACAATATTATAGAGGTAAACACAGTAAAAACTCAAATGAAATCAAATCGGCAGTTCCAAGTATTTTTACTTTTTTTGAGTTACTGCACCATTGAAAGGTCACAGTGGACTCGTGGATAAGACATCAGTCTACAAATCCAGGGTCTTTTACAGCTGTGAATTTTGAGTCCTGCTCAGGCCACACGTGGAAAAGTGAATTTTCCTTGCCGTTGGCCTTTA
The DNA here is from genome assembly GCA_021292105.1 of Anadara kagoshimensis. NCBI lineage: Eukaryota > Metazoa > Mollusca > Bivalvia > Arcoida > Arcidae > Anadara > Anadara kagoshimensis. The sequence goes on along the minus strand of CM037872.1, from coordinate 30,849,690 downwards.
CTGGTTCACCTGTTGTCAGTATAATGTGACTGGGGTAGTAGTATGATTGTCTGTGGCATACTGACTTGGAGAGCTAGCACCTAATAGTCGCAATCAGTGCATCATTGTACAAGGCATACCATAAAACACACTCACACTTCACATTCATACACAAACTTGTTCAAAGATTAATCCATAGAGATTAAAAAAGTAGTTCTCATTGTGAATAGCTGAAAAATTACTGGTGTTACATTAAGCAAACATTCAACAACATCAACAACTATTGCACCATTGATCCCAAATCAATAAACAAACATACTGTCTGGGCCAAACTTGGCTTGCCTTAATTCACTTTTAAATAAATCCATTCTTTCTATCAATTTCTGATTTTAATTATTTTCATTTGATTATGTTGACCCTATTTTTGAAAATATAGCCAGAGTTTTCAAGGTCTGGGCCAGGATAACCCACCCACCCAACTACATTTATGTATTGAACACCAGTCTGAAGACGTCAAGTTTGGCAACTTTATTTAATGCGTTTAAAATCACAATGACTGCTCCTAATGAACTCAAAATATCACATAAATGATGGTCACGTGACAAGAATTACAGATCCTAATGCAGGAGTAGATATTGGAATAATTAAACATGGACTTACTGTTATTAAATTTTCATAAGTTCCTATTCCTAATTCTTGAAGTGTTTTGTGCATAAAGGATGGCTTTGGTAAATCATTCAACTGCAATGAAAAAACAATAAAAAAGTTAATAACTTGAAAATGACTTACAAAAGTGTTTTCATGCCTTAGAAATTTCCAAATGCTGAATTTTCCAATTCAACAAGAGGCCCAATAGGGCCTGTACCGCTCACCTGGGCCGTTTACAGCACAAAAACACAATAAATACTTCATTTAAGGAGCAATAACTCTGATGTGGACATTTAGATATTTACGAAACTTGCTACTCGCATCTGTGACCTTGACCTTCAAACCAATGACCATAATCTATATACTAAAATGATCATTGCATCAATACCAACAATATTCTAATATACATGCCTATACAAAAAGGTCATAGTTTTCGAGATAATGAACCATTTTGGTATTGTTTTGCAACCGTGACCTTGACCTTTTGACCCATGACCTTTTTCTATACATCAAAATGATTGTTGCATCAAATCCTACAACATTCTAATATACATGCCTATACAAAAAGTTCATAGTTTTCAAGATAATGAACCATTTCAGTATTCTTTCGCATCTGTGACCTTGACCTTTGAACCAATGACCTTAATCTATATATCAAAATGATCTTTACATCAATACTAACAATATTCCAATATACATGCCTATACAAAAAGTTTATAGTTTTCGAGATAATGAACCATTTTGGTATTGATTTGCTACTGTGACCTTGACCTTTAGACCCATGACCTTTTTCTATACATCAAAATGATCGTTGTATCAATACCTACATCATTCTAATATACATGCCTATACAAAAAGTTCATAGTTTTCAAGATAATGAACCATTTCAGTATTCTTTCGCATCTGTGACCTTGACCTTTGAACCAATGACCTTAATCTATATATCAAAATGATCTTTACATCAATACTAACAATATTCCAATATACATGCCTATACAAAAAGTTTATAGTTTTCAAGATAATAAACCATTTTGGTATTGTTTTGCTACTGTGACCTTGACCTTTAGACCCATGACCTTTTTCTATACATCAAAATGATCGTTGTATCAATACCAACAACATTCTAATATACATGCCTATACAAAAAGTTCATAGTTTTCAAGATAATAAACCATTTAAGTTTTCTTTCCCATCTGTGACCTTGACCTTTAAACCAATGACCTTAATCTATATATCAAAATGATCGTTACATCAAAACCAACAACATTCCAATATACATGTCTATACAAAAAGTTTATAGTTTTCGAGATAATTAATGATTTTGGTATTGTTTTCCTACTGTGACCTTGACCTTTAGACCCATGACCTTTTTCTATACATCAAAATGATCGTTGTATCAATACCTTCAACATTCTATTATACATGCCTATACAAAAAGTTCATAGTTTTCAAGATAATGAACCATTTCAGTATTCTTTCGCATCTGTGACCTTGACCTTTGAACCAATGACCTTAATCTATATATCACAATGATCTTTACATCAATACTAACAATATTCCAATATACATGCCTATACAAAAAGTTTATAGTTTTCAAGATAATGAACCATTTTGGTATTGATTTGCTACTGTGACCTTGACCTTTGGACCCATGACCTTTTTCTATACATCAAAATGATCGTTGTATCAATACCTACAACATTCTCATATATATTCTTATACAAAAAGTTCATAGTTTTCAAGATAATGAACCATTTCAGTATTCTTTCGCATCTGTGACCTTGACCTTTGAACCAATGACCTTAATCTATATATCAAAATAATCTTTACATCAATACTAACAATATTCCAATATACATGCCTATACAAAAAGTTTATAGTTTTCAAGATAATAAACCATTTTGGTATTGTTTTGCTACTGTGACCTTGACCTTTAGACCCATGACCTTTTTCTATACATCAAAATGATCGTTGTATCAATACCAACAACATTCTAATATACATGCCTATACAAAAAGTTCATAGTTTTCAAGATAATAAACCATTTAAGTTTTCTTTCCCATCTGTGACCTTGACCTTTAAACCAATGACCTTAATCTATATATCAAAATGATCGTTACATCAAAACCAACAACATTCCAATATACATGTCTATACAAAAAGTTTATAGTTTTCGAGATAATTAATGATTTTGGTATTGTTTTCCTACTGTGACCTTGACCTTTAGACCCATGACCTTTTTCTATACATCAAAATGATCGTTGTATCAATACCTTCAACATTCTATTATACATGCCTATACAAAAAGTTCATAGTTTTCAAGATAATGAACCATTTCAGTATTCTTTCGCATCTGTGACCTTGACCTTTGAACCAATGACCTTAATCTATATATCACAATGATCTTTACATCAATACTAACAATATTCCAATATACATGCCTATACAAAAAGTTTATAGTTTTCAAGATAATGAACCATTTTGGTATTGATTTGCTACTGTGACCTTGACCTTTGGACCCATGACCTTTTTCTATACATCAAAATGATCGTTGTATCAATACCTACAACATTCTCATACAAAAAGTTTATAGTTTTCGAGATAATAAATAATATTAGAAAAGTAAAAAATTAGGTCATGACCTTCATAATTGACCTTGACACCATTTTGAAGGTAATTACAAGAATATGTCAAAACTGAAAACCCCATGTCATTATCTGGTCATATAGTCAAGTTATAACAATTCAAAAATATTTTAAGATTTTTTCAAAATTAAACGCAAAAACGCGTAACCTATTTTTCAACCAAATTTCATGAAATGAACAAACTTAAAGGTTAAGACTATGTAGAATCCAAATATCACATCAGTTTTTGCCTCCAATGAGTGGTTCAACAGAAGAAGATTTTTTTAGGTTTTGTCTATTTTTAGTAACAGCGGCCATCTTGGATATTCGATCGCCATGATTTGAACAAACTATAGTTAGACTCCGTCAAGGACCTTCCATGGCAAATATGGTTTCAGTTGGCCCAGTAGTTTCGGAGGAGAAGATTAAAGTTTACTGACGCACGCACGGACGCACGGACGCACGCACGCCTCGCCATGCCATAAGCTCACATGGCCTTTGGCCAGGTGAGCTAAAAATAGGTGACAGAGGTCAATGTACTCTGATGCTGGGAAACTGACATAGTGTCCTCTGTACTTTTCTGACTTAAGATCATTATTGGATAAAGATAGTCTGGTTGTTTGCTTCAGGTTCGTGGTTGTCTTCTGGTACTGTGTGTTTTCTCAACCACTCCAAAAAATGCTATGGTAGAAGTGAAAGAAGTGAAAGAATTTTGACTGCAGTGTAAAACACCATTACTTAACTCTACTCTTCTATACTTCATACATGCATGAGAGAGAGAGAGAGAGAGAGAGAGAGAGAGAGAGAGAGAGAGAGAGAGAGAGAGAGTGGCTTATTATACTTACATATAGATAAAGAAACCTAAGAATACGTTTATGCGTTAAAATATAAATAGCATTCCCTGTCATTCTGTCCACAACTGGAAGTCTATGTACATGGTTTGTGATAAGTGTCTTGATGGCATCGTATAAACTAAAGTCTGGACCAATCCAAACAAATGGCTTCTGTTTCTCCTTTAATACATCTACAAATACAAATGATAGTAAGATGATGAGGTTCAATTATTTTTTTATTCAAAGTCGTACAAGATGAGAACTTACTATAGTTGTGTGTGCTTCTCGAGCCAAACCATGATGTCTGTCAAGGTTGGTTTGGCACGTGACCAATGTCAAAGACCTTAGACAAGGAAGATAGAGTAATGCTTTTGTCAAATGAAGACAACATAAAAATTCAAATATTTTAACATCTCAAAATTTTACAGCAAATATATAATATTCTTTTTTTAAAGCACTATGATGAGGTCCATCCTTTTTCATAATCACTAAACATTTATTGCTTAATGATTTACGATCTCTGTATCAAGTATGACTATTAAGTTTGTAGGTAATTCATTTTTACAGGACCATGAAGCCCATCTTTTTTTTACAGACATCAAAGATTACTGTATACGTAGAAAAGTTCACTGGTATAAACTTTCCTGGTTTTGGTATGGATAGCATTGTTGCCGATATAAACTTCAGTGGTCACGTAGGTGGTGTAAGCATCTGACAAAGGATATAAAATTTCATGATGGATTTATTTTCGCAGTTGATCAGCGACCGCGAAAATAGTGAACATTAATACACAGCGAATATTTCTACAGAAACAGTATCTCTTTCAATGATTTTCACTCTCTGAATCTATATATTAAATACTAACTCTTTAACAAAGACAGGAGAGGATGTATTGATGGATTCATTTTATAATCAGCAATGACCACATACAAACTTAGATATCAATCAAATAAAATCAATACACTGTCTGTTTTAGCCATCTTATAAACTGCCCCATAATAAGGAAAGCTGACAAGCTGGTAATAACTACTGTCCATTTTTCCTTTTATAAGCTTCATTTGGAATAAAAGACCATTCCCATAGATATGCTGACAAATACAGATTGTTAAATAGAACCAATACTTCAGCCATATCTCTAGATCAAGGGACCTTAACTCATTAATTGCAATATGATTGGTGATATTGTCTTGATACTATAGAATGTATGTATAACAGGATCTTTTATTTTTTATTTTTGTCTTAAATATGCACACATTGGAATGTGATACCTGAACTGCTTATTGTAAGGACTGACTAAATGACATGAGTGAAATTCAAGTCAATTAAATGATTCATGGAACTGAGTTTCATTTCCCAGTCAAAAATATTTTGCTTGTATCAATCAAGATATCACCAGCTAAAGGTGAAGTGGCTAGAATCTGTTATCTTTTCAGTTAAAAGTTAAAGTCTGTGCCGAGCCATTAGGCCCATCAGGCCAGAGCTTATCCCGGTTTCGGTGGTGTTAAGCGACTGAGAGTACAAGACTCTCCCCTGAATGGGACGCCGCTCCATCGCAGGGTTAACCCCAAGCATTTTGCTGGTACTCATTTATTTTTCAGCTGAGTGAACTGGAACAACGTGAAATTAAGTGTCTTGCTCAAGGACACAACACATCGCCCGGTCCAGGGATCGTACCCACGACCTTTGAATCATGAGTCCAACGCCTTAACCACTAGGCCACGGGCTTCCATCTTTTCAGTACACTAAGGGCAATGTACAGGAAGGGTTCTATAAAGTGTTATGCCTTACATGATACGGAACATCAGTTTTAGGTGACACAACTTTTACTTTAAGTTATTAAAAGTAAGGAATCTATGGCTTTATTCTAAACTATTTGAAGAAAAACACATGGCGTTTTCCTATTATTTCTTTTCAAAAGGCTTTAACTATGAAACTTTTTAAGTGTTACATAACTTGACAGGGTTTTTTGGCAGTTAAATAATGTCAACGTTGTGTGATATATAAAACATATAATATTTAAGATGGTATACCTCGCCATGTTGCTATTTTATGTTCCTCCAACTCATCCATGCGTACCTGAAGAAGAAAAACATTTTTTTAAAAATATTTTAAAAGTAGCATAATCCTGAAGTGTCTAAACTGATTGTTATTTCATTTTATAACTCAAGAAAGAGGTTTTATTTTTAGTCAAGATTTTTCAGTTTTTAATTGAGGCTATTAGTTCTGGAATAGTGGAGGAAACTGGAGTGCCCAAAGAACCATTGAACTTTAGCAAGTGAACTGACAATTTTTTTTTTCAAATAAGGATATGCCACAATGGGTTTTATACCTTGGCGATGAGAGGGACTGTAAGTGTGCAATTTATATCACTCAGCCACCAAGGCCCTGGACCTGCATGAGTGAGATTTAAACCTAGGCAATAAGAGGGGCTGTCATTTGTTAAACCACTGGGTTACTAAGGCCCCCATTCAGCCAGCGTTGAGATTTATTCCTAGGTGATGAGAGGCACTGTGATTTGTAAGCTTTAGAACACTCAGTCATCAATGCCAGATCATCCAGAGTTGAGACTTAAACCTTGGTCATGAGAGAGCCTGTGATTTGTAAGCTTTAGAACACTCAGTCATCAATGCCAGATCATCCAGAGTTGAGACTTAAACCTAGGTCATGAGAGCCTGTGATTTGTAAGCCTTAGAACACTCAGTCATCAATGCCAGATCATCCAGAGTTGAGACTTAAACCTTGGTCATGAGAGAGCCTGTGATTTGTAAGCTTTAGAACACTCAGTCATCAATGCCAGATCATCCAGAGTTGAGACTTAAACCTTGGTCATGAGAGAGCCTGTGATTTGTAAGCTTTAGAACACTCAGTCATCAATGCCAGATCATCCAGAGTTGAGACTTAAACCTTGGTCATGAGAGAGCCTGTGATTTGTAAGCTTTAGAACACTCAGTCATCAATGCCAGATCATCCAGAGTTGAGACTTAAACCTTGGTCATGAGAGAGCCTGTGATTTGTAAGCTTTAGAACACTCAGTCATCAAGAGTTGAGACTTAAACCTTGGTCATGAGAGGCACTGTGATTTGTAAGCTTTAGAACACTCAGTCATCAATGCCAGATCATCCAGAGTTGAGACTTAAACCTTGGTCGCGAGAGAGCCTGTGGTTTGTAAGCCTGTCCTTAGAACCACTCCAATATCAGTTACCAATAACATAAAGTAAGAAATAGAACTATACTAAATTAGAAATAAAATTAATGTTAAAATTCAAATTTATTCTGCGGTTGTATTAAATAAGTCAATATTGAATTTTAATTTTAAAACTTTAAATTATTTTAAAATTCTAAAGTAAAAATAATTAATAATTAATCTAGTCACACAGATAAAATAATTTTTTCCCCTATAATTTTAATTTAAAATTCTTCAACATTTAAAATTTTATTTTAAATATACAAATTCCTTGATCAGCAAAAGTTTCAGTCATAAATCAGTCGTGAATAGAAAGTTCTGTTCTATAAATGCCAAGTGAATCACGATTCTTAACGACCTAGCGCACAGGTAAGCTATAGGTAAATATGTAGAGAACTGCAACATGTTACAAATACACAAATCATACCACATTGTCTTGTTAACAAAGTCATAAAACTGTGTAAACCTATTACACTAGAAAATCAGGTGATGGTATGAAATATCATGTTTCTGGAACAGGTCTGGATAGGTCATATTTTAGGTTTTTAAGACAGGACAGCAGAGTGGAGTGTAATGATGGTGTTTTACATTCCAGTCAAGATTATTTAACTTTATCAAGAGTCAGTTCAAGAAGGATTGAGGAAAGCAGAGTACCAAGAGAAGACTACTGTATCAACCTTTGACTTGCAAACTGACAAATTTCTCGCATTTGAGTTGTGGGATCTAAACCTAGGCAGTAAGAACATTAGGATGTGATCCCTCAGTGTATGCTTCAGACCACTTGGTCACCACATTTGAGATGTGGGTCTGAATTTAGGCAGTGAGAGCTTGAGGATGTAATCCCTAAATGTATACTTCAGATCACTTGGTAACCAAAGCCCCCTGATTGAACTGTTATCATAAAAGGGTTGAGTTTGTTAGTGACATATTTTTGAAAGGGGCAGAGAGTGTAGCATGTAAGGATATTGGTCATTTAGTCATGAACAATTTTGAGAAAAAGGTCTGAAAGAGTAATTATATATAGGGGTGTTGTTTATTATACAACATTTGAGAGGGGAAGAGAGTGTGGTATGAAAAAAAGTTCCCCTATAAATTTGAAAATTACTTTTTTCTGACAGATGGGAGGATGGTTTGTATAAAGATACTTACATCTTTTGTTTTGTAATATTTGTGTAGAATATTTATGAAATCTGTAATTGTTAGCATACCTAAAAAAGAAATAATAAAATAATTTAAGACATGTAAATTGATAAATTACTGAACGAGGTTTTACGTCCAAGTCAAGAATATTTCATTTATATTGAGATGCCACCAGCTATAGGTAAAGTGGCAGAATTTTTTATGTTTGCATTGCGCTCAGGGCAATATGCATGGTAGGTTCTTTAATGTGTCATGTCTGCTGTGACACAGAGCTTCGGTTTTTGGTTGAAACACATAAACCTTTGTGAAATTATTTTGATTGTTGCATTGGCTTTTAATAAAGACAAGAAAACCTTGTGAAATAAACACTGAAATTATTATGATTGTCAGTAATTACCATGCGGAGATTTATTTTTTGATTATCAATAATCCTCATTTAATCTCTGCTAAAAAAAATTGCACCTGGTTTTAGAATTAGTAAGATAATAAGATGATTGATTCTCTGTAGGACACATGTAAGTAAAGTACAGATGACATTTTTAACTATATTCCCCAGAACGTTATCGATTCGTCATCTCAATGAGGCTAAAGTAATGCTTATAGACAAATAAAAATCCAACAACATCGTGATTTATTTCTGCACATTCTGCTATTTCCTGAATATTATCCTTGTCTCAGACATCAGGCAATACATATATAGATTTACATCGTTAAAAAAAAGAAGAAAAAATAGTCATTAAGATGCAGAATTTAGCTTAAGAAACAATGGTTTATTCGTTGAAATAATTGATCAATGTCTGTGTGTTTCTGTTGTCGCAGGTGATATTCTACATTAATTGCCATTATAAAATACAGTAAAACCTTAAATCTCTGTCACAATTTGTCAAAGTTTGATGTTACAAAGGTATCTGGCAATAAATTTTAAGAGAGACACAGAAACAGGTTGTTGAACTACAGATTAATGTGGGGATAAAAGGAGTTGCGCAAATACCAATTTTTATAGCAAGTGCAGAAACAACCAGTTATAAAAGGTCCAACTTTAGACACACACCAGACAGAATGATGTCCAGACATAATGCTGTTTGAAATGCTTTTGTCCATTGGTCCATCGCAATCAAATATTGAACCAATGATATGACATGTAATTTTTCAAATTAATACATGTTTTTCTACATGTATCCAAATCAGGACACACTGTTGTGTGATGGTGACATGACACCTGACAGTCCCGGATCTGATGTTCCCAATATATATCAGACCTAGATGCATTTATAAATATATATTTGACCCATATATATTTATATATCTGACCTAGATGCATTTATATATTGACCTAACTGACAGGTACAATGTTGATAGATTTTTTATTCATCTCATATACAATGTATACCAATTCCATTAATGGCATGTGCATGAAGAGGAAACTAGGACAATGCTTTTCAAAATTAAGAACACACCACAAAATTGATGCGGAGCATTGTATTATCATTATATGTATATAACTTTTACCAACTAAATTTTAAATTCCTAAGACAGACGAAAATTAAATGATTGTAGACAAAAACTGCTGAAAATAGTACAGTAAAAACCTCATGTTATAAAATGATGTCATCTTGGAGGAAATTGACACCTTGACTTCCAAAGTTAAAACACTTACCAACATAATCCTGTAGTGTACTGTCCCAGAGAGGTGCTGCTCTAACTCCATTATATACTAATGCAAAAAATGCTTTTTTCACCTGTAAAAAAATAAAACATCAAATTTTGAGAAATTCTCTTCAGATTTTAAAAGCTTCAATGCAGACAATTTAATCACATGGTTTTTTATGCCCAAACAGATAAATTTTATGTACATCAAAAAACACCATATTTTTGCATCCAAATACATGTATTGTATAAGAAGAAACATTAGTGGAAGGAAACTTTCACAGTTTTGACTTTCTAAACTATTTCGCAGTAATAAATTTTCACCGTTGAACCAAAGGAAATAAATAATTTTCGCTGATAAGATATATTTGTGGTTCAAGAGTCATTGTGAAAATTGTGAATATTTTTTCATCTCGAATGTTTCTTCTTATAAAGTATATCAATGAACTTTTGTCAAAGTACTTATAGGAGAGGGGGGTGGTTTCTTGGTCTGAAAGGTAAGATTTAAAGGTTCAGATCCTACTGGAACAGGAAGCATTGTAGGTCAGTTGGTGCCTTGCCAAAGAATGTGGTTTTCTCTAGAACTCTTGTTTTCTCCACCATTCCAGAACTGTCTAAATGTAAGTGAAAACATCTTGACTTGGGTGTAAAACACTATTACTTGTACACCACTCGGTTCTAAGCAAGCACTAAATGTTTACAGTTTGTTGTTTTATTTTTGGAGTATGCAAGAATTCTGTTTCATTTAGAATTCACCTTTATTCAGCCTAGTTAAATTAACATTTATTATTTTCAATTTCAATCCATTGTTCTAAAGAGTGCCTTAGTACTTTTATTATTTATAAGTTACAGACAATGCTGTTACCACAATGCACTAGTATGACCTAGATGCATGACACTGACGTCATCGAGCACGACAAATATGCATTCTATGGTGTATCCAGTGCAAAAAATCTTTTAATGTGCAGAAAATAGTGACGGTCTTTGGAGCCACATGTCTGACAGAAATCTGTAAACACTGTACAATCATGTGTCTGTCAAAAATAACCAATTCAAATTTACTGTCAATATTCCTGTGTGAATATTTTGGATGTACTTTTAATACATTCAATGAATGTTGTAAACAACTTCCAAGGGGAGATAATCTTATTTGTAGCACTTCTCGAAAATTGTGTTATTTTTGTTGGAGATTTTTGTACAGATAAAAGTATTTGGGTAAACATGCTCAAGTGAGAATGGAGAGGAGTAATGTTGCTTTACACCCAATCAAGATTTTTCCACTAAGGTTGAGGGGGTCAATTTTTTCTCACATCAGATTTTGCCCATGTGGGATCTGAACCTAAACAACGAGAGGCTATCTGATCCATAGACTTGCTTCGAAATATTTGGCCACATAGACCGATGGGTAAAAAATGACCACACAACCCTACATAATGTCTCTTGCATAAATCTTATAATTGCACACATATCACATACACAAACAACTGTACACACACACACTGCACACACACACACCGCACACACACACACACATACAGTCTCTAATTCCATAAATAGCCTTATATAAAATGTATCGTAAAACACACAGGTTATGCAGTATAACTACATGTTTTTTGAAATAAACTTTAACAAAGGTCTTGACCTCATTGTTTCCTGTTCTATTTTTATAATTAACCTAATTCAACAAACAAATAATATGTTGAAAATAATAAACACATTTTAATCTTATTCCATGTCATGAAGTGAAATTGAAAATAAACATTAGTATTTAATGTACATGACACTACATATAAAACATTACAGTGAAACCTTCAAATAACACCCCACAATAACTTTGTCACTTGAATTATTGCCACAGTAAAACCTCCTTACAATGTCCTTCAAAAACCTTGCCACTTCAGTGGTAACATTCTTTTTTAACAAATCAAATATGGCTTTAATTATTTTCAACTATGACCAGACTCGTATAAATAAACAACAGAAATCTGACTGCTTACACTCACAACTCACATTGTGACAACCAAAATCTTATGATCCAAACCTAGCAAAATTGTCAAACAACACTTAACGTTGCACCATTTTGAAAGAAATTGGGCCAACTTTATTATTTATAACTAAAACCATCTACTGAGACAAATACTCCTCCACCCTAAATCAGGTATGCAACACATCATCTCATGTTAGTATACAAGTTGCCAAGTTGGATGAAATTCCATTGATAGATGTGGAATTGGTTGAACAGGCAAAAACATTTGGACATCAAAACTAAGATTTGACCTTGTGTTCTTGACCTTTGACCTACATGCCTAAATGTAACACATGACACATTATGTCAAAACTAAGATTTGATCTTGTATCCTTGACCTCTGACCTACATACCTAATGTTGCACATGACACATGTCAAAACTAAGATTTGACCTTGTGTCCTTGACCTTTGACCTACATACCTAAATGTTGCACATGACACATTATGTCATGCTGTTAAGTTTGATCTGAATCCATCAACAGATGTGGAAATTATGACAGTAATAGTGATAGGTAAACGGTTTGGGCAATCCATCTTTACCGATGTATCATTTTGAAACTGTGCCATTACAGCAATGAAATTACATCAATCATCCACCTATTTACAAGCTTAGAAAGTCGATACAAAAACATCAAGGTCAGAGCAATCAACACTTCAGCCATAATATTACACAAATAAATTCACTCACAAAGACAGCGTAGAAATAAATCTTTACACATTCTTTCTTCCCTATAAACTCTCATCAATACAAGATTACTTATAACAAGGTCATCAACCGAGTTTTCCTGACAAAAAATCCATAAATATTGACAACAGCTCATTCTTCCATTTATAAGCGAGACTGTTACTTGGAAGATAGTCAATCTTAGAGCTATTTAATGGCCACACCTATTTCATAGAAACCAATACAACAAATCAGCTGGTTAAAAATTTAGGAGGTCATAGGTTTGATTCCTGAAACTGTCTGACCAAAGAGTAGGATAGGACATTCTGTTACTAATGCTTGTGTTTAGAAACTGAATGTTATTTCACCTTTGAGGAGACCCTCTAAAGACCAATGTCACAGAAACCTGAGCAAACTTTATAAGGACCAATGTCACAGACCTTATAGGGACCAATGTCACAGACCTCATAAGGACCCATGCCAAAGACCTATGAGGAGAACTTCTACAAACCAATATCTCAGAACCCTCAATGATATTGCTATATAATTGATTGCAAAGGTGTTTCAACACAAATGTCATGTTCTGTTCTCATTAAGTACAAAATTTTTAAACAAACGTAAACAGTCTGCGAAACTTAGTTGTATTGGAACAGATGCTTCACAATTTTTGAGTCTCATTCTATCTTAAACTTTGTTTCTTCATTGTCAACATTTGACAGCTTTTGTCAGTTTTGATTTTTATTCCAACCTGCCTTCATTTCTTCATTGTTAACATTAAAGCAAAGACAACATTCTTTTGTTGCCAGCATCTTCTGGAAGGTTATCATGATCTACAACCAAACAACACTCATCTTCATCTTCTAAAATCTATTTCACTTTTAATCTGTCATTCATAATCTATTTCACTATTAATCTGTCATGTTTATAGTCTGTTTCACTATAAAACTGTCACTCATTGTTTGTTTCAGGATATAAACATTTCTTATCATCTTCAACCAATGTTTGTCAATGGTGTCTAGCTCTACTCAAACTTCATTATCAATTTTCTTAAATGATCTTGCTTTAAATCCCCTTTTAACCTTGATAATTTGAACTTATTTTTTCCCCTAACACAAATCAATAAATTACATTTAGCAAACAAAACCAAGGACATTACTTAAAACGCAGTTGGAAAGGTGAACACGAAACAAAACAGACAGACAAACCTTGACATTGACTTTGACCGCAGTCTTATACCAAGTTCTTGCAATTTGGCATAATGGTAAACATTGACTGGACTCTGGACTTGGACTATATTATATTCAACATGTCAATCAATGCTTCAATCAACTACTGCATATAATTCAATTACAATCAATTAACAAAACTATGTGCTATGTGACGAATCAAGAGCCCAAGTCCAGGTCCAGGTGCAGAATCCAGAGTCCATGTCCAGAGTCCAGAGTCCAAGTCAAGGGTTCTAGCCCAAACCCAGAGTGCAGTTCAGAGTCCAGTCTAGGTTTTCCAGTATACCTTGCAATATCTTACTCTTATCAGTATAAAAATCATGACAGGGAAGACTTTGATCACAAGTTGTTAAAAACATCATATACAAAATTATATATACAGATATTGATGGGAAGTTTGTTGTATTGCCAAACAGAACAAACAACAAGGTTTTTCATCTTGATGCTAAGATATAAACAGTACAATGTACTGCTCATGTACTGATGCTGTTTTAGAGAGTTTACTACAAGTACAATGTACTGCTCATGTACTGATGTTCTTTTATTATTACCAATTCTATGAGGGGGTCTTGGTAGCCGAGTGGTTTAAAGCACTTGCTTATAAATGGATCACAATGTCTCTTATTGCCAAAGTTTAAATCGCACTCGGGACAGATCCTTATGTCAGAAAGTTTGTCAGTTCAGTTGCTGAAGTTTGGTGGTATTCTCCAGGCACTTGGTTTCCTTCCGCCAACCCCGAAACTGACTGCCTCAATTTAGGTTTAATTTATTGGTTTTAATAAAATATTGCAAATAATATAACTTTACAATGGATGCTATGCATAAACTAAAGAAAAGTTTTCATTTTGCAATGTTCTGGCAGTTGAGTCAATGTCATTATCAACACAGAAATGTTCAGTAGATTTGATTATTTTTAGGCTTTATTCAGTCAAAATTAAAATTTAAGCGGAAAGTACAAAAGGAAATCGTTCCTCAAACATTGCCAAACAAAACATACCAATATCTGTTTCATGTTAGCAATTTTAGCAATTTTCTAAGTGTCTCAAACACTGCCAAACAAAGCATGCCAATGTAATGATAATTAAGTTTATATGTTAAAATATTCAAAAAACAACAATTTCTTCATGGGGACTTAGCTCTGATAACACTCACATTTAAAGGGTACATAACTCTGATAATATTCACATTTAAGGGGGATGTAACTCTGATAATACTCACATTTAAAGGGGGCATAACTCTATTAATACTCGCATTTCAAGGGGACTTAACCATCAATACTCACATTTAAAGGGGCCATAACTCTATTATCGCATTTAAAGGGCCATAACTTTGATAATACTCACATTAAAGGGGACATAACTATTAATACTCACATTTAACTGTGTATCAAATATTACAAGCTTGGCACTGGTGGGAATGAGGTCGTAACATTTATGAGCACGCATAAACTTTGCAAACGCCTGATCTTCATTTTCATCTAAAATATAAAAAATAACAATTACTCAATCATTTTATATCATAACAATAGCATTAATAGTAGGAGCAAGATATGATGTTTTCATTTTAATGGGCCATGTCTTTCTTTCAGGGTTTACTTAATAGAGTAGTCACTGTCACTTCAAACATGCTTGCAGATGGACCCCTCTGCGAATGGTACTCTTCAAGTCAGAATGTGCTGCAAAGAATAGTAACTGTACATTGACCCTTTGTTTACAGACCAAATGCTTGTAAATACCACTTTAATGGGTCCACTTTCTTTTGCTACCCTTTTACCAAGGTAAACCCCACTCAAACTTTTAATTGCTTATAGACCACATGCTTGTTAATTTCACTTGAATGAGCCCCAATCTCTCTACTATCTCTTTAACTCAGGGTTAACTGCATAGAATAGTCATTGTCAGTTAAAACATTTGTTTGCAGATGCCAAGTTTATGGACCCCCTCATTATGGTACCCTTTTAGTCAGGGTTAACTGCATAGACTAGTCACTATCATGTGAAACCTTTGCTTGCTGATGTCAAGTTATGGAACCCCCCCCCTCCTTATGGTACCCTTTAGTTAGGGTTTACTGCATAGAATGGCAACTGTTACTTGGGCCTTTGTTTACAGACCAAATACTTGCAGTGACCATTTAAATGCCCCCTCAGCTACCCATTTAATTCATGTTTAACTGTCACAGAACAATCACCACTACCACTTGTAGCTTACAAACAAACATATTTAACCTTGCCCGACATTGACCACATCTACGGTAATCATTTATAGGCAACATAATGTTAACACATAAACAATGTCAGAGACCAGCTTAATGACCACCCCCCTCCCCACCTCTGTCAGGATAGTCACTACTATACATTGTAGCTTACAAACAAACATAATTAACCTTGCCCACATAAAATTAAAGTTATATGACCACATTGTACGGTAATCAGTTATAGGCAACATAATGTTAACAGAGACCAGCTTAATGACCACCCCATCCCCCCATCTGTCAGGATACTAGTAACTCAAACAACAATCATATTTAACCTTGCCCGACATAAAATTAAAGTGTTATATGACCACAATTGTACAGTAATCAGTTATAGGCAACATAATGTTAACACATAAACAACGTCATATATCAAAACTTTCAAATGCTCATTAATTATGCAAATGTGTAACGTGTTGTTTACATTTTAGCACTCATATTGAAATCCAACGTGTAAACAAACAAGCACCTGCAACGTTTACCTGATATAGTCAATAATCCATTTCAACTTAACAATTATGTAATTTTCATTTTTTTTTTTAATGTTTTAATTATTTTTTCAGAAGAAAGTGTTCAAAATATCTACAGGGACAAAGCAACTATTTTGTTCTGGGGTTAAAATCCTATACATAAGAAGTTCTAACAGCTCAGCCTCTTAATAGTTTCAGTAACTTAAAGGGGCCTAGACTTATTTAAGGAGCCATTGGCTACTTGGACCCTGCTAATCTGCTAATCTTACTTCCTGAATTTCATGTTTAATATATACAGTGCAACCTGTTTTAGTGACCACTATTTGGGAAGGCCATGGCCATTAGGTCCAGTGTTCCTTTTGGCTCATATTACAACCAAAAAGAACCCCATATATATATAAAGATCACCTGTCTGTAAAAGTTTCATACATTTCCTGGAGTGGAGTGGAGTGGAGTAATGCAGTTTTATACCCCAATAAAGTTTCTTTCACTTATACTGAGGCAGTTTATGGTGGTGGAGGAAAACCGAGTGCCTAGAGAAAACCATCAACCTTTGGCAAGCAAACTAACAAAATTTTCTCACACTGATCTGTCCTGAAGTGGGATTCCAACTAGATGGCAAGAGGTGCTGTGATCCATAAGGATGAGCTTTAGACCACTTGGCCATAGAGGCCCCTAACAGTGAAATAGAAGTTTTCATTTTGCTATGGTAATTGCATAAAATGACAATGTTTTTATTGATCTGAACTCATGGCAGAGCTAGCTTCATTTCAATTTTAGAGCATTTAACTCCTGACATTGATCTTCTACCAGAATTACTAATGTGAAATCCAACAACCATAGACTTCCTGGTTTGAAATTAATGACAGGATTAATATGATTATACAGTACAGACCTGTTGAAAGTTTAACCCTAAGCCAAGAAAATTACTGTATGAACCACTGTGACTGTGACAGTGAATGAAATACTCTTTATATCCATAGAAAATCAAATTAATTTGAATAAAGTTTGATATTTTTCACTTACTTGTACCTAGTCGTAACAGGAAATCTGTATGCGCATCCTGTTACGACTAGGTACAAGTAAGTGAAAAATATCAATCTTTATTCAAATTTATTTGATTTGCTATGGATATAAAGAGTATTTCACTGTCACAGTCACAGTGGTTCATACAGTAGTACTGATTTGCAATCCCTTGTAAGCTATATATGGACATCTTTTCATCAGCTGTTACCCATCTCTAAGATTTTCGGCCACCAACTATCCATATCTCTGCCTCTTGGCAGTAGAGATTTCAAATCCTTATCGTTACTTGAGTGTTAAACTTTGGACAGGTCTGTACTGTAATTTATCAGTGTAGATGTTGACTGACAGTACAGATGTATATTGTGGTTTCACTTTTTTAAACTTAAAGACACCAGACATTGATGCTGCTGCTGCTGCTGCTGCTGATGATGATGATGATGTCGTTGACATTTGTGAACTTGCTTGCCCTGGATAACCGCAATAACAATAACGGTTATATACATGTACATATTACTGATGGCATTTATGATGCCTCCAGAGATTTAAAATTTATATACAAGGAAACCTGTGTGATGTTTTACAATTATTGTTTAAATAAGATTTCCGTTATTTTAGGAAATTATGACATCCGTTTTTACTAAAGATACACATTTTTTTGCAAAACTAATATTAATGTTTTCAAATTAGCCAGACTTAATTTAAACCACTGATTGTAAAATAAGTGGGATGATATGGAACTTTAAACAGCAGCACTATAACCACATAAATGGATATTTAAACCAGTGCTCATTCAAAGTCATGAGTTTTATAATCAAAGGTCTCTATATACATGTATTTTCTATTTTTTTTTTTTTTGTCTTGCATTTTATTGTGTAATGTTCTTGATTATGTTGTTTTTGCCGAGCACTTCTGTCAGTTACAAATTTTTTAAAGTAATGATAAAGAAACTAGATCTAAAATCAATTAAGTATTACAGTTTTTTACTTTTAAGCGTAAATGCACTCCCAACCTTTTATGTAATTTTTGAGCAACTTCAATTCCAAAATTATGTAAATTACAGTTACCCTACCAACAAAAACAATTTACTGATGGTTACACTAGATACGCATACAGAAACCATTATTTTACTTATAGCTAGCTTAGCAACAGAAACCATTAATTTATTTATAGTTACCTTAGCAACAGAAACCATTAATTTAGTGACTTATCATAAATCATATATGTGAAATGAGCAGAATTACTTAATATAACTAGTTTTCTTCCTAAATGCCTTCAACATGACTTCCTGAAGTTGACAACTGCTAGCATATGATTTCATTAATTAACCAATAGCTTTTATATGTCAGTACAACACAGGCCTGTTCAAAGTTTAACACTGAGCCCATGAAAAGGAGTTGAAGCTCGATAGCAGAGTGGTCGAGCTATGGATGGCTAGTGTTTGAAAAGCTACTGAGAGATAAAAAAGGAAGCTTTCAAGATAGAGCTAAGGAGGTGCTGAGATGAGTCACCAATTTGGACAGCACTAATTAGTTAGCATGGTGTTACACTTTCGACAGGTCGGTACTGTATATCTCCCGCTAATGACTGTAAGGATGTTTACCTCTTCGTCTTAAACCTTGCACGAAATCGCCAAAGTCATGCAGACACATAAAAAATTATTTGTATTGAATAAATGTCATTTCTCCGGTAATCAGAAAATAGCTCTGGAGTTTTTTTTCCCTGGAACTCCATTAATTAAATCAATGACGGAAATTTCTGAATGAGATTTTTATACCATCAAGGTTACACTTAATTCGTCGTGTAAAATTTTCAATTCTAAATGGTATATCATATATTAAAGGAAGTGAAGTTGATGAAGTAATAGAGATTTATGCCCCAGTCAAGATTCATCATTCACTTATACAAACGTGGTAAGCTCTGGAATGGCTGAGAAAACCAGAGTGTCTAGAGAAAATTACTGACCTTAGGCAAGTGCACAGAAAAACGTTTTTGGACAGGAATCTGTCCCGAGTGGGATTAAAACCTAGCCAGCGTTTAGTCCACTGGGCCACCAAGGACAACTAAAATTGGAAGGGGCACAATGCATGTTATTAAAGGACCATACCTAAGTAAACAGAAGACTGTCCTCAATTGACTCAGAAAACCAAATATGATTCTATTTCCAAATTTGTTCAGTTATCACATGACAAGTCAGAACAAAGAAATATATAGAGATGCCTAACAAACAAAAAATACAAATAAGTAGTAAGGCAGGAAAAACGCCAAAGTAGATAAAGATAAAATTCTGCTAGAAGCATGAAGATGAAAGGTATATATATATATATATATATATATATATATATATATGAAGATTAATGCATAGATGTTGTCTTTCCGAAACTTGTCAAAAAAGAAAAGATATACCAAAACAAGTCCGACAAAAAAGGCCTGTTAAGTAACATAAACATTAAACAGTGAAACTCTGATAAATCAACATGAAAAATCCTTTTGTTTGAACTTTGGAGATTTCAAGGTGACTGTGTTCAAATCAACATGAAAAATCCTTCTGTTAGAACTTTGGAGATTTCAAGGTGACTGTGTTCAAATCAACATGCAAAATCCTTCTGTTAGAACTTTGGAGATTTCAAGGTGACTGTGTTCAAAATCAACATGCAAAATCCTTCTGTTAGAACTTTGGAGATTTCAAGGTGACTGTGTTCAGATAATGAATGGGGACAATGGGCCTGAAATGCTCACTTGGTAAAACGTGGCTGGTTGATGTGGTCATTCCAGGGATGGTGGAGGTAACAGGAGTTCCTCAGAGAAAAACTGCCAACCTGTAGTAAGAAAACTGACAAATTTTCTCACATTAGGATTTGTTCTGTGTGCTATTGGAACCTGGGCAGTGAGAGGGGTGCTATGATCTGTAAATGTATGCCTGTTGATGAATGGATGGAAGGACAAACAAAACAAACAGACATACTATAATTAAAGACCAATAAAAGCAGATATCACAAATTGTGTAATTACTCTGCATAACTTGTTTAAATAAGATTTCCATAATTGCAACCCTTTCAAGGTACAGGGGCATCAATGACCAAGTGTTCTGAATTGCACACTTAAAGATCACAGCTTCTCTCACCACCAAGTTGGAACAGATCCTAATATGAGGAAGTTTGTCAGTTCCCTTGTTGAAGGTCAGTGGTTTCCTCTGGTCACTCTAGTTTCCTCCACCATCCCTGAACCAACTGCCTCAATATGAGTAAAAAATCTTGACTGGGGGTAAAACAGCATCACTACACTCTCTACTCCTTTAAGGTACAAATAAAACTTCAAATAAAGATATATATAAACATCTTTCTAACCCAAGTTTTTAAACAGGTAACTTGAATCACCTGGTCATAAATTTCACAACAAAGTTGTCTGTTTTAGATAAAACTTATCAGCATGTACTTTTATAAATTTAAACGGGTCATATAACTTATGGTAACACTGCACTATAATGGTGGTCAAAGTCTAGCTTTAACTTGTCCAAATATTTACCAAAAGTTTCTGGACACATTAAGACCTGTTAGTTAATCTAAGCCCTTTAGCTTAGCATTTGGTGTGTAAGTTTGGAATGTTTTAAACTTTTCCACTAAAGTACATGGTTTCTATCTGTTTTTTTTTCAGTGCTAGCACACAGTGCCACAGATAAGCATTTCAAACATATCCTTATATAGTGCCAGAGACTAGAGGTGACACTTAGGGACAAGTGGTTCTCTAGGCTCAAAAACATCATGAAATCAACAGCAACAAGTCACTTGAAACTACCAGTTTAAACTGGTTCTTAATCATATGTATAAAGCAATAAATCATTGGATTTAACTCTCTTTTGGACCACCCTATTTTAATAGCTTAAAACCCTTGTTAGGTGATATTCTGGAGGCCTGTCGTAAACGAAAGTGTTTTAATGCATACATCCTAAACTGGTAAAATCTTCCGCCAGTTGAAGTACCTGTGGCTAGAAACAGGAACAAGAAGGAACAGGTTTATATCACTATTTCTATTGTGTAGTAGTTAAAACATTTTGAATTTTTTCTTAAAACCAGCTTTCTTTAACATAACAGAAATGTAGTGTGGAGAAAGGGGCACTATAACAAGGTTTCACTGCATTTTTGATATCAAAAGAAAAGACCAGTTAAATTATCAAAATTTGATAATCAGAATTTTATACCAATGAGGCGTTGATTCCAGTCATATTTTTGTCAAATTTTATCATTTTTATGGACTAGCTTTTTACGTAATAGAAATTCATTTGGGATTTCAAAATAGTCTCGCAAAAGGCAAGGTGGTAATGTTATAGAGGGGCATTAGAACAAGGTTTCACTGCATTTTTGATATCAAAGAAAAGGCCAGTTAAATTATCAAAATGATCAGTATTTTATACCAATGACACATGGGTTAATTTCAATAAACCACAGTGTGTTTTAGCACTGGGGCATGGATTCCAGTGTTTATTTAATGAAATAGTTTTGTCCAATTTTATGACATAGCCAATAGGTACTATGATTACTGACTGGTCAATTTTATTGTATTGACCATTAGATATAACCAGTTAAAACCAGTCATGTGGTCATTTATATACAAACAAAATCGGCAATGACCCAGTTGTCTGAACAGCTTAAAATTAGATCAAATTTGACCCTTTATGCTCACCTGGGCCTCTACTTTAATTTGGACAAGATATATCAAAACATTAGCATCTGCAGACCCAATATTCCACACCTAGTTTTAAGACTATCTATTTTTTCCAATGCATGTCCCACAACTTTATGAAATGTAACGCAAAATCCTGAACTTTCCTGCAATCTGGGCAAGTGACAAGGGAGAAGGTGTCAAACCCTCGGAACCCCTATTCCGGGTTCACCACGGCTTAAACAGTATATCCTAGTACAAACAACAGCAAGTTTTAGTAACTGTTAACCTTGGGTACCCTTTTGAGAATCCAACTGTCCTTAACCTGATTTTAAACACACTTACCGAGAATTTACAATACATATATTATATGTACTCATCAAGAAAGAACAAAGGCCCATCAAGATTTATACCACATAAATAGTATAGGTACTTATGACTTGTCAAGATTACAAGTACATTAGTACAACCCTCCAGTAAATACAGACTACTAAATCAATTTCTAAGTACATCATACTATCATTGTAAAATGCTGACTTAAATAGCCTTAAGGTCATTAAAATTATGTTCATTTCTCTGCATTGAAACACAAATGAAGGAGATTGGTTGGTTGAACGTTGCTTAACGTCGCATCAGGAATTTTTTCTGCAATTCGCAATGATGAAAGAGAGAGAGAAAAGAGAGAGAAAGAGAGAGAGAAAGAGAGAGAGAGAGAGAGAGAGAGAGAGGCTGGCTTAGATGTACTGGGTCACCATAGACTTAGATGTCAAAATTTTGTTGGAACAGTTTTGAATTTTTCCTAAATTTTCAACATTTGTACATTTTCAGAATAAATTCAGAATTTTCAGACACCATTTGGAAAACAAATAAAAGGTGTTCAGAAAAATTCAGACACTTTTTTGGAGTAAGAAAAATTCAGAATTCAATTCAGATAATTTTAGATATTTTCAGACACAAATTCAGAATCTTGTTATGAGAGTTATGATGAAAAGGTTCAATTAAGTATACTGGTAAAAGACAATAGCTTACCTAAATCTTCTATTTCCATTTTGTCCATTTCTGCATCGAGAGTAAACTGTAAAGAACAAAATAAATAAATAAATAAATAAATAAATAAATAAATAAATAAATAATCTATCTGATGAAAGCTTTAATTATGCAAATAAGATCAATGTAGCTTAACTGTACATGAATCAAATCATTTAACTTTGGATGTGTGAATGCTGATGCTGATCCCAAGCTAGAGGCCCTAGTTTTGATGATTGATTCCTGGTTTGCCCTTGCTGTTTTTCTCTTTCCTGTTACAAAGGGGAGATTTTGGGTTAATTAGGGAACATATTTCTTCTTTTTCTGTAAAACAATTCATTAAGATCAGATAAATAATTATTTAAATGGCTTAGCCTCAAGTATAAACAATAATTCAATGTTCAATGAATGCAAATAACCTTGACATTCCATGAATGTAGTCTTGCACAAGAACTGACTTTTTAATCTAAGAATGTGTACAAATATATAAGCATAATGTAGATATAACAGAGAGTAGGCACAACATTCATAAAGTCAATACCTGACCCTGCCAGTGCACCAGTGAAAGTGGAAACTAACTTGTTTAACTTGCTAAAATAGAGAGTTCCAATAAAGGAACCTGTATGAGAGTTATCTCCCTTTGTCCATGTAATATTATTCTAACTCATAATGTATACATGAAAATAGAACTTTACACCCTGTTGAGATTAATAACCTATTTATATCTAGATTTTACCAGCTATAAATTAAAACCTGAATTAGCAATACATATTTTGTCAATGGACATTTAGGGGGTTGATTATCATGACAACAGTCAGCTTGGTTTCACACATTTGAAGTAACCTGGTGTGGATATAAACAATTGCATCATTTGGTAACACTGGATGTTGTGAAGTCTGACATTGTACTTACCCTAACAGGATTATAAATAATTGCATGTGTGTGGTCATTTTGGAACACTGGACGTTGTGAAGTCGGAGGTGCTGATTTAGTTTCATTTGAAGATGATGACTTTAAAGGCGATACTGAAAATACAAAATACAGAAAAATCTCAAATTAAAAAGCTCAAGTGTACAAATGAAAATACACATCAAATGATCTCTAAATCTCTCTCTCTCCCATGTTGTAGTTACTCTCTCAACAGTGCTGCTACTCTTTCTCTATTTGCGTGTTATAAGGTTTGACTGTTCTCTTTCTCTAACAATCTGGTGTTGCTTCTCCCCCTCTCTCTGTGATAACATGGTGTTGCTTCTCTCTCTCCTCCCTCCTCTCTCTCTCTCTCTCTCTCTCTCTCTGTGACAATATTGGTGCTTCTCTCTCCCTCCCTCCATCCCTCTTTTCTCTCTCCCTCTGTGACAATAAGGTTTTGTTTCCCTCTCTCCCTGTCTCTGTGTGTGTTTGTATGAAAATACAATGTTGCTGCTCTCCATTTTCATTATAAGTCTGTGCCAAGAGTAAAAACCTCATAAAGCATATATATGCTTATCCCAGGTTTAAATTGGTTAAAGCAAATGAAATTACAATATCAGTCCTTGAATGTGATTATATTTTTATATTTTATTGTAATTACAACAGCAACTGGAAGAAGGGGGTGGGGGGTGGGGGTGTTAGACTGCTGGCCTGAAAGTAGTTTAGACAGTACATGCAGTCCAAAATGCATGCATACCATTCCGAAAGTGGTTTATTAGACATGTCTGACTGTACAATTATTTATGCAACAAATGTTTCAAGTACAGATACACTTGACCTTTATTTACACAATAAAAAACACATACTGTGATCAACTTTATAGATATAACCCATTTCATCAATAATGAATTAGTTTAGACCAAACACATATACAATTTAATTGTTATACAGTTGGTAAATACACAACTATCAGTAACATCTGTTATGGCCTTTCTGCACTGGACTGGTCAACTGGTCAAGCGGTCAGATTAAACTAGTTTTCTTTATGCACTTCAATACCAGCTACAAATTCTTTTTTCTACATCATTGATTTTGTTTTTCAACAACTTAGATCACCAAAGCTTACCATACTCGCCTCGCACGGTGGAGTCAAGGTCAGGTGAAGGCTTTACAACAATCTTTATCAGGTTTGTAGTTCTACCTGATATCATTGTAAAATGGAGAAAAACACGATAAATATACCGACAAACAAACTTGACCTGTCTGCCTGACCTTTGATTGAAATATTTATTATGAACCAGTACATTTATATATAGGGTACACAGGCGATTATTTCATCTCCATCATAGAACACATCAATTATTATAAGCTTCATACCTTAACACTACTGATGTATTAAATGGATCATCATATATGAAAATTCTTAATGAAAGGTCAACTGGACAGGTCAATGTTATTTGCCTAGACCAGTTAAACAGGAACAACCAGGATACATACAGAATGATAATAAAATTCAAATTAACATTATTTTTACTTACTACATGACAAAGATCACGTTTGTTGGGTTTGAAAATTAACATAAATATGAAATGTTTAAATCGTGATTAATTGATTCGATGACAACAGCCTGTTGTATCATTTTCATATTTTATGATAATTTGATAGCTTTTTAGTGTTTTTTAACACATGATAATTTAATTATTCCTTTTACCCATGTGTGTGCAAAATGAGAGATTACAAATTATTTCTACTTGTACTGAATTTTGGACAAAGATGCTGTACACATATATTGATCAGAATTTCTTTATACTATGCCTGGTTATTACAACATATGTCATTATTATTACTATAATTAGAGCATTCATTCATAGAAATGAAAAGTAATTTTGAGAAATGCAAACCACAAAAGTCAGTTCTGGAATCAAAG
The DNA here is from genome assembly GCA_021292105.1 of Anadara kagoshimensis. Classification (NCBI taxonomy): domain Eukaryota; kingdom Metazoa; phylum Mollusca; class Bivalvia; order Arcoida; family Arcidae; genus Anadara; species Anadara kagoshimensis. Next base: position 30,823,454 of record CM037872.1, on the reverse strand, counting down.
GGGAAACTTGAGTACAGAGAAAATAATCAACCCTTGACAACAAACTGACAAAATTTCTAACACATTTAAGGGTCTGCTTGAGTGAGATTCAATCATAGGAAACTAAGGTGCTTTGATCCTAAGGTGTGTACTTGGCCAGCACAAAACTAAAAGAGAAATTTGTCTAAAACAAAAGAGAAAGACAAAAGGTTTATTTACAATAAAGACAGTTAACCAGAAAGTTAGTAATCACTTCTTCTTTAACTACTTAACTACTGAATGCCCAGCTCATATGCCATTAATTTTTTAACTCTGAATTTCAACAAAGGACCAAAACAAATCTCAAACTTCTTTCCAGCCTTAAGTACAAGTCATACGTTATTAAACAGTTTCAAAGGAAAAAATAAGATCCAAACTTGAAAGAGACAACAAACAGCCAAATCAAAATCCATGGTTTACTTTTGCTCTGATTATGTAATTGGTAAATAAAACACTGTAAAACATCCTGTTAACTACCAACAAAATAAAGAGATAGAATCTATACCATTTAGTACATAAATAAATAAACACTTATATTATAACTGCCAGTAATGATTATAACATACTTCTGACACCATAACACTATTACTATAGTGGAAATAAGGTACTCCAATCAAAGAACAGGGTGGTCCCATCAAGTGGCAGAAGTTACAGAATGAGTAAATCTGATCCAATCAAGTGGCAGAAGATGTAGAAACAGTGAATTGATAGATACCAAGTGGCTCAAGATACAGAAGCAAGAGTAATGGATCGAGGTGGTCAGATTCAAATGGAGGGAAATAATGAAACAAAATCATGGTGGCTAAACAATTTTCTTTCAGAAGCCATTGTCAAAAACGTTCCTCTAAAACACTGGAACACCAAAATTCATTGTTGCATAACGTTAAATATGACCCATTAAGTCCTCAACAATGGGGTCAATTGGCCAAAAAAGGCATCAATGTCCCTTTCTAGAATGAATACTGATTCTACTAAAACACATAACTGTGCCAAAAACATTACGACTTGTAAACCTAAAACCCTCCCTTTTGAAATAGTGCAATGACATTTAATAAGGTTACAATTTTTTTAATATATTAAAATAAAAACCTCATAAAAATATAAAATTTCATCATAAATGCCTTACGATTTCCTGGTACATGATTTAAAACAAGAATATTTAATTCAAATAAAAGTCACTTACCTACCATACCCATTTTTCTTAACCAACATATATAAATCAAGATTACTGGCAAGGTTTTTTTTCATACAGCAACTTAAGAACAATATAACATTTATTTTAGACCAAAACTCATTTTATTGTTTAATGTTAATTTACCAATAAAAGTCCTTTCATTTACTACTATAACATGAATGGACAGAGAATAAAGTTCAGTTTGGTACAACAGAAACCCACATGTTGTTCATTCTAAAAGGGGGCAATGGGGGCCATCAGTCCCTTATTTTGCCAAATGGCGCAATTGTTAAAGCCTTAGTGAGCCATATTTAACACTATGTGAATGCAAAAATAATGATGTTATGATACTTTAAAGGCTTTTTTAATTGTCCCATGTGCAAAATCCTTAACTGAACACTGCTGGGGTTGGGTTTGGGAGAAATTTGGGCATATTACAACACATGGCTTAAACTTTAGCCAAGTCTAGCTCACAGGACATATACTCAGGCTTCAGGGCCTATAATTGATTAAACATTTCTTATGTAAATTTTTTTTTACTAATCTTGGGAAAAAAGGAATTGTTGAAAATAATTCATGATATTCAGCAAAAGGTGGAATTTGTGTATTAGCATATTATGTCAGCTAATGATTTTAAGGTGACAACATCAAAGATGTAATATATATATATATAGTTTTCCTTGGCCTTATATAGAATATTGACAGGTACATAACTATAAAGTCATTAAACTGTTAAATAATTTCCATGCTTTGCCGTAAAAAAACAATGCTTCACTTGTGTTTTATGAATTCTTGATACAAATGATAACTAGATATTACGAACAGATGTGAAGGATCAACCACTTTATATAAATTCATTGTATCATTATAATTATGTCCCCCAAACATACTATTTGTATATGTGTTTGTGGGAGGGGGAAAATATAGTTTTATCTATTTCTTTCACCAACATTTAGTCAGTCACTTTTTTAGAATACTATTACATATAGTGTTTACTCCATGTATTCCACCAACATTTTGTCAGCCACCTTTCTCGAAAAAACTATTTCACAGGCCTTTATGAGACTTCACAGAAACTTTCCTAAGGTGAAGTAGGTGTGCAATTAGCTATTCCAAGTTTGATCATGCACATTGTTGGAAAAAATATGAATTTTGCAGTTGGGGTTTGTTTTGGAAGACACTTTTGAAATGACATCCCATTTCAGCTATAACTTGTTATTTGTACAGACAAGCAAATAGAAAACTTTCAAAAGTGGCTTGGAGTAGTTTTATGCCAGAGTCAAGATCTTATCACTTATACATGTATTGAGACTGTCAGTTCTAGGATATAGTGGAGGAAACCAGAGTTCCAGAACAACCAACTTTCAGCACATGAACTGACTAAACTTTTTCACACTAGGATCTACCAATATTGGATTCACACCTAGAAAGGGTCCTGATGGCAAGTACCAGGAAAATTCCACCACAAACTTCCAGTACCCAAACTAACATACTCTCACATTAGGATCTGCCTTAATGGGATTCCAAACTAGACACAACCATGGTGGGGAAAACCTGGTTATGTAAGCCGGTGCTTGGCCGCATTTACAAAAGTAAACATTTAATTAATACTCCCTATAAATAAACCCTCTATTTAGCATGTAAAAAATCAGGTCAGCCAAATCTACTTATAGACGATTTAAAAATTAATTATATATTTAGAGAATTCTGAAGTAGCACTACAACAGCAATAATAATAGGGATATTACAACATGTGTTTAGAGTCAAGGATTTTCCACTTATTTTTAGGTTTCTATAGGAAATCTATGACATGTCATTTTTATGTACTTTAATATTCATAACTACAGGCTAGATGACATTACAAAATTTTTATTTCAATTATTTGAAATGTATTTATCTTCCTATGAAATATATTAATGCTAGGATCTATCTGTATACATGTGACATATGTATTAATGCCAGGTCCTGGTTTAATTCAAAGCCTTTCATTTTGAATTTGGCACGGCCACACTATCTTTCATTACCCCTTGAAATACCATGAGCAGAACTGTCATTTCTTATATTTACAATTCTTTCTTTTAATAAATATTTTGAACCTTAGCGCTATTTTGTTCATATTTGCTCGTGTAATATAGGGTTTTTAGCCATGCGAGATTGGCGTGTCTCACATGACCACGCGACCCCCTGTGTAGGACATGACGTAATATTGTGGGAAAATTGATACACACCAAGGGTCAAGACCCCCATTGTCTTTCATTGGGAACTGAAATACAATTGCTTCTGTATGTTTCATCGAAGACAAGTACAGTCATTTTGTAAATATAAAAATAACAAAATTAGTATGATTTCAATTTTGCCAGATTTAAGTTAGTTGAGGAATGATTGTGACACCAAGCCTGATATTTCTCTACCTATGAAATGTACTAATTGCAGGTATTTATCTGCATGTGAAATTAACACCAGGTATCTAAAATCTAGCTGTATAGCTATTTCCTGACATGACAAATTGCTGTATTGACAATAAAATCGAGTTTTGACAGATCTAAGTGAGACTGTTATTGTAGGATTTATGAAAAATAAATTTTCAGATAAAATCTGAAGTATTAAGATTGTAGACCTTTAGATTAAGAAAACAAAGTTTGAACCTTCAAACCATAAATGTCTTGGATTTTTTCCCCACTAAATTCAGAGTGAAGTGCAGTAGTTAGATGGTGTTTTATGTCCCAGTTAAGATTTGTCACTTATACCGTGGAGTTAAGTTCAAGGATGGTGGAGGAAACATGACTGCCTTCAGTAAACCAACAACCTTGTGTAAGTGACATGACAAACTTTTTTACTAGGATGTTCCCCAGTGGGGTTTGAACCTCAACCATACACCAATTGACCATATGTTCTTACTATACCTGCATTTCAAACAAAGCCTTCAGCGAGAAAAGATATAGTATACAATATAAAGACCACCTCTATATAACAGCCACCTGTGTTTAAAGGCCACTAAAATTTTATCCCCATTGATCTTTAATTTTTATATGAACCAGTTTATAAAGGCCAACTGTCCATAAAAGCCACTTTTACTGGTTTCCTTGGGTGACCTTCATATACAGGTTTGACTATACATGGCGAGAATACCACTAGGTACACCACCAGTACATCAAGTCTGATTGTCTTAGTTTTATTGGATTCATATACATTGTATTTCATCCCTCATCCCATTTTAAAATCTTTAAGTTAAAGTCCTCAAATATTTTTTTGAAACAGAGCTTATCTTCTTGTTTATTTGTTAGTTTTTTCTATTTTTTCAAATGTGCAGAAAGCATAAAAAACAACCTTGACACGGATTTAAATTTAATCAACACACTGTGTAGGTCCTTGCTCCGGCCTCCCTGATATGAGCGTGTTACGTAATCTTTGTCTCTTGTCTCTGTTAAAAAGTGGAATACCGATACGTACGCATACAGCTTGTTAGCAACCAGGGAATACAAAAATTGAAAACTCAGCGGATTTTCTTTGTGACAGGACATTGTGGCTTGTTATGTACCAACATGTCTTCTGTACTGTCGTAGGCAAAGCACCCAACAAAAGTGTTTTGAAATTCATTCATCATATCAGTAGTACATCCACGAAATAAATTCACCAGACTGAATTTAAAATTTGAAACATTTTTCTACATATGTATTTGCACAGGGTGCAATTTGCTTATCAAGTGTGCTGAGTAGAGTTATTTAGTTTTACACCCCATTTAAGATTTTTTTCATTTATATGGTCGAGGAAACCCAAGTGGCTGATGAAAACTGACCTTCCGCAAACAAACTCACAAATTTGTTCATACTTATATCTGCCTGGATTTGAACCAGGTGGTGATAGGCACTGTGATCTGCAATGCTGACTTAAGACCATTTGGCCATTAAGGCCCCCTGAGCAAAGGGCTTGAGTGGAATAAAGGTTTTTCCCTCCCATTCAAGATTCTTCCACCTACTTTAAGACAATTACTAGTATTTCTGAAATGGTATAGAGAACTGGAGTGTCCTGAAAAATCCATTCTTCACATAGGCCGACAACTCACAATAATCATCATTGAAAAACCAATGACCTTCAGCAAGTAGAATGCATATAGAGCATGTGTAAAAGTTAAAACACATCACAAACGACCTTGAAATATCTTCTCTATCCATGTTTATATAACAGGTGAGTGTTACACAAGTCAACATTAAAATTTGTTTATAATTACAGACTGTTATTTGGTATCCCAGAGATTTTCAATCACCAGGCTTGTATTTTTAGACAACTGTTTAAATAAGACAGGTATCTATTATATCAACTACCGATGATGGAATAAAAACAACTTTCCTAGCAACACAAAATCTACATTGGAATACACAAGACGAAATCTACATAGGAATAAGCAACATGAAATCTACATGGAATAAAAACAGCTTGAGTGTATAATTATCATATGAAGGACAGATACCGCTAAAATATTTAATTTCTCATTCCTGTCACATCCATTTACAAATTACAATAAGTCAATACTCAGATTCAATATCCTAGATGCATTGTTTAAAGTGTATTACATCATCACATCTCTCTGTTGTCCAATCATCACTGCCATCGATATTGTGGTAAAAAGTACTGACTATGTTTGAAAAACTATTATAATTATAATTGTACTCTGATTTCCAGCTTTCTCAACTATCCCAGAACATTTTTGCTTGGGTAAAATATTGAGTCAAGAACCTCTGCAGAAGGTTCAGTCAAAGGCAATTGTTAGGGTGTTCAGAAACAAAAGCCAATAGAGAAGTGTTCAATTTATGTGCTTTTATTAAGCATACAGCAAACAGAAGAAAGCACACTGAATGTTTAGTATATTTAGCGCTTGATAGAAGCTATCTGATTTAACCTGGCAAAATTCTCAGGTATCTTAACAAAATCACAAAATCGAGGCTAAATGTATAACTGAATGTTTAGTATATTTAGCACTAGATTGCAGCTATCTTGATTTAACGCGGCAAAATTCTCAGGTACCTTAACAATATCAACATGTATCAGATGTGCCTTTTTAATTAGCAGTTTGGTTTTTACAACTGACACACCAGCTGATCATTCTAATAAACGACCTTGTTTTGTTACAGTTCAATAACTGTTCTAATAAAAGGTTTGTACTTTTAAAAAGAATGCATAGACATAATGATGGAATGGAGCTGACTAATGGTGTTTGATGCCAGGATGATCAGTTCTGGAGAAAGATGGAAAATTTATAATACCTCGAGAAAAACCACCTACCTTTGGCAAGCACAGTGAAGACAACCATCTAGTACCTTCAGCATGCAAACTAGAGAAATTCAACTACCTTCAGCTTTGGCAAGCACATTGGAGAAAACCACCTACTTTTGGCAAAGGGATTAGAGAAAACCACCTACCTTTGGCAAGGGGATTAGAGAAAAAACATATATCTTTGGCAATCAAACCGACAAACTTTCTCATATTAGGATCTGCCTGGGTGAGAGCCGAGCCCCAGTGGTGAGACAATGTGAGCTGTAAACACATGCTTTATACCACTTGGCCACCGAGACCTCCGCAATGACAGAACCCCTATGAAAGATCAATTGTAAAGGAGGAGGCGGAGAATCACAGAAAACTATCATTGTAAATGTTACCTTGGTTCTTTTACTTTTACTTTTGTTGGTCAGGAAATAACCTTGTTGCATCTAATTCACATTCCATCATGCAGAATTTTTATAAAATGCAGGATTCATGACAAAATCATCAAAGAATTGTAAGTCTGGATTTATGAAAACGCTACAATAGGTCAAATATGACAACATCAGGGTCATCCATATCATGACACCGAGGTCTCTCATAAATGACAATTCAAAGGGAATTTTTTCATCTTATTGTGAACATCAAAAGCATCAGAAGTGTCCTCTTAAATACCAACATGCAGCAGTACAAATCACAGGTTATAGCTTCAACTTCCCACACAGAATGACAAATAAAACATAACACAGACCTTCAAACAAAATGTCACATGTACTACATTCACAGAATCCATGTCAAATCATTTCTGCAATGTAACTGTCAGGTAATGTTACAACTTTATACATAAAACAAAAACAACTAACAAACAAACCACTCCTTTATGTATGGGGGCCTCAGTGGGCGAATGCTCTAAAGGGAGCTGGCAGATCACAATGACTGTCACCCCTAGATTCGAACCCCACCCTTATGTAAGAAAGGTTGTCAGGTTGCTTTCCAAATGTCTCTCTGGATTCCAGTTTCATCCACCATCCATGAACTGGCCATCTTGCTGTAAGCAAAAGAATCTTGACTAGTGCATAAAACACAATTCCTTTATTCCACTCCAAAGGTCATTCTTTTCTCTGGGCACTTAGTTTTCCTCCACCAAGCAGTGCCATTCACCCCTAATGTTCAAACCCCACCCTGGCAGATCAAGGTGTTAAATATCAGTTTACTTGTCGAAGATCGGTGGTTTTATCTGGACACTCCAATTTCCTCCACTATTAATTAACTTACGACCTTGAAATAAATGAAATAATCTTGACTGGTAAAACACCACAGCAATGATGTTGAGGGTTTCTCTAGGCACTCTGCTTTCCTCTTCCATCTTTGAACTCACCGCCTCAATATAAGTGAAAGAATCTTGACAGGGATGTAAAACATCACCACACTCCTTCATGTAACCTCTAATTTTTTATTTCTTACGCGTTATTTTTTTATTATTTAATTTATATGTTAACTTTAATGTACCTCAGTTTAACCTCCGATTAATTAAGTTATAATATGCGTGTAATAGTTGTGTAATGAACTGTTTAATGTTTATGAAGTATGAAACCCTGTCTGTCACGGTTTTAGTAAATAGATCCATCATGCGCGCCTTGTTATTCTTGCACATTATTATTGTCGCCTTACAAAAAGGAAATTAAAGAGTTTTATCAAGCATTAGAGAAAAATAACAACATACTGTGATGTAATACAAAATGAAAATTGGTCTACAGGTAAACATCATTAACCTGTCTGCTTGACTTTTAATTTAAATTTTTATTATGGACCAAGATATTTTTTAAATAGGATACACAGGTGTTTATATTGCCTACACTATGTGAAACTGTAGAAACTGCAAATCCCAACACAACCTATTTATTGGGTGGATCCTTCTATATGAGTATTCCCCATGAAAGGTCAAATGGACAGGTCAATGTTGTTTGCCTATACTGAAAGGTGTGTTTATAGCACATACAGGATGTCAACACCCCAGAACTTTTTTCAGTTTACTTTATTGCTTGATCATGAAAATTCCAAATTAGATACCAGTATTCGAATTGAAACCAAGTCCCACAGTCAGAGACTGGTCATTTTGGTGAAGACCTGGATACTTTTTCAGTAATCTCCTGTATAACACTATATCATTTATGTGTATACATGGCTAGGGGGTCTAAAAATGCTCCCCCCAGAAAAGTTTTAAAAAACGAAACACATTATAGTACATTTTAGAGTATTTTAATGGTAGTCAAATATGTTGTTTTGAAGTTGCGTTTTCATAGGGCAGTGTATTTGCACCCTTGACCCCCCAACCTGTAAAATGGCCCAATTACCTAGTTCAGGCTTCGTTACAGGTCAAACCCACAACATCTATTGTTAATGAATTTTAATACAGCTTGCTACATTTTATTTGTCAATAACACATCAAGTTCAAGTTTCATTATAATATTCAATTCCTTGTCAGTATAACATACTGTTCATGACCACGTGAACCTCCTATAACATACTGTTCATGACCACGTGAACCTCCTTTACCATACTGTTCATGACCATGTGAACCTCCTATAACATACTGTTCATGACCCTGTGAACCTCCTATAACATACTGTTCATGACCACGTGAACCTCCTATAACATACTGTTCATGACCACGTGAACCTCCTATAACATACTGTTCATGACCATGTGAACCTCCTATAACATACTGTTCATGACCACGTGAACCTCCTATAACATACTGTTCATGACCACGTGAACCTCCTATAACATACTGTTCATGACCACGTGAACCTCCTATAACATACTGTTCATGACCACGTGAACCTCCTATAACATACTGTTCATGACCATGTGAACCTCCTATAACATACTGTTCATGACCATGTGAACCTCCTATAACATACTGTTCATGACCATGTGAACCTCCTATAACATACTGTTCATGACCATGTGAACCTCCTATTACATACTGTTCATGACCATGTGAACCTCCTATAACATACTGTTCATGACCATGTGAACCTCCTATAACATACTGTTCATGACCACGTGAACCTCCTATTACATACTGTTCATGACCATGTGAACCTCCTATTACATACTGTTCATGACCATGTGAACCTCCTATAACATACTGTTTATGACCACGTGAACCTCCTATAACATACTGTTTATGACCACGTGAACCTCCTATAACATACTGTTCATGACCATGTGAACCTCCTATTACATACTGTTCATGACCATGTGAACCTCCTATAACATACTGTTTATGACCACGTGAACCTCCTATAACATACTGTTTATGACCACGTGAACCTCCTATAACATACTGTTCATGACCACGTGAACCTCCTATTACATACTGTTCATGACCATGTGAACCTCCTATAACATACTGTTCATGACCACGTGAACCTCCTATTACATACTGTTCATGACCATGTGAACCTCCTATAACATACTGTTCATGACCACGTGAACCTCCTATAACATACTGTTCATGACCACGTGAACCTCCTATAACATACTGTTCATGACCACGTGAACCTCCTATAACATACTGTTCATGACCACGTGAACCTCCTATAACATACTGTTCATGACCACGTGAACCTCCTATTACACAAAATCATGTCATGTATCAATCTGAATTTGACACCTGGTGGACAATTATACCTTGTATGTGTAAAAAAACAATGAAAATTTAATGACTTTTTATGACATATCATGTCAAACACTTCCTTTGAAAACATGCACAGATTGTAATTAAGTAATTTCCTTTTAAAAATCACTTTTTAATTGTTTCAAAATGTGAAAGATTCATTATGAGGGGGCAGAGGAAGTGAGGGAGAGAGGGGGTTGGAAATATTGATTAAAAATTTCTTTATTCAAATAAGTATTTTGAGCTCAAGGCCCATATTGCAATATACAACAATAATATTTACATTTTACATTTTGCATGCGTAAAATGGCTGACTATTCAATTAGTATAATTTACATATTTTAGTGACATATGTTGTACATTGATAATACTGCGCTTTTGTTTTCACTGTTGTTTTGTATTTTATGTTAATGACGTCCAAACTATAAGTTCTACAGACCTTATGGTAATTGAAAACATATTCGACTATAAACTTTCTTGTAGATCTAAAGTGTAAAGTTTAAAACATGTAATGTTTTGATATTTTTAATGACAGAAAAAGATGAATAACGGAAAAATATAGTTTCAAGACAGGTGATACAAAATTTAACCTGTTTGTGCTTGTGTTTATAAAATAAGTCAGCTACATGAGGAGAGAGAGAGAGAGAGAGAGAGAGAGAGAGAGAGAGAGAGAGAGAGAGAGAGAGAGAGAGGGATAATTTTAATTTTGATATTTTTAATAACACAAAATGATGAACAACTAAAAAATATATTTTCCTGACAGGAAATGTTCACCTGTTTGTGTTTACAAAGTTAAGTTAGCTACATGAAGAGGAAGAGAGAGAGAGAGAGGTGGCAATTTAAATGTTGATATTTTTAGTGACAGCAAACGATAAACGATGAACAACTAAAAGAACATATTTTCAGGACAGGTGATAAGAAATGTTCACCTGTTTGTGTTTACAAAGTTAAGTTAGCTACATGCTGCTCTAAGCGAATCTTATCACTATAGAACAGATATATACAATTTGTAAACATTGTGCAACACGCCTGACCTATTTTCTAAGCGACCAACATTATCATATTAAAATTAATCTCCCCCAGAAGATAAACTCTGTAAATAAAGCAGTCAGATCAAAACAACGTGGAGAGATTTTAAATTTCTTGTGCAAAATGCTGAAATTAAACCAATATTATTTAAAGTAATCAAATAAAATACAACATACCATATTTTCCAATCTTCAATCTCAATGACAGCTTTCGCTTTTTACTCATCATTTGGAAGATAAATGCGTGATCGATGATTGAGGATTCCTGGGAGGTTTGCACTATTGTGCGATAATTTGCCTGTCTTAAAGTCCCCGTGATGTCAGATTCAGGTTAAATTTTTCACAGCTGATAAACAAATCAACAGTAATAATCCACCCTGCAACATGCAGCAGCAGAAAATGGCCTCCTTATTACAGAGTCTTTCCTTCTCGAATAAAACCTCAAAATACTCCAGCTTTGATGATAATTAACCAATAATGCAATGACAACTAAAAATACAATGATCTGGCAGTTGTTTCTGTCAAACTCTGTAAACACTGGTCTGCAGAAACGCACATCCGCACTGTGATCACACTGTCTAAGACTGAATAACTCTTATTCTACTTTTTCCCCACTGGTGTTTATGACCTTGATATTACCAGTTTCTGGGTCACATAATAATAACACAAATAGCTGCCTGAATCTTCAGTCACATGACCAAAATAAGATGACATTTACAGTCAATTTCAAACAAGTAAAATTTAAACTGGCTCAAGTAATCTCCTGGTCTTATATAGACCTATATATATATATATGTTTATACAGCAGAGATATATATATACATGTATATATATGTGTGTGTGTGTTTACTTTTAACATGGTTCATTTGGTATGCAGGTGAGAGATGAAAAACAAAAACAAAAACTTTTTCCCATCTATTTTTTTATGCTAATGAAATTGACAATCATGGAAAAATGAAAATAAGTGCCTGCTGACGTCAATTGATATGAAATTTACAAACGAAATTTACAAACAACTAAAACTGTCAATTTAAATACTATCTCATTCAGGCCTTGCTGTGAGCAATGTTTTCTATTTATAGTAACAAGACAGTGGATTTTCACCATGACACATGTATTAACCGATTTAACTTCTAATGCACCCTACAGTATCAAATAGTGTATTGGAAAAAGAAAAAGGCTGTTTATTTTCTTGTATTTCCTTGGGTTTTATTGATTTTTAATTTCTGACCTAGCTGGCTGGCTAGTCCGTATATTAGTCATACATATCCTGACTTATAACATGTCGATATTTAATATTAAATATTACCGATCTTTAATGATGGAGGGAGGGAAAAGCGGATACAAACCCACGGTCGCTGTCAATTAACGAAGGGATTTTGTTCTCCAGTTTTGACAGGTTTTAACCTAGAAATGGATGAATGAATTCAAGAAATCGTTAAAAACAGCTTATATCGGAATTATTTTTTCTATTTCAAATTTAATTTCAATTTTAATACTTAAAGCCAGCTAGACACTTTGGGATAAAAAAATTATATGTTAGAATGAAAACAAGGGTTTCCTACTTAAAGCATGGATAAATTTATTTTATCACCATATAACAATAATAAATTCAATAGTTAACATGAACAAAAAGCAGAATAACCTTCATGCAATGTTTGGTAGGACTTTCTTTTGTGCCCCCACTGTGAAATCTTTGAAAAAGTATTTCTATTTTTCATTTTTTAAGACTTTTTCAGTCAATATTAAAAGAGGTTGAATTAAGGTCAAAAGGAAGGAAGGGCTTCCATTTGTACCCTAACTGCACTGCAATGCACTGGTAAAAGTTAGGTAATTCTGATTTTGACAGAAAAAGCCTAAACATGATGGAAACAAGCTAATTTCAAGCATTTCTGTTAATTAAAAAAATTGACATAGAATTTATGGACAGTCCCCTGTTTATATATACAAAAAAAAAAAAAAAAAAAAAAAAAAAAAAAAAATTAATAATTAATTAAAGGTCAAGCAGACAGGTCAATATTGTTTGACTAATACAAGAGAATGCCGAACTGAGAATATGAAACAAATAAACATATTTACATTAAGAAAACAAATAAATTCCCATGTCCTTATACTAGAGTAAGCTGACTTTAAGCACGTACATTTCACATTTATATATATACTGATATAATAAAGGAAAATAATTATGTTTACTGAAAAATATTTATAAAGAGTACTGCACAATAATTATGCAGTCTCAAGTAGTATGATATGATTAAAGAGGGATATGATCAGATTTATCTAACAGTTAAATCTTCAATACTCCTGTGGTATATATTACTATCAAAATTACATTGCATAATTTTTACCCTCTAACTGATCTTTGAAACTTATCATTTAGTTATCATCTTGAGCCCAAGTGGGGTGCTTGGGATTCCTGATATGTCAGTGGTGAACACTTACTGCTCATTGTGACCTGTATGGGCACAAATAGCTGGAAACATGTCAATATAATTTCCCAAAATTACACTGGAGGTATGTCAATGAGGTTTGGGCTAAAACTGTTTATATATATATATATATATATATTATATTAAGTTCAAATCCCCTTTGGACAGATTCCTGGGATCCTTACACAAGAAAATTTGTCAGAAGGTTGGTGGTTTTCTCTGGGTACTCCAGTTACCTCCACTATCCCAGAAGAGACAGCCTTGAATATAATATTAATATTTTTTTGCCTTCCATTTTTGTGTGTGTTGTTTTTGTTTTGTTTTGGAATATGGGATTGTGCTGAAGATCAGACTTGACCTTTTCTCAGGTTAACTTATGAAAACCACTAAAGAACAAACAGAAACAGTCAAGCTGGTAATCAGAGGGGAAAGATAGATGGACACAGTCAGTGGACAGATGGATGGACAGGTGAAAATATGGAAACAGAGAGGGGGTGGACAGATGGATAGACAATCAGGTGGACAGATGTATGGAGACAGGTGGACAGACAGTCAGGTGGACAGATGTATGGAGACAGGTGGACAGATGGACAGACAGACAAACAGCTGTACCACATGATACCTTTCCAATATGTCTGGTAGGGTATAAGAAACAACAGTATATATAATATCTTAACAACTTTTTAAATCCCTTTTATATATTCTCAACACGGCCGTTAACTGAGCAGAGTTGCGGAAAATTAATCGAACAATGCAATCGTATAAACTACTTTGGTCGCAAGCCAAATCTATGATTCTGACCTTTCAGAGAAGTGTTTTTTAGCTTGTATAGATATTGATTTGTACTGTAATGTATTTACAGTATGTTTTATCTAGATTTCTACCAACAACTCTGCCGAGGAGAAAACAGAGATGAAACCGAGATAGATCACACAGGTATGGTACAGCATCAACCTGTTATGTGGCACGTTAGAGAACCCTCCCTGCACATTGCCCTGAGCAACACTGCAAAGGTAAATATTTCTGCCACTTCACATAAAGCTGGTGACATCCTGATATAAGTGAAATATTTTAAATATGAACCTGAAAAAGATCAGATAGGTATGGCACAGCATCAACCTGTTATGTGGCACGTTAAAGAACCCTCCCTGCACATTGCCCTGAGCACAATGTAAAGGTAAATATTTCTGCCACTTCAAATAAAGCTGGTGACATCCTGATATAAGTGAAATATTTTAAATATGAACCTGAAAAAGATCAGATAGGTATGGTACAGAATCAACCTGTTATGTGGCACGTTAGAGAACCCTCCCTGCACATTGCCCTGAGCACAATGTAAAGGTAAAATTTTTGCCACTTCACAAAAAGTTGGTGACATCCTGATATAAGTGAAATATTCTAGATATGAAGCCAAAATAGATCAGCAACCTATTATGTTACAGCTTTCTGCCTTAGAACTGTGGGGCCAACTTGGTGGCTGAATGGTTTAAAATGTGTGCATACAAATCACAATGCCTAGGCCTTTTGGCACTGGGGCAAATCTTAGAGTAAAAAAGAAAATTTCCTCCACCATCACCGAGCTGTCTACCTTGATTAAGTGAACAAATCTTGACTGGGGTGCATTACATCATTACCACACACAGGTATGGTACAGCATCAACCTGTTATGTGGCACGTTAAAGAACCCTCCCCGCACACTGCCCTGAGAGCACTGCAAACTGACTGCTTGATATAAGTGAACAAATCTTGACTGGGGCGTATAACATCATTACTCCATTCCACTCCTTCAAACTGTATTGCACTGTCTCTCTTACACAACCTAGGGTTGAATCCCACTTGGGTAGATTCTAGTGTTATTATTAGATTGATTGAGTACGAAGTGCAAGTGAAGAACACTGGGTATTTCACTTATATCAGGATGTCACCAGCTATAGGTAAATTTGCAGAAATTTTGAACTTTGCAGTGCACTGAGGACGATATGCACGGTGGGTTCTCTAGTGTGACATGCCTGTTGTGAAATGTGGGGTCAGTTGTTAAGGTTGCTTCTGATGGAGCTGTCACTTTCATTTCTAAAAGAAATCTACAAAGTCTTGGCCTTCAAACACTGATATGTAATGTCAATGTAATCTCTGCACAGCAACAGTAAGAAGCCATAAAAAGCATAATGACATGTCTCACAGAATTCTGCATTTTCATGAACCTACAGCTGGTGACATCTCAATGTAAGTGAAATAAACTTGACCCCATTTAATAGAAACTGTAAGTAACAGGAACAAGAAATGTTAATAAATAGATCTTGGTGTTAAAATCTGATATCATTTTAAAGATATATTCTTATTTGCTCAGACAACCTTGAGCATGTCTTAAGTTGCACTTGAGCAAAATTGGATTGCACTTAAGCAAAACTAGGGTTTAGAATAAACATCTCTGGTCATGAATCATGAATATTATATCTTACTTCAAAAGATACCATCCATCAAAGTATTTAAGTAAAAATCATTAACTATCGACTAGTTATTTCTTATTTTATGATCAAGGTCAATTTTTACCATATGGACGTCTTATGTACATCTCAAATATCTACTAAAATGGTGACTCTAAGGATAAGGTAAATTAAAAACATTGTAATCATGTACAGTTGAACCTGTCTATAAAGGTCACCCAAGGAAACCAGTAAAAGTGGTCTTTATAGACAGGTGGTCCTTATACACATGTTTAAAGAATATGAATAAAGAACAATTAGGATATAATTATACTGGCCTTTATAAGCAGGTGACCCTTATATAAAGGTGGCCTTAAATTTTACTGTATATGTCAAATTCTGCAGAAAACTACTAATATTTTATATGGAATATTTTTTTTTATTTAACCATCAAGGTCAGTTAACACAATATCAGCTTCTACCATCTCAAATTTCTATTTAAAATCTTGAAGAGATAAGTTAAAACAAAACACAATGTATTGATGAATGTCAAAATCTGCAGAAATCCATCCATGTCCTACCTAATTTCTCTCAATAACAAAAATTATTTTATATAAGACTCCAGTTTCACGTTTTACAGTCATTCCTCAACTAATATTTTCCTAACTAATATCTGTCAAATTTTGACGAAATTTTATCGTATTACAAATAAAAAGTTACAACAAAATAAGAATACAGATTTAATAATCTTAAAGAGATCTTCAAAATGACATCTTAAATTCATGAAAATCTTTCAGATTTGCCATATTTAAGTTAAGGAAAATCTTCATCATGAAACGATTGTGAAACCCGAGGCGAGATCTACTAAACGACTGAGGTCAGTTTGCACAATATCAGTGTCCAACATCTTCGATTTCTACTTAAAAGCAAAAATGGCAAGAATCGTGAGTATTAAGCATTTAAATTTGCAGGAGACTACTTATGGTGTGGTTAATTCTCATGAAATAAGATTAACTTTAATACAACATCGTGTAATATATAAGTGTATATATCGATTAAACTTACAGCGAATAACGAAAGGCACCATCTGTTACATCGAAACATGTGACTCTGAGTAATACACATAATAATCTGGTCAAACGGCTGCAGCAGCCAAATTACATATGATTACATATATATGTGTGTACTATACTGTGTACACATGTATTTAAATGTTAAGATGAAATTGTCACATCGGCTAAATTGCATGCATGCTGATTTTTTCTTCATAAATACCAAGAAGTCACTGTACATATACACATAGACATAATTCCATACTATTACTCTTGTGGTGGAGATGTGGTGATATGCTAATATGCTACCACATAATTTGATATGTAGTAAGGGAAATTTTTTATATACTCCAGTTAAGATTACAGTATAACCTGCTATAGAGTCCACCTCCATATAAAGTCCACCTGTCTATAGCAACCGGTCTGAAGTATCCCCAATGGATTTTACTATATAATGACCCTGTATATAAAGTCCACCTGCCTAATGTGAATAGAGTCCACCCTTTTCAGTCCCAAATGACTTCTCAACCTGTCTATAAAGTCCACTTTTTCAATTAAATTTTTTAAGTCTTTAGTTTTATAATTTCTTAAAAGTTTGTGCAAAGTTTGTATCAACTTAAGTCTTATATTCTTAATGTATGAAGATTAGAAATATATAATAATTATAATTACAAATCTTTGATCAGTGTATAGAGTGATATTCAAAGTTTTACCATTTTCCATTGTAACAAGTATAGTTTTGAGTTATAATAAGTAAAAATTTAAGAAAACAAGAGGCCCATGGGCCTGATACGCTCACCTGATAACTAATGGCTAGCTGATAGATTTAAAGAACACATAAATACTAAACCCCAATGACTTTTTTCTTTACATCATGATAACCATTGTATCAATACCTACAACATTCTAATATACATGCCTATACAAAAAGTTTATAGTTTTCAAGATAATTAACCATTTTGGTATTGTTTTGCATCAGTGACCTTGACCTTTGAACCCATGACCTTTTTCTATACATCAAAATGATCGTTGTATCAATACCTACAACATTCTAATACACAAGCCTATACAAAAAGTTTATAGTTTTCGAGATAATTAACCATTTCGGTATTGTTTTGCATCAGTGACCTTGACCCTTGAACCCATGACCTTTTTCTATACATCAAAATGATCACTGTATCAATACCTACAACATTCTAATATATATGCCTATACAAAAAGTTTATAGTTTTTGAGATAATCAACCATTTTGGTATTGTTTCGCATCTGTGACCTTGACCTTTGAAACCATGACCTTTTTCTATACATCAAAATGATCGTTGTATCACTACCTACAACATTCTAATATACATGCCTATACAAAAAGTTTATAGTTTTCGAGATAATTAACCATTTCGGTATTGTTTCACATCTGTGACCTTGACCTTTGAACCCATGACCTTTTTCTATACATCAAAATGATCGTTGTATCAATACCTACAACATTCTAATATACATGCCTATACAAAATGTTTATAGTTTTCGAGATAATTAACCATTTTGGTTTTGTTTCGCATCTGTTACCTTGACCTTTGAACTCATGACCTTTTTCTATACATCAAAATGATCGTTGTATCGATACCTACAACATTCTAATATACAAGCCTATACAAAAAGTTTATAGTTTTCGAGATAATTAACCATTTCGGTATTGTTTTGCATCAGTGACCTTGACCCTTGAACCCATGACCTTTTTCTATACATCAAAATGATCGCTGTATCAATACCTACAACATTCTAATATATATGCCTATACAAAAAGTTTATAGTTTTTGAGATAATCAACCATTTTGGTATTGTTTCGCATCTGTGACCTTGACCTTTGAAACCATGACCTTTTTCTATACATCAAAATGATCGGTGTATCAATACCTACAACATTCTAATATACATGCCTATACAAAAAGTTTATAGTTTTCGAGATAATTAACCATTTCAGTATTGTTTCACATCTGTGACCTTGACCTTTGAACCCATGACCTTTTTCTATACATCAAAATGATCGTTGTATCAATACCTACAACATTCTAATATACATGCCTATACAAAATGTTTATAGTTTTCGAGATAATTAACCATTTTGGTTTTGTTTCGCATCTGTTACCTTGACCTTTGAACCCATGACCTTTTTCTATACATCAAAATGATCTTTGTATCGATACCTACAACATTCTAATATACAAGCCTATACAAAAAGTTTATAGTTTTCGAGATAATTAACCATTTCAGTATTGTTTCACATCTGTGACCTTGACCTTTGAACCCATGACCTTTTTCTATACATCAAAATGATCGCTGTATCAATACCTACAACATTCTAATATACATGGCTATACAAAATGTTTATAGTTTTCGAGATAATTAACCATTTTGGTTTTGTTTCGCATCTGTTACCTTGACCTTTGAACCCATGACCTTTTTCTATACATCAAAATGATCGTTGCATCGATACCTACAACATTCTAATATATATGCCTATACAAAATGTTTATAGTTTTTGAGATAATTAACAATTTTGGTATTGTTTCGCATCTGTGACCTTGACCTTTGAACCCATGACCTTTTTCTATACATCAAAATGATTGTTGTATCAATACCTACAACATTCTAATATACATGCCTATACAAAAAGTTTATAGTTTTTAAGATAATTAACCATTTCAGTATTGTTTTACATCTGTGACCTTGACCTTTGAACCCATGACCTTTTTCTATACATCAAAATGATCGTTGCATCGATACCTACAACATTCTAATATATATGCCTATACAAAATGTTTATAGTTTTTGAGATAATTAACAATTTTGGTATTGTTTCGCATCTGTGACCTTGACCTTTGAACCCATGACCTTTTTCTATACATCAAAATGATCGTTGTATCAATACCTACAACATTCTTATATACATGCCTATAAAAAAAGTTTATAGTTTTCGAGATAATAATTATAATCAGAGGTAAAAAAAATTAGGTCACGACCTTCACAATCGACCTTGACCTCATTTAGAAGATACTAACAAGAAAATGTCAAAACTGAAAACTCCATGTCATTATCTGGTCAAATAGTCAAGTTATAACAATTTGAAGCTATTTTACGATTTTTTCAAAATTAAACGCAAAAACGCGTAACCTATTTTTTATCTGAATTTCACAAAATGAACAAACTATAGGCTTAAGACCCTAGAGAAGCCAAATATCACATCAGATTTTTTCTCCAATCATTGGTTTCGGAGAAGAAGATTTTTTAAGATTTTTGCACCCCTAGGTCACCTTGACCTAGTTATGGTAGCCATAGCAACGCCACGAACAAATCTGAATTGCACTGGCCCATATATACTTCTGACAAAGTTTCATTAAAAACTGTCCAGTAGTTTCAGAGGAGAAGTCGAAAATAGGTGTTAACGACGCACACACGCACGCACACACGCACGCACATACACACGCTGCGCTATGCCATAAGCTCACATGACCTTCGGTCAGGTGAGCTAAAAACCCATATAAAGTCATTATTCTCATGTCAATGACTGAAGCCATTAAATCAGAAGGTAGAAATAGTCTTTGTTATTTACAGGTAGAATGTGTTCTATATACCTGTTATCTTATTTAGTGACACCTTGCTTCTTAAGAAAACAAAGACAATTAGTCAAGTGGATACCAATACAGTAACCATGTAATCATATGATTAAATACACTTTTCAAATATTTTCGATAATTAACACTGAAAAGTCAATCAAAAATTATTTAAAAAACTATAATGAAAATTATTTTTAACAAATTTAATAAAAAAGTATTTAAATATGTACTACATATGTTTCACTCATTTGTAAAACAATATCAACAATACATAATAACACGTCCGTAAATGTTGACCCTCTGTATAAAGTCCACCTGTCTATTAAGTCCACTTTTGTCCAGTCCCCTTGGTGGTCTTTATACACAGGTTATACTGTATATATATATCAAATAAATCCAGGCAATCAGTTCAGGAATGATGGAGGAAACTGGAGTGCCTAGGAAAAAGCCGACCTACAGCAAGGGACCTAATTGCCTAGGTCCAAATGCCACTTGAACAGATCTAGTATAAGGAAGATTGTCAGTTTGCTTGTCGAAGGGTTGTGGTTTTCTCTGGGTACTCTGGTTTCCTGCACACAAAAAAATTACTGCCTTGATATAAGTTAAAGAATCTTGACTGAGGCGTAAAACATCATTACTCTACTACGTTGTTATGCAATCAACAACCTGAATAACGGACACCTAAAAATACTGCTTGCATTTTTATTCTGCATTCTGAACTGTCAAGTCTTCAAGCAAACAAAATGATTTAATGGGTTTGATTACGGATTGGAAAACTATCAGTGTGCTAAATTCAGCACTTACTCGCCAAAAGCAAACACTATTATGTAATGGGACTGGACAGATGCAAAACATCATTATGTATAGATAAGAATGACTACTTCATTGTCTGAGAGCTACTCTCAATTATTGGCTAATCAATGTAATAAGGTTTCCGTGTTTGTCTTGGAAAACTGTCAAAATAATATCGTTACGAGGACAGACAATTCAGAAAATACATACATCATATCAGCTGGCTGGTCTTAATGGGTGTTCTGACTGAAAATATGGTTAAGTAATCATCATCATCGAGAGAGAGAGAGAGAGAGAGAGAGAGAGAGAGAGAGAGAGAGAGAGAGAGAGAGAGAGAGAGTATGCGTGTTAAGTCAGAAAGTCATTCTATTTCTCTGTTTAAAATCTTATTTAACTGCCAAATGTTAAGAAAAGATTACCACTAAACCACCAACTTTTTCCAAGGTTTTGTAAGAGTGAACCAATCCATACCCACTGCTGTATTCAAAGGGAGGTAACTCAAATTAAAGCTTGAACACCTAGTCATTTTTTTTTTTCAATTAAAACTGATATCATTATTGTTTTCTTTTCAGTTTTGATATAATAATTTTTAGTACATCTATTGTGAGACATATATCACCATGATATGATTATTTACCACCTTTTGTTTGTATGTGACATATCATCTCATGTTAAACACTGCAGTAGCTCAGTTGGTAGAGTGCTCACTCCATAAGCAGGGACGGAGCTCAACTATTTTGAGTTGGGGGCCCAGCTCACTTTTGAAGAGAAGTTGCAATAGCAATCAATATAAAAAATCTTAAAAACTTTTGGGGTCCAGACAAACTTTTGGGGGCCATGGGCTACTGACAAATGGGAGGTTGTGGGTTCGATCCCCGGCTTGGTATGACCCAAAACTTAAAAGTAGGTAGTGACTGACTGACTGTTCTTTCACCAAGCACTTGGCATTACGAAGTGAGTCATGGTTCTTTCGGATGGGAACTTAAAATAAACCAGGTACTGTGTCTAGGTAGGCATGGCAACATAATGCACCCTACTGTATAATGCCTTTAGCACAATGCACAGGCAAAACTTTTGCACCTTTGTCTATAGCTGGCGATGTCTCAATATAAGAAATATTCTTGACTGGAACAATAAACGCCATTACTCAACTCAACACAACTCATTTTGGTGTACATTTGTTTTAAGTTTGATAAAAATCCATCTATAGAAGTTGAAAGTTATAAACTGATTTTAATGTAAAACATTTTGACACATCAACATTATGTCAGAAAAAATTAGATAGGACACATCTGAAAATTAAAACCTTATCCAACCATATGGTGGCGATGGTCACAATCCAGGCAACTCTGAAATTAATATTGTATGTAAATTCAACAGCTCACAAGCTTATAACTGAAGATGCAATCCTGCCGAGCAATAAAGCTCAATTTATTGTAATTAAAAATTGTTGTGCAACAAACACAAGAAATCAATTTTAATCACAAAACCAATAAAATAGATCAAATATTAATTAGTGTTTTATCAAAGACGGACATGATTTATTAGCAATCAATATTTAGGCCAAAGAAAGATAAATATTTGTTTCTGCTAATGATCTTAGAAAAATTAGGATAGATATGTAGGCAGTTTTTAAATTTCATTCTCTTTACATTGACCCTAGGGGTCAAGGATGTCAGCTTTAAATGTGCTCGGTCAAAGATATTGTCATTAAATATTAAAATAACCATAAAATTTTAGGGTAGGTGGAATAACCAGAAACATGCTTAGTTTTTAGGCTTTATAATTTTACTCTTTTCAGTTGAAGCTAAAAATAATCAATACATATAATTAAACATATTTTTAAATGTGTCGAGTTTTGTAAGTTATGTATGGAGAGTATCATGTGCAATTAAGCATACCGTTGTGTAAACAACTTCACATCAAACAATTAAGGTAAGCATTTGCTTATCAGCTCATAAAATAAAACATGTTTGTCAAAAAAGGAACAAACTGCTAATAAAATCTATCTGTCTATTGGTAAAATAAAGAATGTGCTTGTCAAAAAAACCACCAGACTGCTTGTAAAAATCTATCTTTATTTAAAATCTGCCATAGTACATAACTTTTAAATGTTTACACAAAATCAATGTTTTGCAATTAAAATAATTACTTTATAATATCTCCAATAATACCAGAACCAGGTTTTGTTTAAACCAATTTACACCACATACTTGGGTCGACACCAATTTTGATATTATTTCTATGTGGCATGTTTAATGCGATGTAATATTGATGAATATTAATTAATCAATTACTTGTTTTAATTTGTAGCAAATAAGATTATCTTAATTGAAGTTTAATGTTTAAAAAATCTGAAGATTGTACCGATACCTCTAAAACTCTGTTCACCTGTATAATAGAACATATCGGTACACACATATATATCGGTAACTCAAAAATGAAAATCAGGGACATTGGACAAAATAATCTCCGATATTTTTTATCACAGCCTGGGACATTTTTTTCAGAAACAAGCACATCCAGTAAATTAGAATCCAACACCATTTAGGTAGGTTACATACCATCCATTAATAAGGCTTACATAGTTATGTCCCCTTTGAAATCTATCTAGATTTATTGAGAGTAGCTAGAGTTATCTCTCTTCGGTTATACTTTAAGAGTGGCTGGAGTTATCTCTCTTACAGAATGTTGCCATTCAGAGAATGAACCTTGCATACTAATGCTAATCTCACTGGTCTGAAATCTAGAACAGCTATACATGTTTTGTATATCGTAAATTTTCAAGTGTGTCCTTATAAAGAACATATGAATTTTTGAAATTCAAAACTTCAACCTAATTTGTGACAGAATTTCAGTTTAATTTGTGACAAAATTTCAGCCTAATTGGTAACAGAATTTCAGCCTAATTTTCGACAGAATTTCAGCGTAATTTGTGACAGAATTTCAGCCCAATTTGTTACAAAATTTCAGCCTAATTTGTGACAATATTTAAGCCTAATTTTTGACAGTTTTTCAGCCTAATTTTTGACAAAATTTCAGCCTAATTTGTGACACAGGGATCTTAAAAATCATGTCTATATCAAAACATCATTAAGCAATAGTATAAATCTTAATGGAATTAAGATACTATTTTACAACTGAGCCAAAATTACTCTAGCTGCATTTTGACCGAGACACTGATAAAAATTCAAACCAAAAGCAGAGAAAGGTGTTTCATTCTGATCATTTCAAGCCTTTCAGCATTGTTAAATCTAAGATATTACATTACGCTGCTTTAGATAGTCATATTCCTTTAATGGACCTTGGCATTTCATGTCTACTCCCACATCTACCCCACCATACTAACTATCTGCCATTACTCATTTATTTGAGTTTCTCATGAACATACCAAGCCCTGTACATCTAGGGCTTGATTTCACCACCTTAAAATCAAACAAGCTAGTGATTTAAATGACTACGCCTCTCATCTCAAAGGAGGCTCTATATTGTATCTGACGGTTATGTATAAAATTATTAGATCATAACTTCACGTAGCTAACTAGGGTTTGATCCCACAACCTTTATATCATACAAGCCTCTGAACTTAATCACTAGGCCGCTCATCTCCAAGGAAGCAACTTAAAATATACAAAGTAGTCTAGCTGACTAATGTTTGTTCCCAACACCTGAAAATCATACAAACCTAAATTAACTATTAGGCCACTTATCCTTGAGGAGGCTAACTGTGAAAATTGTATAAATGTAAGTACTTCTGCTTAAGATTTATGTATAAAATTATTAGTCCATAAATATAAATCGGCGGACAGTTCCGCGTAAATTTATTAGATCAGAACTCTGTTTATTGATCACAGCTAACAAAAGAGATGTTTTGTGATCGCGGTATAATTTAATATGTAAATGACACAATGGATAGTCTTCTTGTCAAGATTCTGCTGACTAAATTACATTTTTTCAGCTATACAAGTGCCGAGTGTCCTAGCTTTCTGACTAGATGGTAATATAAGAGAGTGGGTAAGGAAGCTGATTTAATCAATTTCCATATGATTATCTATGTATTTGTTTAATGTGGAACTCTACACCATTCCTCTTTGTACAAACATTGGGGTGGAGTAGAGTGGGAATGAGTGAGGTGGGGTGGAGTGGAGTGGAGTGGAGTAGAGTGGGGTGGAGTGGGGTGGAGTAGATTGTGGTGGGGTGGGGTGGAGTGGAGTGGAGTAGAGTGGGGTGGGGTGGGGTGGAGTGGAGTGGAGTGGAGTAGAGTGGGGTGTCGTGGAGTGGGGTGGGGTGGGGTGGAGTAGAGTGGGTGTTGTGGAGTAAAGTGGGGTGTTGTGGAGTGGGGTGGGGTGGAGTAGAGTGGGGTGGGGTGTCGTGGAGTGGGAATGAGTGAAGTGGAGTGGAGTAGAGTGGGGTGTCGTGGAGTGGGGTGGGGTGGGGTGGAGTAGAGTGGGGTGTTGTGGAGTTGGGTGGGGTGGGGTGGAGTAGAGTGGGTGTCGTGGAGTGGGGTGGAGTGGGAATGAGTGGAGTGGAGTAGAGTGGGGTGTTGTGGAGTGGGGTGGGTGGAGTAGAGTGGGGTGGGGTCGTGGAGTGGGAATGAGTGAAGTGGAGTGGAGTAGAGTGGGGTGTCGTGGAGTGGGTGGGGTGGAGTGGAGTGGAGTAGAGTGGGAATGAGTAGAGTGGAGTAGAGTGGGGTGTTGTGGAGGGGTGGGGTGGAGTAGAGTGGGTGGGGTGTCGTGGAGTGGGAATGAGTGAAGTGGAGTGGAGTAGAGTGGGGTGTGGTGGAGTGGGGTGGGGTGGAGTGGAGTGGAGTAGAGTGGGGTGTCGTGGAGTGGAGTGGGGTGTTGTGCAGTGGGGTGGAGTGGAGTAGAGTGGGGTGTCGTGGAGTAGAGTGGGGTGTCGTGGAGTGGGGTGGAGTGGAGTGGAGTGGAGTGAGGTGGGTTGGGTGGAGTGGAGTGAGGTGGGGTGGAGTAAGGTGGCTCCCACCATTTCCAAACTGTCATTATTGACTACCTCAATGTAATCTTGACTAGGGATAGAACACCACTATTCCCCATTTCAATTGACTCATATACCATACAGTTACTTGGCCATTAAAACTGAATACTGATGACCGACATTGTGGTATGTTCATTACATTCTACCGTAATTGCAGTATCTATAGATCTATTAAGGTTACGTTAATGCCCTACAGGTAAATACATTTAATTATTAATCTTTAGTAAATGATAAATATATACATTGGTAATGGTAATGGACTCTTCTGTCTGTGACAGAATTACAGGTAGTCACTTATTTCAAGATCATGGGCAGGTATACTCAGGTATACAAGTACAGTAAAACCTGTATATAAAGACCATCCACAGGATCTACATTTTATGGGTAGGACCGATTTAATAGGGTTTTATGTCTCAGTCAAGAATATTTCACTTATATCAAGATGTCACCAGCTATAGGTGAAGTGGCAAAAGTTTTAGCCTTTGCAGTGGGCTCAGGGCAATGTACCAAGAGGGTTTGTGAACATGCCATTTCTGCAGTGACATGTGACATCAGTTTTTGAGGTCTCTTCCGAAAGACCCTGTGACTCTTCATTTTCTAAATGCTGAGTGCTTGGTGAAAGAACAGACACTACCTTTTGAAAAGTCTTTGTCAGACTTGGCCGGGTTTGAACCCCAGGACCTCCCACATAAGAAGCGAACACTGTACCACTGAGCTACCATAATGGTACTTTTATATATAGGAGGTTTGATTAATTTCTTTTGTTCAATCCTTAACTCATATTCCAACATGTTCTTGGCATTTAAAATGAACTAGCAATGGAAAAATCTACTAATTCAACACCACAGTTATCCAATATACATACATTCTTAAAGCTACATATAGAAGATAATTCCTCAGTTAGTGGTTTTTTATACCAGTATGGAGTCTGGGTAATTAGAGGAAATCTACGACTGTCATAACTGTAACTGTAAAAGGTAATGGAGTTCGCCAACATAATACATAACCAGTATGAAAACCCATTATCACTGTAACACTTATGCCAGACAAAGTAAACTACATCAGCAACAAGTATCTTCACTGACAAACAATAATTCATTTGAGATGACGACATCATATCCATATAAGGAAATGTAACAGGTATCAGTGATGGTGAGATATTACCTGTGTTAATTAGCACCTAATTAAGAATCGAGCAACAGGTGGTCAACTGAAGAATACTGAATGAATAAGGATTGATTTACAATTCAAGATTAATAACTATGTTTTATGAGATGTCACCAGGTAAAGGTGTATTTGCAGAAATATATATTGGAACAATGTTTAAATGCAGAGTACTGGAAATGCCAAATCCCGCCAATGCAGAGTACTGAGAACTACCTATATTCAAGTATTGGTTGGAACAGCTGCAGTTTAAGACATGAAATTCCACTTAAGACTGAGAACTTCAACATTAAAACCAATTAAGCTATCAATGAGGCAAGATGTCTTGACTTTATTCTTAGTATTATAAGTATTGAAACATGAATGTGGTGATTAAGAAAAAGCTTCCAAACAGGAAGTAAAGTAACATGGAGTAATGGATGTTTTATGCCCAAGTCAAAATTGTTTCACTTATATTGAGGCCATCATTTCTGGGATGGTGGAGAAAACCAGAGTGCCTGTAGAATGACAAGTTTACAACCCCATCCCACTCTGACACATAAATCTAGATAAAAATTAAATGGTTTATATAAATATAATTGTCAGATATTTCTCACAAGTCTACGTGACAACTGGTTATATAGATACATATATAGAAAATCAGCATGTTAAAATTTAGGTGATATACATGCTATTTTTCTTAGAGAAGTGTTGATTGTCACAAAGGTTGCACAATGCACAGGTGCAAGAGTGCATTAATGGCAAATTCTAGAGCGCTATAACACTCTAGCTCCTTTGAGTCACAGTAAAACTAGAATTACAGTTGAATCTAGTTATCTTGAACTCGGATATCTCGAATTACCGGATATCTCGAACTTTTTTAAAAAGTCCGAACAGAGTTGTTCTTTATTAAACCAAAATCACTCCGGTTATCTCAAACTCGGATATCTCGAATTATCGGATATGTCGAACAATATTTTCGTCCCCTTGAATGAAAATCCTAGGAAAATTACACTCGTTAACTCGAACAAAAAATTTAGGAAAATTAAATTTGTTAACTCGAACAATAAATTTTGGAAAATCAAATTTGTCAACGCCTACAGATTTTTTGGTAGAAAAAACACATTCTGACATAAATAAAATATTTGACTGTCGGCCTTGTGTTGATTTTAAAATTACAACATTGCACTGACCTCCCAATTTCCTTAAGCCCTTAATTATTATCCCTTGCATAAGCAATTAAACCATCAAGGAGATTAGCAGGTGTTATAATTACTGCCAAGCTGAATGTGATGTGAACATTACTCAATACAACCGGAAGCTTGGGGTGATTAAAGTATACAAAGCGAAACTGGTATGGAGAAACCGGTATGGAGACCAAAGAGGACTCCACGTTTTGTCGGCTAATAACAATAACGCAATCAGTTATAGACAGATTTGAGTAATTAAAGAAAATCTTATAAAACAAAATGCATAATTGAATCAATTATCACTGCATCTTAAAATGTCAATGCCGATGACATATAGTTTGACAAGATAAAACCAGAAGCGACTTCCGGTAGGCCTGTACGAGTTACTTCCCTTTTGTTGCCGTTTTTAACATCGGTTATCTCGAACTCCGGATAAGTCGAACTTTTTGCATTTCCCCGTCGAGTTCGAGATAACGAGAGTCAACTGTATTACCACTGTGGAGGCAGTTGGCAGAGTGCTCACTCTGTAAGTGGGAGATCGTGGGTTCCAACCCCGACCAGGCCTGACCCAAGACTTGAAAGTGGGTAGGTACTGTTCTTTCGCAAAGCACTTGGCATTATGAAATGAAAGTAACCATCCTTTCTGATGGAAACTTAAAATAAAACAGGTCTAATGTCACAGTGGGCTTGGCACGAAAAAGAACTGTATAGTAATGCCATCAGGTTAACGCACAGGCAAAATTTCTGCACCTTTGCCTATAGCTGACAACATCTTGATATAAGTGATATATTCTTGACTGGGACGTTAAACACCATTACCCAACTCAACTCAACAACCAGCTCCATTATAAGATGTAAGGTCTCATTAAAAATGTTGACTTGGTAGTGAGAAACCTTAGATGGGAAGATTACCTTTAGTTGCTACTTATTTTCCACCAATTACTGATATATATACAATTCATGAACTGAACAAATTTCTAAATGTCAAAAATATATTACAAGGTATTGATGTATTCAGTATTCATATATGTGACAAAGGTCAATCTGATAATACTATATATGATTTACAAAAATGATAACAAAATTGATGGTATATCCCGCGTCAGGACAATTTGACCTGCTGCTAAATCTGTGTCATCAAATATCCATAGGGAGAAAGGCAGAAAGGCCATTTTTAGAATCCATATATTTGTACAGCTGTTCCCTCCCTCCCTTCAATGTTTTATACAACACAGAGATCTGCAACTGCTTATTTTGATTTTTGTTACATTGAACATACAGACTATAGAGTAAAGCTTAACTATTACCAGTAAGGGGCCCAGCTCACTTTGGGGGAAAAGGTTGTAATAGTATTAAATAGTTGAATTGTGTAAAATTTAAGAGCCCAGATTAATTTCAGGAGCCAGGGATATTGACCTCATGTCACACAAATTTATATGGGCCCAAGTCAGTTGGAGTAGTTTGGAATACATAAGCTGATATAGGCCACTATGCCTGTACAAATGTATATACACTAAAACACGAAATATGAATCAAAGGCACTTTAAAAAACTGGTCAGAATGAACAGGTAGTCTAATATAGAGGTGGTTGCTGTAGAAGATTGTTATATTGAAGATTATATACAGGACGCCGTGAAAAAAACCCAACATAATAGACTAAAATACAAGCATAGTGCAAGTAAATAAATACTGCTGCTTATTAGTTATATAATAACTATGTTGCCATCATTAAAGGAAGAGTTGATCAATTATGGCACTCCCGGTGATATTTATGTCAGGGGCCATCAGTTCTGCCACTTCTAATGTTTATTATTGCTGTAGTAAACTTTTAAAAAAGGTGTGCATTTATTTATAAGGTAAAATGCACGCATATATGTGTATATCTTAAGACATCTTCCTAGCTTAATTCAATTTGGCATGTTATGACATAGATTCATAATTTAAATGAAATGTATATGGTGTAATTATTCAATTATTTACCATAAAAAGATGGCATTATATCTACTTATCTATCTACCTATATATATATATATATCAGGGCTTCGGAAATTTTGGTCCAGCCTGTCGGACATTTTTTACAAAAAAAAAAACAGGGCTGACTATGCGTGCAGTGCATGTTGTGGATTATTTTATTTTGACAAACAAACCAACCTATTTTTTTGAGCTACCGCGATTGCCAATTTTAATCCATGTGCATTGTTACAAGACTAAGACGTTTACTGCTTTTCTAAGCTTCCGCGATATGCTGTTATTATCAGTATTCGTTACTGTCCACGATGCTTGATATTGCACGTCCGCCATATTGTTTACTAACAATCGGGAATTTTCGTATTCCCAAGATACACGAATTGTAATATTAGAACATTATCGCGAGAGGTTCTAAATTAGGAATTCAGGTATCACAAATCACGATATAACGGGAACTGCTTGAAGAGGTTCCAATATATTTATGTGAATGAAAGATATTAATGCTGAAACTTTTATTAAAATAAAATTTAATCGCGTTTCTTTATTTATTAATAAAGAAACAGTCACAAAGCGCGTAGTAGGTAATTTTCAACACCCCGCGTGGAACCTCTTTGATGACAAACCGTCACCCTTGACCGACACTCGTTATGGCTTCCGTAATCAACACAGTTACGACCATGCACTTATTTTTAAACAAACACGTTTAAAGAAAGTTATAATGATGCGGACTGGGAAACAAAAGAAAAAGACACGTGGCACGCGACTACTTAAGTCCACAGGTATTTATACCGATTAATAAACAATCACCTGATTATTAGATCTTACTGTTGTTGACAGGTAAACGCGTGGTAAGGACAATACACTTAGTGAAGTCAGGTAGAGTTTAAAAGACCGACAGACAGACTAGCGGTAGTTTACTTTTGTCGGAACGAAAACTGATTTGTCCGTTTAATATTTCTGTTGTAAAATTGAATATGTCCGAAAACAAAAAATGTCCGACTGGCGATTTTTCACGTCGGTCAAAATAATTTTTTGTCGGACATGTCCGGCAAATATGACCGTTTCCGGACCCCTGATATATCGTCGACCGTCCTAAAATCGAGAGCGTCCTAAGATTCGAGGCCATTTTTGTTTTCAGTTATTATACGCGAGTATCGTCTCTGCAGTGACGATTTCATGCATTAAAGACAAAATTTAGGTATTTACTGTGAAACTATCCAGAAAAATCAGTTGTCTATTTTTCAGCTCTCAAATTCTTGTTGCGTTAGCAAATTTAGTTCGTTTTCTGTTAGAGTCTCGAATCACGGACGGTCGAGGATATATATAATATATATATATTATGATGTCTTTAAACATAAGATATAAAAAGATTTGTAATATTCATCAGCAGGACATGTTTGATAATTTGCCAACTAGGATTCAGTTGTTTCCTTTCATTTAGGACTTTTTTATATACAGGATAGACCTGTCAAAAGTTTAACACTGAGTCAACGAAAAGGAGCCGTGTAGCCACGATTTGGCTAGGTAGTGGCCAAATACTGAATGCAAAGAGATAGGGTATGGCTGTTGAAATATTGCTAACGAGGGGTCATTGAGATAACCTTTGGATTCGACACTAATTTGTTAGCTTGGTCTTACACTTTGGACAGGTCTGTACTGTATATCCCATCTTTGTTTACCTCAAAAGTAGATCACCTTCATACCTACTTTATAGTGACACAGGTAATTTGTACATGGACCTATATATACATTAATGTTTGTCTAGATATATTTTTCTACAATGTAGGTCTGCTGCCACGATTTATAGTACTTGATGGAGTTGAAACACCATAAAATATCTGCCATCGTCAACCCCCATCTTGTTGGGAGTAAGTCGGCTTTGAATTTTCATTAGAAATATTTAAAATGTTGCTGGTGTAGCTAGCTAGACAGGAAGTGATTACCTATCCGGAACACCACCGGACTTTGCTTCTGGATTTTGATTTGGACATGGATTAATATGGTTTTTTTTTGATGAATGTTCATATAGAAGGGTCCATCCAATACAAGGGTAGTGTTAATACAAAAACAATTCAGGTTTCCCCTGATGTAGATGAAATTAACGCCTATGTTCCCTATAAATGCTCTGGTCCATAATAAATAAAAGTTCAGATGGACAAGTCAATGTTGTTTGCCTATATATGTTGGAGTCGGAACATCAAAAAAAAAAAAAAAAAAAAAATAAAAAAATAAAATATTGTCTTCGTCAACCTCCATCTTGTTGAGTATAGAAACATATATATGTGCATAGAAAAACAGCACTACTGCAAAATGATTTAAGTATGTCATAGTATTTATGTTATCAATATATCTAGTCAGGTGTTGCATCACCTTGACGAACAATGCATAACTCAGAATCTATACATACATAATTTATTAAACAAGAATGATCAGGTAAAATATTTACATTAGACCGATATCCAAAGTCGATCAGCACAGAAATTGAATACATCATCTGACTTTCAGATTGTGGTCGTCAATTACATCCGATACTTTACATTAAATGTATTTAAATCGTTTATTTCATTCAGGTAAAGTTTCAGATGAAACTGAAACTCAGTGTTCATTATTCAATTTATAAATGTAGTTTGTTGGGGTCATCCTATCCAACAGCCAGTGTTTTTGTGAGACAAATTATCATTTTGGGGTTTATGGAGCAAGGGGTTCTTTTAGATTGCTCACAAATTTCACAATTTAGGTATATTTACATCAGAAAATCAGGTTGATCACAAACCTCACAATTCAGGAAATTTTACATCAGAAAACTAACGACCATGTAAATATTTACAATAAGACCATCCCTAAATAACGTAGTTGTTTACATGTGTGTTACCTATATATATATACGTGTATATATTATACCTCATATATAAGTATAACATTTTTATAATTCATTGTTTAAATGTCCACATGGTGGTATAGATTTTCAATAGGTATAAACCTATACATGTAGTATATACGTAAAAGTTCAGCAACCTATATCTCATTAAAATCAATAACATTAAATTCCTCCCAGGAATAATCTGTCAAAATCTACCAACAGTAGTGTTATGTACTACCACTATATATTTATATATATACATGTATATATAAAATTTGTTTACATGTTTATAAACATTTTTGTTGTTATTTACAAGTTATTTATACAGTGTACCTTTAGATTTGGAAGATTTCCTTTCCATGCTGATCTCGTTAAAAACGTCAGAAATAATACTAATTCAATCTGATATCTTGAATTCTGTCATAAAAACCTTGTTTCTTAAAATAGCCAATACTTGGAGAATTTCATTAAAGGTCACATTAGCTTCAAGGTCATTTTGAGGAAATTTACCCACAATGCCTTAGTCTGCTTCTGTATTCTATCTCATAGTTAAATGATGCAGCATTAAATAGGTATTTCCCTGGTCTATAAATAGCACAAACAACAACATCGTATATTACTGAGTACAAAATGAAAATCAATACTGGGTCTCTGGTCTGTATGTGTGTTTCTGTGTTAATGTGGGTCTCTCTCTCTAACTCTTTCTCCTTGTGTGTGTGTGTGTGTGTGTGTTATGTGTACTTACATAAAGGACTGTGAGGTGGACTAATGCTTCTCTGAAAAAAAAAAAAATAATAATAAAACAATAAAATTATTTTTCAGACACACATAATTATATATATATATACTAATGTAGCGTAAGTGTCCTGATGACGGCAGCCTAGCTGTCCAAATGTGTCAACATAATAAAGTATCCTTAGCGTTCAGTGCCATACTTGGCATCTAATTATTTTTAGATACATGTATGTAATTCACAAGTACAGTGTGTTGAACAACTAGAGGGAATATTCAGAAGATTGATTATTGGAAAATAATTGGTGCACAAAAGCTGATTGATTATGGATAAATCTATATATAAAATGGTGGCACAAACTCATCAATTGAACAGCTAATAAACTCTAATAAAGTCAACAGCAACAAGTCGAAAATTTCAACAACTCAACTGTAACAGATCGATTAATTCAACTTCAGCAAAAACTAACAACTCAACATGAACAAGCTCAACCACAACAGCAACAAGTTCAAAAACTCAACAACAAGAAGACTACTACAGAGTACAGTAGAGCAAGTAAAAAATTTCAACAACTCCAACAGTAACAGATCGAATAACTCAACTTAACAGGAACAAGTTCAACTACAACAGCAACAATGTAACAATTCAACAGCATCCCTAACACCTTAACAGCAACAAGCTCAAAAACTCAACAACAGCAAGCATCACTACAGCAGCTCAGTTAATAGAGTGCTCGCTACATTTGTTGGAGGTTGGGGTTCAAGCCCCCTATTTTGAAAAAATGTAGTGACTGTTCTTTCACCACATACTTGGAATTGGCTGGGTCCTTTGGGAGAGACCTTAAAATGGGATGTCTTGTAGGTGTGGAACATTAATGTTACAGATAATATTCCAAGTGAATTGGATCTTACATCACTGCAATCAAGGTTAATATTTCAAATATATGAAGAGTGGAGAAATGGAGTTTTCCATGCCCCATGTAACAAGACATTGTAGACATTTCATCATCAAAAGACCTTGTTGGACTTTTTCAAGGCAATTCCAATAGTGAAAAGAGATTGCTTTGAAGTCTTGGACGAAAAATAGGAACTGAACCATTATACCTTATACCTTTCTAAAGTTTCACAAAACAAACACTTTACCAAATGAGCTACAATGTATCATAGCTTAAAATCAATTTTACACTACATCGAGTGACAGAAAACATACACTTGTCATTTCACATGTGGCAGGTGTAGCTAAAGCTAAACAGGAGGTGCTTAACCTTCTGAAGCACCTGGTCTCACTTCCCTGTTGGAAGTTCACATATTTAATTGGCCATTTCAAAGTTCTTACTTTGCTTTGGGATTGTGATTTGGACCTGGCTTGGTTTTGATTGTCCCTCTATACAAGTAAATAATCATCTATAAACCACAAAACGTAATTATCCAGTCAATTAGACAAGTGAAGTCCTGTACCATAGCTTTAAAAAAAAGCTAACTGCATCCTTCACTGCATGCTTTATTCCATCACACAACATCAGCATTTTCTCTTTATTAGAAAATTTTATAATACTCCAAGGACATAGATGATCAATAACCAAAGCTCTAAATAGCAATCTCTTTATAACATTTCTAACCAATAAATAATGTCAAAACATATGAAGAAAGGGAGAATTTGTATATATCATTCTATATTACCAGCAGGTACTTATACAGAAACAGAGTTGGTAAAGTGCTCCATGTGAATGTGTGGGGTGGGGGTGGGGGTGTCTCAGGTTTTAAACACTGAATAGTAGAATGAGTTTATCAAAACTTGAAAATAGGTAGTGACTTTTCTCTTGCCAAAATTTCTGTCACATACTCCACCTGTAGCCAGTGGCATCTACATATAAGTGAAATATTACTGTCAGGGATATAAAACCCAAAATACATCAATCCATCCACCCAGCAAGCAAGCAAGCAAGCAAGCAATCCACCCATCCATCCATCCTCCCACCCACCCATCCATCCATCCATCCATCCATCCATCCATCCATCCATCCATCCATCCATCCATCCATCCATCCATCAATCAATCAATCAATCAATCAATCAATCAATCAATCAATCAATCAATCAATAGGTTGTAATGTGTCATAATAATGCTGTTAACCATATTCTTGGCTCAATACAATACACTACCATAAACTAGTGTGTAAAATCATAATCTATAATGCCATTTTACCATTAAAGCTGTTAAGTAGATTACCAAGTCCATCTTATTGCACTTAGCTACAGGCTTTTAATATTTCATTTCATAATTATGTATATATACACCAAACATTGAAAACTTCAGCAGTTTTTAATATTTCATTTTACAATTGTACACTGACTGCTTCATAATTCAGCTACACTAATCGATGCTGCATAGTTAGCGATACTAATTAATCCATTAAGCAGACTGTGAATAATTCTTCAAAAGACTACCATCGATTATCAAGTTACATTAACTGCAATCAAACTCACTGTTTAACTAGAATTGCTTGTAAATAACAGATCAACCTGATGATAACATATGGGTTTAAAGAGTAGAGTGGAGTATAGTGTTTATGCCCTACTCAAGATTCTTTCACTTTCATCGAAGCAGTTAGTTCAGGGATGGTACAGGAAATCAGAGTACCTGGAAAAGAACATGAACTTTTGGCAAGTGAACTGACAAACTTTTTTGAACCAAGGTTTGACCAAGTGGGATTTGAACCTAGATGGTGAGAGACAGTATGATACTTTACTTTAGTGTGTACTTTAAACCACTTGGCCATGGAAACCCCCTTCAGGTATGGTAAGGTTTAATCCTAGCAACAAACTAGCTAAAAGTACCAATTCGGAATCCTTGCTTTGGCAACGAATCTAATCTACTCTTGCAACCATGTGACTATGGCCAAAAAAAACCACATATGAACACTTGTGTCTTTTTTAGTTTTCTCTGGCACTCTGGTTTCCTCCACCATCACTAAACTGACCGCCTGGATACAAGAGATAGAATCTTGACAGAGGGGTGCCCCACATTCTACTCAGATATTATAATAAGTAAAGTAAATTCTTTTACCTGATGAACTAAAGGTTTCCTAGGCGGTCTAACTCTTAACGAGTCAGAATTTGAACGCGTCCTAAATCTGCTATAATCCATGGGTGTCGGTGGACCAGATTTATGTCTAGTCCTATTATCATTTGGCACAGATAATTGTCCCTCTAAAATTTGACCCATTAACGTATTATTTGCTCCTGAACGCATGTGAATATCGTTTGAGTTAGAGGGATCTTGTGTTAATACTTCTCGTAAATTTGATTCATCCATTGATTGGTCCAATTTAGCACTGTGCTTTTTCCCTGGTTTTTTAATACCTGATAAATCGGACTTAGACCTGGGTCTAAAACTGTCAAAGAAATTTTTCACTTTGGATTCTTTTTTATTTGTGGTGGATTCGTCACCTGAGGGTTTACGTTGTCGTTTAGAAAACAGTCCTCTTAGACCCGTTGATCCTGATCGAGGTCTGTATTCTCCGTCGGGAATGTCATTACTGGCCGAAGCCACTTCTCGAACCTCTGTCTCTAGCAACGGCATTGCAAATGCACTTAGATCCTGAAAAGAGAAAAAGAAAGAAATTGAAACAATTGTACAAATAAATCTTAATTACAAACATAGTGTTCATTCTATAGTGGCCCTTGTGTCATTGACCCCAACATAACTTAGTCCTACACAAACAGTCTGTATGTAGGCCAAACCTGGCCTAGCTTTTCAGTCTTAGTTGAGTTTTAAATAAATCCAGGTCTGACTTGTATGTTATCAAGTGGACCCAACTTTTGAAAAATGGTCTAAAAGACTGGGCTAACGTTACTGCGTGTTGCAAACCGGGAGGCATTTGAAGGAGTCTGGATAGTGTAGAGGTTATGTACTGGCAGGGTGAGATTTCCGCTTTCGCTAATTTCCCGTTCTGCTGACCCCACCAACTGCATTTCTGTACTGAACACTGCATACAAACAGATATATTAATAATACATTGGCTATTTTTTAACAACATTTAGCTAAGAAAATCCAATGCTAAATTTGCCCAACTAAAAACAAGTTCTGATTTTTGCAAGACTGGATTTTTTGGGGGTAAAATAAAAGATGTGGTCTCCAACCAACATGTGAAATTGAAAGATGGACTAACTTTAACTAACATGATAAACAAACAGACAAATATTAAATCAACTTCTCATATGTTAACAATTACTTTTATGTGCATCAATTAACATCACAAGTAAATTCTTTGTAATCATGCACTTGCACATAAATCTTATTACTGGTAATGTAAAAGAAATTGTGATCTATGATCTACATAAGACAACCAGAGTTGTTTCCCTTACTACTAACACAGCACAAAAGAAATTTTGCACCTTCAATTGAAAATCCTGGTTTTTCTTTTCATTTTTTGGAGTTCTTTCTCTCTGTAATAATAAATCTACTAAATTTTAAAAAGTTCCAAGAATCAGTCTCATTTCTGGAGAGAAATTTACTTAGTTGACAAAAATTTAACTGATCAATTCAATTAATATACCAGAAATTTAAGCTTATCTATTTCAATTAAAAAGATGAATACTATTCAAACTTTATTGTCATATAATCAGATGACAGATTGTGACAAACAAATACAATACAAACAAGCAATGAACATAAAAAATACTATAAGTCTGGCATATATCGAATACAAAGTAAAAAACAACTAAGAGTCGCCCGTCCTCAGTTCCAACGACTGTTTAATGAAGGAGGCTGTTCTTTTTACTTGACAAAAGTCTGTAGGATTAA
This sequence comes from Anadara kagoshimensis, assembly GCA_021292105.1. Lineage (NCBI taxonomy): Eukaryota > Metazoa > Mollusca > Bivalvia > Arcoida > Arcidae > Anadara > Anadara kagoshimensis. The sequence continues at coordinate 30,784,291 of CM037872.1, read as the reverse complement.
GCAGGTCCACCAGTTTTTCAATATCGGTAAAATTATTAAAGTTGGGTATTTTAAATGATATATCATCAAAGAAAGTATTTCTCAAGTTTTCATTAATTTTGCAATATAATAAAAATGTTTTTCATCTTCAATAGTTTCACATGTTGTGCATATTAATATTTAATATTCAAAGTTATTATTGAACCAAGATGGGATAAAACCAATGGCCTCCTACTTAAAAAAACAAATGTAACAGTTGAAAAGGAAAATGCAGTGCCAAGCTCAAACTTGGCTCCGTCCTAAAGTAGCAGAATGCTGTATTAACTGAGCTACTTGGGTGACCACCTTTGAAACCCAGTCTGAAACTTCTACCTACTAATTTTTTTATTTAAATCAACTAACGGTATCTTGAATCAAACCCTCTAGGTTCAACCCCTACACCAATGACCAACTATTAGTCAAACACTTTTCTAGGGTTGGCAAGCTTCCAATAAGAAACAGGAAAAGGGCAAATAAGAGACCAAACTTGGGCTCTCAATACTATAGGGATTCTTAGACTCGGATCAAACCAGACACAATCCTGGATGGTTGATCCACCACACAAACTCTCTACTGATGAGTTACTGATTTTAAAATAGGACATTTATAGCATAGCCAAAAATTTTTCACTTAAATTTAAAGGTAGCTAGTTCTGGAATGGTGGGGGAAAGCTGAATATCTTGTGACATTCAATATTTGTCTGCAATCAAACAGACCTAAAATGGGCTATTTAATGACAAAATCAAAACATAAACATTACAAATAAAACAACAATAACAAACCCATTCATGTATATTTAATTGTTCATTTTATGTCTTAAAGAGTTTAAACTTTTATTTCCTCATTCTAAAATTAGAAATAATTTATGATAATTTCTTTGTATAACAGGAATTTAGCTTGTAATTTTAAAATTAATGATATAATAATTTCTAGTATATTATAGTCCTTCATATCAACATGTAGATACAATATGTTTGCAAATTTGTTTTGGTAAATTTCATTCTGTTTGAATTTATGAAAGAAATCTCGGAGGTCAATGCTCAAAAAGAAACCCTGAACATTAATGCAATAACCTATATTTCCATTTCTGGTAGCAAAAATTGCCAATGCTTCTAATTTCTGAGAAATTACCCATTTTATCAAATTTCTGAAAAAAAATGTTTTTAAAAATACTCTATTTTCACAAATTCTGGAATTTTGGCAACTAATAACTTTTAATTTGTGGAAACCTAGAGTGACACACTAATTAACAGCTTTTAAATACAACTGATGCAATTATTTTCTTAGATGCTATCAGCCCATATTCTCTTTAAAACAACATGTACACCAATATCATATGTTGCATGTCAATCATCTGGAAATGAACATGCACAGATGCAGTTTATGCATGCACAAATACTAGAGGCTAAAAATAATGGAAATGCTACAAACAATTTTAACATCAACTGGCTCCTGGTGAATTTTAAAATTAACAGAAGTTTTATGTTAATCAATATCTTTCCCATATGTTTCCAACAACACATTTTATTAATGGGATAATTTTATTCCAGGATTTGTGAAACTTTTGCTGCAGGTAATAATCATCATCAACATGCATTGCACATTGGTATAATTACTATAAACCAACTTATTTCTGTCATAAATGGCCCTTTTTATAATGGTCCCTATTATAAATAACCTAATTCAGTCTATAGGTTTACTAAAGAGATGCACCTAAAATATCTATTCTGGATGTCGATGTACCCATATTTTGCCCCTATCAATGACTGAATGGGTTTTCTTTCCATACTGAATACAGTAGTCAAAAACGACATTGACTGATAATTTTTTAAGAGTAAACTACATTTGTCAAATTTGGAAAAATACTACAAAAAGTACTATTTTTTCACAAATTTTGAAAATTTAGCTATTAATAATTTTTAAGCAATGGGTTGCCACTATCAATATATTTATTAATGGGTTTTGTGTTCATCAAGCAAAGAGACACTTTAAGCTACTAGCAGATTCCACCAAAAGCCAGGTGTGTGTGTGTGTGTGTGTGTGTGTGTGTGTGTGTGTGTGTGAGGGGGTGGGGTTGATAGGGGAGGGGGGTTACCGGTTAGGGTAAGGTTTATAGACCTTAATTGGTGTTGTAACAAACAGCAAATGTTCTTTATCTAAAAGTTTGTTTTGGTATATTTGGTATGTATGGGGAATATTCAAATCTGACTGACATGCAATAGCTACTTAGCTTCCAAATAACAGCTGACAAACAGTAGATTAAAAGCTACTCTGAAGGTCAAAGACATAAATACACTTAGCCCTACTGGTCACTCACCTGTCCAAATTATATCAGTGGCAATGACCAGGCAAAGAGATAATAAATAATGTATCTTACACTCAATATTCAAATGTACATATTTATTTTTACTACACAACTGCAAAACTGCCAATTACAAAATTAACCCCCCCTTCCCCCCCCCCCTGCCCTCAATTACATAATTTCAGACAGCAAAGATGTTTCTTTTTTCTCCACCCTAAACACATGTTCACTAACTGGGAGGAAAAAAGATTATGTAAACTGCAAATAAACAAAATCAAAGTTTACCTTACTAGCCTCAGAGTCTGTTTTTACTACACAATGACATCTCAAACATTGATTAAAAACTTTTAAAAACATTGATAAAGCACATGTTCTCCTTTCAGCATCCATTAAGGATCCAAAACAGTTATGATATGATGTAAGCAAAACTAAAATTGCCACTGTTGTTCCTTTCATGCAAATTACATCATGTGACATTTAACCTACATTTTCATTGGTCTAAGTCCTAGGTTAGGTCAGAGGTGAAAGGTCATATAAGGTGACAGATCAAACCTCATTTTTTGAATGATGAAGTATAACAAAATATAATTTATTTGTCTGTCATATTTACACATGTATAAACAGTCACTCCTACACTGTCACAGTACAATTTGTCTGTATATATCATTTAAATGCATGTAGATGTACTATAAACAAAGATTTATTTACATTTCACATGGTACCTTTGAGTTGTGTATTTTTCAGATAGGTTCCAGGTAAAACTTGTGACGTCCATTTCACAAATTGTTTGACATTTTCCACCAAAATATAATAATTATTTTCCAGGTACCGTACTTGTGACGTCCATTTCACAATTAGAATGACAATTTCCACCAAAGTATAATATTTTATTTTTTCCCCAGATACTTGTGACATCCATTTCACAATTTGTTGAATGACAATTTCCAATAAATACCATAATCCCCACCCCCCATTTTTCAGGTACATGTACTGTAATACCTGTGACGTCCATTTCACATTTTGATTGACAATTTCCACCAAAATATTTATTTTTGGGGTTTTTTGTTTTGTTTGGTCAGTTGTTTGTTATTTTTCAGATAAGTTCTCTAGGTATTATCTATGACGTGCATTTCACTATTTGATTGACAATTTCCACCATATTATAATATAAATATTTTTGTTGTCTAAATTAGCAAAAACAGAGGATAGTAAAACAGAGGATAGTTCATCTGCACCTAAAGTAACTACTTCAAACTGTATGAAATGATGACATCACAACAAAAGATAAGAAAATTCAGAAATTTAAAGTATCCTTTGATGTTTTGTAAAGAATTTATACAATGTAGAAAATAATGACATTTCACTAAGACAACTGACAGTTTGACTGATCAAATGAAACAAACAAATAAAACAGAGAGAATTAGTAATCATTTACAGTTGATGTGATGTGATCTAAATTTGTTTTTTCTTAACAAACACTTTTCTGAGAGCGTCAATTTCACCATTTTGCAACCTGTCGCTTGCCTTAGTGACCAAGTGGTCTAAAGCATAGGCTTACAGATCACAGTGCCTCTCACTTCCTAGGTTAGAATTTCATCTGGGACAGATCCTAGATTGAACAAGTTTATTGGTTTGCTTGTCAAAGTTGGAGCATTTCTCTTGGCACTCTGGTTTCCTACACCATTTCAGAACTGACCACCTTGATATTTAAGTGAAAAAATCTTGACTCGGGTGTAAAACAACATTAAAACTACTCCTAAATTCAATTATAATATATGAGGTGGCTTTATTCATCCTTATGATAGATTTTTATGAATTATGATGGATGATTTAAATCAATGCAAATTTTGACCATTTGTCATAAAAAAATAACAGGTATGTTGATTTACTTGTACCAGTAGTAACATTAATAAATCGAAAAAATGGTACCAAATGTTTCATACAACAGAGCACTGACACTAATCCATCCATCTTTCTGGCAAGATTCAGAAATAGTTTTGATGAATGTAAATAGCCAAAATAAAACAGATTACCAGTAGTCAAGCTATATATATGTATAGGTAAACAACATCGACCTGTCTGCTTGACCTTTTTTTAAAAAATATATTCATATATATTATGTAAATTTACATAGGAAACACAGGTGTTTATATCCTCTATATCATGGTAAACATGCATTAGGTGTGAATCCTAACACTGCTTATGTATTGGACTGTCCATCTTATATGAATATTCCTAACAAAAGATCAAATGGACAGGTCAAACGGACAGGTTAATGTTGTTTGCCTATATTTATGTTTCATGGCTACTGTAGTAATGTGGTTATATTTATTACTTGATGGACATACTGGCCAAATTTGATGGTCTTTGCTGGATAAAACATTAATCAGTTGTAAATTTAATATTCCCCATTGTCCCTCCCTAACAGGCTGGTGTTCATCCTTGTTTCTATGGCACTATCTCTCCCATTACAGGCTGGGGTCTGTCCATGTTTTTGTGGCACTAAGTGACAAAGAATAGGGTAGACTGGAGCAGTGTGTAAATTGAAGGCATACCATTCTTCTCTACTGGGGTTTGAACTCATGACAATTCAGTCATAGAGCAGCTGCCTTAAGTCACTTGTTTAAAACATTAAACAAACTTGAAAGATAAGATAAAATCACTAAGTGGTTATAACTCTGTAAATAATTGTACAGAGTTGTGCCCCCCTAGATGTATGCAGTTAATCACCGTGATATGATGTATATGTATAGATTTGATTAATTGAATGACTGAATAATGTTTAACACCCAGTCAAAAATATTTCCCTTACATTGCCAAGTCACCAACTATAGAAGTAACAGAAACTTTGACCTTAGCAGTGCACTCAGGGCAATGTGCGGTGAGGGATCTTTAATGTACCACATCTGCCATGACATGGTGCATCAGTATTTACGGTTTCTTCTGAAGGATCCCATAAATTTCATTTCTAAATGTCAAGTGCTAGGTGAAAGAACAGTCACTACCTTTTTCAAGTCTTGGTCAGATCCCAGGTGGGGTTCGAACCCACATCCGCCCATGTGTATAGGAAGTAAGTTTCTAATAAGAAGGGGGTGTATAAATACAAGGTTCCTCATAACAAGAGTGGGGTGTGATCACATATTACATGTAGAGGTTAACCAAGAGGTCATATTGAGTATTAAGTATCGTCAAGTATACACTTTCAGTGCCTACACAAATTGACAGAGGTCTATAACGATGCTATCAACATGCATGTCATTTATAGCTAAGATGGGTTTCTTTGGTTTTTTTTAAAATCTGCAATTTTCATGATATTTAATTTCAAAATTAACAATCAAAAGTTTGGTTATAAAGTAGTTTCCAGTCAAATTTATCTAATTATAAAATTTTCTTCAAGTCCATATTTTATATACAGTTCAACCTGCCTAAAAGGCCACCTCTATATAAGGACCACCTGTTTATAAAGGCCAGTAGAATTGTATCCCAATTGTTCATTATTCATATTATTTGAACCTGTATATAAAGGCCAACTGCCCATTAAGGCCACTTTTACTGGTTTCCTTGGGTGGCCTTTATATACAGGTTTGACTGTATTGGGGGACCTCAATGACAGAGTGGTCTATTTAAAGTACAAATTTATTGATCTCAGTGCCTCCACTGTGATCTCACTTCCAAGGTTCAAATTCCACTCTGGCAGATTTTAGTGTGATAAAGTTTTTAAGCTCAATAATGCTTGCCAATGGTTTTTTTGGGTACTCAAGTTTCCCCCACAATCTAGAACTGAGCCCATTAAGCATCATGAATGGGGTCTATAACACACTTTTGTTTTACTGTAACACAGTTTATCCTCACCCCACTGTCATAACCTATATTGCATAATGGTAAAGGCAAACAACATTGACCTGTCTGCTTGACCTTTCATTTAAATACATTTTGCATCTGCCATGGATCAATGCATTAATGTAAAGGGAACTCAGATGTCTATTTTGTCAACAACATTTTAGATACTCACTTCATGTGCATTGTGTATGTATTAACTTGAATCTTAACACTACCCTTGTATTGGTGGAACTTTCTATATGAATACTCATAATAAAAAGTTAAGCAGACAGGTCAATGTTGTTTGCCTCGATATGTGTCTGCATGGTTTTGACAGTACTGTTGTCAGACAGTTATATACCAGTATATATACAAAACATATCTCTGATAAATACAACAACTATTCATCTACATGTCACTTTTTGTCTATTACTTATTAATATCCTTGTTTTCTATTTTGTTTCCATGGTAACAGTTTATATCTTTTATAGTAATATGTCTCAAGAAACGTGTTTCTTTTGATGTGTAATATAGACTATAATTCAGCTCTTTTTTTTTGTTCCATTATGTCAAATCATATTTCAACTTTTTTCATATTCATGTTTTTGTTCCAGCATCTCAGGTCATATACCCCCAACCCCCCAAAAATGGGGAGGGGGAGGCAGAGTGGTCTGAAGCGTTGTCTTACAGATCAGTGCCGTCCCCAACCAAGGATTTAATCTTACTAAGGGGCAGATCCTATTGAGAGAAGTTTGTCAGTTCCTTTGTCAAATGTCTGTGGTTTTCTACAGGTACTCAGGTTTCCTCCACCATCCCAGAACTGAATGTCTTGATATATAAGTGAAAGAATCTTGACTTGGGTATTAAGAGTCATAAACCCACTTCACTTTTTTTCTAATATCTATATTTCTGATCTAGTGTCTCAAGTCATGTCCAAAAATGGTGTTTATGTTGCCAATTCTAGGGGACCCAGAAAAAGTAGCAAAGAAGAGGTATGACAGCCCTGCAACTGTAAATTGAAGGAAAACAACTCTGTATTTCCAACATAAATTTTGTCAAAGAATTTACCAAAATAACACTCTGAATACGTGATTTTTTGTTTATAAATCTATTAAAATAATACCATCACTCAGACAAGACAAGACAAGATAAAGAAGTCTACCTTTATAAACTGAAGAGTTCTCGAGCATCTGTTTCTAACAAAAGTGGGATAGAATGTGTTTATCATGTAATAATTAATGAATCACGACTTCTGATCTAATGCATTAGAGGAAACATCTCGTATATCACACTAAAAAATTATTACCGCACTTCATAGAAATATTTATCATGAAAAATCTGAAACAAGAATCTGACGGGATTATCCAATTCTGATGTTATTGCCAAAATTTTTCGCAATTGAATACTGGCATCTGTTTTGACAGATTCTACTGAACGATAAACAAATTTTTAAATTATTTATGAAATCAGGCACTTAGTGGAACTTTAGTGAATTAAAAATTAAATGGTGAATAACATTTGTTCTATAATTTTATCTTTCAACAACGACTGATAGAGTTATGCCCCTTAGATCATTGCACTTGAAACTGAAGAGTTGATTAAGAGAGAGAGAGAGAGAGAGAGAGAGAGAGAGGGGAGAGAGAGAGAGAGTTAGTTAGAGTTATTAAAATAAGAGAGAAACCTGAAACGAGAGAGAGAGAGAGAGAGAGAGAGAGAGAATGCCAACTACACAAGATATTGATGCTGTTATATTTGTATTTGCAATCATTGATGACAATAATATTTTGAGTGGTAATGACAAATCTATAAGAATAGAATAAAGAAGACTTTAGGAATGTCAAAAACAAGGACATGAAAGATAATTAGTGGTCTTACCAAGTGGCCCAACTAAGAGTACTAAGACCAATTACAGTATGTTAATTAAAGTCCTGGTTACTGGTTATTGGTAGTAAATATATTGATTTCCATTTTGTTTGATCAAGACCTAATTAATGAACATCCTTTCCAATCTATTCCAAACAAAAGCTTATGGTAATTGGTTTAATCACTTTAATCCCTACATCAAGAATATTAACTTGTATAGAGATACTGGTACAGAACCTCATTTTCTTTCCATTGCAGTGGCCAAAAAGGTTCAAGCATTTAGCAATTCAATGCAAGAGTATACTACTTGTGCTATGGATAAAAGTGATGTTTGTTCGTGATATGCTTTCCCTGTCTAGAGGCCTAAGCAAGGTTAGCAAACTTTGACCAAAATCTTTGATAAAATACTTTGAACTTTGATCAAAATTGTACAGAAAATAGGATGGAATTTTATTGGATCAATGTACTCAAAACTTTAGTCATAATTTTTATTAAAGTTTTTTAAAGTCAATGACGTGCACATCAATGAACTTTTTGAGTACCAACAAGATAAAACTGGTAATATCTCAATATAAATGTAAGTTAAATATTTATTGATGAAAATGGTAAATCCTATTTCTTGACTTTTAGACTCTGAATTTCTTTAGGGAACAAAGGGCCATAACTACATATTTCAATCTAGAGATAGCTTATAGCATCAACTGCTTGAAAATATAATCTAGAACTTATGACATCTCAATTAAAGTAAAATACAAGAGCTTCAGTGATGTGGAGCAAAAAATCAGGCCCCGCATTCCCAACCGCAAACTTGGTGTAATTCAGTTACAACTTGGCAATTATGATGGTTGCCTCCATTCAAATCTGAGGCAGTGCTTGTTGATATTATTTCTTAATCATGGTACTACAGAGACAGTTCTACACACAATGACATTATGTTTTTGACCCCAAAGTCACCTAGAGCCTTAACAAGACAGTTATGACATCTTTTACATCAAGGGCCATAACTCTACAAACAATGACTGACACTGTCCATTATCAAACTCATTGACAATAATCTCAACATATACCTATACAATAAATTTGGTTCAAATAGGTTGTAGAACAGTAATGTTAAATTTTTGAGGACCAATGCCTACATTTGCCAAACCATAAGCAAGTGTTATTCTGTAACAACTGGACTAATGGAAACATTAGTGGTAGGGAACTTTTGTGTTTGTGATCGTCTAAACTATTTCATGGTAAGAAAATTTTCATTTTTACGAGCCGAGATGATACATATACGGTACAAGAATCACTATGATAATTGTGAATATCAACCACACTCCTCCTCCCCACCCTCGCAAATTTTTATTCTTATACAGAAATCTATTCTATTTAAATCTGAAACAGTACTTGTTCATTGTGCTAATATACAGACAATGCTACACACACAATGACATAATGTTATTGACCCCAAAGTTACCTTCATTTAATACAAGCATTATGAAGTTGAACACGACTGCCCTTTTATCCAGACTTGCTCATTAATCTCAGACCACAATTAACTTATTAAATGCCACAGGTAGATTTACCTGTTAATTAGTTTCAACTTACCTGAGATCCATCACAAGGTTCAGATTCAGCATTCATCATGCCTTCTAACCAGGCACGTTCTAGCCGAGAACGAAGAAAATGCACATACAAATTTGACATTTTTTCTCCCGTTGTGGAATAAAAACACAAGAATAATTAGATATCGTTTCCAGATGATTTTGACAGTTCAGACATTTGTGTTATACTGTTATAATTTTTTTTCCGAGGAGAAACGCTGTCCGTTTTTCATGGCAATTATCATGTATATAAATAACTATGTCACCACTATATATTTCACAAGGACAAATAAAACGTTGGACACATGTATAATATCTCTCATGTGTTCGTCTTTTGTTTTTAAAAAACAAACTTAACATAACCTCTAGCCATTTTATGCCAGTTTTCATGTAAAAACAAATCTCCACAAATAATGTATAACAGAATCCATGTAAACAAAAACAATAAATTTCCCGGAAAAAAGGTGAAATTTTCCAAAAAATTCTTACACTTTTACGTAGAGATGTACCGCTATATACATGTAATACACCTTAGTTTGTGAAGGTTAAAGCCATATAACTGACAAGATTGTAATCTGGCTGCCTGGCTGGCGAACATTCTTCTATCATATTTTTATATATGAAGGATTCCAGTTAGCTTTTTGAATTGTTTTAAGTGTCTGGATCCTCCTAATCCTTAAAGCTGAACATGTACGGTATGTAAAACTTTGAAATTATTCTTCAGGAATATATTGTTAAAGATACATTGATTTTGTTTTGCCTAAAATTATGTACTACCGAATATAGGTTAAATTTCCCCTGGAGAAAAATGACTAACAATTTTCAATTTGACCACTAGAAGTCCCAAAAAACTGGCAATAAATCTATGTCCTAGTTGTCCTTTCCACAGAAATTTCAGATATTGTGGTCACAATATAACGTCATTGCAATAAGGGCCCTTCCTATTGCCATAATTTTTTAATGCAGTTTGTCTATTTCAGAACTTCAATTTTTACAATCTTAAAGGCAGAGTGTAGTTTTTAAAAATGTCAAAAAATCATCGATACAAGTTATCTATGTAAGGAAGGTATCTAAAGTCCAAAATAAGGTAACCTTCATTGCAACATTAAAAAACAAAACAAAAGTTTATGAATCTCCGTAAGCACATAAACTTATGAATCTCCGTCTTTGAATAAATTTGAAATTAAAAGGCTTTGTGTTTTGAACTTAATGAATCCTTCATAACATTCTCAATTTGTCATACCAAACATCTCAACTGCAAGTCTGCATGAATTAAACCAACAATTGAATACTTCTTAATTGAAATAACGAGGTTAAGAATTTCAAACCAAATAAAGTACATGTATAACGGGTCACCTTTAGTCGCGTAACTTGTTTAAAATTAAAAGTAACGACACTGACATATTAACACATATCTGTCATTGTAAACATCCCATAATATACTTTCTATGCAAATTTTAATTGTTAATTTCAACTGTTATGAATGAAGCGATTCTTTTCGTCTAGTATGATGCTAGATGCATTATGCATATAACCTTTTGACATTGTCTTCATCATCAAAATGTTTTTCCCTTAATAAGTTTACCTTGTTATTCTCGCCTCATTTCCACAAATTCATTACTTGTATACAATAATCATTCGATATTGGTGTGGTAAACATCATTTATAAACAATACTTATTTTAATTTAACATCGTTGTTGTAATGTTGTTTAATGTCCCATCAGCAATTTTTCAGACATCTGCCACGAGAGCAAGTTTATTAATCTCTAAGGATTTTAATGAACAAGTTGTGCAATTCATATGATGAAGCAATCCAGTTTTCAATTTTTCGCTTGTATTAATTGCACCAGCAATGTGCTTAACATAACAGTCTTTTCTTGTATTTCTGATTTCTTTTAACAAAAAACTATCAGTAAATTCAATATCTTAATTTTGAAATTTTTCTTCATGTGAATTCCCACAAAACTTGCAATACACTCTCCCAACAGTCTTTCCTTTGAGATTTTTGATTTCTTTCAGTAAATATTCCAAAACTACATACAAAGTCTCAATTTTCTATTTTATTAATTCTTCTAGCATTTTACGATGAAAAATTCCACAAATCTTCAAGTAGTGCAATCATACAAATATAACAATAAATTGACAATAATGTTTCCATGGATTCCTGTTAACTATATGAATACCATTCCTAAATCATATCAATATCTCTGCTGGAATCAGAACTGGTGCAGTATGATGCAATATATATGCCAAAAGTAATCTTCAGATGGTCCCTGTGCAGTTATAAATGTGTTTTTGTTGCTCCAGTTACCAGATAAGATGCAAGATTTTGCTCACTATAAACCTCAATGTATTCTGATTATAAAAGGATACATTTTCCGGAAAAAATCAAACTTTTGAAATATGTCTTAGTTTCAATAAAATGCCTCTAATAAAAAAAGCATGAATCTTTTTATTCCAAACACAAGTTTTTCACAAAATTTTGACTCAAAAACCTATGTCAAACATCAACAAGATAATATCTTATGTCAGTTTCACAGCAAGAAAAAGTTCATACCTCTCCATCAACTTGTAAATAAAATCCTTGAAAATTCTTGTACTGTACAAGAGAAAATTTAACTTCATATACAGATTGATAATCCAAATAGTCTGAAGTCAAAATTTTTACTAAAAACACTATGTCAACATTGGTATCTTACGTCAGTTTCACAGCAAGAAAAGTCCATATCTCATCTCAATCAACTTCAAAATTCTTGTGTATGTATAAGAGAAAATTTCACTTGATAAACAGATAGTCTATCTCCATCAACTTGCAAATTAAATCTTCAAAAATTCTTTTAGATGTTTAAAAACAAAATTTCACTCAATACATAGATAGTCCATACATCATCTTTCCATCATTGATGAAAAATAACATCTTCATAGTTCTTGTAAATGTGTTTAGAGAAAATATCACTTCATATAACAACCACACAAAAAAAAGTTATGTCAAGATCGGCAATAAAAGAGAGAACAAAAATGTCTCTTCTCAATCCAGTTAGCTCGTAATACTTGGTCAATATGCCTGCGATATGATGGACAGTGCTAGTTAGGATCACCAAACAAAATAATTGATTATATGTTCTTATAAATAGCCATTATCATATGAATATGTTATTCATCCATCAGTAAATATATTTATGAGAGTCCTACCATGCTTCAAGGCTACTAACCCTTCGCTAATCACGCAGAAAAAAGAGCATTATCCCCCATGATCAGCTGATACCAGATGAATGAACACATTAGAGAAATCACTGAACTTTTTAAAATTACCAGATATTACTCATATTATCGTGTTTCACATAATCAAAATATTTTTCTTCGACTTCCAAAATTCTTACTAAGTGGTGTGCGTTTATTGACAATTTTCCAATGTAGTTAAGCGTTTAACACGATCAGACAAAGCCAGGGGAGGAATCCAATAAACGGTTGTGTGTATTAGATCTGTCTGTTTTCACAAACGATTAACTCTATTTTCTTCTCTGACAAATGAGAACCATATGGTTTGGAGAGATACCATAGTACCACGCACCTCTGTGTTAAACATCTTAATACATACATATCAAGCACCTGTTTTAATAAGTAAATTTTCATGTACCTTAAGGAGCTTGATAAGTAAAAGGTAACCGAAACCAGACGAGACAATTTAATAATTTTCAATTTTTTTAAAATAAATGAATTAAAAATTCCACATTTTAAAATAAATTTAATTAAAAACAATACTCTAATGCCTTCTATGGAAGATGCAGAATAAAACATAATAATGTAAGTTCTGGGACTAGATTTAAAGAAAACACCAGTATGACTGACCTATATTAATCTATTAGATTTGATACACATATTCATTAAACCAATCTCTACATCTTGCAGAGCCCTCAGTGGATTCGAAATCATTGCTTACAGATCACAGTGCCTCTCACCACTTAGGTTCAAAACCCACTTGGAGCTGATCCTAATATGAGAAAGTTTGTTAGTTCACTTGCTGAAGGTTAGTGTTTTCTATAGGCACTCCAGTTTCCTCCACAGCCTCAGAACTGACCACTTCAATATAAGTGAATTAGTCTTGACTGGAGCATTAAACCATTCCTCATACTTCTCCAACATAGCCCATATACTAAGGGGAATAACTCTAGTTGTCTTGTATTACAGTGATGTTACAAGTAGGCCAGAGTAATACAACTTAGTGCCAATGCTGCTACACACACTCTCTCTCTGTACAGGCATGTGTATCTGTATGTTGACAAATTATGGCACATGTGCAACAGAAAGAGAGAGAGAGAGAGAGAGATAGAGAGAGAGAGAGAGAGAGAGAGAAATCCAAACTATTTTTAAATACCACTTTTTAAGTTGTGTTGCTGTTACTGTCTTTTAAATGATATTTTTTAAAACCATAAAATTTCTTTTACAAAATACAAAATGCAAAAATGCAGAATACATGAGAACAGGCACCTCACTCTAACCAAACACAAAAACATTATAAATATAGTGTTCATAAGCCTACCATATTATATAATAAATCCCATTAATAATTGCATCAATAATGACAATAACCTCTTGGGAGGCTGATCACATGTTTCCACTCTTACCTATTCATCAAACATCTATTTAATGCTCATATGACAGTGTTTTATTGTCAATTTCCAAAGACGCAATATTTAATTATTAATAAGAGTATGAATAAACAGACTGTTTACAAATTAATCTCCCTAACAGCGATCAGCACGCACGTAGTACTGTATAAGCAAACAACATTGACCTGTCCGCTTGACCTTTGATTTAAATATTCATATGGACGAGTAAATTTAAATAATTTTAATAAGGTGTACATTACGTCTATATGATGTGAACACTAATCATGGGCATATGTATTAACTGTGAATCCTAACGCTACCCATGTATTGGGTGGACCCTCCTATATGAATATTCCTAATGAAAGGTCAAACGGACAGGTCAAAGTTGTTTACCTATAGTATGTTCAATAATATATCACAACACAGAGCTGAAATCTACTACGCATTTCACATTTCCATTATTCTTGTTTAACTCTTACAACAATATCTCACAGTTGTTATAGTTCGATGAACTTTTTATTTATATATATTTAAATACAGTAGTTTTGTATTTATATATAGGTAGTATATAATCAGTATTGTACAATTTGCTGGTCATTGTCCAGTCTACTGACCTCTACAAACTACATGTACAGTAAAGTCTCAATCCATTGTCACTATTTGTTCAGTCAAATTCAGTATGGTGTGTAAAGCTGGTAATTGTCAGGTCTACTGAACTCTCTATTACTACAGTAAAACCTCATTATAATGCCCCTCTATAACCTTGCCACCTTATTTACTGCCACACTTTTTAAGGTCCCAAAATACATTTTTGCTATGTTTTCCTTCATTAGACTCCTTCAATTTTTTGCCGAACACCTTTAAAATGTCAAAAACTGATTGGGTCTGAATTGAGGTGTTTACTGTATAATGATTACTGGTACTGTGAAATTATTAATTTTCGTGATGTCTGATTTCCGTGATCCCAACAAAAACAAATATCATTTTGTGGGGTGGTAAATTCATGGTTTGTTGAATCATTATTTTTGTGGTATACATTTTTTGTTTTTGTGATTCTAAGAAAATAAAACTGTTTTGTGTGATGATAAATTCATGGTATGTTGTTTCTATTGAAGATAAGATAATTGAGCCTTACTAAATTCTTTGCTGAAGGCCTTTATAATGTCAAAAGCCGATTGAACAATGGTTTGTAAAAGTTTGTAATAAAAATATACTATTTGGATGGCATTTCTATTCATAGGTCAGGGTATCCATGCAAACAATAAAAATTGGAGCATAATGAAAATATATCATGTCCGTGAATGTTTTAACTGATTTTACATGACACACAGTATAGAAGCTAGTTAATTGCTATCAGAGAAAAAGAATGACTTCATGGAAACATCACTTCTGGCTGGTTGAATTTTAGTGTCAGTCACTAAGGTTATGTTTTTAGTAAACAAAATTAGATACAGAAGTAATCGTAGAAATAAAAAAAGAAATGTCATTATTTCATTGGTACAAAAGTCCTATGGCAATTTTCTTGTTGACTCTGAAATAATGAGAAAGCTGATGAATGAAATAGCATACAGTAGGATTGGTATGTAGTAAAAGTGCTTTAATTCCCTAATCTTCCAGTTGTACCAAGACTGTCAGTTCAAAAAGTTATAGTGAACTAGAGTGTCTAGAGAGCGAAAAAAAACTAACCTTTGAGAAACAATTTTTTCTTATTTATTCTTAAATAATGAGAGATTTGGTCACTGAGGGAGTGTAATAAAGTACTGTAGTCCAGGCAGTCAGTCCAAGAGGTAAAGTGAACTAACCTTTGACAAACAAATTCTTATTTATTCTTAAAAAATGAGAGACCTGTTCAAAGCAGTGTAATGGAGCAATGTATTTTTATATCCCTATATAGATACTTGTATTGAAGCTTTCAGTTCAGAGATGGTGGAGGAAGCTGGAGTACCCATGGAAAACCACTGACCTTAGGCAACTGAAATTTTCATATTTATTCTTAAATAATGAGACCTGTTTACAGGAGTGTAATGGAGTAATGTATTTTTATATCCCTATATAGATACTTGTATTGAAGCTTTCAGTTCAGAGATAGTGGAAGAAGCTGGAGTACCCATGGAAAACCAGTAGTTTTATACCCCTTTGAAGACATTTATATCTAGGCTGTCTGTTCAGAAATGGTGACCTACAGCAACCAAAATTACAAACTTTCTAAACACCAGTATCTGTCCCAGCTGGTATTTGAATTTAAGTAATGAGAAGCTCTGTGATCTGTAAGCCAGTGCTTGTGACCACTTGGTCACCCCTACAAATGGATATCCTTGGAGAATACAAGCATCAGGTGGTGAAGCAAACACTTACCCCCTCTCTAGTGCTCTGGACCACTTGGCCACCCTTACAAATGGATATTTGAATATTCTTGTAGAATACAAGCATCAAATGATGGAGTAAAAACTTGCCTTTGTCCCCCGCCCCCCAACCCAACTGAATTGAATTCTTATTATCATTAAATAGATATTAATATACTATTTAATCAAATTTCACTTACATTAAGATGTTACCAGCTGTAAGATGTTGTGGATATTTACAGTGATATATGTCACCTGTTGCAGTGCAGTGTAAATGGGGCATAAAAACTTCTCTGTTACCCAACTCCACTATACTCTCTGCATTAAGATTTCCTTAACTAGCTATTAATAGCCATTGGGAATTTTGTACAAACTAATGTTTATAAACTTTGTGGCATCACGTTACTATTAATTACAGGTGGTTATAGAGTTATCAATCATTTTACCCAGTGACCCTAAAGGGAATATTACACCATTAACCGCTTACATGAAATTCATAATCCATAATTCATGAGACTGCAGATTTTACCTTTAGGGTAACAATTTACTTTTTTGCTTGGCAGGGCTCAAAGTGATTTTTTGATTCTAGGAGCCAGGCTGGTTCCTTATATGAAAATATAAGGCGCCAATTAAATCTTTTAAGCGCCAATTGAGACAATTGAGACTTTTAGCAGTTTTGGCACCAGCAATAAAATTAATGTGATTTAATCTTAAAAATAATCTAAAAACGCATTGTATACTGTATAATATCAAACATTTATTATCAATCAATCATCAGGCAATGGATATATTGCCTGCTTTTCCGGAGCATCACATGTACTTGCCTTGAAAAAGCTTATCAATACACATTGACAGCCACTTCCCAGCCATGATTACTGTTCTATTCAGTACACTTTTGACATTTTGTATATACATATAGAAAGATTCCCTCTATAAGTCACAAAGCCGGCTGAGGAGTGCTGGAAACACTTTATCAAGATGTAAAACACAAATAGAAAAACAGAATCTGCCATGATCCATAATTTTGAACTTCCTGAAGAGCAGTCGCAAAATTGGCAACTTATGAGTAAAATTTGGTCGCCAATGGAAAAATTTGGTCGCCATGGCTTCTAATTTACTCGCAACTTTGAGCCCTGCTTGGCCTATAAGCTACATAACCAGTTAAAGCAATAATCTATGATTCAGACTGCAGACAATACCTCCAGGGTACCATTTAACTTTTTTGCCTGGCCTATAAGCTAAATTGCCAGCAAATGCAAAATGACTATGGATTTACCTTAAAGATAACAATGAACTTTTTTGCCTGGCCTATAAACTAAATCACTAGACATTGATTTGAGTATAATGGCTAATAGTGGTGAATACTAATAATGAGAACTAAATTCATATGAATACTGATCTATATAAGCAGTTACAGCAGATTATGTAAATCAGAAAAATCTCTAGGGTTTTTAACATAGAGGACAACTTACTATAGCAACTACCTCTTGTCCAATACCTCCGAGACCAGTGGAGCCTTGGTGGGTGGGTAGTTTAGGGACAACAGACAACACCTTGGTTCAAATTCAACTCAGAACAGATCCTTAGTGTGATAAAGTTCAGTGTTTTTCTTCAGGCACTCTTGTTTCCTCAACCATCCATGAACTGACCACCACAATATAATTAAAGAATCTTGACTGGGATGTAAAAACAAATATATATCATTCCACTCCACTCCTATTCATTAAGACCAGTGTTTCAAGGTCCTTTTCCTGCAATGAACCTGTATATAAAGACCACTTGTCTAAAAAGTCCATTTTCCAAATGGAAGTGGGGCATGTCATATTTAGTGATCTTGGTAGCCAAGTTGGTAGAGCACTCACCAATAATTTGATTCCAAATCTGACCTACTTTTTTTTCCTTCCTTTACATAACCAAAAAAAACCTCTGTGTAAAGACCACTTGTCTATAAAGTCAACATTTCAAAAGGGAGGAAGACATGGAATTAATCACCTTTCTATCTACCCACCAACCTACAAATCTTCTCATTCTGGATATGGAAGTTCCACCAACCCATTCATCAGACCTTTCTACACCATATTAATGTCCTGTTTACTATTTAATGATATCCCCTCTAACTAGATTGTGATCTTTAGCAAAGATAAGCAGCATTCATTGATGTTTGTACATAATTATGACAGATTAATTAACTTTTTAAGGTGGCCCTAGGTGCAAAATCCATCTTAATTACATTTTGTGCTACCAGGCTTGTTCTGATTTCATTAGACCTGGTTTTAAGGCCAGTCGATATACTTTGAACATTTTCATCAACAAAACCAATAGATTTGTTTACATGATTTTAAGTCCAGTTGATATACTTTGAACATTTTTCATCAACAAGACCAATAGAATGGCTTACATCTAAAATTTTCTTTGCATTCATTATGGTTAAAATTAATTAATTAAGGATTGAACTTTGATAGTACTGAAATTTCAGTTGGTCACATGAATGGCATTGTGACAGGACTACGTTCAGTGTCACAAGGCTTATTTGGCCTATCAAAGTTTCAATGTAGAAGTGTATCCCACTGCCTATCGATCATGAGAAGTTGAATTACTTCAATTTATCATAATTATGGATATCAGATTAACCAAAAAATGCAAATTACCCGGTACAAATTCTGTCTTGTTAATTGACAACAATATTATTGCAGAGAAATAAAGAAAATATAAAACAATTGTGTTGTGAGAGTTTGTTTTCTTGAGGATATATCATTCAAGAAAACTGAACTATCTTTTTTCAATAAAAATGTAGAAGTTGTGTTGCTTTGGGATATCACTCAAGAAAATGAAGCTGTATTTTAAATTGAGAAGTTGTGCCGCTTGGGGATATTATTTCAAGAAAATGGAGCTGTATTTTTGCAATTAGAAAAAATTGAGAAGATGTGTTGCTTGGGGATATTATTTCAAGAAAATGGACTTTTTTTTAAAACACATTGTAAATGGCAAAATTGAGATTGGAAAAAACTATATGACCAGGT
Organism: Anadara kagoshimensis; assembly: GCA_021292105.1. Classification (NCBI taxonomy): domain Eukaryota; kingdom Metazoa; phylum Mollusca; class Bivalvia; order Arcoida; family Arcidae; genus Anadara; species Anadara kagoshimensis. The sequence goes on along the minus strand of CM037872.1, from coordinate 30,764,727 downwards.
TATCAACTTCCTGGTATAGCGCTCACAGTTTGACCTGGCTGTTTGACCTTTAATTTGAATAATAGATAGGGGTAATACAATGTGCGATTTCGGTAAGACAGCATTTTTCATTACAATAAACACCCAGTACCCAGTATTACTATCATCTTTCCTTATATAGCCCCTAAGTTACACAATGGATATGTCTGTTTGAATATTCAAATTAAAGGTCAAACAGTCAGGTCAAATTTGACACACTCTGTGGTGCTCACAGCACACTTGTTTACAATGTCCAGCTGTTATTTCTAACACTAAAAGGATTAATTTTCAAGGTCTCCTTGTTATCATTTTTTTTTATCTTAATCTCTGGCTTTTAACTCCCTCCTGATAATGGAGCACTATCAGATCACGAGATGTTGATTTCATGAATTTATAAAGATAATGAGTTCATGAATTTATATGGAGATTTCTTTCACAAGCTTCTATCTGAAACTGAGCAAAACATGTTGATTTCATTTCCATGATTAGGTCACATAGTGCTGCCTGTGGAAATTGTATGTGCTGGAGCAAGTTCATTGAAAATTTTTGACCAAAAAAGTCTAATAAACATGAAAGAATAAAGCCATTTGGAACATTTCTGTGAAAAATAACTTCATAAAACTAAATGGGGCTGGGGGGTTTACAATAGGATACTGAGTTCATGAATTTCTATAGAGATTTTTACAAGTATCTATCTGAAACAGCAGTACATGGTCAAGAGATGTTGATTTCATGCTTATAATCCTTTCCTGTCTGATACTGACCACAATCAGGTCACACAGTGCTGCATGACTTTATGGTGCATATATTACCGGTACATGCACATTTTATCTGCTGGTGCAAGGTCATTATAAATATGTGGAAGGACTTTGTAACACCCCCATTAACATTTTGTTTGTGACTGGAAAACTTTAAAACTTGACCTAAATCAAGCCATTTGGAACATTAAATTTTCTGTAAAAATAATTTTTTTCTCAAAATTTTCACATACAATAATTTAAAGGAAGGGGAAGATACAAAAGAAAGTCTTATCAAACATGTTTTTACTAAAATCGCTGTATGTTTATATACCATTGCCTTATACGAATATAGATATGCTGACACAGCAGATTTTGATTGACCTTGACCTTCAAGAGTGTTCACGCCGACTCCTATGTGGTTACCAACTGATTACAGTAAAAGTGCCACAATTTCACCGACCAAGCACAGTTTGATGATTAAGAAGACTTTTAGTCTTATGTGTGGAATACAGGAGAAAAAGATCCGACGTAGTACAAATGAACAAAGTTCAACACAATATTGACAAAGTAGATAAAAATATATTCTCCTACTCAAAAAGTAACACCAGGGGGCACAATTTCAAACTCCATAAAGAATTCAGAAGAACTAATATGAGGAAAGCAACTTTTAGTCAACGTGTGACAAATACACGGAATTCCCTACCAGCAGAGCCATCTCTAAATAGCTTTAAAAGTGCCATTAACAAGCATTGGACGAACGTAAATTTAAAATTCCACCTGACCATTTATGAACCGGAACCAGATAGAACAGAAATTAGTTTGAAGAACTTCATTAAAATGGACCAGAGAGGCAAAAAGCCTATAGTGGTTTCTACAGACAGGTGACAGGTGATGTGTGACCCTTCTATTCTAGTACAATACCGTAAGTCAAATGTGAGACTGCTTTTATTGTACTTCCCTTTTTGACTGAAAATCAAACAACAATGTTATAAGCAACCATAACTATCAGACAAGGAATTCAAGAGTATCATAGCTTACACCATAAACCAATCACATCCTTTAGCTGACTGCCAAAACAGCTCAAACATAAACATGAACACGTTTGATGTGGTAAAACAACAGGGCTATAATAAATGACATTATTGGTACATGTGCAGATCTTGGCGAACAATTATAAACAAAAAACTTATTGTTTATGTTGACGATACAATGCCTAGACAAAATAATTAGTGTTTGATTACAAATTACGAGTATTCACAACATTAATCAGAAAGATGTTCCATCTGTTATGTTACGTAAACTGTTGTTTTTTTTAATTTCTTGATTATTTATTATATTTATGGGTGAATTTCAGTACTGAAGTGAATATACTAAGCAGGAATAGGAAAAAAGCAAAAACAAAACAGCATTGTTATTTCAAACCTATGATTAATTAAATGGGTTTTTTCTCCAAGTCAAGAGTATATTACTTATATCGAAATGTCACCAGATATAGATGAAGAGGCAGAAAATGTTATCTTTGCAGTATGCTCATGGCAATGTACTGATAGTACTGTCATGTGCTGTTTTTGAATGCATTATTTTAATAAAAATTAAAACACAGCACATGACAGTATTCTTAAACATGCATTGCCTGCAGTGGCATCAGTTTTTAAAGTCTCTTTCAAAGGACCCCATGACTTTCATTTTTAAAAGCAGAATGCTTGCCCAAAGAATTGTCACTATGTACCTATTTCAATTGTTCATTGAAACATGGCCAGGGTTGAAACCAAACAACCATCCACATACTAAGTGTGCACTTTAGCAACTGAGCTATACGGGTAAGTGATTACCAAACCTCTGAAATGTATATGGGACTTATTAGATGAGTGATAGCTTCCATGTCACAGCACTTTTTTTCCAGCTAGACTAATTGAATCTAACTTGGGCAGATCTTTGTAAAGAAAGGTTTTTCTGTTTGATTGCCAAAGATTAGTGGCTTTCTCTGGACTCTCCAGTTTTCTCCATCATCTCAGAATTGACTGTCTCAATAGAAGTTAATAATAAAAAAAAAAAAAAAAAAAAAAAAAAAACCTTAGGCTGAACTTGTAATGCTTGATATAACATAAGTATGTCTATTTTCAAGAGTTCATATGTCCGCTAAAAGAAAACCCCAAGTTGTGTCCATTTAATAATCAATAACAAAACAACAAGTCTGGCTTCTAATAGCAGCTAAATAGTCACAAGATGCCTGAAGGACATAAAATGTCAGACTCTTAATACAAGCTAAATAGCCAAGATGTCCTCAAGGTCAAAGATAATTTCTTGCAATGACCGTCTTGCGGTGTTTTGGACAACAGAATCCTTGTCAATTTCAGGCAATTATGATTTTTATTAAGTTAATATTCTGTTTTTGTCAACATCTTAACAAGATAGGCTGGCAATATGGTAATAATAACTGATGTCTTTACAGCTTCTGTCAGAAAATTGTTTTGTCAATGTGTCATTATAGCTTAGTATATAAATCAGGAAGTGGAGTTAAATAGAATTATTATGTTTCATGCCCAAGTCAAGATTATTTCATATATTCTGTGATGGTGGAGAAAACCAGAGTGCCCAGTAAAGAAAACTGACAAAATATCTCATAATTTTAGCATTATAAAGTGGTTTAGAAATAATCAAAGGTGGCTTATCAAGAAAATATATCAGAAGAAATTGGTTTTAGAACATCAAAGTAATGTGGCAAAAAGCGAGGTGCCAAAGTTATTGAGGAGCATTATAATTAAGTTTTACTGTACTGTGGTGATAAGTGATGTGGTAAAGTTAATCAAGATAGCTATTATAATGAGGATTTACTGTGGCAAAAAGCGAGGTGGCAAAGTTATTGAGGAGCATTATAATTAAGTTTTACTGTACTGAGGTGTCAAAGTTATTGAAGGGACATTATAATTAAGTTTTACTGTACTGTGGTGATAAGTGATGTGGTAAAGTTAATCGAGGGGTATTATAATGAGAATTTACTGTGGCAAAAAGCGAGGTGGCAAAGTTATTGAGGAGCATTATAATTAAGTTTTACTGTACTGTGAAAATAAGTGATGTGGTAAAGTTAATCAAGATGGCTATTATAATGAGAATTTACTGTGGCAAAAAGCGAGGTGGCAAAGTTATTGAGCGGCATTATAAATAAGTTTTACTGTACTGTGGTGATAAGTGATGTGGTAAAGTTAATCAAGATGGCTATTATAATGAGAATTTACTGTGGCAAAAAGTGAGGTGTCAAAGTTATTGAGGGGCATTATAATTAAGTTTTACTGTACTGTGGTGATAAGTGATGTGGTAAAGTTAATCAAGATGGCTATTATAATAAGGATTTACTGTGGCAAAAAGCGAGGTAGCAAAGTTATTGAGGGGCATTATAATGAGGTTTAATGTTTTGTGGTGATTAGTGAGTTTGCAAAGTTATTGAGAGGCATTATAATGAGGTTTACTGTGGCCAAAAGCAAAGTTATTGAGGAGCATATTAAAGAGGTTTTACTGTATGCCTATAAATGATGTAGTTTCACTGCACTACATATGCCTACGAAAACAACACCTGCACGATAGTAAAATGGTGTTATGATAAGTAAGGTTGTAAATTTATCAATGGGCATTATAACAAGTTTTAACTGTATATGCTTATATAAATGATGTAGTTCAGTCTAGACAATTCACTGTGCTTTATACGCCCCCACCCCTGATCCCAAAGACAACACTGACAACACCTGTATAATTACACATAAATAGTTAGCCTCCGTATTTCTTCATTAAATCCAGACAAAAAACATGTATTATGGATTCTAGAACAATGTAAGATCAATATTTCATATTTAATCAATTTTAATGTCTGGTGACAGATGTAGATACATTTGTATTTTAATACTGGTGAAGGTCATTATACTCATCCCACACAAAACTGCTGTCACTGTGTATACATTTGTTAATTTCTTATTCAAATATATCTACACTGAAATCAACATCTTTTAAAATATAGCTAACATCACACAAATCCCACAAAACTGCTGTTACTGCTGTCACTGTGCATAATTTGTCAATTTCTTATTCAAACTTCTACATTGAAATCCACAAAACTGCTGTCATTGTGCATATATTTGTCAATTCCTTATTCAAATATTTTTACACTGAAATCAACATCTTTTAAGATGTAGCTAACAGCCCACAAAAGTGCTATTATTGTCAATTTCTACATTGAAATCAACATCCCAAAAGAACTCTTTACAACAAAAAGCAACAAGAATAATAAATGGTTCATTAATATTTACAACACCCTAGATTTTGTGCAGAACAAGTTCGTTATCTGGTGCCTCAAAGGCCAAGGGGTATAACGTGCACACTTACGGATCACAGAACCTCTTACCACCAAGATATATTTCCCATTCAGCAGATCCTAGTCATAGGCAGTCTCTCAGTTCCCGTTCAGAAAGTTGGTGACTTTCTCTAAGCTCCCACCATCACAGAACTAGAACTGACTGTATGGCTCAATATAAGTGAAAGAATCTTGACTCTACTCTCTCTGTGTATTTAAATACTGGTAGTTTTTAAAAGGGAAAAAAATTTACAAAAACAAGCATGCAGGTCTAGAGGGCAATCAAAATTTGGATAAAAACTAAGTTAAAGTGACTCAACGGTATATTATTAGACAGTGACACTGACATGCAGTAGGTGTATGACATAATTACATAATTATTTCCTGTAGGGACAATTTTTGGTTTAATAAATTTTTTTTTATGCTGATGCAATGAAATATGGACTTATTTTTAGTGACTATTTACTTACAACTGATTTTTCACATTTAATACATAAACAGGGCTTTTCCTATCCTATATTTACTGCTGAAATTGGGAGACATTCACAATGCAAAAATGAAGCATTTTTTTCTCAAATTGAAGAAAAAATCCCAATCTCCCCATTTTTCGGGTTTTCTTGAATTAAATTGTGTCATTTCCTTCTCTGAGTTGTGTCTCAATACTAATGAGAGCCAGATTTAGTGTTTTAATATTGATAATTTTCCCAATTGCATCAATAATTCATGGAATCTCTTTAGGTCAGAGTGAGCTGACATTTACCTGTCCAAGGTACAAGGTGTATAAAGTGACAAGATACCTGTGTGATACCCATAAAGTCACTACAAACGATTTAGTGCAGCTGGATATTCCCCCAGCATGACACCTATCAGAACAAAAAAACTTTTATGCAACAGATGATGCTTAATTTAAAATGCAATACAATTATCAAAGTTCACTGAATAGCTTATAACTACAGGGACCATCTCAAAATTGTCAGAGGATATTAAACAGATATAAATGCAGATTGTAACAAAATATTACAAATTACTAGTGAAGTAGTGTTGTTTGAAACACTCAGTCAAGATTTGTTCATTATATAGAGGCAGTCAGTTCAGGGATGTTGGAGTAAACCTGAGTACCCAGAGGAAACCATTGATCTTATACAAGCAAACTAACAACCAACTTTCTCAAATTAAGATTTGTCCATAGTTGGATTTGAACCTAGGCAGTGGGAGGGCTGTGATCCAAGTTGAGTTGAGCAATGGTGTTTAATGTCCCAGTCAAGAATATTTCACTTATATCAAGATGTCGGCAGCTATAGGCGAAGGTGCAGAAATTTGCATGTGCATTGTGCTTATGGCATTATACAGCAGGGTTCTTTAGCATGCCAAGTCAACCGTGACACAGGACCTCATTTCATTTCAAGTTCCCATCTGAAAGAACCTCGACTTTCATTTCGTAATGCCAAGTGCTTGGCAAAAGAACAGTCACTACCCAAGTCTTAGGTCAGACCCTGTTGGGGATCGAACCTATGACCTCCCACTTACGGAGCGAGCACTCTACCAACTGAGCTACCGCAGTAGTCTGAAGCACATGCTGTAGACAACTCAGCGGCTAAGGCCCTTTATAATATGGCCCGAACTGGGGCACTATCACTGAACATCGCCATCTCTCCTACAAACCTTTTTAAAGAAATAAACTAAGCACAGGAAGCAAAGTGTTTTGAGCAATCTAATTATTGGTTTTACTGGAGGTGTTCATTAAAATAATTATAAAATTTCCCTAAGACTCAAACTTTGGTAGAAACAACTTTGTACCCTTCAGTATTACAGCAGCACAAAAATATTAATACACTATTTTAGCCAAAGGTGACCTGCTTGCTTGTAAATTTTGTTTGTATGATTTTTGGAAAGAACTTTCACATGTATGCCTTATTGACTGAAAAAGCCTTAAATTAGCAAAATCAAGCCATTTCAAATATTTCTGTAAAAATATTTTTTGACTTTTTTATGTAGAATTAAATGGGGGTGGGGTACAAAAGGAAGTCAGACTACCTTTTTATTAAATACCTGTCCATGTATACAAAGGTCAGGAAATGATAAATAAACAAACAACCAAACAATACCTATAAGTGTCACTAATTACACCTACAAGTCAGTTACCTGTACAGTGACGGCTAAATGTCATTAAAACTGTCATCAACAGGAACTATCTTAATAGAACATCTACACTGCTAGTCAAGTTCATTACCTCCACAAGTATATAATACAGTCCAAGTCTATCCTGCTCATACAGTGCTCAATTTGGAAGAAACCCTTGCCCCATTAAACACTAAGACACAGGCAAATGAAAATTTAAAAGGCTTAATATTTTTAGGATAACCTAGGGAAAGCATTGTTTATTTAGAAACAAAGTTTAACCTCAAGATACATAGAACCTATCAGAACAGAACCCAACATATGACTTCTCTTAACCAGTCAATTTGGAGACATATTAATCTGGAATACATGTATTTACAAAACACACAAGGAAGCGATGTTGTCTATTTCAACATCTAAGTGCACTTTCAAAATCTAAGCACTATCTGTCCGACTTCAGCAAAACTTGAAATGTATCACCAATGTCAGCCTAAAAAATTAATAGTAATTTTAATAGTCCAAGACCAATTTGCCTCCGAATCTGTTAATTATCTGGAATATAATCATGTATTTTCATGAAACAGTGTCCTCTATTTCATCATTGGGTTACAATATTGGTGCTATCTGTTCAGTTTTGGTCTGGTCTCATTTGAAATGTATTACCAAAAACTTCAATAATTAATACAAATATTAACAGACAATCAAATTTGTCTTAATTAATCTGTCATTTTTGGAAACAAAGAAATCTGGAATACAATCATGTATTTGCAAGACACACCAAGAAGTAATGTCACCTATTTCAACATCTTCGAGCTATCAGTTTGGCTTCAGTGTTATTTAACATTTATCACCAAAATACACCAAGAATTAATACAAATATTAACAGACTGAATCCAATTTGTCTCTAAATCTATCAATTTGGAGGTGTAATAATCTTTCATACTTTCAAGAAACAAGCTTGAGGAACGGCTTCTCTTATTTCCGCATCTAGTCATGGAATTTTTGATGAATCTAAACATCTGACACTTTAGTTGTTGACAAATAGACCCCAGTAGTACACAAGTCAGACGGAATTGATGAGGAAGTGTAATTTGTAAAACGGAGTAAAATCTATCATATTTAAGTTGGACATATTCCTTTAATCATTCCGTCCTTGTTTTGCGCTTTATTCCGACATAAATGATAATAAACTTTGGATATTAATTCAGTCACTGGTCTTGTTTTTCACTGTCGGGAAAGATTGATGATAAGAAACTCACTTTCTAGAGCATGTGGAATAAAGCAATGGTGGAGGAAATTGGAGTACCAGGTACCCTTAGAAAACCACCAATCTTCCACTAGTGACAAACCTTCTCACACTAGAACCTTTCCAAGTGGAATTCAAACCAAGGCAATGAGAAATGCAGTGGTGTGTAACCACATACTTAAGACCACTTGACCCATTGAGGCTTTTTACGGGGTCTATGAGGCAGAATTGTCAGAAGCCCCAGCTTATGTTATGAATCAAAGTTCTTCTCACTCCCTTGGTCTGAATCCTACTTGGACAGATCCTTATGTGTAATCAGTTTTTCATTTCACTAGCCAAAGGCCAGTGAAATTCTTTGGACACCGACTTGAACTTTATAAACTGTAAACATATCAAATTTTAGCTGTGTACAGGTACTTATTTCAGCAATTTTCATGATGATACAGGTGTGCCAATTTAAATCCACTGCCAAATTAAATATGATCTTGATATACAGAGTGATCCATGAGATTTATGTTAATTCAAGTTCACATGAATTTACCCAAATTATAATTTGCAACTACAATTCATACATCCTGAAATGAATACTGAACACAGTTACTGTACAGTAAGTGAAAGAATCTTGACTGGAATGTAAAACACTATTACTCCACTCCACTCTACTCCAACCACAAATTCTCCAAATTTTCATTTAATCACCTCATTACAAGTATAAGACTGTTATTTCATCTCTGGGCATTGACTGCAAGCAAGGACTGTCTCAATATAAGTGAAAGAATCTTGACTGGACTGTAAAACACTATTACTCAACCCAACTCTACTCAATGGAATTTTCAAAATTTCCATTTAATCACCTCATTACAAGTATAAGACTGTTATTTCATCTCAAATTAATTGTTTGGGTTTGTCTGTGTAACATGATAAATATGTTTATTAATTACAGATAGACAGTTTAATATCCTGTTTATTATATCATACAGCTGACCAACATCCACACTTTATCAAATTACTTGACCATCAGAAAATCAATTTTTCATGATAAAACTGAAATATCAATGCTCTTACATGACTTTGGTCATGCAGATATTTAGGCCAAAAAAGTGTTTTTAGTTTGTTTCTGGTAACCTTATACCAACTCTAGATTTTTAGACCAATGTACCATGTGACGTAACTGCAAACACAAAACTTTTTTATGAGGCCCGAGATCCTGGTCTGGAGTTGTTGGTCAACACAATGTCCCACTTGACAAAACCATAAACACAGAAATTTTTCTATGCACCTTAAGAAAGATCCTGGAGTTGTTGGTCAACACAATGTAAAACTTGACATAACCACGAACACAGAAATTTTTCTATGCGCCCTAAGTAAGATCCTGGTGTTGTTGGTCAACAAAATACCTTAATTCTTGATGATCTCATAAAGAACAAAAGTGTAAACACTAATGATATATTTACACCTGAACATGCCCCTTACTATAAACAAACTTGTTTACGATCTGACCTATATTTTATAGGTAAACAACATTGACCTGTCCGCTTGACCTTTTATTAGAAATATTTATATAGGAGGACCCACCCAATAGTACCCAATGGGTAGTGTTAGGATTCGCAGTTTATACATATATATAGTACATTCCTCACGATTAGTGTTCACATCATATAGAGAAAATGTACACACGTGATCCCTATTACTTAAATTTACTCGTCCATAATGAATATTTAAATCAAAGGTCAAGCAGACAGGTCAAGGTTGTTTGCCTATACCTGTGAAGTATTGAATATTACCTAGTTCATATAACTTCATATAACTTGTAAACAGCTGAAATCTGTCATATATGTTATTTTCTTATTTAAACCACAATATGTGATCAATAAACACAATTATCACTAGAGTACACAAGAAACAGTAAACACAATGATGCAATTTTTAGAAAGTCCTCTTTTAAACAATTTGCTGGACTTGCCCACAGTTAAAATGATTTAAACCCTCTGATTAACTTTCTTACACTAGGAGTGAGATTCAAATCTAGGTCATGACAGGCTTGACCTGAGACCACTTGGCCACCAAAGCCCCTTGCCACCACAGCACCTCCCCCTTCTATAGACATGTACATAGAAATAAGTCATATAATCTATGTTTGTACTTTGTGTTTCCAGACTACTTGTGTTGATTCATCTTTAGCAATTATATCAGCTGATAACCTGTTTATGGATTTGTCAGATCTGAAGGGGTGGGTGTTGGATACTTAGTGTACCTGTAAACAAGGGTGTTTAAAGTCCAAACTTGTTAACGATCTGTCTAGAAAACATTTTGTCTTAGAAGTTATAGTGATCAAGTGTAAAGGGAACCTTTTCAAACCCAAAAAACTTCAATAAAACACCAGTCAACAACAGCTGAGCAAATTTTCATTTGTTTTCAATACCAATCAATATGTAGTCTCTAGAGTACCATCATATCCTTGTGATGGACTGGCCTTCACTCATTTGATTTCACCATAAATCAGAGAGACATACCGGTAAATGCATTCTAAAGTTGTTCTAAGACTTAGTTCTAGTTAGCATGAAACAGACCAAATGTGCCAGAAGCTGAATGAAAAGAACCAAATAATTTCCCAATCCAAATAAGTTATTTGTATTCAGAAAAAAATTTCAACATTAGGAATATTTCATTATAAAGGATTGCAACCAGTAATTGCCCAATAAATCAAGTTCGTACTTACAACACTATGGTGATGGTTATCTCCCCTGTGATATCTATCATAACTTACCTAAAATAGACAGAAAAAAACACAATTAAGATTTTTTTAAAATAATAACAAAGAAAATCAAAATAAATAAATATTCATTAAATAATAACAAATACAACACAGTTGTAAGTCATAGAATTGTAACAGCACGTCTCCCAAAGACCCAGTTGAACAGTCCAAATGACTCCCCAAAGTGTTGTCATATTGAAATCTGGACAGTTACACTGGGTAATCATATGATTTCATGTCAAACATACTCAATAAAACGACAATATTTAGACCAAAAGAGGTTTTAACAAAAAATACAAATACAAAAAGGTTTTATTTATGGTCAGATGTAAAATAAACAAATAACATAAGCTATACTTAGTTTTTTTTTAACCAACTGATGTATTCAAAGGTTTTCAAATAATTTATTCTAATTACACTTAAAAATTATCTGAAAATAAGTTGTTTAAAACACATAATTATCTGAAAATAAATTGTTTAAATGCATAAGCTGGATAAACCCGTGTGTCGATACAAAATGTATTCAGAGATATGTACTTTGAATGTCGATATAATTGATGTATGTACCGGTTGTATAATCCATGACATTTATACACCTGTATGAAGTAATCATCAATACACACAATGCAACCAATACACACAATTATCCTGTAGAATATCAATTTGGTTCATCAAAGAGATCATGCGGTAAAATTATCCAGTAAAATTACCCGGAAATCGTTTTCCCTTAATGACCGCAACAAAATGCTTGAAGTTGTTTTTAAATCACAGATTATTTCGAAATAGAGAGAATATACTGGAATAAAGATAATATACAAAAAATTAATAATTTATTTTTATACATTAAGACTATTATACCCTGAGCTAGTAATTATGTTGAACCAAGTGCATGGAGTGAAAATTATCCGAAATAAAATAAGTAGACAAAGAAAAACAATGTTACGATCTATCTGAGCAATAATGGGAGATCCGGGGAGCAATATTATCTATACAAACAAATAAACTTGATCTACAGAGTCTTCACACGAGATATAATGACAAATGTATTACGTTCACGAAATCAAAATTACTGTTCTAGATCATGTTACCTTGTATAGAATATAAGATATGCTTCCAAAAATTTCATAAAAACCAAATTAAGCTCCCATTTTATATAGTACTTGATCACACGACCATGTAAAAGGGAGACGTTGTCCGAAATTTGGTGGAAACTCCCAAAAAATCCAAAAATAAAGCTTCCAAAAATCACATAAAAAGCTTCTATAGAACATTACCTTGTTTATAACATATGATATGACTCCAAAAATTAAATAAAACCAAAGATTATAGTTTATACAGCACTCGAATCACAGGACCATGTAACAGGCAGACATCCAAAATTCAATGAAAACATGTAACAATAATTTTTCCCTTTCACAAATCAGAAATTTGTCAACTCCAGGCAGAAGAAAACACACAACATCCAATATAATAAAGAATTCTATATTACTTTTAAAAATCGGCAATTTGTCAACTCCGAAAAAATAATGAAATATCTGTCCTTTAAATTAGACAGGAATCTGTCAATGTGTTATGTTATGCACTAAATTATAGGAAAATCACACAAAAACACGGAATTCTATGAAAAATTATTCTGCCTTAAAATGCATAGGCTGTTATCCATTAAAATTATCAGAGTAATCACAAAGTGTGACTCACATGTAAAACTAATAAATAATTCCTTGTGTGCATATACACATACAGCTGATGTTGTGTAAGAATTATTCCATGTGCTAGCTAGTCTGTCTTTGTTTCGATTTACATGTGACTTCTTCCCACCCAATGTGGACAAATCCACACTGTTTATCTGTGAAGTTCAGGTTACCTTGAACTTTACAAAGGTCTAAAAAGTATGGGTCACCGGACAGAATAGCCACAGGTCAGAAAACCCCTCTGATCATATTTCAAAACAGTAAGCTACTTAACAATAAATGACCCCATACAGCACTAAACATGCTCTAATAAATTACACACATCAGGATGATCCTTCAGTCCTTACCCAATGGGTTTAATCTTTCCAATGGTTTTTTAAAGTTGATCAACCTTTCACATGTTACAATCAACAACTCCTGTTTTTTTTTTGTTTTTTTCCCCTCTCAACATATATTGTATAGACAAATTTATTTATTTATTTTTTTTCATGTGGCAAAAAAATATATAAATATTCATTCTAGATCTAAAAATCCTGTTTTTTGTTGTTGTTTATTTCCTCCACACTTTTATAAACTGTATACAGATGTATAGGCAAATTTATTTATTTCTTTTTTCATTTGATAATAAAATATGAATATTCATTTTACAACTTCTGTTTTTCTGTTGTTTGTTGTTTTTCCCGCTTTACATTTACTCATATCAGCAAATTTATTTAATATTTTTCATTTTTCATGAGAAATAAAATATGAATATTCATTTTACAACTCCTGGTTTTCTGTTGTTACATATTTACTGATGTGTTAGCACATTTATTTTATGTTTTTTTTTATTATTCATGTGAGAAAAAATATGAATATTCATTAGTGTTCAATGGTGTTGAATGAAATGGATTATGATGAACAGCTGTTCTGCACAGCATGTCAATTACATTAGCCAGGACAGTCAATGCAGTAGCAGTGCACATGTGTATAAATTCACATTGTGTTTATTGTTAATCATAAAATTACACAGATAGAGCATGTGATATGGAAGGGTTCATTTGTACTCGCTACTAGAATTTTAATTTTGATGCAAAAAAGCCTAAAATCATAAAATTGAATGATTTTGAATATTTTTGTGAAAAATTATTTTTCAAAAATCTTACATAGAATTTAATGGATGGGTGGTGGTCGTCCTGAGGGTGAAATATGAAACAAAATGACCTTAAGCACTGGTCTTAATAGACAGGTGGTTACTACAGCTGTATATTAGACACATTAACCCCTCTAAACTGAAATCTGCTGATTCAGACGTTTTTACTGATAAGTTATTTTAGGAGTGTGTTTAGTTATGGTACATTAAATTTTACACTTAATATACTTGTGGTCATTTTTATCTAAGGTCAAAATCTTGAGACATTGATGACAGGCCAGGACTATATGATCATCACTATATACATGTTTCTGTTAGTACTTGAGGGTGAATGCAATAAAAAGCATGAGTAGAGTGGAATGGAGTGATGGTGTTATATGCCCCAGTCAAGATTCTTACACCTATGTTTTAGGATGACGGAAGAAACTGAAGTGCTTGGAGAAAACTGCCAACCTTCAGCAAGCATATTGACAAACTTTTTCACTCAAGGATCTACTCTGAGCAGAATGCGAACCTTGCCAGTTGGACACAATGCAAAGACGAAGTGTAACTATTTTTGAGTTGGGGGGTCAACTTACTTCAGGAAAATTTTGTCATTGTAATAAATAGCAAAAACATTTTAGGGGCCCAGACTTATTTTAGGAGCCATGGGCTACTGGTCCCTGGAATCTCAATCCACAAAAGCCTACGTGCTTTAGACCATGCAGCCACCAAGACCCCATACCATAATACATCTAAAGGAAGTGTTACTTTTAGTACTTGAAGGTGAATGGAATATAAAGATCCAATAACTATATGGTAAATATATTGGCACCGTAAAACTACTTGAGCTAATTAACAGCCACATGGTTTGTTATTGTTTAAGGATAAGTAAACATTAAACAACAGGTGCTTGATTAAGCTGGATTGCCAGATACACATCCTAACACCATGAGGGGATCTAAACAACAGATGAAGGTGTTTTATTTTGAACAAAAATACTTGCTGGATAAAATAAGACTGAAAAGCACATGTAAGAAATGATAAATTGGAATTAGAAATCATCAATAATGTAGTGGAACAGAAGTTACTATCATGATTTTTTTGTACTCACAACACAAGTATGAGAAGCACATGTAAGAAATGCGAAATTGGAATTAAAAATCATCAAAAATGTTAATGAAACAGATAACAGAAGAAGGTATAACTATTCTGAATGAAAGTGGTAGCATCATGAATGTTTTGTACTAATAACAGATGTAAGATAAAAGTTGTATGAGAAACAATATGTTAGAAATACAAAATTGGAATTGAAAAATCATCAATAATGTTAACAAGACAGTGCCTGACGAAGGTGGTACTATCATGAATTGTTTGTACTAAAAACAGTTGTATGAGAAGCACATGTAAGAAATGTGAAATTTGGAATTGAAACATCATCAATAGTGTTAATGAAACAACACCTGATGAAGGTGGTACTATCATATGAATCATTTGTACTAATAACACATGTGAGTTAAAATTAGAATGAGAAATACATGTAAAATACTGTATGTGAAATTGGAATAAAACAAATCACTGATTATCTGAACAAAACATATAAAAGTATTACTATCATGAAATGTTTGCACTCACAACACATGTAAGATCAAATTAGAACGAGATGCACATGTAAGAAATGTGAAATTGGAATTGAGAAATCACCATTCAGAAATCATTGATAATCTTAAGGAAACATATAAAGATGGTACTATTCCGAATTGTTTGCACCAACAACACATGTGAAATTAAATCAGAACATGAAGCACATATAAGAAATGCAGATTGGAATTAAGAAATCAACATTAGGAAATCACAGATAATCTTAACGAAACAGATTCTGAACTGTTTGTACTCAAAACACATGAGAGAGAAAGTTGGAAATGTTAGAAATTAAGAAACACATCGAGAGTTGGAAGAGATTGGAATTAAATAGCTAAAAATCGCAACAGGTATTCAGGCACGTACAAAGAAAATAGTATAGAAATACAGATTGAATCAGAGTTACCCGCTGTGAGGGGGAGACTTAGGAAAATGAAGTGCGTAATATGAAATGAAAGTTATATAACGACTGAACGATTGAACCAAGGAACATGATACAATATAGGAGTAAAATAAGATAACAGAATACGGTAGTCAGGTTTGTGTAGAAGACATTAATTAACATTACATAATAGATGAAGGAAGAAAAAACTGTCCAAAAAATTTAAATAAATTATCAATACTCTTATACAATGATTAATTAGACTATTAGGTCTTGATTTACTAATACAGTAAAGCCTTGATTTATCACCACCAAATTTCCATGTTATAAAGGGTCGTTTATGATTGATTGTAATACTGTTGAAAATCTCATCAGCAATTTTCAGCTATTCACACTGAAAGCAAGGTTTTTGCTCTCCAAGGAATAATCTAAGAATGTGTGAGATTTGAGAGTGTGCATTATGGTGTACCTTTTATTAGTGGGGACTCAGGGTGACTTTAAGGGTCAGTATGATGCAGACAAGCAAATCATTTCCTCGGTCACATTATACTGACACTGGGTGAACCAGTCGATAATCTGTCCTCTTAAAATCGAGTGCCAGAGGGGGAAGCAGTATCTTAATCTTTGTGTAATAGGGAGGTTGGGCAATGAATAGGGGGAGGTTTATTTCTACAAAAAAAACATAGAAGAAATGGATTTTGCGACTTTAAAACAGTGTGTTGGGTAAGGTGACAAATTTATTGAGGAACATAATAATGAGGTTTTAATGCTATTTAAAATACCTCATGATGAAGCTGAAAACCCCATTACTTTCTTTACTACTCCTATCTCGTTGATAAACTCTTGGGAATATTTAAAAAAAAACTTGCTTCTTTACATGTTTCATAGCAGAGTTAAGGTTCATAAATAAGCCTAGTAAATTCTAAAGCAAATTCCATGATCAGACAAGAGGAAGATTCACAACAACATCCATTAAACATGTTGGTGATTGTAGAACCAAAATATCCCCCATGTGACATGTAATACAAAACCTGCTATATAAAATATTCTAAAACAAGACCATGTTGTCAATGTAAGGGACAACTGTCTCCCATGGGACATGCAATAAATCCATTGTGACAAAAGTTAATGAAGGGATTAAAATGGAGGCTTTACTGTAGATTACAATATAGTGAAGCTGAAAATTCTGTTACCTTTTTAACTGTCTCATTTAAGTATCAGTTTAAAAACACTTGGGAACATCCAAAACTTGCATCTTAACATCATTCACAGCATATTTTATGAACAGACACAGAGAAACCTCATGACGTCAATTCAAAAGCAAATTTCATGATGAGACAAGAGGAAGCTTCACATGTTTGAAGCAAATCTAGGTTACTGCAAAACAAAACTATCCCCCAAGTGACATGTAATACAAACCCTACTACATAAAATATTCTAAAACAAGATAATGTGTCAATGTGGAGCACAAATGTCTCCCATGGGTCATGCAATAGCAATAAATCCTGCTATATGTATAGGCAAACAACATTGACCTGTCTGCTTGACCTTTCATTAGGAATATTCATATATGGTGATCCACCCTATATATGGGTAGTGTTGCATTTGCAGTTAATACATATCAGGAAATCTTTCCCATTATGTAGACAAAATTATCACTCATGGTTCTTTTCAAACATGTAATGGTCTATAAAGAACATTTGAATTAAAAGTCAATAAACCAGGTCAATGTTGTTTGCCTATAAGATCAATAAACTTTAAGCTGGCTAACAACTTTTTGTCTTGTTTTTGAAACATGGCACCGCTTAAATAATATTAAAGCTGATTTCTGATATTTTTTAAGCATCACTTGATGGTGATATTAAATTAAAGATAAATTATTGCATGAAAAAATGAATAAAATCGATTTTAAAATTGCTTTTTAATGTCTCTAAATGCTACTTAAGTAATATTAGAGATAAAATATTTTATTTAAAAAACTATCTAACTGAATTTCATTTTTTTATTGGATGCATGGTACATGCAACAATATAGAATTATTAAAGATAAAGTATTTTTCATGTAAAAATAAATACATTTTAATTTTTTTGTTATGCATTTGTGGATCTAATTAAATTTAATAATTCATATGTTGCTAGAAAACTGAATTTTTTTTATTTCATCCTATAATAATGCTTGACTTTCAAGGCAGTTTGAAGATGGTGGAAGAAACTTGAAACGGCTTTGGCCGGAAAAAACCAATGACCTTTGGCAAGCAAACTGACAAACTTTCTCACACTAGGATCTGCCCAAATTAAATTCAAACCTAAGCGGTGACAGGCACTGTGATTCACAAGATTGATACTTTAGACCATATAACCACAAAGCTCCCTCAAAGTATTTTGAATTTGAGATTTCAAGATTGATTGATTGAATGAGGTTCTACGTCCCGGTCAAGAATACCCCTTTTTCAGGAGCTGGTCACATTAGTGAAAGCTATTTTTGATTTAAAATTATGGTCCCTCGTGGATAAGAAGAAACTATTTCTGATCTGGGTTTACAATCTTTTACAGGATACTCAGATTAAGTCCCATTGAGAATATTCTCTATCTAATGCTTTTTATCCTCTTTGTTCTAAGCTGCCATCAATTTTTATCTTCAATGTTCTAAGCATGTATCAAATCTCCAGAAATGTGTGATTTGATTTGTATTTGATAATGCTTTATACAAGCAAACAACAATTAAATTATTAAACTGGATATCTTTTAGCAAATACCATTATATTCTCATTAAAAAATGAATTATGCGGAAATATCCAATTTAGTTTTAAAAGCTCAGCTTTCAAAGAAATGCAATGCAGTGTGGATCAATTTGGTGGTACAATGTGATTTGACATTTAACAAGTGATAATTTATAAAAGATCTAAACATATTTGTACAAAAAAAATAAGATTAAATTTATTATTTGAATCTTAAATCTAAAAAATAAGGAATTACTTGGTTTTATTTTATTTTTCTTGGTATGAATCACACTTGTGAGGCAGATCCTAATGTGAGGAAGTTTGTCAGTTCATTTGTGGAAGGTGACTGATTTCGACACTTCCATCGGCCATGAACTGACTCACCTCACCTATCCTCTTCGTGCCCATTGCCACGATGCTCTGTCTTTGGCATTTGCCCTTGCTGACACCCAGCAATGAACTGACTACCTCCCTATAAGTGAGAGAATCTTGACTTGGGCATAAAACAGCATTACATCAGACCACTCCACTCCATTAAATATAACCAGATTTTAAGTAATATCATTTCACTAACAAATTATTCCTAATTTGTTTCAGTATGGTTAAAAATATTGAATAACTTGATACTCTAGCTCCCAGTAACAAGATTCTAACAATTTCTGTAATAAAAGGTGACAGAAAATCTATAATGTTTTCTCAGAGAAGTCACAATTCATGTTCTTTTAGCTGCAATAACAAGTTTTTCTCCCAACAAGATAAAAAAAAAATTTAAAACCATATTGTATGCCCTAATGGAACCGAACATAGAAAATGTAATGAATTATAAGCAGTATGTTTTAGGGATGTTTAAAGACATCTTCAACCTTTAAGGCAGATTTTGTTTTATTTTTGAGGCTACACTGAAATAAATCTTGCTTTAGCAACCTCCTCTAAAGACATTCTGTCCATTAAGGATGTTAAAGATGTCATCAATTTTAATGGCAAACTTGCTTGCAGATTTTACAAGTCTATTTCGAATCTAGAGGCTAAAATGTAGTTGATTCTGTCCTGATGACCACCTCAAAATAAAGACCACCTGCCCATTAAGACCAGTTTCTAGGTTCCTTTGCTTTATATTTTAATCAGAAAGAACCTACTGGTATGTAAAAACCACTGATCAATAAAGTCCATAATTTTAAAGTTCCACTGCAATGTGCCCTTCAGCATGCAATTCCTACCAGGGCATGGGGCATCTATTTTTAAGGTCTCTTCTGAAAGACCTATGCCTTCCATCTCTAAATGCTTAGCGGTTGGCGAAAGAACAGTCATTACATATTTTCTACTGGCCGGAACTGTCCAGCATTTGAACCTTGACCTCCCACATATAAAATTTGAAGACAATCAAGACTTACAGTTAATTATGCTATGTCAGGGTTTGACATTAGCCTTTCGATATTTCATCAACAACAACGATAGCTCAGTTGGTAGAATGCTTGCTCTGTAAGTGGGAGGTCGTGGGTTTGAACCCTGACCGGGTCTGACCCAAGTGGGTAGTTGGTTGAAAGTGGGTAGTTCTTTGGCCAAGCACTCGGCATTACAAAGTGAAAGTCAAGGTTGACTGGGACGTTAAACACCATTACTCAACTCAATATTTCATACTAGTAAACTGAAACAAAATCTAAGCAACTACTTGAAAATTTTCAAAAATTGTTTAAAAAAACATACTGGATAAATGGTGATATCCTGTGAGATATCCTTATAAATAACCAAGAAAACCATAGCTAGATTGATTTATTTCTTCCAATAGATAAATGGCTCCATTATATTTGACAAATAATCCAATAAATTGCAAAAAATATCCCACCAGTTTTGATTTAAATGTATTTGATACCATCTTAGTTTCGCTCTCATAAACAAACTTTTTTGACAATAAACTGTTTTTTCCGAGTTGTAATAAAGCATTTAATCTGAATGTATTATGTTTTTTTCCCATATATATGTACATTTATATAAATTCTCAAGGATTTTTAATATATATGAGCTGAACATGAATGAATAACCCATATATAATATTTTTTTATAGTTTTATCTAAAACTGCCAGTAGAATCAATATTATTGGGCAAAAAAAAAAAAAAAACCAACCAACAAATCTTTCATGGTTCTTGTTACATATCAAAAACTACTATCATATTTTAGAAAATGGCATATTATTTTAAATTATTCATTTCATAAATATTTTTTTTGATATATATTAGATTTTGATCTAAATTTCTGTGTAAGGTGATACCTTGTTTTTTGTATTATTATTCTAACTGCATTACAGATCCAATGTCAAAACCAATACAATTTTGTGAGATATTAAAAACATATTTATGAATTTTACAAAATTAAAGTTTTATTATAGAATATAATGGAACTGAACTTTTATCAAAGGAAACAACCCATCATTAGTTCGCAGATATTATTTTTACTTAAAAGATTCAAGAAAACAACTCATGGGATCACAGATTTTACACTTAAAGTTACGTCTTTATGTCATCAAGTAAAATGCAGCCGTCTCTACAGGGTTCCAATATTGAAGTCATTTCAGTAAGCTGTCTATGTCTTACTTAGTTTTACTAGAAATCCTGGACTAGACTTTGGACTGGACTAGGAACTTGGACTTACTATACTATATTTTAGCATTTATAAGTTTGTTTGTCAATAAATGCCTCCATATCATCACTACATAGAATTCAATTATAATCATTCAACAATGCTATGAACTATGTGATGTTTGATGATTTATGCAAATCAAAAGTTCAACTCCAGGGTCCAGTCAAGGTTTTCCATTATACCATAATTTCCCTTCATTAATATGTGTTTCCCCTAACCAGAATAACCCTATGTTTTTATAACTACCTTTAAATTTCTTTTGACAAGCATTATTAAAGTTGTCATCCTTGCCCAATATGGTCAATGAATTTTTTTTTAACAAGAATAAAATTGCCTACCCTACCAACCCTAATTTTTCTAACAGTGTAAGCAGAAACAACACATTTTTTCCTTTGGCCTAATGTCTATTTTTGTAATAGAGGTAATATCTTAATAACTAAGATACAGTATTACTAAGTATCTTTTACTTATATCTCATCATTATGGAAATATTCAAATTTAAATAACTGGTATATTAAGAGAAATTTTGTAATTTTTGGTTGCTAAGCAACAGTTTTGAAAGCCAAAAAAAAAAGATATGTGATGACATGCATAAACTTTTCAAATTTAAGAAACCATGGTAGAAATTTCTAACTTCACCTCCACATGCATTTATCTACCACTGTTTATCTTCAACTACAAGCACGTAACTTTTTCATGACACCATGATCAAAGGACAACCACATGACGTCATTGTGAGGAGATATGAAAGGATAGTGAAATCTCAACCTTGGATTTAAGCATTTCTGTCAAAGAATCTGGCAAGCCTTATTGTCTCTGTCAAAAAAATGTTCAACCCAGAAGGTGAGATTCCCCTATCCTAGATGGATAAACTTGTAATGAGATTCTTATATTCTTAATATAGTTGAGTTGAGTTGAGTAATGGTGTTGAACGTCCTAGTCAAGAATATTTCACTTATATCGAGACATTGCCAGCTATAGGAGAAGGTGCAGAAATTTTGCCGGTGCATTGCACTGATGGCATTATACAGCAGGGTTCTTTATCGTGCCAACCCCACAGACACGAGACCTTGTTTATTTTTAAGTTCCCATCCGAAAGAACCTTGACTTTCATTTCGTAATGCCACAACTAACTAATATAAGATGACAATATAATAGAACAAATAGTTTTTTAAAGAGACCAATGTTTAGTTAATGTACAGAAAATGATAAATCTTCAAGTGTTCTTCAAAGCCACATCACCACAGACCTGTAGTCTTGCTAAGTGTACTTTAATTTGTCCACTAGTACATACATTCCAGATACATCTTTAAGTATAGGTTTTAAGTACCTTTCTTCATTAACAGAAGTCCTATTAATCATCATATGAAGAGTGAGAATCCAATATAGAATATTAAGCAGCTTGACTATATTAGACACATTAATGCTGCTTCTGCTAAATACTGGCCACGGTCACCATATCACTAGGAGGTGTGCATTACAAATATTATCAAAGTTTATGTATTAAGGAAAAAAGGTTCTGTGTAAAAAGAAACATATCAGCGATTAAAACATCACTGTTGCAATTGTCATCACTAATTTTGGTTAGACATATTTTGTCTATTTTCAACATTTTTTCCCAACATTATACTGATTTTCAAAGAAGTGTCAATATTAAGCTATTTTAAGTAAAAGCATTTTACATTTTAAGACAGAATAAGAAAATACCCCCATTTGTACTCTCTACTAAAATTTTACATTTGTAATAAGAAGCAATGTTTTGTCAGCAATTTTTGAAAACCATTTTAAAATGTCAAATCTTACCAAAAAAATTGCTGGAATAAAAAAGCTTTGTCATTGTGTAAGTCAGTTATAATGTCAGTAGCTACTTTTTAGACCAAATTATTCAATTTGTATAAAAAACTCCAGTGTTAAATTAACAAGAAAACAAAATTGCTGAAATGAAACAAGCGTTTCTTAAACTGTCATTGTGTAAGGCAGTTACAATGTTGTAGTGTTGGGAACATCTTTCCAGAACAAATTATTGAATTGCATAAACAAGTGTCATTTCAAACCCATGGTCACAAGAAAACAAAATTGCATATACATTATAATGTTGGTAACTTCTTTTCAGAACAAATTATTGAATTGTCTATAAACAAGTGTCATTTCAAACCCATGGTCACAAAAAAACAAAATTGCATATACATTATAATCTTGGTAACTTCTTTCCAGAACAAATTATTGTATAAACAAGTGTCATTTCAAATCCATGGTCACAAGAAAACAAAATTGCATATACATTATAATGTTGGTAACTTCTTTCCAATTGTCTATAAACAAAACAAGTGTCATTTCAAACCCATGGTCACAAGAAAACAAAATTGCATATACAAATAATGTTGGTAACTTCTTTCCAGAACAAATTATTGAATTGTCAATAAACAAAACAAGTGTCATTTCAAACCCATGGTCACAAGAAAACAAAATTGCATATACATTATAATGTTGGTAACTTCTTTCCTGAACAAATTATTGAATTGTATAAACAAGTTGTGTTTGAAACCAAAACAACATTACATATACAGCCATCTTGTCTGAATCAATCTAAGAAACGACAAATTTCCTCAGAAAACAATCAGACACGTAAATTCCTCGGTAATCACATAATCTTTGTCAATAACATCTCCTAATCGCTGTAATGTTTTGTAAATCAGTTTTGTTTTTCTGATTACAATCGGTCAAAAACGGCTTCGCAGTTTGGACAATAACAGGATGTGCTGATTGCTTTTTAAACAAGAATTATTCTTAATCATATGTCTTGCCAAGCTCATGAAGACGTTTATTGCCTTTTTAAACAGGTTTTGTTTTAATGACCAAACAATGTGTCTGTTAAGGTTTGTTTATAAACAAACATGTTATAGCGCCAATTGTTTTGCAGTAAAAATCAAGTAATCATGCTTTCAGGGCAATGTGCAGGGAGAGTTCTTTAGCGTGCCACACCTACCATGACACAGGACATCAATTTTAAGGCCTTTTCTAAAGGACCCCGTGACTTTCATTTCCAAATGCCCAGTACTTAGCCAAAGAACAAGCTCCAGCCAATTTTGAACTCGGACTTCTCCAATATATGGAGCAAGCACTTCACTAACTGGCGAGTAAATAGTTGTATCATATGATTTTACACAGCTATAGAGTACACTATTAATATAAGTTCAGTAATGGTGTTTAACATCCCAGTCAAGAATATTTCACTGATATTAAGATGTCACCAGCTACAGGCGAAAGTACATAAACTTTTCCTGTGCATTGCACTGATGGCATCATGCAGCAGGGTTCTTTAATGTGCCATGCCTACCATGACAGGGGACCTCATTTATTTTAAGTGCCCATCCAAAAGAAATGACTTTCATTTCGTAATGCTTCAGTTCTTGGCAAATGAACAGTCACTACCCACTTTCAAGTCTTGGGTCTGACCCTGTCATAGTTCAAACCCATGACCTCCAACTTACAGATTGAGCACTCTACCAACTGAGCCACCATAGTTATTTTACTATTAATATGATACCACTACTATACATTATTACACTTCCCACACAATATTAAAACTAGAAAATTCCTGAAATAAAACATGGTAGAAAAAACACCTGTAAATAATAATATTGATTCATACTCCATATAAAATTGATTCAACAGAAACCTGAAGCCCAATAAACTTTGTCAGATGGATATTAAAGTGTTTATCAAACAAACTTGATCAAACCTTAGTGGTAGGGAAAACATCAAATTTCCTGGAACATTCTATATATGTCTACCCGTTGCTAAATGGATTAAAGCACAATTTTGTGCTTGTGTGTAAAATAAAGAGCTAGCTTATAAAAGGATTATAGATATAGCAAATGGTATAGAATTTATGGCGGAGATTATTTCTTTATCACAGACATTACTGTAAATGTACCAGTACTTAATTTCATCGGGTCACATTTTCAAGTTTTTTATATTTTGACCTATTCCCATAATGTAATTAATATTCTCAAGGGTGTAGCTGAGCATATGCATATACGAAGGTGCGTAAGTTAATTTTGTCGAATATCGTATTTAAAATGTTAAAAATAATTATATGACAGCTATATTTTAAAACTTGAAAGGCAATTCAAAATTTAACCCCCGAAACTGAAACTATCGTAATGAACAAGACGATTTATGCATATGAATCAATGTACAATTCAGTGGTCATTTGAATTTCGTTTTGAAGTTTAGTCAAAAAATTTTGCAGATAAGGGTCAAAATTCATGAAAAACACACCCTTTTTGTTGTATTTTTTCAAAATTTCTTGGGGGAGCATGCCCCCATACCCCCTAGAAAAACGGCACATTTTTCATGTTTACAGTATTAATTTACCAGTATGCTCAGCTACGCCCATGATTCTAATATTGGCTATTGAACTGAAACTGACTTTAAGATCAAGAATATAAATAATTCAATGTGTGGTACAAATTACAAACGGCGAGTGCACACTTTAGACCACTAAGCCACCAAAGCTCACCATTCTATAAAGGATATCTCTATACATAGCAGTTTTGACTTCTTCAGTGATACAGACAGAGAACATTGGTGTAACAACATATCAACTGGATAAAATCAGACATTTCTGATAATCAAATGATTCTGTTTTCCAGATAAAGAAACAAACTTTCACCATCGTTGGTTTCATAGATAATTCAATTAAGTCAGACACCCTGATAATTAAATGACTTTGTCCTTCCAGATATAGAAATAAACTTTCAAGCCCATTGGTCAAATAGGTTATTCTATTAAATTGGACATCCTGATACGACACTAAATTAAAGATACAATCTTGGAAAAATGCATATTAATTGGATAAAATCAGGAATGCTGATAATTTAGTGATTTAAGACTTCCCTGATATAGAAACAAAACTTCAGGTCCAATGGTCTGAAAACAAACACATTACAACTGGTTAAATACTTAGGTAAAGGTCAAGTAATACAGGTGCATGGAAAAAAAAAACAAGTGGGGAGAACATGAAAGAGGCTGGAAAGACCAAGTGGGGAGAACATGAAAGAGGATGGAAAGACCAAGTGGGGAGAACATGAAAGAGGCTGGAAAGACCAAGTGGGGAGAACATGAAAGAGGATGGAAAGACCAAGTGGGGAGAACACGAAAGAGGCTGTAAAGACCAAGTGGGGAGAACATGAAAGAGGCTGGAAAGACCAAGTGGGGAGAACACGAAAGAGGCTGGAAAGACCTAAAGTGAGTTGAGTAATGGTGTTTTACGTCCCAGTCAGTAACAAAAAAATCATTGCTGCCAATTTTCTTCCTTTCTGTTAGTAATAGATTTTTTTTTAAAATTTAAAACTATTTCTTATGCTCTCCAAGCAGTTGGATGATTATAAACCCCTTTTTTACTTACAGAGAATAGTCTCAACCCCTACAGGAAGTATACTCGACCTCTGGAGGAAGTAGTTTCAAACCCTACAGGAAGTAGGCCAAAACCCTGCAGGTCAAATATGCTCAACCCCATACAGAATTTTCAGTTTTTTTAATAAAGACCTTAGTTTTCAACACAAACAAACATGTTTACAAAGAATAAAAATAACTCTACGTGTAAACAAAAATAACTCTATATGTTTCGTCATTCTACATGAACTAGTTTAAATGATGTGATCAGAAAATGGATGCTGTTACAGATCATGGGATGATTCATAATGAAACAAATACTGATTGTGTGGCACTATCTTATGGGGTAAATGAACAATATTTTCCTTCACCATACAGTATTTTGGCCTTGAAATGAGATAGAAAATCCTATTTGTATGATATTGATGTTTCTAAACACTCAACGAACCTCGTCTGGAATAATTTTGTCAACACACTTATTCATAAAATTTTTTATTCCATGTTCATAGCATTGTAAGATTCTGTTAAGTCAAAACAGCATCAATGCATTATTGGTTAATTTGCTAAAATTGGGACACCATGTTTTATGATGAAACTTCCATGATAAATAAAGAAAATTTTAGGATGACTAATCAGAACAAAATACAATTTGTTAATGTTTGGTATGAATCAAATTAGCTAAAAACATCAACAAATTTGGCAGAAATATTATCCCAAATTTGGTATTTATATACATAATTGGATTTGTCCCTAATTGATTTTTTGTAAATTGTTGTTGTCTTTGCATATAATAAAATAGTTTGATTCAATTAAACTGCTGCCTCCTCTTGAGTTGATGATGGACGATAATACACAACAGAAAATCATTTCATCAACATTATTTTTATTGTTTATTACAAAATAAAAAACAAAGTATACTCCGAAAATGATATAATGGAAAACGTAGACTGGACACTGGACTTGGACCTGGGACTCTGGACTTGGGCATAGAATCTGCATGGGCTTGGGCCTGTGGACTTGGATACAGAATCTGGGGCTTGGACTCTGGTCTGAACAGCATATACAGTATTACCAGTGATGACTGTAAATGTATTGCATCAAACCATGATATGGAAGTATTCATTGTCAAAGAAGCAAAGGTTTAAATGTTAAATAATTAGTATAGCGAGTCAGAGTCCAAAGTCCAGTCCAGGTTTTCCATTATATCTCTGAAAACAATTCCATTAATGGAGTTGTTCTTCCCATGATGAAAGGAAATACGGAAAGACAAAAATAAGCCATTCTTGACAAAAAACATACATGGGTATTTGTACACAAGGACTTGTTATTATCAAGTCTACAAAAACAAGACAAGTATTGTTTTGTTGTCTTCTCTGTCTCCTTAATTGACAAAAGATTGTTCCAATGTAAGCCATTCCTGTCCAGCAGTAATTCCTGAGTGGTCATTTAGAAAGTTGTAAATAACGTGTTACTGTCAATATAACCAAAGCAATCAGGAAAATACCAAAACAAATGAGTGACTTAAAATTAAGAAAACGAAGACACAATAAATAATTAAAACAAGTGTAAAACGTGTTGAAGGAAAGAGAAAAATGTGGTGGAACAAACTGAGACCTTCCTAATTGTAGCAGGAGGCTATACTGACTGAGCTATCTGGCTACCTATCATACCCAATGGGCTACAAACACATTCCAAGTGGCAAGATATAGGCAACATAGTCTTTCTGAACATTCAGACTAATGCAGTTGACAAGTTGTTGTTTATATAAGCAGATTTTTGTTTATATAAGCAGACAGTAGAAAAATTGGAAATGTGTCAATTATAAAACACCATTACACCAAATTGCAATCTGAAAACAATTGATCAACAACCAGAAACAACTTTTCTGATAGTTTTAAACCATTTGTAAAATTGTCTTTAACAAATAACATATAACTATGACTGTCAAGACTTATTTGCTGAAGAAGAAAAAAAAACTAAAAGCCTCATTAAAACATTTCTTCAAGTTTGATAAGTTGTCATGGAACTGTCAAAACTGTCTAGAACATATCCCTATGGAAACCATTTCATACACAAGAAAAAGTTAAACAAATTGGGTTAACATAGAGTAATCTTTCAACAGAATAATGCTTATCTTATGTACAGTAATGCTTTCATTGAACTGGGAGCCTTGCCCAAATGGCCTAAATGTGTGCTTTCCGATCATAGCCACTCTTGCTGTCTAGGTTTAAACCCCACTAGGGACAGATCCTAGTGTGAGAAAGTTTGTCAGTTTGTTTGCCAAAGGTTGGTGGGTTTTTCCTGCCACTCCAGTTTCCTCCACCATCCCTGAACTGACAACCTTGATATAAGTGAAAGAATCTTGACTGGGGGTGTGAAGCTCCATTACTGTATTGAGATTCACTCACTGCTTTAAGAACCACATACATCTTTAGACAGTGGAATCATTCTTTTCCTATAAGAGCATTGTTGAAAGTGTTTCACTATCAATTTTTTAATAGCCATTTGCGATTTCTAAGAAACAAATGCAGCAGAAAATTTACCAGATCTGGATACAAAAGAAATTGAATATAAGAAATGTTGGCAGCCAAATTTGTTGAGCATATGACACAGCAATAGAAATTATAACATGCTTTTCCAATAAGAACATTATTAGAGGGATTTGACATTTAAATTTTATGGTCATAAGTTATTTTTAAAGAAAAAATTATGCAGAAAATTCATCATATTTGAATATATAATAAAATGCTGTAAATTTGCAGCCATACTTTTTGAACTCATAAAAAAATACAACTATTATAATCATAGCAGTAAAGGTGATACAGCTAGCTAGAGAACTTCTATTGAAGATAATAATCATTTATGTCCTACATAATGCATATAATCCCGGTTTTTACTGCCAATGATATCTCTCTGGGATCTTATTTATTCTGTTGTACCTTATTGTATGCACAGATGTGCACAAAAAATGCAGCTATTTCTGTTTGATAGTAGGGAAATTCTCAAAAGTTTTCCTGAATGTGAAGTTGTTGAGACAAAGAAATAGTGAAATGTAACACCATGTGACACTTAATGGGTAATTTCATTTGAAAATGAACATTACATATGTACAGTCCAACTTGTGTTAAAGGCCACCTCTATATAAGGGCCACCTGTCTATAAAGGGCACTTTTAATTCCTCCCGAGCCATTTTACTCTTTATTTAACCTCTATATAAGGGCCACTGTTCAACTGAGCCAGAGGCCATCCTATTTTTATACAAAATGGCTCATGAACCTGTCTATAAAGGCCACTTTTTATTCATATTTTAGGGAAAAGTTTTGTTATAGTTTCTAAAAATTTGTGCAAAATGTTAAGCCATGTAGTTTTTTTTAAAAATCTTGAAGCTAAAATTAGATTTTAAACATTGATTATTTAAATTTAAACCATTAATCATGTAACCAAATCTGTATGTTGATAACAAAGGAATTTTTAAAAAGTATATTTTTGAAACTTTTTAAAAAACTTAAAGAAATTCTTAAGTCATTTATCCTCATGTCAACAAATGAAGCCATAAAGCACTAAGGATATATTATTACTCATTATTAATTATGATACATATACTATTTTCTATTGTTTTCATTACTGGCTCCTACCTATTAAAGAAAACATGTCTTTATTTAAGATATGTGTATATACTTGGTGATTTTTAAGGATTTTTTTTCAAAGATAGATAAATAGTGTGGTCAGAAGATTTGTCTTTAATTGTTTTCAAAGAAATTATTCTGTTAAAACTAGCTATTGCCTTTTCTGTAACAGAAATTTTAACAAATGAAATAAATAAATTAGAACTGCTCATTATTTTTCCAACTAATATTTACATTGATATCAGAACTGCATTTACAAACCTCTATATAAAGGCCACCTGTCCATAAGGGCCACTTTTGCAACTTCCCCTGAGTGGCCCTTATAGACAGGTTAGACTGTATTAAAAAAGGGTATTTATTCACAAGCAATAAATGATGATACTTGACATTCAGCATTTGATCTTCAACTAATGCATGCATATATTGTATGAAAATTTAAATTTTCTTTGAACCTGCAAGTCAATGCAACAAGCAGGAAAACATCAAACGTTTTAGACCCTTAAGGCTTAAATTTATGAGGTCATATGAATTGCATATTTTTTATATTTTTAAGATACCTTTCTTCAATTCTTCTTTATTTAAAATTCTAAATTTACATAGATCAGGCCAAAAAAGTTAAAAATGTGTTTCTGCCAACAATCTTAGATAAAAATTAGAGTTTGTAGGTAGGTATTTTCATTTTATTTTTTTTAAAATATTTTTCTTACAATGACCATATGGGACATAAGGATGCCAACTTTAATATTGCTTGTCAAAATATTGCTACAAAATCTTTAGATATGGAGACGGGTTAATATAAGCACATGGCTTGTTCCCGAATCCTATTTTCTATATTTGTATATGTTATTTATTTTACTTATGTATTTATGAATTAAATAAAATATTGTTTAAACTAAAATCTTTAGGGAAGGCATAACAATTTCATTGTTGGGTTTAAGAGAAAAACACTTATTTGTTTTAGGCCTAATTACAAAACATGTTATAAATTATTGAACATCTCATTGAAAATTCAGAACAGGTACTTGATTATGCAAAAAGCGCAAAAAAGCAGAGACAAGATTGTATCACTTTATCTTAATCAATATAACATTTGGACTTTGATGTTTGCTGATGTTTATGATAATGTGCAATGTAAAAGGACTCCATGCTCAATCAGAGTCCTTTTCAATAAATCTTATAGTAGAGGACATATTTCCTAAAGTAGGCAGCAAGTATGGAGTGTAATAATATGTATTGCAAAACATATTCAGAAAAATGTAAAATTTGTGAATGCAATACTTAAGAATATGTATTTTGCAATATTACATAATAATGCTCTTGGTTGATGGAAATATGAAAGATTGTCTTCCCTTGGGAACATTATCTTCCAAACTGTTAAGAAAGGGAGATAAAATTTCAAAGGGGAGACAATCCTCCATATTTCCCTCAAACAAGGGCACTATAAACTTTATTTTACCAAACAAAAAAGCATTCTCTTTTACCTTTTATTCTAACAATAATCCAAGTTAGGATGTTAGGGTGCTCCTAATCAGAAAGAAGGGATTTACAGGCAGAAGTAATTTAAATGATAGATCCGAGTCGTAAGTTTACATGCCCGGTGGTGAACATTGCAATATCTTATCCAATGGCAATGATGACTGTTGTTACATACATTGTAAATTGTTTGATACCTATGGTGGCATTTTTTCAATAGTAAAATGAAAAGTTGAGATTAATGACATGACATGTTGAGTTACTTACCCGTATGTCGAGATATTTAACCATGACTAGTCATGGTATCTCAACATGTCATGTTGTGTTATTTATCTCAAATTTTTATTTTACTAGCACAACTTTCCATCATATTATCTCGAATTGTCGTGATATTAAGTCAACATGTCCAGATAATTTTATGTCGACCGAAATTATCTGGATGTCAGACATACCAGATGATAAGAAATTGACCAATTTGAGAATTTTCTTTGAGGTATAATAATAGCCAATATGACCAGGAACAAACACATGAAATATTATGATGACACAGAACTACAAAATAATCTAAGTTAAACTTATCATTACCATAAGCAAGAAAAAACAGCCATTAAATTTAAATTTATCTTTTAAAATAAATTAAAATTCATAAATATGTCAAAATAAGTAGAGATGTGTTATATCTAAATATAACTTCAAAGAAACCCATAAACCACAATTGAAAATCACTCAAATGTTTTACTTTCATGTTAAATGTTTTGCTAAAAATTTTCAATTGCTTTCATAATCCAAATATGCTAATCGAAATATATGAGTTTTAAATGCTGAAATATTTATGACTCTTTGTGCTAAAAGGTGAACATATTCTAGGTGAAACCTTACAAAATTTGATCAGAATAAATACATTGGAATAAATTTCTTTGATTATGCAAAAATTCTGAACCAGACAAAGCTGAGTAGGTGGAATACATTTTCCATTAAATGAATATGGAATAGGATTATTTTTCCTTTTGGCGCATCGGGTCTTTTGAACCCAATTTTCCATTTGGTGCATTAGGTCTAGTTCTTGGAGTCCAAATTTCCATTAAATATATCTTGGTCTTGTATACCTTAAATTTTCAATGAAGTGTATTCGGCATTGGATTTCACAATCACTAGATTTTTCTAACTTGATTTTCAGACATTTGTACAACATATTTGGAAATCATTTAAGGAGTGTTGGAGACAGCCCATTTTAAGACAAAACAGATTTAAAATGTCAAAGGGCACAGAACTCTGAGAAATATGCACAGAGTTGTCTTCTGGCATACAAATGTCATAGGTCTTGGAGTCCAAATTTCCATTAAGTTGGTCTTGTATACCTTTAATTTTCAATGAAGTGTATTCGGCATTGGATTTCACAATCACTAGATTTTCCTAACTTGATGTTCAGACATTTATACAACATATTTGGAAATCATTTAAGGAATGTTGGAGACAGCCCATTTTAAGACAAAACATATTTAAAATGTCAAAGGGCACATAACTCTGAGAAATATGCACAGAGTTGTCTTCTGGCATACAAAATTGTCATATCCTGGTAATCTTGCATACCAAGTTTAGTAAAAATTTTCTTAAACAGTGTTGGAAGAATAGACTGGAGAAACTGTATCAGGTGGATGGGCAAGACAGGTGTTCCTTTTAACCATCATAAGTCCCTTTTCTAAAAAGGGCTGTATAAAAATCAGTTACAGTTTTTCCAAACAAAACTAAAACCAGATCAGAACAGAACCTCGATTGAATAAATAATTCAACTTTCCATTTACATACTCAAATTATGTCAAGAAACAGGATATCTTGTCTAATATCAATATGTGTAAGAAAATTAAATCCTAAAATATTGAAAATATGCACATTAAATGAAGTTTTATGATGCAATTAAGTGCATTTTTTAAAAATAAAATTTATGCTAATGGTGTAACAAAGTTACAAAAATTGACATTTAGAAATGTCATCAACGTGTATTTATATTTGAAAATGACATTTCCATAAATATTCAGACTTTTTTTTTTACACATTTAAGTGTAAATTATTCAATATTAATAAAGATAGATCAATCATTACAAGTGTGATCGGAGAAAAATGTTTTGTTTTTAGCATGTACAAATTTAAGTGTCTACAAATTTTACCACAAATTATAATTTTGGTAAATTCATTCTGATCATGATATTTCAAGGGGTAATGAAAGATAGTGTGGTGCATGCCAAATTCAAAATGAAGGGCTTCACTATCTTTCATTACCCCTTGAAATACCATGAGCAGAAATGTCATTTCTTATATTTACAATTCTTTCTTTTAATACATATTTTGTACCTTGGCGCTATTTTTTTCCATATTTGCTCGTGTGATATAGGATTTTTAGCCATGCGAGATCGGCATGTCTCACATGACCACGCAACCCCCTGTGTAGGACATGACATAATATTGCGGGAAAATTGATACACATCAAGGGTCATGACCCCCATTGTCTTTCATTGGGAATTGCAATACAATTGCTTCTGTATGTTTCATCGAAGACAGGTACAGTCATATTGTAAATATATGGACTTGAATTAGCATAAACCTCATGGATTACTTTCTGCACTATGGTTGTACTTAATTTTGGGGTGAATTAAAAGCGAGTGCTAGTGCATCATTGTGAAACCAGAGTGTGAAAACCATGGACTTTCGACAAGCAAAATAATAAATTTTCTGCTTGAGGAGTTATTGAATCTAGGCAGAGAGGCACTGTAATCTGCACGCTGACCAAGCACTTGTGAAACTTAGGAGCTAAAAAACTGACCACTCATTTGTGAAAAAGAGAGCTAAAAATAAAGACATATGGATAAAAATAGAAGTAGTAAATTCTGTGTAGAACATGCATATACATTTATAGTGAACACAATTCAAAATTTATAGATAAAGTCAATGTTACTCTGTATAATAAAAGTGTCAAAATTGTTTGCCCTTATACAGACATTGTTTAGCTGGTCTATTTTTGGATACAGAACTGCCATATAATACATGTAAATGTACATGCAACAAATATAGATTTTATTTAAAATTAAATTAATTCCTATAAATCATTAATTCTTCTAAAATGCCAATGACTTCACAATTAGTGACTGTGAGGTGTCTCCTATTTCATCCCACATTCAAATAAACTCAAGGAATTCAATATTTATTAAATACACAATACATTAGGAAAACAAAGTTCTCCCACAGGTTTGCTAAACAATACATACTGATGGGACTGATCATGTTGCACAAGCTTTTAGTAATGCTGAATTGGGTATGGTACCGCCTTGCTTCATGTCCAACAATAAATGTTCATGGGACTGATCATGTTGCACAAGCTTTTAGTAATGCTGAATTGGGTATGGTACCGCCTTGCTTCATGTCCAACAATAAATGTTCATGGGACTGATCATGTTGCACAAGCTTTTAGTAATGCTGAATTGGGTATGGTACCGCCTTGCTTCATGTCCAACAATAAATGTTCATGGGACTGATCATGTTGCACAAGCTTTTAGTAATGCTGAATTGGGTATGGTACCGCCTTGCTTCATGTCCAACAATAAATGTTCATGGGACTGATCATGTTGCACAAGCTTTTAGTAATGCTGAATTGGGTATGGTACCACCTTGCTTCATGTCCAACAATAAATGTTCATGGGACTGATCATGTTGCACAAGCTTTTAGTAATGCTGAATTGGGTATGGTACCGCCTTGCTTCATGTCCAACAATAAATGTTCATGGGACTGATCATGTTGCACAAGCTTTTAGTAATGCTGAATTGGGTATGGTACCACCTTGCTTCATGTCCAAAACAAATATATTAAAACTTTTGATTCATTGCCACCATTAGTATAGTAAATTATTAGCAATTGGAATGAATGTAAGTTCAGACTGAAAAAATCCTTCAATGTCCATGTTACTATATGAAATGTGAATTCTAAATAATTTTGCAAAATTTTGACCATTTTAAAACAAAATACCAGAAAGTGTGGTAAAATCTTATGCATTTGCAATAGTCAGGTAAACTTAAGAATTTTCCATAATGCATGAGAGCACATTTAAAATCGTCAAGATTTTAAAATGAATTAGAAAAACTTATTAACTCACTTGAAGAAACTTAAAACTTAAAAAAATAAATACAAACCACTGATAAATTAAACTCACTTGACCTACCCTCACCCAAAAGGAAGAAATGAAATTGACAAAAATTCAATACACAATCAATAAAGCATAAAGCCATTCATTCATAAAAAATATGTTCTAGAGTATCTTGTTTCAACACCAAAAACACTAAAACATTGGCCTTGGCATAGGAAAGGTAAATAGCCTTGAAAACAATTGAAAACAAACAAGTATATGTGTATATATACCATAGAATTTTGAATTGTAAAGTTCCCTACTTGCAAATAAACAAAGAAAAACCATATGCTACTGTTAATATTTTTTGCCCTAGCCCTGACCCTAGCATATACCTGTTAGACAGAAAAATAATTATTTACTGTATAATTAAATAAGCTTTTATAAGTTTTCTATATAGTTGTAAATATTCATCAGACAGGAAAAAAGTGATATTTATTAATAATAATCAATATTTTAATGACCTTTTGTAAGTTTACTTCAAACTTGTAAATAAATGTATGGATGATATGCTACAGTCTTACTATAAGAGTTGTGTTGAGTAATGGTTTAATGTTCCAGTCAAGAATATTTCACTTATATCAAGATGTCGCCAGCTATAGGCGAAGGTGCAGAAATTTTGCCTGTGTGTTGTGCTGACAGCATTATACACCAGGGTTTTTTATCGTGCCATGCCTACCGTGACACAGGACCTCATTTATTTTAAGTTTTCATTCACAAGTACCGAGTGTTTGGCGAAAGAAAAGTCACTACCCACTTTCAAGTCTTGGGTCAGAACCAGTCAGGGTTTAACTCCATGGCCTCCAACTTATGGGGCCTTACTGTGTGAATGAAGTGGTCTCAATATTGGTGTTTTAAACCCAGTAAAGATTCTTTCTTACTATGGATGATCAGATCTTGGATGATGACGGAAACCAGAGTGCTGGGAGAAAACCACAGACCTTGGGCAAGTGAACTGACAAACGATTTGCCCTGAGTGGGATTCAAACCTAGGCATGAGGGGCACTGTAATCCGTATGTACACTTAAGACCTAGTCATATTGAAGCCAAACCTTGCAGGGACAGCAAGCTTAGTAACTTAAAATTAACATTACAGAGAATAGAACCATGAGACAAATTGAACCCTAACATTGCAATGACTGGCACATCAAACGTACATGTATTTGCTTCTACTCAGAAACCAGAATAAGCATCTACTAAATACTGAACTTGATTATTGCAATTTTTTTTTGTCGAATCATTTATTGTGTTTGTCAAATTATTTAATGGTCATGTTTGAAAAACTCATGGTAAGTAGCCCCTGACTCTAATTTCATGCTTATTTTCCTGAGAAATTGACCATTCTGGTCCAGTCGATCGGTCATGCTTTATCTGATCATGCTTAAGTAATCATGACTTCAAATTTACAATCCTGAGAAATTGACCTGGAATTGAAACAACTCCCTGAAATGTCGCGTCATACCAAACCAACATATTAAACATGATTATGCACACAATTCAATGAGCAAATTATTGTTTTATTGCCCAAAGTCATATAACTCATTTTCCTAAAATATCTGACATTTTCTGAAACTTTTTGTAAAGAGGGTAATAAACACTATTTTTAATATATCATAAAATATTTTATTACTGTTATCAACTATGACTGAGACATCTGACAGTCTTTAATTTGAAAGTACCCACTATACTGATAGTGTAACTAACATATGACAGTGGTCGGTCTATATGAAAGTACTATACATGTATGATACTATCACAATGATATTACTGATATTGATTCATTCCGTTTTCTTATTATTAAAAGCTGATATCAAGTCCAAATTTCTTAAGTATTATGACCATGTTGCATATTGCAATTATTGGGAACCTATTGAAAGTACTATGATACTATATCACTATGATAGTACTGATATTGATTGGCTCAGTGTCCCAGTTATTAAAATGCCAATATCAAGTCAAAAGTCCTGATGTATTATGGCCATATTGCATATTGCAGATATTGGAAGTCTTAAATTGTTGCTCATACAAACATCCCTATCACTATACCTCTAGATAGTACTATGATACTATATTACTATGATAGTACTTATATTTTTTTATTTCGTGCCCTGATTATTAAAATGCTGATATCAAGCCCAAAGTCCTGAAGTATTATATTGTATTTTGCAGTTATTGGAAGTCTGACATTGTTGCTTGTACAAACTTCCCTATCACTATATCTCTTGAAAGTACTATGATAGTACTAATACTGACTCATTCCATTTCCCCAATTATTAAAATGCCGATATCAAGTCCAAAGTCCTGAAATATTATAACCATCATGCTTCCATATTGCATTTATTAGAACAATGCTGCTCATACAAACATCCCTATCACTACCTCTTGATAGTACCATGATAGTACTAATATTGATTCATTCTGTTCCCCCAGTTATTAAAATGCTGATATCAAGTCCAAAGTCCTGAGGTATTATAACAATCAAGCTTCCATATTGCAGTTATAAGGTATCTGAAAATGTTACAATGTTTCCAAACAAAGGTTACCACTATTGAAAATCTTAATTGCTACAATGACACCCATACAACATCCCTAAATGAAACGGTTATCACCATTGGGATGGAGTCTAAATTGTTACAACGCTACTGTTCAAAAATCACTGAATGAAATTGCTGTCACTATTAAAAGCCTTAATTGTTGCAATGACACCCATACAAACATTCCTAAATGAAATGGCTTTCACCACCAGGAGTCTAAATTGTTATACTGTGCTAAGTATCAGGCCCAAAGTCCTGAAGTACATAGATTGCCACATTGCAGTTATTGGCAGTCTGGAATTGTTACAATGCTATCCAAGCAAACATCTGAATGAAACTGTTACCACTATTGGGAGTCTTAATTGTTACACTATGCTACTGTACAAAACTCCCTGAATGAAATGTTAATTACTCTGCCACTTAAAATCTGGATAAAATCTATATATATGAATCAATCTCCATTAAAACCACATTGATAAAGTCTTGCTCAACTGTTAACACTATTGGGAGTAACATGTACTTTTATAATATTGTTATATAATCTAGACATATTGAATAAAAGAAATCTAGGCCCCGGTATAGATTGTAGGGTCCAGTCCATTAAATTCCATGTAAGTTGATGAGATGCCTGTCCAATCTAAGTTTTAACCCATTATAAGGTTTTGCTAGTACATACACCTATTCATTTATCGAGAGACCTCTGTGGCCAAGTGGTTCAAGTGGTTTCAAGAAAGTCCTTACAAATCACTGACCCTCTTATCACCCAGGTTGGAATCCCACGGCCACATGGGAGATCCTTATGATTGCCAAAGGTTGGTGGTTTCATCTAGGCAATCTGGTTTCCAAAACCACCCTAAAATGAATTGTCTCAATAAAAGTAAGTGAAAGAATGATCTTGACGTATAACTCCATTGTTTCACTTCACTCTTAGCTCAGTAAGTGGGAGGTCGTGGGTTCAATCCCCGACCGGATCTGACTCAAGACTTGAAAGTAGGTAGTGACTGTTCTTTCGCCAAGCACTCAGCATTACGAAATGAAAGTCACGGTTCTTTCGTATGGGAACTTAAAATAAACGAGGTCCCATGTAATGGTGGGCTTGGCACCCTAAAGAACATTGCTGTATAATGCCATCAGTGCAACACACAGGCAAAACTTCTGCACATTCACCTATAGCTGGTGACATCTCGATATAAGAGAAATATTCTTAACTGGGACGTTAAACACTATTACTCAACTCAACCCTCATTCACTCCTAGATAAATCATTGGGCTTTTCATATTAATTGTTAAGACTTTCATTCTTTCATGGACATAATAATGGTACACGTATATGCATTATGATAATGATATCTTAAGGTATGAATGAAAATGTGTAAGTGACAAGCTTCTTGTTTTATAGGACTGACATATAGAGAGAAAAAAAACCCATAAAAAACAGGTGCCCCGAGAATGCCTTCACAGTTGACATGACACCAGATAGCAAGAAGACATGTATTTCATTATATAATAACAAATGTGAGAAACCTTTGTTTTTTAATGAACATTCATATTGAATGAAATAAACATCTCATTTAAATACAGAAACATGCAGATTTAGGTGATTATGAATTTCAATATTCACTAACTGTAAAATATTATGATCTTTGATCCCTCAGAGTGACATGTTTTTTTCAGTTTTTTACTAGTTCATATTTAACATAATACTGAATAGCCTTTTGATTCCTCAGTGACATGTTTTTCTTAATTTTTTACTAAAAGTTCATATTTTACATAATATTGAATAAAAACATCCAAATTAAAAACAGAAACATGTATTTTATGAAGTTATCAATTACAATATTCACGATTGTATAATATTTTTACTTGCCTTATGATCCTTGGCAGTGACTCGTTTTTCTTTGTGTGTTGGCATTATTTATAACAATATCCACAAATAATTTCTTTCTGTAGTAACAATTCCAAATTCATGTACTCAAAAATGATACAAAATTTTTCCCAATAAATTCCCAAACAATACAGAATTTTTCCAATCAATTTCAAATCAATACTCAATTATTCAACAAAAGACACAACTTTTTTCCCTAATACCAGTAGATCTGATTTTTATGCTCCATACATGTACCAATCTGCAATACACCACACTATACTTTACCAATAAAAACTCCCGATCTCAAATATTTATTAAAAACTTCGATCTTAAATATTCCAAAAAAATATACGAACATAACTTAAAATCCAATTGAAAATACATGCATTATCCAAAACACACAAGTTTTTTCCCCAATAAAATTAAAACTGATCAAAAACCTATCATTTTGATAATCTTAACATTCCCATTACTGAAATCATCCAGAGGATGTTTAGGTTTTATCAAACAGAAATCTACAGATTACGGCTTTGAAAGACTTATACAAGATGTAGTTTTCACAGTAATCTCCTAAAAACAGTAGTCAGTGCGGCTCTGTCTCGTATTAACTGATCAGTATAATAATGAACAAGTCAACATCTTTGTAAAATCCAGCACAATTAAATTATGGCCAGCCTGATCAGTATACAATTGATGTAAATGAACAGTTCAACACATTTTGTAAAATCCAGCACTTTAGGGGACAACTTGATCAGTATATGGTAATAATGATTTGTTAACTCTTAAACACATGATATTGGAGGTATTTAAACACCTGATCACATGGTCTCTTGTTTAGTATGTCAAACTGATAACAGTAGCGAGCAAGCGGAGCGACACAGACATCAATCTATATATGTCACAATTTCAATAATGAATATTTAATATTGTCTTAATCAAGTAATCCACTCATTAAATGATTAACTGTCAGCCTCTAAAATATTATTTAAGATTTATATATATGTAACAATATGATAATGAATAGCTCATATTTTCTTAATCAAGTAATATATTCATTAAATGATTTACTGTCAGTTTCTAATATCCAAATCATCAGTTTTAGTCCTATATATACATATCTTATTAATATTTATACATATGTCACAATGTAATATTAGCATGGTTTTTTCTTAATCAAATATGGTAATTCATCCATTCTTTAAATCAATTTACTGATTCTGAGTCTCCAAATCATCTGTTTTATCTTACTGTCTATATATATGCATATCTTGTTAATATTTATATATGTGTCACAAAATAATAAGGAAGTTTCCGTTATTTTCTTAATCAAATACAGTAATCCTTTCATTAAAATATTTACTTATTCTGAGTCTGTTTTAGTTCCACTTACTCAAGATTTATATATATATATATTTCACAATATAATGATGAATATTTAATTTTTTCTGAATCAAAATACTGTTATCCACTCATTTAACTGATTTACCGATTCTGCCCCCAATATATCCAAATCTGTTTTAGCCGTACTACTCTGTGTGTGTGTATATATACGTATATGAATGTATTTATGTGTCTTGTTCAAGATACAATACTGAATATAATATAGATTTGTTTTCGTGATAATCTCAATATAAAGAGTTTTGTTTTATGATTTCACTTAGGTAAGTTATACGTTTTATTACTTGTATGCATGTATGTGTCTAGTTGAAGTTATTATATAAATTTGTTATTCATGTGAGTGATTGAAGATTATCTAATGAAGGAAATTATTTCAGAGGTTTTTGTTGTTAATAAGATAGTTTTTTTTTCAAATCATTCTGATGGTTGCACAGAATATTTAGTGGAGAAGCCAATATGTAACACAGACTTAATTTTAACTTGAGACTTTTTTGTAAATTTGCGTTGTTATACATGTACTCGCACATGCAAACTGCAACAACCCTCAACTTTATTGTTTACAATGTCCACTGTGATGAATTCTAATCTCATTATTTAAAATAAAACATCAATGATAAGGATTGAAAAACATTAATGACGATTTTTTTATTATTCATTCATTGGCTTTATATCATACCGATTGGGTGACGTAGAGTACTTTGTATTCCAGTCTTTACAGATCCCCGTCTTACAGAAGTCGATTGAGGGCGGCGATATAGATTGAATATAAATTGGACGCCAACAACAACATGACAATCATCATGAAAAAATACACACGACACTAAAGAGTTTCTAATTAATATCTGTTTCATATTCTTGTATGAATGAGTTGTTTTTCAGCATGTACATTATAAAGGTGTTGCTTTTAGTGGTGTACGTGTTGTTCTAGAATATGATGCTAGGTGAGTTGGAGAAATGGAGTCAATATTCGAGGGCGGCGCTGAATATAAATTGGACGCAAACAACAACATGAAATTATCATTAAAAAAAAATCCCATAACAGTTTCAAAATTAGTATCTGTTTTGTATTCTTGTACAAATGAGTTGTTTTTGAGCATGTACATTATAAAGATTGGTTAATTGGTTGGATGTTGCTTAACGTTGCATTAGCAATTTTTCAGCTATTCTCGATGAGAACTATTTTATTAATCTCTATGGATTAATCTATAAACAATTTCCTGTATGCATGTGAAGTGTAAGTGTGTTGTATATTCTGCCTTTAAAGTGCTACCTCACCGAGTCAGTATGCCACAGACAAGCATACCACTTTCCCAGTCCATTATACTGATACAAGTTAAACCAGTAAAGGCCAACGGCAAGGAAAATTCACTTTTCTACAAGTGGTCTGAGTGGGGCTCGAACTCACAGCAGTGAAAGACCCTTGATTTGTAGACTTATCCATTGTACATTATAAAGACGTAGCTTTTAGAGGTGGTGTTGCTCTATAGTATGATGCTAAGGGAGTTGGGGTAAATGGTGACAATATTTTGAAAAGAGCTGAGTACAGTAATGGTATTTTACACCTTGGTCATGATTCTTTAACTGATATCAAGATGGTAATTTCTTGGATGGTGGAAGAAATTGGAATACTCAGAGAAATCCAATGACCTTTTGCCTTGTTGATTTGGTGTTAACCCCAATTTATAATAACTAGAAGTTCTGTGTTTATAAAACTGAATTATTATAAAATGGTCCCACATGGAAAATAGGTCACCAAATTCCCTCTGATGGACTTTATGTGGCCTAAAATTGCCAGTCCACTACTTCTGAGAGCCACAATAGCTACCAAACTGTATGTAACAGGAAGTAGAAAAATGCTGGTTTGGACCAAGGATTGAGCCCGGAAACCTCCCACACTAAAGACAAGTGCTTTACCAACTGAGGTACCAATACTTACAAATACTGTAACAAGTATATTTGATCAGCTGGTATAACTGATACAGCATAAGTCACAATTTCTGAAAATAGTTACACTTTGGAGATAGACCAGTATGTTTGTGTTTGAGTTATAAGCAGCCATATTGGATGTGTTAAGAGTATTTTTCTCTCTTCCTCTCTCCTTCTCTGTGTAAATGAAATCATTCTTGTAGTAAACAACCATCAACTTAGTTGTATTTAATTATCAGTTTTACATCTAGTTGTGCTAACTCTCTGTCAGAATCATTCTTACCACTTGTTACTATCATTTCATCACATCTCACATTACAATAATTAAAACATCTACCAAAAACTCTCTCTTAATCAATGGTATATTGGGAAATCTAGACTGGAACATGGACTGGACTTTGGGACCTTCTAGGCATAATTTTTTCAAACTGCCACATTTTAATTGATAGTTGTCAAAAATCATGAAACTAAAAACAAAATCTTTTAATCAACCATGTATTGGAGAATCAGGACTGGACCATGGATTTTGAAAGAAAAACTGGACTCTTGACTGGGGTGTAAAACTCCATTATTCTGTTCCACTAAGTATAAAGATCCTCTTTATTTTGAACTACAAAGCAAAATGACCAAAACCCGAAGTCAAGTCTTGGTTTTTTATTCTGCCACAATCTACGTTGAAATTTAAATAAGACATAGTCATGTATTGAGTTTTAAGTTAACAATTGTGTAATAAGGATTTTTTTCCTGCCAAAATTCAGGAACTTGTCACTTTTTAATTCTAAGCCCAAGATGTAATGAATGACACACTTACAATTAAGTTGTAATTATCAAAATAGCTCCAGAACACTAATGAACATAGATGGAGTCAACAGCATCATTACAAAGGCACCAAAATGTCAGCTCCAAATTCTAGAATTGCATTTTTTTAAATCACTCAATTTAAATTCAGCACACTACTTAATGAGCATTAGGCCAAAGAATAAAATGTGTTTCTGTTAATGCTCTTATAAAAATTTAG
Source organism: Anadara kagoshimensis (assembly GCA_021292105.1). Taxonomy (NCBI): domain Eukaryota; kingdom Metazoa; phylum Mollusca; class Bivalvia; order Arcoida; family Arcidae; genus Anadara; species Anadara kagoshimensis. The sequence continues at coordinate 30,719,916 of CM037872.1, read as the reverse complement.
GTCTGTAGGTAGGAAATTTCTAAATAATTTCTTTACATGACCATATGGGGCAAGGATGCCAACTTTAACAGTGCTTGTCACAATATTGTCATTTAGGGTTGGGTTAACAGATACACTTATTTTTTTAGGCCTTAGGTATGCTATTAACTCAATGGTAGGAATGGAATAGAGTTTCCCCTTCAAATTTATTTCATCCAATAACAAGGCAGTTAGTAGTTCCGAGGTGGTAAGGAGGAGGGGGGGGGGGCTGGGGGCTGAATTACCCAGAACAAATAATTCTGTGTAAAATTTAAAAAAAAAAAAAAAAAAAAAAAAAAAAAAAAAAAAAAAAAAAAAAAAATCAAAATCACAGAAATGTTCAAATAAGTTGGATTCTGTCATGTTTAGGCTTATTCAGTCAAAATTAAATTTTTTATGGAGTGTACAGATAGACATATTTCCCCATTTTTAGTTCCCAAAGGTTATCTTTCATTCATGTATAAGTCAGTGACCACAGGTCAGCTTTATTACATTTATATTATCTCTTACACTGGATCAATGTTTGACCAGTGTTTACATATTTAACTTTATACATAAACCTTTTATAACCGATATTGACCAGTACAGGCTAACATCATGGACCTGTCCGCTTGACCTTTAATTTAAATATTCATTATCAATGAGTACATTTATGAATCAAGACATAGGTGTTCATTTCATCACAATCATGAGAAACGTGCATTGTCTATGTATGAACTGCAATTCCTGACACTACCAATGTATTGGGTGGATCAACAAATATGAATATTCTTTACAAAAGGTCAAGTGGACAGGTCAATACTGTTCGACTATACCAAATCTTATTTAACTTTCCCTAACTAAACTTTAGACCTTGGCCTTATTTACATAACTTAGGTGAAGCCCTTATCAGACCATTAAAATTTTACTTCTATTTGACATGCTATTGGCATGCTGTTTATGGGCTGGGACAGTCAGTATGCTCTTTGGCATTAATGTATAAATTACAATAAACTTTCATAAACTTTCAATTTTGTAGAGTGGAGTAATGATGTTTTTCACCCTATCACCCACCCGGGCCCATCAAGGATATTTTGTTTCTTTAGAATGGTCCTCTTCAAGAAAAAAGAATTCCGAAATGCAGAGAAAAAAAATCTTCAGGCAAAATAACATTTTTCACACTAAGTAAGGCCTGCCTGAGTAAAAATCGAACCTACAGCTGATGAGAGGCACACTGATCCATAAAGCAGCACTTTAGACTGTTGGGTCTATGGCCTCTTTTAAATATGTTGTGGTTAAATTAATAAACTTTCTCACACTAGTATCTGTCCCTATTGGGAGTCTAACCTAGGAAGTGAGACTCTGTGAGAGGCAGTGCGATCTGTAAATGTTTTATACATCTTGGCCACTGAGGGCAATGGTTAAATTGATTAATAGAAGTCTATATGATTCACAGATTCACCTGAAAGCTCTAGTACTTTTATAAATTTGTATAGAATGGTTTTGTGGTCAATTCAGGTGAAAGGTGAACAAACCTTTTACTTGAACTAAAATTACAAAATCTAAAATGAAAAATAATTATGCAAGAAAAACATAACTACATAGCAATTTAACTTACAAATAATGTCTTATTCATTTGAACTTTTCAACTGAGAAAAATTGACTATTTTAAAGGTTTTCATATTTATATATAATTATATAAAACTGCCCCACAGGGAAACATCTCCATTAAAAAGTTTTTGTTTACCTGTAAAAAATTCACAAATTTTTACCTGTGGTAATGACATAGGTAAACAGTGTTAGGGCTGATAGTTCTGTGTTCTTATTGTGTATTCAGACTTTTATAAGAAGGCCTTGAGTACACCGATTACACATGGTACAATACTGACATTATTTACCCTGAATTATAATTAAAATTAAGACCTTCTTCAAATTAAAACATGTCTTCTTCAGAACACTTAGGCAATAAGAAAAAACATCGGAAGAATAAGAACAGGTGGAACAGAGCACATGTTGTAAACTTGAGGCATGTAAGGGTATTGGAGTTTGTACAGAAACATTGAAAGAACATGTCAAGATTTTAAAATTATCTATCTGTATTTTCTGTATATTTGAATGGAATACAAGCATTTAGGAAAAACACAACAGAGTTATAGAGAACTCTTCATCTTCATACACTTGATCATGATAAAGAACTCTTGATCTGTATATGATGAAAGATTTGGGTGGAGTGCATTGAAGATGATGGTCAACAGACATTCTTAACCTCATGCACAACAAGGTTTATTGAAACAATACACAAAGTTAAATAAATGAAGAACAAACTGCTTTCAAAGATTTTGGATAAGATCTGGGAGGGGTTTAGTGAAAGAGATGACCATCAGACACCTGAACCTTACACACAAACTGTTATATAAAATAACATTTCATAAATCTTAGATATACAAAGCACAGGAGTTGAGAGTTGAGTAATGGTGTTTAACGACCCAGTCAAGATTATTTCATTTATATTGAGACAACGTTAAGTATAGGCAAAGGTGCAGAAATTTTGCCTGTGTGTTGCTCTGATGGCAATATACAGCAGGGTTCTTTATCGTGTGCCAAGCCCCTCATAACACAGGACCTCATTTATTTTAAGTTCCCATCCTAAAGAACCGTGACTTTCATTTCGTTATGCTATCAAAGCTAAGGAAGGAAGGTTAATAAAGCTTAGTAAATGTTCTTGATTTTTGATTTAACATTTTGATTTCGGCCAAGATAACCATGATAATGTTTCTTTGCTTGTTTTTATCAATCAATCATTGACCTGTTCAATTGACCTTTAATTTCAATATTTATTGTGGCGATACATTTATAATGTATATAGGAAAAAAACAGGTGTTTATTTCCTCTACATAATGAGAGACATGCATTGTTTATTTATTATTTGCAAATTCTAGCTTACACTACCCCATGTATTGGGTGGATAAACTTTTATGAATATTCCTAATCAAAGGTCAACCGGACAGGTCAAAGTTGTTAACCTATATGGTATGATTTTTGTTTATGATACTATCTATGTAGGTGATATAGATATAAACCAATACACTAATTACCTATATACACAACAGTAAACAAGATATAAAGAAGAGGAAATTAGTTAGTGTGAAAGCCTTATTCTGTTCTGACATGAACAAGTTCCATATATCATGAAATCCCTAGTGATTTTGATCCAAGTACGTAAACAAAGTAGGAGCTTTATTATGATCGTATTGAAACAAAGCAGTCTATGTCCAAATCACGATTCTAAAAGTTATAAAACTTTGAAAGCTATCATGTTAAAACATATGAACTTTCATTTCACAAAAGAAATGAAGCTACCAGGGTGCTCCGTAGTAACTTAATCACTAGGTTGGAACAGTTTCACTGGCAATTCAATTCAATTCATATTTATTTCCCTCAAAGTCCACTGAAGGTGGTACAAGCATATATACAATTTTAACAAGCTGTGTGAAACAACCTAAACCAATATAAATAAGTGCAAATTCTTTCCTGGTAAAGACTTTTCAGTAAATGTTAACAGAAACATATCACTAGTCCAGGTTTTCCATTGACATCTTTACAGTATTAATAGTGTGCTTATTCCATTGGCATAAATTAACTAGTGTAGTATTCATTTCAAGGAAAGAAAAAACTCGGTGATTTATTTCTTTTGGAAATGATTCCCTGGAAGAAAGAATTCATTGTTACAATATCTAACCAGTATAATTCTGTCTAAATGTTTCAATTTTGACATAAAAGCTTTTGGGACTCCTATGATATACCACAGTTTCAAATTCAAATGGGAAAGAAATAAAAACCTTTGGGGGATGAAATAATGACTTAGACTTATCTATGGTCTTTGAAAAAATAGACATGTGAGGTATTTAATTCCCATTGCTCATGTCAAGAACAGACTATTAATGGTCAATTTATGAAAATCACCAGAGATATTTATAAAGAGTCAATGTCATGAGTTGGTATTGAGTTTCTATTGATCAATTTATGACAATCATCAGAGGTATTGATGAAGGTCAAGGTCTACTGATTCATGAATTGACTTTTTATACTAAGGAATACCATATATAGATCAGCATCCATTTCAGATGCTTTCTTAATGATCAATTTATCAAAATCACCAGAGATTTTAAAAAAAGGTCAAGGTCGAAAAGATTTATGAATTGATTTTTTATACTCAGAATGTCCACTATGGAATACCATATATAGATCATTCATCCATTCCAGATGCTTTCTTAATGATCAATTTATGAAAATCACCAGAGATTTTGAAAAAAAGGTCAAGGTCGAAAAGATTTATGAATTGATTTTTTATACTCAGAATGTCCACTATGGAATACCATGAATAGATCATGCATCTATTTCAGATGCTTTCTTAATGATCAATTTATAAAAATCACCAGAGATTTTGAAAAAAGGTCAGCAATCAACAGATTTATGAATTGATTTTTCAAACTGGGAATGTCCTTTTATGGAATACTTGTGTTTATATCATTCAATCATTGTTCAGTTCAGATGGTTTCTTAATTGTGAATTTATGAAAATCACCAGAGATTTTGAAAAAAGGTCAAGGCCAAGAGATTTATGAATTAGTTTTGCAAACAACTGGGAATATCTTTTTATTTTGGAATACTATATTTAGTAAATTGATGTTCGATCATAATTTTTAAATGCTTTCTTTCAAATTTAGATATTGATGTTGATGGTCAAGAATAATACATGTAGAATGAAACAAAGGTGTATAAAACTACATTTATAAGCTGGCAGCAAATGCAGTCCAACCTGCTTTAAATGTCACCTCTATATTAGGGCCACCTGCTTAGAAAGGCCAGTAGAATTGTATCTTAATTGTTTTTATTCATACTATTTGAACCTGTATATAAAGACCACTTGCCCATAAAAGCCACTTTTACTGGTTCCCTAGGATGGCCTTTATAGACAAGTTTGACAGTTGTTGAAAAAAACCCAACTTTTTTTGTTTTTAGCACATTTGTATGTGCAGATCCCTAGCTTAGAGTTTCAGCTTCTATCTGACTTATCACTCTACATCAAACTATAGTAAAACCTCATTATAATGCCCCTCATTAACTTTGCCATCTCACTTATTGCCACATTATTTTGAAGTCCCAAACTCTATTACACATATATATTTTTCTTTTTTCCCTCTATTTATATCACTAAACCCCTTTATAACAGTCAAACCTGTAGGGATGAAGATTAGCAGGGGGCCAGTCATGGCTACTGTTTACACAATTTAGCTATTTATTACTATTACAACTTCTTTTCTGAAGTCAGCTGGGCCTCTTAACTCAAAATAGTTAAGCTTTATCCCTGAACCTGATTGGACAAATTGTGGAAATGAACAAAGTTTTAACTGTTTATCTTTTTTTAACATCTTTAAGAAACAACAGTTTTAAAAACTGTTGGCATTTAATTTTTTCCATTGTTAAAGAACAAAAACAAAATTGACTGCCTACCTTGTTCAACTTCTTTACAACAAGCAAAGATGTCAACTTAAGTCACAGATTGCATATGTTTTTTAAGAAACAATTAGCCAAGTCTATATAAGCATAAAAACATATATAACATCACTAATTCGGGAACAATAGATTCTCATTAATCAAAGAGTACTAACTGACAGACTTATCCATTGTTAAGGAATTCCGTTAAGATCCTAATGAACTGCGTTTTTATTTTAAAACAAAAAGCGCTAAATATGTCAATATCTTGTAATCTTTTAATCTCATAGTGTATTGAATTATTTTTCTATATTAAACATGCGATATTACATAGAATTATTACCATTAAAACAATGATCCTCGTGTTTTAAAAAATACATAAAAATGTGACCTATATACATTGTAACTGTACTATACCAGTGTACTTTGAACAATCATACAATTTTTTATATTTTTAGATTGTCATTATATTCATAGTTCAATAAAGTTACATCTATATATGAAATTGTCTGGTCTACTTAATTTAAAAAAAATGGTTTCTTCAATTTTCCATTATTCTTCAAAATCCGAGCAGAAACCTTATTTACTATTATCTTTGTGCACTGTCTTGTTCAACATCTTATAAGGCATAAAGGAGAAAAACCAGATGTAGTGGCAGCACATATAGCCCATAAACATTGTTACATTGTTCTGTAAGATTGAAGAATAGTACAAATGAACTAAAGAATTGATTTCTGGTGACCCTAAACTTTTGGATCTAATATGATTGTTGCAATGTTGCAACAAGGTGCCTCTATCCCTGAAAGTGATTACAAAGCTTGAAACAAGATGCCTCTATCCCTAAAAGGTGATTGCAAAGTTTGAAACATGGTGCCCATGTCCTTGAAAGTTGACTGCAATATTGTAACAAGGTGCCCCATCCTTGATGATTACAATGTTGCAGCAAGTTGCCCTATCCCTAGAAGTTATAAATACAATATTGTAGCTAGTTGCCCTTTCAATAAAAGTTATAAATACAATGTTGCAGCAAGCTGCCTTATCCCTGAGAGTTAATTACAATTTTTCACAAATTTTCAGCAAGTTCCCCTAAACTCTGAAAGTTGATTGCAATATTACAGCAAGGTGCCCACATTCCTGAATGTTTATTGCAAAGTATGCAACAAGGTGCCTCTATCTTGGAAGATGCCCGAAACTTAATTGCAAATTGCATCACCCTTTGAAAATTGATTGAAGCCATAAGAAATAAGTGAAAGATGACTGCAGCCATCTTGACAAGTGAATCAAAGCCAGCATGCCTGATGCTTTGTCATTTCATAGGATTATAATAACAACTTTTATAAGGATAACATCTTCTTCAAAAGACTTAAATCCAAAGAAATACTTCATTACTTAAAAGCTACTACCAGTTGAGAATGGCCAAACTGTTAAAATGCAACAACATGAACACTATTGTAATCCAGTAATACATTACTTTAACCATGTAGCTAAGAATTACTGGTACACTCAATAAAGGACAGGTTTATCCTTGATGACAAAGGTATATTGTTACATAATATAAAAGGATTCAAAGCGTGAATCATCTACTCTGAAAAATGAAGTTTTTAACTAAATTGTATCTAGGGTATTATCACATGGCTGTAAGCTTCTTTAGCAACTTATTTAATTTCAGAAAAAAAGACATTGTACCTAATGCATAATTCATTTACCCTAAAATGAATATTTTTGAGCTTGTATCTAGGCATTATGATTATGTCAAGGCTTTATTTTTGTCAGTGACTAAAAGACTTTGAACTGTCATTTTACTCAGTTGTAGCTATACACCATGACAATGTTATAATCTTCATACTTTATTTTTCAATTCTGGAAAACTTAAGTTCATGTAGTTTTCTCTCAATCTCAAGTTTTATGAAAAATTGTGTAACTTTACCTAACTATTTCTTTTTTGTACCTACGGTAAGCACTATGACAAATGTTGTATAATTTTGAGATTTTTTGATAATTTTGTAAAACGTAGTTTTCTCTCTCAAAATATATATAAGCCCTCTGATGTATGTTACCTTCACTCAACTTTTAAGGCAAGACCTTATTATAGATAACCTCATGTAAGAAACACCAGTAAAACTTCGTGGAGTGGTGTAGTGATTCTTAATGGTCAAATCAAGCAGTGTTGGAAACAGTAGCCAATCAACAGTTCATGACAACAGCCAGTCCTACAATTCATGACAACAGCCAGTGTGACAGACAGTCAGTGACTGGTAACTTTTCACTGACACTTTATTCACTCATGAACATCTTTGATGCACTTTGTAACACTGCTTAATTATAGTCTCTCCACTCAAAACTGAATTAGAATCCATTAAGAACTTAACAGCTTCAGAATGTCACTGCCCTGGAGGATTTATCTGCTAGCTAAGAACAGTTTAATGATATCCAAATGTCAAAGCAGTACTAAAGTATTATTTCTTTATTTTGTTTAAATGTATAGTTTTTTAATTAAGGTATTTCAGGATACTTCATTATTTCCTGTACAATTCTGATGGGTAAGACCTGAAATATAAACACCCTATTCCAGATACATTGTATAAAGTTAAATAAATGGTTACATCATTGCTGTACTAAAATTACTGACTTTATTCAAAGTTCATATGCAGAAATGTTTATAAATATGTTGCTGAAGTTTTGAGTTCATTTTATGTCTGGTTTGAAATACACTTGCAAGTTACATGTTTAGATACTGTTTTTGTGCATAAGGCTTATTTGGCCACTTAGTGCAAACATCTAGAGTTCAGTAGATAATCTTTGAGTGTTATTAGTTTTTAATGGCTGTTTAAATTAAATTTTCCAGAGTTAGTTCAGTTCATATTCTGTGAAGAAAACACTATCTATGGCTGTTCTAAGGTAAGCTGATGCTGCTAACAACATCATTATACAGTATGGACCTTTTTCCAGAGTCTAGAGTTCAGTTAATATATGATGTCAAAAACTGTTCAAAAGCTGATAGTTTCCTATGTCATTTCTCTGGTAAGCTTCCAAACTGATGCTCACAACATATGTTTTACAGTACGTCTGACATTTCAGACAAACCTTTTGACCTTCTGGCTTAATTAAGTCATTTTACAATATTTATTCATTTTTTTTTACCTGGGGATAATGTAAGCGTGCACCTTTACTCAACGAGCACTATATATATATATATATATATATGTCTGGTTCAAGTCCTAATTCATGAGTTCAAAGCAGTCTAAGATAAAACAAGCAAGAGCATTCAAGTTAAAGACATTGAGAAATTAGCTCATATTTGATTTATTCTAAATTCTTGTATTTTCTGATTACACAACACTCTATTTCAGAACTTTCTGGTGTCAACATTTTCACAAAAAATGGCACTACACTAATTTATTTTAGACTTTCCTCATTTCATCTACTTCACAAAATTGGAAAATGATATATATTACAACAAACTTTAACAATTGAACTGTAAGTATTTCACATAACTTAAAAACAGTATAGTGGTCTTTACTCGCCACTCAGTTAGGTCTAACCAGCTGATAATAAACCTTTATATATAACACTGTTTTACCTACTGACCTATCTTAAACTAATAATAGTATTCCCATTCATCTCACAAGTCCTGATCAATTTCACCTCACCCCGCCCAAATACCCGTTTTTCTTTACATAACTTGTGAAAAATTTAAGAAATAAAATTAAGAAATATCATGAAACTCCAACAAGTTTTAACAGTGGCCTATATAATCAACACCTTTTCCACAGGTTGTGTTGTGGTTATACCTAATGCACCATGTTGCCCAATAAAACCGCCAACTTGCTCACACATTGAGATAATTATACACATGCTCAATAAAGACACATTTTGAGATAAAAACATAAATATATATATAGTATAAAAAATAGGCTTACTTGTCGCTGGTGGGACATGTCAGTATTTAGCTGCTAATAGTCCTTTGATAACAAATACTAATATATATTAGTACTAGAACTATATATTATATATATCAAACTAAATATTCCCTCTGATGAATGCTTTGTGATAACATCAAGGTCGACATACATATACAAGTTCTACTGATTGACCCACAATCCTGTGTAACCACATCTACCATATACTTTATGTAAATAAAAAACGCCAGGCGTTAAAACTTCACCATTTGCTCTATATATAAAGACCTATGTCATCATCATACATAAATTTTTCATTTAAAATAAAAATAGAAATATACTTCCTGTTAAACAACCATTTTTTTTAAATTACCTATCTGTGACATATATATATGTAACACATATATGTACACAGGTCATCTCTTTTTCATCACTATTATTCTTTTTCTCAATTCTAAATAACTTTTTTGCGACATATGAAACAGGCACGTATGCATAGAGTTGGTTATGTTGTGAATTATATACTGCATCACTTTTATTCTTCTTCTCAATTTTAAATAACTTTTTTGCAACATATGAAACACTTGTTTTTAATAACTTTTTTTTTACTCAAAGCATAATGATGGGTTGAAAGATTAGTGTTTTACTGTTTAACAAAATATTTTTTTTTCACAAGGAAGACAGCTAATTCTGGAATGAAAGTACCCAGAAAAAAACACATTCTCTTTAGTAAGCAAACTAACAAAGTTCTATGCATACTGGGATCTGCCCTGAGTGGGACTCTATAGGACACTGTGATCTGTAAAATGGTCTATGATATGTAAAATAGTCTTGTTGCAAGTCTTAAGTGTGGACCGCAGTGAAAGCATTCCGTCCTTGGATGGAGTCATGGAGTTATGAGTTATGAGTTTTATGCCCCAGTCAAGATCTTTCCACTAATATCCAGATGGTCAGTTCACAGATGGTGGAGAAAACTGGAATGCCCAAAGAAAATCATGAACTTTAGAAAGCAAACTGACAAACTCTCGCACTAGGATCATAAGTCTCGAGTGGGATTAAAACCTAGACAGTGAGAGGAGCTGTGAACCAAAAGTGTGCACTTTACACCACTTGGCTACCTAGACCCACAAGTGTTAAAAGATGGACTACTGAACATTGTTTCAATGGAAATCACCAATATGAGGATAATGTTTACAGTTCAGTGATAAATTTCATTGTTTCATACTTATTGATTTCCATGTTTTCACATAGAGCAAACAGGGTAGAATGTTTAATGTTTTATCTAGAAATCATTTCCTTAACATATTTAAAATTTAAAATGTTGTGTAGTTATACACAGTAAAGTGTAGTTACAATAAAATTTTGATTAATGGCTACCATTTGTTTAGTAAAATTCTGTTGTATAATGGGGCTTGGCAATAAATGGAGGGATGCTTGCAAAGAAAAACAGAGAAGAAATAGATTTTGGGACTTGCAATAAATGGTGATGTGAGTGAGGTGGCAAAGTAATCGAGGGCTGTTATTAGAGGTTTCACTATAATTATACATGTGTGTAAAATTGAAAGTGCATGTTCCTACCTGTACATAATTAATTTATGCTATGCTGTTAAATGTTTCACACCTGAGTAAATGATCAATCAGTCGGTCAGTCAGCTGTAACAGGTGTCTTTGAAATACATGCATGTGTCAATGTAATTAACACTTCATTTCAATCCGTGTTCAAAACTGTGTTAAAAATGTGATGTAATTTTGATAATATACCTGAAATGAGATCCATTTGTCACAATTTGGGTGTAATTATTATTGTAGAAATTGCCCACATTTGACGCCAGATTGATGAGGCCAAGGTTTATTTTATCATGGGTAGATGCAGTGCAACCAGTTTAATCTGACAACTCAGTCAACCTGTCGAAACTTTTATGAGTAAGGGATAAAAAGGAAGTCCTAATAGAGAGAGAGAGAGAGAGAGAGAGAGAGGAGAGAGAGAGAGAGAGAGAGAGAGAGAGAGAGAGAGAGCTATCCAAATCTGACAAGAGAGAGAGAGAGTTTATACAAATGTACTTTTTAACATTGTTCACACTTCAGTTTTTAAATCAGGGTTCAAACCCCCTTTAGACCAGCCTGCTAGCTTCAGACCTTTTCAGTTGGCCTTGTAATAGTTAGTAAATTTTCTTTATATGTTTTGATAGAAAACATAGAAATTTGATACTCGTTCCAGTTACAATTTCAGTCTAATTGTTTACACTGTATGAGGTACTGTTTTATCATAAAACATGAGGATATCAGATTAGAGGTGTATCTTAACAAGTCTACATTTATATATGATGTACCATTGTACCTGTGTACAGTATCTTATGTCTGATCTTAACATGACAGTTTATACCTGTAGAGGGGGTAAATAAGAGTATTATGATGGCAACCACCCAAATATTTCACTCCAGTTTATACTGGCAGAGGAGTAAATAAGAATCTTATGATGGAAGCCACCCACAAATTATTGTAGATTACTTTGAATTACTTTCACATTCCACGTGCCAACCCCTAAGTGCAATTCATGTATATGTACAATTTGGGACCACAATCCATGTAAATATTAATTTTCGCAATTGATAAGCAATTATCTCCCTTTCCTAAGATGTTTTGTTATGTTAAATATAACTTTCACAGTCATAAACGATTGCTGGCATGTTTTGCATTTTGGCTTTTTTATTTTCAAGATTCGCGTGATATACAAATTTGTGACTGATCGAGTCCTCCAAAATTATGCGTTAATAAATCTCTTGCGATAAAAAACTAATCTTACATATACTCCCTACATGGGTACGTCATCAGGTTCTAACCTTCTACTGATGGTTGGCTCCATAAAATGTACCTGTTTACGGTATCTTATGTCAGATCTTAGAGATGACAGTTTTTACTTGTAGAAGTGTAAATAAGAGTGATTTAATGGCAACCACCCACAAATTATTCTTCATCAGCTTCTACTAGTTGGCTTTTGACCAATATTATAAATTGTGAGTCATTTTTCTACCGAGTATAAGCACACTTTAGTAAAATGTAGGAATACCTTTGTATTGACTAACTAAACTATAACTGTCTCTTGAGCGCCAAATACCTCTCCCCCCCTCCCCAAGCCCCAAAATTCATCAATGATTCAATGTTTTCCCACAACCTTGACCTTTCTGATCTGACCTTGGTTCAAGGTCATGACACATCTTTGGACCATGAAGAATATTCATATGAAGTTTTATGACATTCATCGGAAGCAATTTTGAGATATGGCCCATACATGATTTTACATGGACAGATAGACAGACACAGACATGGTGATTCCCGGGGGTGGGGGGTGGGGGTGGGGTATAATGATGAGTGGGCAATGTAGTTTAACTGTACAGACAAATCCATTCTAATAGCCATATGAACCAATTTGTTTTCTCTTTTAGAAAATTGATGCCTATCTTTTGATGACAGACTTCTCTATAGATATTCTTATCAATAATTACTATGATGTTCCTAATAGTCAGGTTACATGCAATTAAAGAAATAAAGCATGGGGCAATAAGATCTCATACAGGTAATTATTAGGAATAAAACAAAGATAATAAAACAGAAGGGAAAACATTATTAAGTGTTGTAAAATGATGCACTGTCATTAGGTCAAAACAACGCAGAATAGTGTGATTCAGGCTGTGTCAACCTGTAAAATAATAAATGGTTTTTAAGTCAAAACAAGGCAGAATTAAATGATTTCTAGTCTGTGTCTTCCTCTCAATTTAGAATCACATGCCCAGCTTTTTCTAAGTGAAAAAATACTAGTAAGTTAAAAAAATAAATTCATTTTTTAATATATTTTTTTGCAATATTGTGTAACTGGTTCTATTGTTATTATAACACTAGGTCTACCAGCTCATAACTCAGGGGGAGCTCTTGGTGGCCAAAAAGTCCAACGCCTGTGCTTACTGATCAATGATTAGTGCCTGTCACAACCTTGGTTCTAATCTAACATGGGAAGATCATATTGTGAGAAAGTTTGTCAGTTCATTTGACAGAGTTCAATGATTTTCTATGTACTCTGGTTTTCTTCCACTATTCAAAAACTGACCAAAAACTGGGGTATAAATCAAGTCTACTCTACTACTTATAATTCTGAAAGAAATAAAATCTGAAAAATTTAGACACCAATAACAATACAAATTCATAAAACATAGAAGAACAAATATCATGGGCAATGAATGGAGGTCATATTGGATGATTATAGAAAACATAACTGTGTCTGGCGGTGGTAATGTTCTCAAGCCAGACGCAATTCTACTCTACTAACCAATGTTTGAAAAAAAATCTGAAAAATTTAGACACCAATAACAACACAAATTTACAAAACATATAAGAACAAATATCATGGGTAATGGAGGCCATAATGACTATAGAAAACATAACTGTGTCTGGCAATAGAAATGTCCTAGAGTCAGAAGTGATTCTACTCTAATAATCAAGGTTTGAAAAAAAATCTGAAAAATTCAGACACCAATAACAACACAACTTTACAAAAATATATTAAAACACATATCATGGGTAATGGAGGCCATATTGGATGATTACAGAAAACGTAACTGTGGAAATGTTCTCAAGCCAGAGGCAATTCTACTCTACTAAGCAAGGTTTGAAAAAAAAAATCTGAAAAATTTAGACACCAATAACAACACAAATTTACAAAAATATATTAAAACACATATCATGGGTAATGGAGGCCATATTGGATGATTTAATACAGAAAACACAACTGTGGAAATGTTCTCAAGCCAGAGGCAATTCTACTCTACTAAGCAAGGTTTGAAAAAAAATCTGAAAAATTTAGACACCAATAACAATACAAATTCATATAACATATTAAAACATATATAATGGGTAATGGAGGCCATATCATATTGGATGAAAATATAACTGTGTCTGACAGTAGACATGTTCTAAAGCCATAGGGAGTTTTCTAGATGTCTTTAAAGTTTTTGCGACCATTAATCCTGTTTATCAAATGTCAATGATAAATACATGCTATGTACTACAGACATTTCTGAAAATCATCTGCAAATAATAGCACTTTTCTGTACTAGGTAATTTAAGGCAGCCTGCAGACCTGAATAACTCATATAAGTACAACAGCAATTAGGTCACTTGAGATTCAAAGAACTGTATCAAAAGATGTTTTGTTTGACTGGGTCAATGCTGTTTACATCTCATCAGCAATTTTTCCTGGAATTGAGACTACTGACACCAGTACATGATACTGTAGATCACTTAATTTTCGCAAGTAGAAAATTTCATGTCAAAACCATCTTGGCCTTATTCGCGAGTATTTGAATTCGCATTTGGAATCTTATTGAATTCAACATAGAAATATCTGTGTGCTGGAAATATTCGCACGATATTTGAATTCGCTAATGGGATGAGTCGCAAAATTATGCGAAAATAAATCTCTCGCGAAATAAAAGTGATCTACAGTACTAGGTATATTCTCTGGTTCATGTGCTTAAAATAGAGTCCATATATTAAAGGCCTTATGAGTGATTTTAAAGAAAATACATGTAGAGCTATGTTGCCCTGTCAAGAACCTGTCCTTGACTCACTGTAAGTATTAAATTCTTATTAGTGATTGTTATGTACATGTTTACTGTATTAACTATGTTATATATGGTTTCATATACATTGATGTATGTTCCAGACGAAATAATACTATAAAACATCCTTTATGATTATTAATTTTTTGATAGCTAATACCAATGGCCGCATTCATCTGCATGTAAACATGATTTGTCTGGGTAAGACATACAAAGTGAATATGAACCAAGTCTGAACTGTGTAAACTCTATAATGGTTTGGATGGAATGGTTGGTGTTATATGCTATATATCACAATTATTTTCCATATCAAGGTGGTTAGTTCTGGAATGGCAAAAGAAACCAAAGAACCAGTAGAGAACCACCAAACTTTGACAAAAAGCTCCTTAGGATTTGTCTTAAAGGGCCTTGGTAGCTCAGTGGCTTAGAGCACCCACTTATGCATCAAAGTGCCTCTTTTACATTAAAATTCTACTTGAGACAGATCCTAATTTGAGAAAGTATGGCCAGTTTGCTTGCCAAAGGTTGTTGGTTTTCTCCAGACACTCTTGTTTCTTTCACCATCCCTAAACGAATGCCTAGGTATAAGCAAAAGAATCTTGACTGAGGTGTAAAACTCCATTACTGTACTCTCCACAACAAATCTTGAATGGCAAGGTCTAAATCAAAAGGGATAAGTAAGTTGGTAGATAGATGTTTTATACCAAATACTTCAATTCTGTTTACACACACAGTCAGTTCCTAAATGGCAAATTTAGAATAAAAAACAACAAGCTATAAACAATAGAACAGACATATAAACAAAACAATACAAATAAAATGGCTTTTAAAACATTACCCAAGGGATTGGCAAATCATTTCCTGATAGATATCATATGTCAATTATAAGCAAATGATGGAAAAATTCACCATTTAGGTATACACTAAAGTCTTCTAAAATACAACCCCTGACACTATTTATATGCACTAGACATCCATTTATTTACCAGCAAATAACATCTTAGATTATAAATCAACTTATTCTCCAGAGTTTGGAATATTTCTTTATAAAATAAGCGTATTGATGGCAAACAGAGCAAGACAAACCTTTTTGCACCAACCTATAATTTGCTTATATCCTATGTCTATCGGGCACTCTGGTTACCCCATACCAAAACGATCAATATTTAAGTGAAAGAATTTTGATAGAGATGCAACCAATTCCCTGACACTAAGGTTGTGGGTATGACATAAAATTATCTGTATACAAGCAAACTACAAACTACACCCCCCTGTTCCCACGAGTGTCTCCTGGTTTTCTTCTTCAGACCAAAACTGATCATTATAAGTGAAAGAATCTTGACCAAGATGTAACCACATCCCTGACAAGGAGGTAGTGGGTGTGGCATAAGCTTATTTGTAATACTTAAGTGCACTACAAATGATATCTCCAAGCATATCGACCTTTACTTCTGAAACTGGCTGATTGGCTAGTTTCATTTTAGTGGACATGTCCTCTCCTCTTAAGTAACTGACCTCTACAGGGTCGCTGGACATAAGTAACCGACCTCTAGGGAGTTTATAATTGATGAAGACCATTAACTTACAGATGTTATCACAGCTTACTGTTGTCATAGATGATATAGATCTATTTACTCGAATTAATCAATGTGACAATGTCCGGCTTAAAATAAACTAAGACGCAAATTACAGGCTTGTATTTCGCAGATCTAAGGTATCATGGGAATAGCATATATACGTGCTTGACAAACCCAAAACAAAGCACAACAGAATAGCCTAACCAAGTAACAGATAAGAACCTGTGGTCAATATATAAACTAAGCCGCAAATCCAAGGCATCATGGGAATTGTATTTACAGGATGGACCCCAAGAGACAGATGAAAACCAATGGGCAATATCTTGTTTAAAATATACTTAGAGGCAAATTACAGACATAATATTCTCTGCAAATAAAAAGTATCATGGGAATAGAAATTAAGGCTTTACCAACTCAAAACAAAGCACCAATAGCTGAACCAAGAAAGGAACAATGGGCAATGCCCTGCTTTAAAATTAAAATTTAAGACTTATACTCTTCAGATCCAAGATATCATGGGAACAGCATATGTATATGCTGGGACAAATATCAAAAGCATAGAAAAAAAAAAAAAAAATAGCCCAACCAAGAGACAAAGGAAAAAAAAATAGCCCAACCAAGAGACAAAGGAGAAACAAAGTACAGTCCAACTTGCCTTAAAGACCACCTCTATATAAGGACTACCTGCTTATAAAGGCCAAAGGAATTGTATCCCAATTGTTCTTTACTCATAGTATTTTAATCTGTATATAAAGGCCACCTGCCACTTTTACTTGTTCCCTTGGATGGCCTTTATAGACAGGTTTGACTGTACATTAATAAGTAAATTTTCCTGTTTTCAAAGTTTTTTTTACTGTTGGGATTATGATCATAGACCCATTAGTTTTGTGTCTGATCAACTTGCTTCAATTAGAATTGTATACACAAGTACAGCTTAACCAAAGCATATATATGTATTTGCTGAATAAAATTTGTATAGTAAAATCACTTCAACAAAATTGGATGTTGACATCTGACGATGTGTTGTCCGAGCAGCATATATCATTAAACATTGGCCAAAGACCTCTTACATTGTAGGAGTAATGAGAAAGTATGTAATACTGAAACTCAAATCAAAAGTGTATAGCAAACCGGACTGAAGTGGTCACTCACTATATTGATATAACAGTAATATATGGTAATTAAAGACTCTGGACTTGGAGGGTCAGTCTCTCCATATCAAAAATAATACATAAATGTTTATGGTAATGAAATATACTAATGATTCAAACTGGACAAAAGGGGTCATTCTCCATATTCATATTAATATATGGTAATTAAAGACCCTAGGCTTGAAACGGTCGTTCTCTATATAAAAAATAATACAAATGTATATGGTATTTGAAGATACAATCTGGACAGAAGCAGTCATTCTCTATATTTATATTAATATATGGTAACTAAAGATTCCCTTTATGATGACTGTCAACTGCAGAGGCCAATATCACCATTAATTTTCCTGATTAATACCATATCTCTCTTTATATATAGTCATGATAGAAATAGGAATACTCAACTGTCACCAGGTTAGTTTCAAGACATTTCTATATATATCTTATAATAAGAGCTGTCGCTAAATGATGACAATTATCTACTGAATCAATAAATAACTACAGTGGAACTTGTCATAATTGCTCATATTCAAACCCCATCCTCATGAAAACAAGTTGTCTATATTTTGTCTGAAAAAAGTTTTGATTTTTTTTTCTGAATTTTGTTTGAATGTCAGCATACCCTTAAATTTTGAATTCAGATTTTTCAGACAAAATTTACAATACAGAAAAACCATTAAGAAAAATTCAGACACTAATTTTTGGTGTCGAATATTTACAATGAAATAAGATGTTTTCAAAAATATTCAAACAACATTCAGAATTTCCGTTTCATGAGGGAAACCAAAGATTGAAAGAAAAGACTATACTTTGTTTTAATCACATGTAAAAACATACTAAAGCACTAGTAAAGGGAAATGAAAAACCAAGCATGAAAACATTCGCTTTTGATTCATTCAAATACCGGTACAAACAAAAACATGGCCCTTGATATGATGTTTTATTTACTTAGACACGATTTGCATATAATGACGATAAATGCACGGTGTTGTGCGTAATCATTACGATTTTTATCTCCCCAATCAATAAATCCTAATCCTTATTTACCATATTTACACAACTGACTTGCATACAAGGACAAACTAAAAAAAAAATCTTTGTCCGTTTCTGGTGACCCTACTGACTTAATTTGATATGGCCTAACCTTAAAATTTTGGTTTTATTCTTAATTTTGAAATAGCATTGCAAGTAAATGGTACTCGTAACATGTGACCATGGTTAGTGTCGCAGACATGCGATTCAAAGGTCATCCCCATCCAGGCTCCTTGAACAAAACATTTAATAACATTGCTTCAGTCAACCTGACTGCCAAATGAATGGGTATCATCAGATATGATTGTGGATAACCTTGCAATTGATTGATGCCCCATCTAAGGTAGAACATTATATTCTCAGTGGCTAAGCTTCGATTAAACTTGGAAAAGCACTGGCCTGGTGCCAAAGTTAAGTACACCAGGCTGGAACACAGTGATGAGAAACATGGGTTAAAAGGCTAATAAGTAAGCCACTTGGCAACCACATACCTTTATCAACATAGGATACGCTAAATTTCATTGAAACTGGGATCAGCATTGTCTGGTGCTTAAGTTAAGTCAAGCAGGCTCAAACTCATGTTGCTGACACAAGTCAACTAGTTAACCACTTGACAAACACAGTCCTTATGTTGCTGACACAAGTCAACCAGTTAACCACTTGACAAACACAGTCCTTATGTTGCTGACACAAGTCAACCAGTTAACCACTTGACAAACACAGTCCTTATGTTGCTGACACAAGTCAACCAGTTAATCACTTGACAAACACAGTCCTTTATTAATACAGAATATCAGAATAAACACAAAAAACAACTATATAAAACCCTTACCAGGCTGGCATGTGGGATAAATCAACCAATGTAAAAAATACAAACAAAAGATGGTGACAGTTGTAAAGGAAATTAGTTCAATTTAATTACAGAATTATAAGGCTTTTTTTATTTGTTTTTGTCCTGATTAAGCCACAGGAGAGAATTTAATACTAGAATTATACAAATGAAGTGATACAAACACTAGATAGTACTTGTTTGATATGTAAACTACATCATAAATGATCGATAATGAAGATAGGTGTTCTTCTAATGTACATATTATGCAAAAAAAACCCCATAATTTCCTAGTAATTTCTTAGATTCTTTAAAAAGATAAAAATATTTTGTAGGTCAACTCGGCTGGACCTATATATGGGTTTAGAAAACTTCTCCGCAGGACCTATATATTGGTTCAGAGAACTTCTCTGCAGGACCTTTATATGGGGTTGGTTTTAAAATGCTCCAAACAAGTCACAAGAAGTACAGCAAAACTTATTTATTGATTATTTATTTGATTTATTGCCTCCATTTGTTCAGTAAAATGTTGGCATTTAGGATTTGGTGAAACATCATGCACAACTTTTAAGTAAATAAAACAAAAGAAAAATAGACTTTGGGACTTCAAAATACTATAGTGATAAGTGAGGTGGCAAAGTTATCAAGGGACATTATAATGATTTCTTACTGTATTTCTTTTTTTCTCATTAACATGCAAAGAAAAAAATTAAATCATAATCATGAGACAACCATCAAAATGAAGTTATAACACAACCAATGAAAAACCAGAATTAAAGAACTTAGGAACTACCAAATGTGGGAACTGCCAACAATTGAAGTTGGGACTGCCAACACTGGGGTCCGAACTGCCATTATTGGAAGCGGGACTGCAAACATTGGAGTAGGGACTGCCAACATTGGAGTAGGGACTGCCAACATTGGGGTCAGAACTGCCAACATTGGAGTCGGGACTGCCAACATTGGGGTAGTTACTGCCAACATTAGGGTAGGAACTGCCAACATTTAGGTCGTGAATGCCAACACTAGAATTGAGACTGCATACATTGGAGTCAGTATCATCACTGGGTATATCAGCTTTCTTGGAGAGCTTCTTTTTTTAATTACCTCCTTCAAAGAAGGCCAACAATATACCTCCTCCCTCCTCCCCAATCAAAGCAAAATAAGAAAGTATAAGACTGACTGGCAGCAAGTTAATTATATGCTCCAGAAACAACAAAGATTACTTAATGTAATTCAATAATTATCTTGGTAAACTGAATTTAAAGAATTTTGATATTTATTTTGAAGGGTTTTTAAATTACATGTATTTTCTTTTTCTTCTTATCTTTGGAACTACATGTTTGAGGTCAGTTTCTTATCTCAAATTTCCTAACTACTTGTATATGTGATGTTAGGATTACTACCATAATATTTACTTGTACACCATTAATTAAGGGCTGTAATATTGTAAGTGTATTGTTGAAACAAAGGCTATAAGGGGTGGCCAAGTGGTCTAAAGCGCATACTTCCAGATCACAGTGCTTCTTACCACCTGGGTTGAAAGGAACTGGGCTGAATAACTCAAGGCTATCTTAGCAGTTATGTACACTTAATGCCTTTGTGTATAGGGATTAAGTGTTTGTAACGACTAATAAAGCATAGAGTTACTCAGCCCTGCTTAAGAAAGATTCTTGTATGAGAAGGTTTGTCAATTCTCTTGTTGAAGGTTGTTTTCTCTTAGCACTCTGGTTTCTTCAAGCATTCCAGGACTGATCACCTGAATATAAGTAAAAGAATCTTGACTGAGGCAAAAACTCCATTTCTCGACTCAATTCTAAAAACCACAAAACATTTGATAGGTTACAAACAACTAACACCTAGGTCTGACTAACTCTTTTGCGTTTCAGAAATGAATCTATGAAAACAAATCTCTTCAGACATATACTGGTAAACAATTTATTGTTGACAACAAAAGTATTTCATGTCAAGGTCACCCATGTAACTGTTATGGAAGATAAAAAAAATCAGTCAATATTTATTACAGATATATGTGGTTTGTAAATATATTGGCAAAAACAACATTGACCTGTCTGCTTGACCTTTCATTAGGAAAATATATATATATATATATATACCACAATCCACCCAACACATTGGTACGATTCGTTCGCAGTTAATACATTAACAATGCATATTTCCCATGCTGTGGATGAAGTAAGCACTTTTGTTCTACTAGTCTTTAATGAATATTTGATAAAAGAAAGGTCAAGCAGACAGGTTAATCTAGTTTGCCTACAAAAAAACATATTGTCGGTAAATATTGACATTCTGATATAATTTTATCTACAATAGTCAAACTTACACCACAGGTGCCAAAATGAGGTCCAGGTAGGCTTGTTTTGGGGTATGACTACCAGTATTTTCTAGTGTAAATATTTTTTAATATTTCATGTGT
This sequence comes from Anadara kagoshimensis, assembly GCA_021292105.1. Classification (NCBI taxonomy): domain Eukaryota; kingdom Metazoa; phylum Mollusca; class Bivalvia; order Arcoida; family Arcidae; genus Anadara; species Anadara kagoshimensis. The sequence continues at coordinate 30,697,887 of CM037872.1, read as the reverse complement.
CATTTTTTTATAATTTGGCCTTATGCCGATATACTCCTGTATTTTCTTGATTGATTGAAATTAGTAATCAGGCAATTTATTTATTTCTAAAAGAAAATTTACTGAATCCCCCTCACTGATAGCTGAGGCCTTACTAGAATATACACTAGTATCAAATTAACAAAATCTTCACAGTAAATAGCATTAATTGTGCCAATTACTCTCCAATTACACACACATTGCCTGATATAAACTCTAGGTACATATAAACTTAATACATCCGAGATAAACAACATTTATACTAACAGCCAGCGTGACTGTAAACAGAAGTAAAACTTAATTACTGAGCTTTGCTTGATGTAAAGAAAAAAATGTTATGCTTCTGTTTCCATTACTTCTGTCTGAAAAGCAACTTCTTGATTTAATCTGAATAATTGTATTTGTCGGCTGAATAAACTTCAATACACAACATGTAACAGAAGGGAGATAACTCTAAAGAACTTATAACAACCTTTCATTTCTTGTGGAGGAATTGGACTGCCATAAAAAAATCATGACCCTTGTCAGGTGATCTGACAAACTTTCTCTTAAAATTCTTCTGAAAATCCAAATAAGAGCCTTTGATTAAGTTGGTTTTGTATGGATCTGATGACATTTTTCTTATTTTGCTCAGTCTGTTTCAATAGCTTTTCAGTCCTAAGGATTTTCTGTAAGGGCAACAGGTGGCCTTCTCTTTTTCATAACTCTACAGAGGTGTCTTAAGCGTGCACTGCTACATGAGACCTTGGTTTTGAGTCTCATTCGAAAGACTATACTAGTATTTAGCTTTTTACAGCTCTAGTATGGGCAGGCGATGAAAATAATCTCAGAAAATGTTCGAACCCACAACCCTTGACTTCAAAAGCCAGTGACAGTTCCATAGTGGCCATGTCCGCCATAATGGAATTGTAAGCTGTCCGAGTTATTCACTAAATTTTACTGTCTGTTCTGTATGTCAATTGTACCAATGAAGCAATGATAATGAATGTCATTAATGGCATTAGATATAAATTAAGGACTGTTTTTACTAAAGTATTTATACATATTTTTGATGTATATTTATTGAACTGTTTAAAAAAACAAATAAAGAAGCTGTAAAATTATCAAAATACTTCAAGGTATCTAAAAATTTTAACTTTTAAACACAGCATCAGATGAGTAAGAGTTATCTCTCTTTGAAAAGTGCTAATACACATGTGTAATATGGTAAAATTTTAACTGCTCCAAATCTAATAAAATTCAATCTTTTTATAAGAATCTATATTGAAAAATAAAATATATCTGTTTCAACCACAAAAAACCATGTTTCAGTTTTTAGTAAAAAATACTTCAAAGGCAAATTAATGCTTTTCGGACAAGATAAACAATCTACAAATTGGTATGTAATGTAACCCACTAGAAAACAAAAGGGCATCAAATTTGACAAGACAGCACACTGGAATCACTAGGTTTCACATCATTTTAAACATGCTAGTCCATAAACTTATATTTGGTGCCTATTTTGACACAGACACAGGTTGTGACAATAGCTCTTTTGTACTTTATGCAGGTAAGCTACTCACCAAGGTGGTTGATTTTACAATAGGGGTAAAAATTTCCACATAAAAATAGCTTTTTTGCCATCTAAATCAATAACATCACCCACTTTTAATATCAAAACTTGATAACAATCAATATTAAAAATTAAAAAAATCTCTTGACAGAAATAAATGAAAGCTAAGATTAAAATTTTGAGTAACTTCCCTTGGAAATTAAATAAGCTATGATTAAATTTTAGAGTTATCTCCCTTTATATGTCACAGTAAAAACTTGATTTTTAGCCATTACATGTCCAATCTGATTTTGACATTTTAAAGAGGTTTCGCAGTAAATCAGGGGATAAAGAAAAACATAGAAAAAACAGATTTTAGGACTTACAAATAGCATGGATATATGCAAGGTGGCAGAGTTTTCATGGGGCATCGTAACAAGGTTTTACTGTAGTATGCAGTTACAATGACATATTTCACAATTCTTCAAAACACTGTGAATCTACTGCTGTTTCTTATTTATTTGAAAAAAATGTAATAGGCAGGCTTTGGAAATTATAAAATAATGATTTTCTGAGATGCAATATTTATTTTTAATGTGCATAAGCCCAGATGTGTCAAATCTCAATCTTAGTGCAAGAAGTATGATTGTTTGGACACTCTGGCTTCTTCCACCATCTCTGAACTGACCTATTTGATATGAAGAAAAAATCTTGAATGAGATGTAAAACACATTACTCCACTATTATATGCAATTTAAGTAATTAAAAATTAAATTAAATTAAATTTTTAAAAATTACATTATTAATTAAGTAATTATTCCATTACTCCACTCCATTCCAATGTATTTATTAATTGAAATACAACTATTTGTTTCAATTAATGAACCATTATTATAAACAATTACCTGCCTTCCAAGTAGGTATAAAAATCAATTTGTATAGGCTAACATACTGGTAAATAATAATGAAAAATACTCTTCATGGAAATTAAATTCAATATTTAGAGTTATCTCCCATTATATGCTATTAAAGCTTGAATGAATCTAGAACATTGTAAGTAGCCAAATTTCAAAAGTACTGTTTAAAGTATTTTTTTCACAAATCTGCAAAACCAGGTTACTTTTTTTAAAACAATTTTAATAAATCAGTAGCCAATATCAATTTTATACTTCAAATCTACTATAAAGAGTCTAGTAGAGTAATGCAGTTTTATGCCGGAAGTTAAAATTCTTTCACTGATTTGGATGGTGGAGGAAACCAGAGTGTCTGAAGAAAGCCACAATAGGCAAGGGGACTGACAAAACTTTCTAACTGAAGGATTCAAATCCAGGCTGTGAGAGGCACTGTGATCCATACACAGACACTTAACTTTGGACCACTCAGTCACTGATGCCCCCAGCTTCAGATTAGATTACTTGGCCACTGATGTCCGCAAATTCAACCATCGGTTTATAGATTCCATTTTTTAAAGAAAATTTTATAAGTCAACAGATTTATTTTTACCAAAGATGCTTTTAAGATGTTGCCATATTTTGTAATTTTACAAACAAGCCAATTTTATTTCATTTCTTTCCCCAGAAATCAATACAACCGCTGAATAAACAAAGGTAACAAACACACGTACACATCACTTAATCGTAAGAAAAAATCACTTAAAAAGCCAACATTAATTATATAAACAACATCCTTTGAAGACAGCTATCATTCTATTCAACTAACAAAAAATATATAGGTCATGAAAAAAAATCAATGTGGTTGCCATGTCATTAGATGGTTGTAATAAGACTAGAGCTAAAAAATCTATAAATGTTTGTTTATTCATTAAATGTTAAAATTAAGATGTTTAGGTCAAGATGTAAAAAGTTTAACATGCAAACTTTATATAGCTAATAGTTTTTTAATTAATATTGCATATCGATTTTGAAGTTGGCTTTTAAAATATCTTCTTGGTTGCAGGAGTGTGTAGGTTTTAATCAGTTCATGTCCATCTAAATATATATATATTGGTAATAGAATTCATATTTGAAGATGCATTTTGTTTTGATAAATATTGCAATGTATTTATTTCAGCTATTTATATAACTTTTTTCTTAAAGTTTTTTTCTTAATGGATTTGTGGATTTGTAAAAAAAGTTTTGAAAAATTCATTTCCTGCAAATTTCTTCTAATTAACTGAACTTAGAATAATGATAGGATGCACGACAGTTATCTATTTTTAAATCTTCTTCTATAAATGTCAGCTTCATTAAACCCTAGCATTAAATCTTGTTGCCATGACAACCAAATTCAGAAATGAAGATGGCCACTTCTATTTCAAAATAACAAAATAAAACATGAGAGATAATCAGTATAATTTGAAATAGGTAATCAGTATTTTTGAAGATAATGGGTGTAATTTGAAGATAGGTTTTCAGTACCTTTGAAGTCCATTTCATAAGTCCCTATATGTGGTCTTTATTTATACAGGTTTTACTGTACAAGTGTATATATAAGAAATACTTTTTCAGACTTTGTAAAATATGGCATCAAAACAGAGAGAGAGAGAGAGAGAGAGAGAGAGAGAGAGAGAGAGAGAGAGGGCATAGTTATCAAGGCGCTTTAATGTTTTGTAAACCGCCTTATAATTCCAATATCAAAAGCAGAAAAAATGTTTTATAGTGTGGTCTTAATATACAGGTTTTAATACAAGTGTGTACAGTCCTCAATAAAAGATTTGGCAAAGTTATCAAGGCACATATATGTATTGTAAACTACCTACAAAATATCAACAATATAAAATGCCAAGGTTAGGTGTATCTGTAGAATATGAAATAGTTTTACAGTCTTTACCAGGAGATAGAAGGATTTCAAAGTAAACAGATGTTATAATAAAAACAATAAATGATTGCAATATGTGTTCTCTGATTTTAATTACCGTGAGAACCATGGCTGTACTTATAACTGAGCCATTGTAATCATATAAGTAAGAGTGGAGAGGAGTGGAGTGGAGTGTAGTTATGGAGTTTGATGTCCCAGTTGAAATCTTTCAGTTACATACAGGAGTTCAGTTCTGGAATGGTAGAGAAAACCAGGGTGTTGGGTGCTTTAGCAAAGAAATTGACAAAACTTTCCCACACTAGGATCTGTCACTAGTTGGATTCTAACCTAGGCAGTGTGATTTGTAAGTGCTTTAGACCACTATGTCACAGAGGCCCCACACAGTCAGTTAGGTTTCAGGACTAACATTGGTGATTATGAATATAATTAGCCATATAAATTTATTTTCTCATGGTGGAAAATCATTTTTATTAAGCCAGAAGTATTTTGGGGAATTACAGAACTAGAATATAACATGGGTGGTTTAGTAGAATTGACTGATTGAATTTTTAACTTATATCTGAGCCATTGCTAGCTATAGGTGAAGTGGCAAAAACTTTTACCTTTGCAATGCACTCAGGACAATTTGCACGGAGGGTTCTTTCATGTGCCATGCATGCTATGACACGGGGCATCAGTTTTTAATGTCTCTTTTGAAGGACCCCGTAACTTGCATTTCTAAATGCTGAGTGTTTGGCGAAATAACTGTCACTACATACTTTCAAGTCTTAATCAGACCCTGGCTGGGGTTCCAACTCACAACCTACCACATACAAAGCAAACATCTTACCAACTGACCTACTATAGTGGTAGTTTTGTAAGAAATGTAATAGATGATTACCTTGCATGTTTCAATTAGTCAAGTAAATGTTTTCTTATCAAAGAAAAAATCATATTTATTATGTCAGAAATATCCCTAGGATAACAGGGGTAGTTTAGTAAGAAATGTGATAGACGATTTTCAATAAGCCATGTAAGTTTGTTATTTTCTTGTGGAAGAAAAATAATTTTAATAATTATCAGAAAAATATTTTGTGGATTACAGACATATTTATATAACAGGGGTGATTTAGTAAGAAATGAAGAAGATGATTTTCAATTAGCCATGTAAGTTTGTCGTTTTTTGTAGAAGAATTTTTTCTTTTTATAATATCAGAAAAATATTTTGGGGATTACAAACATATTTATATAACAGCAATGATTTAGTAAGAAATGAAGAAGATGATTTTCAATAAGCCATGTAAAGATGATTGTTCATCCAGAGATTCTCGTCAGAAATATTTCCCACACCTAAGTTAAAACATATGTACTACTAAAAAGAGGAGATAATGATTTTCATTCTTAAAATCTCAGAAACATGTGGAATAAAATCAGTATGAAAATAAATCTATGATGTCTGGGACAATAAGTCGAGATCTAACAACTTGACTATTACAAATGGTAGATATGCATGTATTGCAATTTAATTTATACTGGTCTTTAGCTGATGCACAGATTATTCAATCTAAGGCCATATAAAATTAATTCCTAGATAAAAATCTAGGAATTAATTTTATATGGCCTAATGGTAACAATGGATTTAGTTGATAAATCTCACAATGGTAGAATGGCTCCATAACTACTTGTTCACCCAGGAATAGATGGTGTGTCTGTGAATCAGCTGGGAATCAAATGGACAAAATTTCCTATGTTTTAGTAGCAATCAGACTTTTTTCAGTTGATGTCTATAATAGTTTTAAAGGGTGGGGCATTGAAATTGATAAATTTACATTGGGACTTGTGCAAGTCTGAGGTTCAAACTGCTATAAGCAATTTAAGCTGAAACTTAATACAAGGCAACTGGAAATTGTCAAACTAATCTGCCTACTGTACAACAAGAGTAAACAACAACAAAAGGACTCTGGATAAAACTACTGGCAACTGGATATTTAGACCAAAACCATTTTTGCTATAACTTATCCTTTGGAACCAAAATGATTCTATCTTAATTAGTAAATGCACTCATAATTAATGTCAAAGTTACAAACTTGAACACTGGTGAAACACCTTGTCGAAAAAAAACCACATCAAGATTTTGAATTCTAAGTGTAGACCATTTCCTTAAACATTTCATTGGGTTCCATATCAATTTTATTATCATTTTTAAATAATTTTTTTTTTCATATCATTTCAAGGTTGGCAAGATGTTGTTTACTTGTTACTTAACAATGACGATGAAGATTTTTATTTATTACATAACCATGACAACCAAGATGAAGAAAAAAATTGATGATATGCTTTCTGTAGCTTGCTTATGATCTGACAACATAAATTGATACTTTATGAAGCAATTAAGTCGTAAATCTAGATAATTTTCTGTCCCAGTACATCAAACATCACAGAATTGATAACAGGTTGTTAAAATAACTCGTCAGCAGAATAATGACATCATTAATTAACACAGGAATTGACAAACACACTCATTTGTAATTATGTTGTCATGGAAACAGTGTAGAAAAGAAAACTTTTTGATAAGAAAAAATTGAAATTGGTTAGATAAACATGCAATGCCTTTCTGCTGTTAATTACAACCTGTGTATTATATATGTTGGAAATAAATGATGAAGGTTAGACTTGTGCTGCAGATATAAATTAAAGTCTTATTAAGGCTAACTAAAACTGTCTTTTGAGAGCCCAATATCCTCCGGCCCCAACAACTACAAGGGTTTAATATATGATCTTGTTCTAGGTCATGACACCTCTTTGGACCATGAAGATTATGGATGTAAAGTTTTATGACAGTCGTCCAAAGCAGCTTATGAGATATGGCCTGGACACAATTTCAAACATACCTTTTCTGCGACTTGACCTTTCCGATATCACCTTGGTTAGCTCTGTGTTTTACAGATGCTGTTGTCAATTGCAATATTTTGGAAAAATTAACAACAAAATTTGGCCTTTGACGATTATTTTGGAGACATGAAATTTTGTGTGAATCAATATGTAAACAAATGGAAAGATTTTGACTTTACAAATATACAATCTCACAACAAAGTTTGGGTTCTGAAGGTACTGTAAATGACAAAATAGTTGAAGCCAGAGCAAACTCTGGATAAAGTCTATAAAGTGCAAAGAAGACAATAGTGTTTATTAAGTTTATTGGCAAAGATTTGTATTAGTATGTAGTACTTAAAATGTATATTTAAACATCTAATTTAAATAAAATAAATGCAATCAATGGTTATTCTTTTATAAGCTTTTCATAAGTGGGAATTTTCATATTTTTAACAGGTCTTGACTTCGCTGTTCTTCACTTCAATTTTGTGCCATTTCACACAAGCTTTCCCAGAGTCAAATCTCTAACCAGCCTTGTTTTCACTGCTATTCACTTCAGTATTAATCATGTGTCATTTCACATCAAACCACACATTGATATTAGCAAAATAAAAAGGATTTTTTAGAAAAATAAATCATGACCTTCTGAACATTTTATTAGCACTAAAATAAAATGGGATTTTGACAGAAAAAACAAACTCATCCATCATTAAACATCCTTCAATGGTCAGAGAATGAGGAAAAAGGGTATTCTAGCACAATAAATTTGATAAACAATGCTTAGTTGCAACAAATCAGAAAACAATCAGTCCAAAAGTTCTATATTTTTTGCTGCCATGGAAACCACAAAATAATATTCAGAGGTCAAAGGTTATCACACAAAATCAACATGCTGTATATATATTGCCTACCTGTGACATATTCACAATCTAAAATGTTCAAACATAATTAAGGGTAATAATAATTACAAAAATATATGAAGTTATAATTTTTTAATTTATATATTAACATTCTACAATACAAAATATTACATATTTTTCCCACTATAAAGGGTTTGACATGGTACTATATGAGAAGAAACATTGGTGAGGAAGAAATATTCATGATTTTCAGTGACACTTGTTGTACCACCAATAATCTTCTCAGAAAAAATTATTTATTTCCCTTAGTTCATTTTCTATATACCGGTAGTTGGAATTGTGAAAATTTCTTACTGTGAAACAATTAGGAAGACCAAAACCACTAATAATTCTTCTTATACTATATTTGAAAGTTGAAACACGAAAAGGGCCAAGTCACAGACTCATGGTTCAAGGGTTTTTGGTTTTTGTGCAATTGCCAAGTCACAATGTATGTATGCAAGTTAAGACATTTTATGTTGATTCTATTTCTGTTAAAAGAATAGGTACCAGTAAATATACTGAAATGAACTGATATTCCTAGCAAAGGGATGTACTGTACTTTCGGTCACTTAAAAGCTGGAAAAGCACCAATCAGATAAGCCTATATAGGATTGAGACAGGTTTAAACTTTAACTGGTATTTAAAAATATTTCTATCAAATGCCCTTAAAAACACTTGCAATTTGATCAACTAAATGCAAGTTTATAAAACATATTTTATTGTTAAATTACAACTCAACTGCAGGTTAATATGTAAAAACAGGTGTTGTATTCACATGTTGTCTTTTAAGAATAATCAGTAAATTTTAAATAAATTCAGTAACAAGCAATTAAATTTAAAATTTTAAAGTTTTTAAATATGCATGAAAGAAAAAAACCTTGGTTCACAAAATTTGCAAGGGCATTACAATGATTTTTTATTGAACAGGATAAAGACATCTGCTGAAAATACACATTAGACTATGCAAAAAAGTTCTACAAAAACTATGATAAGATAAGGTACCATAGGGGTCGGGTCTTAAATTTAAATTATCGACTATTGAACTACACATCTACATAATATATGATTATATGTGCCTCATTAAACTACAGTCAAACCTGTCTATACAGGCCACACAAGGGAACCAGTAAAAGTGGCCTTTATGGGCAGGTGACCTTTATATACAGGTTCAAATAATATGAATAAAGACCAATTTAGATACAATTCTACTGGCCTTTGTAAGCAGGTGGCCCTTTATATAGAGGTGACCCTTAAAGCAGGTTGGAATGTAGTTGTTTCTTGAGAGACAAATATCCCCCCTCTCAATATTTGACCTTGTAACCTTGACCTTTTCACCTGAATTTGGTATGTGGAACATCATCTTATGTTGGTTTACATTTGTGGAAAGTTTAAACAAAATCCATCCATAAACATAGAAGATATGGAGAGGGCACACAGACAGACACAGTGATTGCTATATATCTGTGGAGGTATAAAAATGTCTTCAGGTTGTATCATATATGGCATCACAATTATTCAGCTGGATAAGTCAAATTCCAAGTCCCATTCAATTTGAGTTACCAAAGATTCACTGTATCTTACCCTGAACAACTTTATATAGAGCATAGATAAGTCAAATTCCACGTCAATTTGAGTTACCAAAGATTCACTGTATCTTACCCTGAACAACTTTATATAGAGCATAGATAAGTCAAATTCCACGTCAATTTGAGTTACCAAAGATTCACTGTATCTTACCCTGAACAACTTTATATAGAGCATAGATAAGTCAAATTCCAAGTCTCATTCAATCTGAGTTACCAAAGATTAACTGTATCTTACTCTGAATAACTTTATATAGAGCATAGATAAGTCAAATTCCACGTCAATTTGAGTTACCAAAGATTCACTGTATCTTACCCTGAACAACTTTATATAGAGCATAGATAAGTCAAATTTCAAGTCTCATTCAATTTGAGTTACCAAAGATTAACTGTATCTTACTCTGAATAACTTTATATAGAGCATAGATAAGTCAAATTCCACGTCAATTTGAGTTACCAAAGATTAACTGTATCTTACCCTGAACAACTTTATATAGAGCATAGATAAGTCAAATTCCACGTCAATTTGAGTTACCAAAGATTAACTGTATCTTACCCTGAACAACTTTATATAGAGCATAGATAAGTCAAATTCCAAGTCTCATTCAATCTGAGTTACCAAAGATTAACTGTATCTTACTCTGAATAACTTTATATAGAGCATAGATAAGTCAAATTCCAAGTCTCATTCAATCTGAGTAACCAAAGATTAACTGTATCTTACTCTGAATAACTTTATATAGAGCATAGATAAGTCAAATTCCAAGTCTCATTCAATCTGAGTTACCAAAGATTAACTGTATCTTACTCTGAATAACTTTATATAGAGCATAGATAAGTCAAATTCCACGTCAATTTGAGTTACCAAAGATTAACTGTATCTTACCCTGAACAACTTTATATAGAGCATAGATAAGTCAAATTCCACGTCCAATTCAATCTGAGTTACCAAAGATTCACTGCAACTAGATTATACAGAGTACCGATATAGAAAGATTTAGTGTAAGTGATTGAGTAACTAATTGTTCAAACCTGCATCAGCAGTATTTTGGGAATTCATGACTTACACCTCTAAAATGTATTTGATAATCTATGAAAGATAAAATAAATCAGACAAAATTTATTTTTCTAAGAGATACATCTGACAAACAGTCTTAAGAAGTTTATATAAAATTGTATAACAAAGTGTCTAGTTTGTATAAACAGTAGAATGAATTAAGATGTAAACTTCATTGATACAAGTAGCATGTACCTGCAGACCCAAACTTACCTATATGTTTGCACTTGATCATACAAATACAGAAGATTTACCTAGAGTGCAGTGGAGTAATAGAGTTTTACCACCAAAATAAGTTCTTTCAGTCACTGTAAACATATGTAATTTCACATACATCTGTGGTATAGGAAATTTAGACATATCCACATAGTTCAATTTTCATGTTTTTGAAATAAGCGCTATAACACAATAAAGTTAAAGTTAAAGTCTGTCCCGAGCCATTAGGCCCATCAGGCCAGAGCTTATCCCGGTTTCGGTGGCGTTAAGCAACTGAGAGTACAAGACTCTCACCTGAATGGGACGCCGGTCCATCGCAGGGTTAACCCCCAGCATTTTGCTGGTACTCATTTATTTTTCAGCTGAGTGAACTGGAACAACATGAAATTAAGTGTCTTGCTCAAGGACACAACACATCGCCCGGTCCAGGGATTGAACTCACAACCTTCGAATCATGAGTCCAACGCCTTAACCACTAGGCCACGCGCTTCCACATAACACAATAAGCATAATACAATTTTTGCTAGGTAAATGTTTTAATTTCCACGCAAAACAAACGACCGGGAAATAAGCAAAAATAAGTACACCGCGGAAATAAATATGATAACAGTATATTGAAGCAGTTATTTCATAGCTGGTGGAAGAAATCAGGGTGCCGAGAGAAGACCATGACCTCAACCAAGTAAACTGACAAACTTTTCCGCATTAGGATATGTCCTGAGTGTGGGATTCAAACCTATAGGTGGCAAGAAGCGCTGTGATTCATATGCACATGTCTTAGACCATTTAGCTACTAAGACCCCAATGGTTAGATGAGAATAAATCGAACCATCAAAATATCCTGTTTTTATTTCTGTATAGACAGAACATTTTTTACAGTCAATTATTGAAATTGAATTAAACAAATTACTAAAAGAAATAACGGAAATTGTATTCTGTTCCCTAATGATGTGAAAAATGTCTTTAAACAGTAAATTTAAAATTATTTCAATGTTTAATTTCTAACAGCATAGTTATTGATGTTGACAACAATTTGTAGATTTTTCCAAACATTCAGAGAATTTTATATACAGATGAAATATTACAACCAGTTGGAAAAATGGAATTGTTTAAAGTTCAATTACTTGTTTAAGGAGTAAGGGGATGGCGAAGCAAACCCTTCTAGATTAAAAATTATGCTTTGATATAAAACCCTACAACCTTTTCTCATGATGTATTTGTCATGGTTTTAAATGAAGCAGTTTTTGCCGTTTTACCTATCACTGAGGGAAAAAATCCTTATCTGGAAGGTTGTGTCATCATATCAAATCATTTAAATGGAATGTAATCTCAAATCTAAAATTTAATCTGTTATTACATAACCATCAAAAAAAAAAAAAAAGAAAAAAGAAAAAAGAAAAAAGTCTTTTTGTGACATTTATCAACAATAGGGATTTACTGCAGTGAACACATTATTCTGATTACAATCATATGAAAGCATCTTATTAAATCGTTTGATCTGACAATATCCTTCCTGAGGTGTCCAGATTAAAGTCAAAATTAAAAGATTAAAGCATATAATTTGTAATTTGTATCTGCTATGCAGAAAACATTGTAATTCTGATGTGAACATGGTATCAAGGTTTATTTTTTAAAGTCATTTGATTCCAATATTGTTGAGTCAGCATATTTTTGTGTTGCTGAATTACAATTTCCATGAGTCTGTCAATTACAGATTGGAAAAAGTCTAAAACCTTGATGATGTTGGATGTGAAATCAATGAATTTTTAAGTAATGTAAAATCAATGAATTTTTAAGTAACATTTTACTAAATTTGATGACTCAGCATATTTCTAAAACCTTGATGATGTTGGGTGTAAAATCAAACCTTTTTAGGTAGAACTTTTATACTTCAGTGTCATTCTCAATTCAATATTGAGCATTTTTATGCATCAGAGTCATTCCCATTTCAATATTGAGCATTTTTATGCTTCAGTGTCATTCTCATTTCAATATTGCCGTGTCAGTATATTTCATTATTGCTAAATTGCAATATTCATGCAGAGTGTGTTAACCCCAATTAAGATGGATGGTTTCAATTGGGTGATTACAAATATCTATTAAATTTCTGTTTATATAGCCAAGCAACATTAACCTGTCTGCTTGACCTGAAATTTAAATATTTATTATGGATCAGATTGTTTATGTTTAGGGAACACAGGTGTTTATTTTGTTCACAACATTGGAAACATACATTGTCTATGTATTAACTGTGAATCCTAACACTACCCATGTATTAGATAGATCCTTCTTTAGGAATATTCCTAATGAAAGGTCAAGCAGACAGGTCAAATTTGTTTGAGTTGACGTCGGATGATTGATCACAGCTAGATTGGTTATTGATTTGTCTCTGTAACTTGCTATAAAACAACAACTGAACCATTCAATATTGGTTTTCTGACTAGAATATATATCAGGAATACATGAAAAGTTTCCGATCTGAAGATTCTGTTCAGATAAGATGAGGTTTTAGTTGACATAGGCTAATTTTTCCAAATTATATCGATGGTACTGTAATTCGGGAAATTTCCTGTGCATTTTATTTTGGTTTCATGTCCAGAATAATAAAATATAAGGTATATATTAAAAGTTTCCATTCTGAAGATTGTGTTCAAATAAGACTAAGATTCAGTTTGCATAGGATAATTTTTTTTTTTTCAAATTATATTAATGGTATTTATATGTCTCAATAAAATAATTAATTTTAGAGCTGGTTTTGATGGTCTTAGCATAAATCAGTTTTCATAGGATACAATGTATGGATATACAGTAAAACCTCTTTATAATGCCCATCGATAACTTTGCCACCTGGCTTATCGCCACACTATTTTAAAGTCCCAAAATCCATTTTGTTTATGTTTTTCATTATCTAACTCCCTCAATTTATCGCCAAACCCCTTTATAACGCCAAAATTTTACTGAACAAATGATGGCGATGAATTAAGGTTTTACTGTATCTTAAAAGTAGAGCACTCCCTTTGTATATGGGGGATGGGAGTGAGCCCTGGCTGGAGTCTGACCTAGACTTGAAAACAAGTAGTGACTGTTCTTTTGCTAAGCACTTGGCATTTAGACATGCAAGTTACAGGGTGGTGTTTTAGAAGAGATCTTAAAAAGTGGGAGGCGTTGTACATCAAAGACCCCCCCCCCCCAGTGCAAGGTACAATTTTTTTGCTACTTTACCTGCATGTATAGCTGTTTATTTTCGATAGAATTGAAATATCTGCGACTGGGGTGTAAAAATAATATCCTCACAAGAATTTTTAGCACAAACCAAATTCATTCTGAGGGTATAATAACCATCATTTGTTTTTCTTGATTTTGATCAAAAGTGAAGATGTGATAAAATGCAGAGGAGGATTTTCAAACATTCAAGTTTCTATTTAGGTAGAACCCATTTCCCATTATTCTGGTACTGCATCTACTTTTTTGGTCTTAATAGAACAACACTATATAGACTATGTATACTTTAATGTAGAAAGATCCTGAACCTCATTTGAAACCTTTCACACATTTGACAAAGTCAAGTCAAACCCATCTATAAAGGTCACCCAAGGGAAACCAATTAAAGTGACCTTTATGGACAGGTGGCCACCTATACAGGTTCAAATAATTTGAATAAAGAACAATTGGGATACAATTCTACTGGCCTTTATAAGCAGGTGGACCTTATATACAGGTTCAAAAATTTTAATAAAGATCAATTGGGATACAATTCTACTGGCCTTTATAAGCAGGTTCAAAATTTTTAATAAAGATCCATTAGAATACAATTTTACTGGCCTTTATAAGCAGGTGGACCTTATATAGAGGAGGTCTTTAAGGCAGGTTGGACTGTACTTTTGGAGATGACTTAAGCATCTTCTGGATGCATGCCTTGCCATAACATAAGTTCACATGACCTTTGCCCAGGTGAACTAAAATACTCTAGTTGAAGAGCCAAGTTTGGGATGACAATATACATTACCAGTATATGTTTCTACACCTATGAAAGTCAATTTTAATTTTTCATCAAGATAATTTACGACACTCTGCCCTCGCCCACGTGAGCTAAAATGCCCTAGCTGAAGAATGAACCAAGTTTGAGATGACAATATACATAACCAGTATATGTTTCTACACCTATGAAAGTCAATTTTAATTTCCATCACCGTAATTTACGTTTCAACATCCAACATCGACATTGATTTTACCTACGCAAAACAGTACATAAATAGAACATAGCTAACCAGGGATTTATTTTAGTAAAAACAATAATTACAAAAACAATTTTTCAAATTTGCTGCTTAAAATTTACTCTGATAAGAATTTATGGAAACTGGTAACATAAATTACAAAGTACCAAGCAATTAACTCACCATATTGATGTAACAATCATTTTATTTTAGTAGACTTTGGGGTTATTTTTAACAACTAAGATATGTCTTTCCAATATTTTCTGAGTAGGGTTTCTTTAAATGTTATCATAACATCGAAATAAATTTGTTTTTGGATTTGGATTTATTTCTGTCATTAACGGATTGAAGCATTAAAAGAACTTCACACTCGGAAATTAAAAAGCTTAACACCAAACTTATTTTGTATTTCAGCAAAGTACCGATATGTTGAATGATTGAAATTACCCTTTAATTACATTTATTCAAAACAAGTTTGTTTTTGTTTTTTTAATTAATTTTACATTTATTCCAAATAAGTTTAGATTTTGTTTACAAATCAGAAGCCTTTTTTGTTCATCCATGTTTTTGTGACATTTTTATGTCATCCTGACACTGCAACTGAAACCTATTTGGTATTTGTTTTCTATTTTAGGTAATTTTATTAGCCAGATTAACACAAAAACCCTCTATCTTTAACCTAATCTAATAACATTTTCATTTTGATTATTGAAAGCTGACAGCTAGATTAATGCAAAAACCATTTATCTTCAATTTCATTAAAAAAAAAAAAAACAACAAGTTGAGATTAACCTTAAAAATGACAGTCAGATTATTGCAAAAACCTTCCATCATCAACCTGATATCATTGGAATTATTCAGGGTTTTCCTGGACGCAAGTTTTCTGCATTTCTGACGCAAGTTTTTCTTTATGGACCCTCAAAAATATTTCTATTTTTGTGACCTTGCAATGTTGTTAGTAACCACATTACATCGCCACAGAAAATTTGGTCCTTCTTCAGCAATCGGCGATCGTGATAGTAATCCAACATATAGAATAACAAGCATTGTATTACATACTTTATTTACAATGATAATGGTTACATATTTCCTGTTAAAGTGTAGCTAAAACACAAAACTGTAGAGTCGGAAAATGATGGATATAAATGGGACACCCAAATCTTGGCCAAGGACCCCTGCTAAATTGGCCTGGGAGTCATCAAAGAAAGGATGCAGGGAAAACCCCGATTATTTTTTTGATTCATCTGAAACTTGAAGATCGGAACACTAACACCGAAAACAGAAAATGTTCTACTAGCATCATTTTGAGCCAAGTTTGCAATAGAGTCAAGGAACAGTAAGGGTATACTTTTAAAGCAATTGCAAAAGAGTGAGTGAGTGAGTGAGTAATGGTGTTTAACGTGCCAGTCAAGAATATATCACTTATATTGAGATGTCGCAAGCTATAGGCGAAGGTGCAGAAACTTTGCCTGTGTGTTGCGCTGATGGCATTATACAGCAGAGTTCTTTATCGTGCCAAGCCCACTGTGACACAGGACCTCGTTTATTTTAAGTTCCCATCCGAAAGAACCATGATTTTCACTCCATAATGTGAGTGCTTGGAGAAAGAACAGTCATTACCCACTTTCAAGTCTTGGGTCAGACCAGGTCGGGTCTTGAACCCATGACCTACCACTTACAAAGCAAGCACTCTACCAACTGAGCTACCGTAGTGGTGCAATTATAAAAGACATTTATCTAATGTTTATTCATTTTAGGTTTTTTTAAAATGAAATTGGATGTAAGATGCAAGATTTTTCTATGGTACTTAATAAATTTGGACAAAAAGGTGAAATTTTATTTAAATTTATTTTGAAGCAGCAGCTAAAATTTGCAATTATGTATGTTTATATATAACATATAGTTTCTATTTATCAGAAACAGAAAAAAAATAACCTTATTTTGTGGAAAATAAACAACAAAGGTTATTGAATTTCTTGCTTTGTAAATTGAAATTTACAATATTGAAATTTCAAATTCAAATTGAACACCATACTAAATTCATGATCAATATCCCATAAACCATATCATTTTCTTTCAGAAAATTAATATTCACATGTATACAATTTTTTTCATAAAACTAAGTCACAGTTTGACAACTCGTCAATTTTCTTGTGTCAAAAACTTATAGAATATTTAAAACTTAATATGAAGGACAAAAGGCTTTTATCATAAGACAACCCTTAAATCAGACCAGCTATAGGAATCAATTCAAATTATTAAAATTTTCTTTCTTTAATAATTGTATCATTCTGGGCCATCAACAATATTTTCATTGTAATGTGTTAATTATTTTTTTTTCTGTTCATTTTGTGTAAAATACCATGACCAGTAATTTGCTATAAATTGAGTGAATTTTTGTAAAAAGCCACATCAGCATTTATTGCAACTATTCTTCACAGCTATAAAGTTGTCAAAGACTACTACAAACTGTTCAAATAAATGGGAGGTGTAGTGTAACAATACTTCAAACTGGTATTGCAATATATTGCAGAATAACTATAATGTACAGTAATACAATACTGGTATATTTTTATCGGAATCATGTTAAAAAAAATATTAAAATTATCATAGATAAAACCCATGGCAGTTTTAAGACTTCAGTTTCTTGAGTTTCTTGAACATAAATTTTGGATGACATTTTAGTTAACAGCAAAAGTGCTTGACACATTACCATACAAATGTTGACACATCTGTTTAAGACATGTTGATTTTTTCTAATAACTAATTTTGAAACTGGATTCTTTTTAGACATTTTTTTTTGTGTGTATTGATAGATAACAATATTTGAAACTTGTATTACGATAATTGATCAGAAGCCCATTAAAACAATCTTACCGGCGTGCCATTACACCATAAATTTACAAATGGAACCAATGGATATACAAAATGATGCTTAGACAGAATTTCCCTCTTATTTAATTATATTTTCTATAAATTTTGTTTCTACAGGCTTTATAATAACACACTTTAGTTGCATACACCTTTGTAAATGGCCATAAAAATGAACACAGTTATCTCCCTTGAAAAATATTTCAAGTAGCCATGGAAACCAAAGCCAGTTTATATAGCAATTTATCCATTGTTGCATCATATGAAACATGCACATAGTTTTGAAGTTAAATATATTTGTATATTTTTTTTCAATAAAATATTTCATTCAAATTAAACCTCTTGATAAAACAATAGCTCGTCTGAGCTTTCAGCTCAGTTGAGCTAAAAAGATGTTCAATGTGTGTTGTAACATCTAAACTTAACTTATATTGACTATACCAGTACATTTTGTATTTGTAACAACCTGGATAAGACCACATTTATTCACCATGAATGCCATCATTTCCATAACTTGTATAAAAACAGCAAACTTACCTGAAAATATAGAAAATAAACAAGAAATTAAATAATGAGTTATAAAAATACAAAGCTTTTAACTGAATTATAGATTAAAAAATTAAACTAATTTGTCCAGTTTCAGTTTTTTGTTCATACATCAATCCATTTACCGATCTATCGATATATCCATTCATCCATCTTTTGAACTATCCATCCACTCACTCATCTATAAACCAAACCATTTATTATCTATGAATCCACCCCTCAATCAACTTCATCCATCTCTCTATCCTTCCCTTAATCAACTCCATCCATATTTTCCTTTTTTCATTAATCAGAAAACAAGAAATGGAATATAAGATGTACATGCTTGAAAATAAAATAAAACAAGCAAATTCAGTGAATTAGGATCCACCACAAGCAGGTTTTTTGTGTGACTTGCACAAATGTTCAAAGGGCAATAACTCCCACAAAAGTGAGCAAACCGTTTTGGGTAAATGATATGCATATCTCCTATCAATGTTGATGCTTTGCACCAAGTTTCATGAAACAGTGGTTCATAGTTTTGGAGAATTTGCTTGACAAGAATTTCGGACAGAAGGAAGAAGGGGCAGACGGAAACTGGAATTTAATATCCTCCTCTTTTTTCAAAAGGCAGGGATAATAAAATAAAATAAAATCCAAGAACTCAATATATGAATACAGCAATGTTTTTCCAGCAACTTTAAAATGGATAGCGAAGTTCCTAGCAATAATCTTGGAGCAACTACACTATACTATATTTCAGAAGAAAATATATTAAATGTCTAAAAATAACTCATTCTTTTAAAGCAATTGCTTAGTTTTATAAACAAACTGATCATATTCATCCATACCCATGTGTGGGCACATGCTGCAACAATAGCAGCATGATCAATAAAAGGTTTCCAATTTAATTTTTCATATTGCATGTAAGAAATAATGATATTTTCTTACAAACACACTACTAACTATAAATGTAGAATACAAATTATATATATTGTGTGTATACAGTAAAACCCCATTTAAATGCCACTCTGGCCACACAAATTTGAAGTACCAAAATTAATTTATTTTATGTTTTATGTCTCCCTTAATTCCGCTCGGACCACATGTGGGAAAGTGAATTTTCCTTGCCGTTGGCCTTTACTGATTCACCTGGTATCAGTATAATGGACTGGGGGAGTGGTACGCTTGTCTGCGGCGTGCTGACTCTGTGAGCTAGCACGGTAAAGTCGCCCTGAGTGCGCGCTAGTACAAGGCAGATCATACAACACACTCGCACTTCACATGCATACACAAAATTGTTCATAGATTAATCCATAAAGATTAATTAAATAGTTCTCGTCGCGAATAGCTGAAATATTGCTGATGCGACGTTAAGCAACATTCAACCAACCAAACCATCTCCCTTACTTAATCAATTGTATTCTGGGACTTCAAAATACTGTGTCGCGCAAAATTGCGAAGTTTTCTTTTGTATACAGTTCAAATAACTAATAACTTGAACAATGAGCAATTTTACTAGCCTCTAAAAACAGATATAGGGTGGCCTTTAAGGATGGTTTGTCTACTTTTCATGTTCAAGTTCTTCTGTATAGCTCATGGCCACTTAAGAAATCAAAACATAATGATATTAGAAAACCTTTTATTTAGAAATACATTACATGTAAACACACAAAGAAACAGAACAATCATTGCCAGCAGTGTAATTATTTGATTTTGTTCCAAAGGAAATCAAATAAATGGCTTGGCACACTTAAAAGGTCAAAATGCTTGTGGTCTAGCTTCAGTTATCTTTTGATTCAATAGAATAAAGTACTTTTTATAACATTCTATGATGGGTGTTATTATAATGATTAATATGAGGCTATATGTACTGTTTTAATGCTATTTTTAAACTTCAACTTAAAAAAAATTCTTACAAAAACAATCTTTCTAAACTGATTAATATTTTGATGTCACCTTTACCCTTTATCATGTTACAAAATTCTATTACAAAAACAATCTTTCTTGAAGAAATTTTATCATGAAATATTTTAAAATGTATTGATGAGAATATGATCTTTTCTTGAAAATGGCAGGTTTTCAAAATTTGTGACAGTGTCTTGTGTCCTGGTGGGACAGGTTTAAAAGGGTCAAAATCTGGCAGATCACACAAATCCTTGACCTCCAACATGTAATGAAATGGGTATATTACACCAAGACCATATGTAGTGTTTTAATGTATTTTTCCACTTCATTAGAATGATTAGACCTGGTCCAAGGATCTTCCATAAAACAATGGCGTTAAGACAAAGACAAGATATAAAATTTATTTTCACCATTAAAAAAGCACCTCGAAATAGGTTTATGATTTGTAAAGACTTTTGGCAGCTAAAGCTTTTCAAAGTACATGTATATATCTTTTTCAGCCATAAATTTTAATTTTTTTCAGGTCTTGTACACGAAATCAACAGATGTACTTTTTAAAACCAGATACTTATATCTTATGTTCAATACAAAAATCTAATATTAACTTAAAGTTATTTTAGGCACGATTTGATTTCAGAAACATTTTTGTTTAATTTTATGACTTGTTATATACTTGTAAGCACATAGTACAAGGGGGAAAGTGCATTTGTTATATTTTAAAATAGAATAAAACCTTGATTCATTACCATCATTTAATTGATCAATTGCAGTGAGGTTTTCAATTTATAAAGTAAAACAGAAGGGCTTTGAAAATAATGTTATCACAGTTGGTTGATTGGTTAAACAGGGTTTTATATCCAAGTCAAGAATGTTTCACTTATATTGGGACATCCCCAGTCATAGTTGATGTGACAGAAATGTTTAGATTTGTTATGTGCTCCTCAGGGCAATACAAAAACATAGAGGAAAAAGTCTTTGAGAGATTTAAATTACTGTGGAAATTAATGATTGATTGATTGAATGGGTTTTACATCCTTGTCAAGAATATTTAACTTATATCTAGATTTCACCAGCTGTAGGTGAAATGGTTGAAATTTTTACCATTTTTACTCGGAAAAGGTTTCTTTAATGAATCAAGCCTGCCGTGACACCAGACATAAGATTTTCAGGTCTCTTTTGAAGGAGCCATGACTTTCATTCTAAATGCCGAGTGCTTGGCTAAAGACCAGTCACTACCTATTTTTAGGTCTTGGTCATATTCCAGTTGGGATACAAACTAGAACCTTCCACCTACGGAGTAAGCACTCTACCAACTGAGCTACTGTAGTGGTTAAAGTTAAAGTCTGTCCCGAGCCATTAGGCCCATTAGACCGGAGCTTATCCCGGTTTCGGTGGCGTTAAGCGACTGAGAGTACAAGACTCCCCCCTGAATGGGACGCCGGTCCATCGCAGGGTTAACCCCCAGCATTTTGCTGGTACTCATTTATATTTCAGCTGAGTGAACTGGAACAACGTGAAATTAAGTGTCTTGCTCAAGGACACAACACATCGCCCGGTCTAGGGATCGAACCCACGACCTTCGAATCATGAATCCAATGCCTTAACCACTAGGCCACGCGCTTCCTGTAGTGGTACGTGGCAATAAATGGACTGGCAAAGGTTATATTATATATGCATGTTACACTTTTCTGTTATCTGGAAATAGGAGAGCAGAAATAAAAAAAAACAAAAAAAAAAAAAAAAACCAGAAAACATTGCACAACTACACATGATTTATTCCTACTGAGTTATGATTAACATATTATCATTGTGTATGACTGGAATGTTTTAGAAGACAGTTATTGTTATGTAAAAGTGATTTATCATGATTTAGAAGAGGAAGAATATGTAATATGTTCTATATGCTATTGGTTGCCAAATGTATAGTTTTGTCTTCGTCTTCACATAAACAACACAGATTTCAACATATGAAAACAACTCTTTATTCCATTACTAGCTCTGCTAATCCCTTAAAAATGGTTCATCATCTTATGATTACCATGTATTCTGCAGGGGTATCCAAAGAGTCAATGGCACCAGCTTATAGACCAAGGGATTATAAGCATCAATTTTTAATTACACAAGTCACATATGAAACATGTAGATGTATCTTTAATTCTCTGTTGGCCACATCTGGGTTCTAACTCCCTACTGTTCATCAAGGTTAAAACTCAACGCACATCTGTACAGTCTGCACATTTAAATTCTAAAATTTACACAGCTTCAGTCAATTAGAAGGGTTTTCTCCTCTTTAGTGTAGGTTGAGCTATATACACACACTTAGTACAGAAAGTTTAACATTAAGCTAAAGAATTAGTACCGAATCAACAGATAATTTCAACCCCTCATTAGGTATATCTCTACAGATGCTATCTATATCTTAGCAGTTTTTTAACCACTAGCTATCCGTATCACGGCCACTCAGCAATTAGGATTCAACTTCTTTTCGTTAGCTCAGTGTCAAACTTCCGACAAGTCTGTAATGTACACAGTATAGGCATTGACCGACTTATTAAAATTAAATATTTACAAACTGCATTGAAGTTGCTATCTAAGTTGTAATCTGACATGATTCATGTTAAGTATTATTTAAAAACAACTTTCCACTCCATGGAACCTAAAGAATGGATTCAAACAGATCATATAACTTTTAGGCCAAACAAAAATGTGTTTCTGGTTTCTTGATCGACCCTATTTTAGTATAGCCGACCCTAGTTCTTTTTTCTTTTCTCTTCACCATGTTGAACATTATTCTGTGTAATCTCTAAAAGAATGTTTCTAAAAAAATCATGCAGCAACACAACAATGATAAAGATAATAAGTATTTTTTTTCAATATTTCCTCTAAGTTTGCAAAATATTTGTGTTGCTAATGACCAAAACATTTTCAGAAAAAAGAGGAAAATATCTACCGACCTCAGTTTTTATTTGTTTTTAGAGTGAAACCTGAAACACACATATTTTTTTCCTTTGGCCTTATTTAAAACATTGTCAGATTGATGTAAGATCATATTAACTTTTATGTCCAGTCAAGGTTAAGATGCTACAGAATCATTTGTTGTTTATATCAATGTTTGTTATTGTTTGTTTTTGATACCTACATAGAAGTAAACAACATTGACCTGTCCGCTTGACCTTATTAGGAATATTCATATAGAATTGAAGGATCCATCCAATAAATGGTTAACAGTAGGATTCACTATTAATAGTATGTACTCAAGGTACATGATTAGTGTTCACATTATGTAGAAAAAATAAACACATGTGCTCCCTTTACATGGATGTACTTGGTCAGTGATAAATTATTTTAATCAAAGGTCAAGTGGACAGGTCAAAGTTGTTTGCCTATGCATACAGTGTTTACATTTTAGCATGGAAATGTGTTTTGTAGGTAAGTGTGTCAAGTTTGACCTGGTTGTTTGACCCTAAATATGAAATTGAAACAAACGTATCCATTGTGTAATTTAGGGGCTATATAAAACTGGTATATAAGGATAGATTATAGTAATACTGGGTGCAGGGTGTTTGTGGTAATGAAACATGCCGTCTTACCTATTAGCCACATCCAATATTCAAACTATAGGTCAAAATGAACAGGTCAAACTTGACACACTATGAGCATTGTTTTAACAGGTATAATTAATTTAATGACTGAATTGGGTTTAGGTCAATATGGTACTTTACTTATGTCAAGACACCCCCAGCTATAAGTTAAGTGGCAGAAATTTAGACCCCATTGCAGTGTGCTTAGGGCAATGTACATGGAAGGTTCTTTAGCATGTCTTGTTTACTGTGACATGAAAAATAGGTTTTTAAGGTCTCTTCCAAAGGACCTTGTAACTTTCTCATTGCCGAGTACTTGTTGTTGAAGGAATATCCACTACCTTCAGTCCAACCTGTCTATAAAGGCTACATAAGGGAATCACTAAAAGTGGTCTTTATAAGCATGTGGTCCTTATATACAGGTTGAAAAAACATGAATAAAGAGCAACTGGGGTATAATTTTATTGACCTTAAAAGCAGGTGGCCCTAATATAGTGGAGGTCTTTAAGGCAGGTTAGACTGTATTTTCATGTCTTGGTTAGATCAAGTAAAAGCCAAACTTAACAAAAACTCTTTTCACAGCCTGTTGGTAGAGATAGCACCAACAAACAAAACTTTTTCACAGATCTGTCAAAGTGACCTTGAAAAGCTGTTTAGTTTTATCCTCTTTAACACCAGCTCTTCAGGTTGTCATGGAAAAGTGTTAAAATTATTGACAAACTATGGTAATTGAAATTTATAGAGTGTAATTTTTATAGGAAAACCTACACACAATCTGATGTTGATATAAATTCCTAGTTTGGTGATTTTTATTGCAAATTAAAAGCTCCATAATAAGGCACTATGTTTTGATGTTTGATAGATCAATAAAAGGCCTCAACAATAAAAGATTAATACTGGTAAATTAATGGCTTATTTTATTTAATTATGGATTTCCCTAGTTATATAGTTAACAATACTAAACATTTAAATCGAGAAAGTCAGTTCAAGGATAGTAGAGTGCTTAGAGAAAACCATCACCTTGGGCATTTGAACTTAAAACTTTCACACATTAGAACCTGTCCCAAGTGCAATTCAAACTGAGACAGTAAGAGGCAAAAAATATAATGTAATTAAATTATATAAAATAATTTTAATAAAAATGATATACAGTCAAAACTTTCTTTTAAGGTCACCAAAGGGAACCTGTAAAAGTAGCCTTCGTGGGCAGGTGGACTTTATATACAGGTTCAAATAATATGAATAAAGAACAATCGGGATACAATTCTACTGGCCTCTATAACCAGTTGACCCTTATATAGAGGTGGCCTTTAAGGCAGGTTGGACTGTATAAACAAAAACCTGACCAAAAAACCTATGGCAAAGGACATGTCATAAATAGGTCTTGATGATCCTTTGGTTTTGAAAAGAAGGGCGATCATAGGGAATTGTGCATACAATATTGTATGCATGCTGGGTTTTAGGGAACGTATCCTCTGATTGGCTTATTGAGCCAACCGGAATTTTTTTTTGTTTGGTTGTCAAAGACCATTACGTATTGCAGTTTTGAAAGAACTGCATAATTTTATGTAAAAGGTATATGTTTATTGTAATCCAAACATGCTTTAGATCACTTGTCCATCAAGTACCTTGTCCACAAAGTACCCAATTAATAGTGCAGAATGACTGTACCAGTTCATAGTTTGTTTCATGCTGGCTGGCTGACTCAAATTGAATTAGATTCTAGGGTAAGATTTCCTATTTAGTCATACCCATTAAAATTCTAGTATGTAAAACAAAATCATAGAAACCTTCAAAATGGCTTTGGTTTCAACAATTCTAGGTTTTTCCATGCATAATTAAAATTTTAGTTAAAGTCTTTCTGAATGTGGAGGTAGTTTTCAGAAGTGTTTTCAGTCTTGTGTTGTTCTTTGTCTTTCTTGTACTGGTTGTTTGACAGACCTTGGTTAAGTAGATATTAACTGAAGTTAGTATTAAGTCTTGTGTTGTTTTTTTTTGTCTTTCTTGCACTGGTTATTTGACAGACCTTGGTTAAGTAGATATAAACTGAAGTTAGTTTTAAGTCTTGTGTTGTTTTTTGTCTTTCTTGCACTGGTTATTTGACATACCTTGGTTTACTAGATATTAACTGAAGTTAGTTACAAGTCTTGTGTTGTTTTTTGTCTTTCTTATACATGTATTGTTATTTGCTAAACCTTGGTTTTATAGATTGCTGATTTAATTGAACTGAACTGTTTTGATATGGATTAATACATCACACACCTGTGACAATCTTAACAGTTAAAACTATCTTTGATGCATTCATTTTTTGTACTATAAAAGTATGATGCAGCTGTATCTACTCTGCTAGCCAGCTTTCACTACTTAAACAGAACCAGCATGTTGTTGTTGTTGTTGTTGTTGTCATTGTGTAAATCCCTCCTCTATAAGAGAACCTTCATTTGGGAGTATTATAATCATCACCAAAAATGTATTATTACATTATATACAGACTGTAATGTTTTAATCTTGTATAGTGTGTCAAGTTTGACCTGACTGTTTGATCTTTAATTTGAAAATAATATTGGCCTAATAGACTGTGTGATTTAGGTAAGACAGCATGTTGCATTACTATAAACACCCAGTACCAAGTTTAACTTTCATCTATCCTTATATACCAACTTTATATAGCCCCTATATTACAATGGATATGTATGTTTCAATATCCAAATTAAAAGTCAAATAACCAGGTCAAAAACTTGACACACTATACCAAAGATTGTACATCAATAGAGCAGTGATAGATATCGATCTTCATCTTTCACCCACTAGAGAAAGATAGCCTACACACTCTCCCTTCCCCTTCCCCCTCCACCCCCTAACTGGCTGGGCAAGGTTTATCATCAGGGATATATCCATGTGTTGAGACTATGTTGAAAGCTAACCACTAAAAGCCTATGGAAAAATGCTTTCTCAATCAAGGTTGACTGTGGTTAAACCAAGACATGAGATAACCTGAGTTTGAAGGCAAGCCACTGAAGCCCAAAATGTAACAATCTGCCTTGTCACATTTTACAACAAACCTAATACACCTATATATATGGAGATACATAGGAAATATTTTAAGGAAAGAAGATAACGAAAATGAAAAGATTGCATTGAACTGAGCCCCAGAAGGAAAAAGAAAGAGAGGAAGACCAAGAGAGACATGGAGAAGAACAACTGAAAATAAAATAAATGATATGAACTTGCCAAAGTTGGAGGACTGCTGAGATAGATGCTAGGAATAGGACGAAGTGGAGAGATCTGTGTCTCGCCTTAATTATGCTCCAGTAGGAGCAAAGCGGATAGGTAGGTAGGTAGTACACCTATATATTAATCTGATAAGGACACTCTTCAACTGGCTAAAATCTGATCTGGTCAATTAACAAATAAATGCTAACAATACACTACTTCACTTACATAAACCATGGATTATCACCTATTAGAGGACCTGAGATAGCCATGAGGATTATAGCCAAACAATATCGACCTGCCCGCTTGACCTTTCATTTAAATATTTATTACGGACAAGTTTATTTATCAAAAGGTGACACGGTTGTAAATATCATCTACATGATTGAAAACCAGCATTTTATGTATTAAATGTAAGTCCTGGCACTACCCATTTATTGGGTGGTTCCTCCTATATATTCTTAATGAAAGGTCAATCTGACAGGTCAATGTTGTGTGCCTATATATAAAGATAATGTAAGTAGACATTCTGTAATGAAACAATACATGGGTCTGTTTTGATCATATTTTGAGCAATCATAACACAGGGGCTTTAACTGATGATAAGATTGATGACCTTGTACTGAACTTAAGAATTATGTTACACAACCCATGTAATAATTCTAAGCTCCCCCCCATCTCTTTATACAAAAGGTTTCATAAAATAATAAATAATAGTAAGAGTAATAGAGTTTTTTGCCCCAATTCTTTCACTGACCCCATATATGAAGGCATCCAAGTCAGTTCATGGCCCTAGTGCCTGTAGAAAAACCAAGCTTTGGCAAGCAAACTTTAACACACCCAAGGTTCTTTTGCCCCAAGTGGGGATAGGCGCTGCCATCTATAAGCAGGCACTTTAGACGATTCGGCCACTGAGGCCCCAAACATGGTGTTTTACGGCCCAGTCAAGATTCTTTTACTTGTTTCAAATTGGTCAGTTCAGTTGGTGGAGGAAACTGGAGTGCATGGAGAAAACTACCTTGACCTAGCAAACATGACAAACTTACTCAAACTAAAGATCTGCCCAGAGTGGGGTTTGAACAAAGGCAGTGGGTGGCGCTGTGATCCATATGTGTGTACTTTTAGACCACTCAACCTCCTAGGCCTACCCCCACCCCCCTCTGAACATGAAGATAACAAAAACATAAGTATGGTAAACATGACCTAAAAACAATACTTTATTCTGTTTAAGACAAACACTGGACAAAGGATTACAGCCAATGTCATTGACCGTGTATTAAACTTGTAAGGTAACAAACATAATAAAACAAGATAATAACATAAGGGTTAAGGGGGAAATAAAAATAAAATATATTTATGGTCAGTTAATGCCAGCTTGTAACATAGATTTCAACTAAGATATAGACTTAATATATTAAGATATACCCTGAATTAAGATTTTTTTTACATTCTTGTTTTAATACTTGCATTTGGATTTATTATTATATCCACGTTTATAATGGAGAATGGAGTTATGGAGTTATCAACTCCTATCAAGATTCTTTACTTATATCCAGGTAGTCAGGTCTGAGACAGTGGAGGAAACTGGAGTATCCTGATTAAACCACAGACTTTTGGCAAGTGTAATTGATAAATTTTCCAACAGTAAGGCTGATAGCCAGCATTTGACTGAACACAGTGGTAGTAAGTTGAGGTTTTACTGTACATAGTATAATGAGCTCCATACTTGAGCTTACAGAAACCCATGACCCATTTGTATCTTTACAGTAAGATTTGAGTTGAGTAATGGTGCTTAATGTGCCAGCTAAGAATATTTTATTCATATTAAGACATCGCAAGCTATAGGCGAAGCTGCAGAAATTTTGCCTGTGCATTGTGCTGATGAAATTATACAGCAGGGTTCTTTATCGTGCCAGGCCTGTCATGACATGGGACCTCATTTATCTTAAGTTCCCATCTCAAAGAACCATGACTTTCATTTCGTAATGCTGAGTGCTTGGTGAAAGAACAGTCACTACCC
This sequence comes from Anadara kagoshimensis, assembly GCA_021292105.1. NCBI lineage: Eukaryota > Metazoa > Mollusca > Bivalvia > Arcoida > Arcidae > Anadara > Anadara kagoshimensis. The sequence continues at coordinate 30,668,578 of CM037872.1, read as the reverse complement.
ACTTTCAAGTCTTGGGCCAGACCCGGTCGGGGTTCAGCCCTCGATCCCCATCTTTACAGTAAGAGTTCCTTTTGTACATCATCCAATAAATTCATTATAATTTTTTTTTATTTCTTTTTCTGTTGTATTTTAATATACATGTATATAAATGAGATATGTTAAAGACATTTTAAAGCTTTTTTGGCCAATATTAAAACTTTAGTGGAGAGTTCTTTCCATTTGCTCTTTGTGCAGACATACATATAAAAAAATAACATTTTCATTTTCCAATAATGTTTATTCATTTATTCTCTTTTAAAACTTTGTCAGAGGGATTACAAAAACAAAATGTTAAAATAAATCATTACATAATACTAAGAACACATTGCTTTAGACTATCTACTATTATTCTTATCTGTGACAGTGTAAAGCTGGGCGTAGTTTATTAAATCCAGAATTTACCAGACGAAAAACATTTATCCGAATAGTTTTGTAGAAAACTTTACCCACAGATCAAAGTAAAATTTAAATAAACAATAAAACATTTGAATTGCAATATCTAAAATTTTGATTCAAATTCACAAATATTTTCCAATGTTTTTCATTTCAAATGCATCAAATTTTTCTAAAGGGCGTCAAAAATCTTGAGCGTCATATTACTGATGACACAGTGCTTCTCACCATCAAGGTTTGAAGCCAATGGCCACTAAGGCAGATCCTAGTATGAAAATATAGATTTGACTGGAATGTACAATGTTACATTACCCTCCACACAAACCCATAATGTCCTTAATATTACAGAAGTTTCGGGACTTTCATTTTGGTATCCATAGGCGTAGGAGCAGGGGGGGCCAGCGGGGGCCGGGCCCCCCAATGTCAGAGAAGGGGGGGCCCGGCCCCCGCAATATATTGTGTGAAATTTTGTATCATGCTAAAAAAAACAAAAACAAAAAACAAAACAAAACAAGAGCTTTAACAGGAAATGTCCATCTGGTAACCAATCATTTATCAATTTCGTCATTATACTTGTAAAAGGGCGTCAAAATTTTCCGGGGTACCCCATATCCAGTGGCGGATTCAGCGGGGGCGTAGGGGGAATACGCACCCCCTTTATGTCGCTAATAATACATATTGTTCAGCTCAGATTGCACCAGAATGCAGGATATTTGCGCCACTTTTTCAAAATTTTCCGGGGGAGCATGCCCCCGAACCCCCCTAGAAGGTTCGAGCCTTCAAATCTCACATTATACGCCCCCTTTCTAAAATTCTGGACCAGCCTCTGATATCCATCTCCAATGAAAGGGTGATTATGGAACTTGTGTCATACGGTTAATTTATATAATCTTGCCTTGATATCACAGTATTTTAAACCTATCAAAACGATGCACAATACATTGAAAATGCGTCTAGACAGGACTTAGTTTTGAAAATTTTCCGGGGGAGACCCCCCGAAACCCTACCGATGCGATGGGTTTAGCACCCCTCTCATACTCTCCCCGCCTCGTGCCATAGGCACGACATAAGACATAGCTTCGGTTTGGCCCCCCCAATATTAAAAACCCTCCTACGCCCATGTATCTTTGAAAATTTAGTATCACCATTATTACATGTTATATAATAGACACCATTCCAGAACTGAACACCTCAATATCAATGAAATAAACTTGATTGGAAAATACAGCAATGTTACATTACCCTCCACACACACACCCATGATGTCCTTAATATTACAAAAATTTGAAAATTTTCATTTTGATATCTTTGAAACTTGAACATCACCATAACTGCATGGTATATATTAGACAACATTCCGAAACTAACCACCTCAATATCAAACTTGATTGGAATATAAAACATTACATTACCCCCCACACACATCAATGATGTCCTTAATATTTACAGAACTTTAACTTTGATATCTTTGAAAATTGAGTATCACTATTATTATATGCTGATATAGACTTGGAAACATTACAAGTTTCAAGGGTGTATACAACAGGTAAAGTTTTGTAATCTTTTGAACATTTCATCAGATCATCTTGCAGTTACAAAATTATTTCATTTTTTTGTAGGAATAAAATATATTTAAATATGTAACATGTTTTGAGGGTTTATGAAACATCTTAGTTTTGTTATCTTTCAGATACTACAGTATTTCATCAGGTCATTTCCATGCAGTTACAAAGTATATCATTTTTTTTTTTTTGTAGAAATGATATATATATATTTAAAATGTACTGAATCTGTTAGTTTGAAAAAGTGGAACACACCTGTAGAGGGCAGGTGGGATAATAGATGCTTTAAGTAAAGTAAACATTTCATGTTGAAAAACAGTGGATCTATTTACTCATATGGCAGGATTTTATTTGGATATCAAAAGTGGAGCAGAGTAGAAAGAGATAATAGAGTTTTATACCCCAGTCAAGATTATTTCACTTATATTGAGGAGTTCAGTTCAGGGATGGTGGAGGAAACCAGAGTACCAGTAAAAAAACACCCACCAGTCTTCACCAAGCAAACTGACAAACTTCCTCACACAAGGGCCTATTCCCAATGAGATTCAAACTAAGGCTGTGAGAGATCTAAACATAAAGTTAAAGGATGAAAAGCTCTTTTAAATGAGTTCTTTTGTGAACAAGGGTTTCCATAAAATCTACCATCAATAGTTATATTAAGACAACATACAAATTGGTCAACAGAAAAAAAATGTTTTAAACAATTATCGCACTGTAACAATGCTACAAAGTATAAAATTATAAAATCACCATATTAAGTGGAATATTGCTCTTGATAATTATTGTGTATGATTTCAAGAAACTTCTAAGAAGGAAACATCTAGAAACAAATTGTTTTGAAAACGAAACATTTAGAAACAAGTGCTTTTTAAAACTAATGCATTGACGGATAATGAAACCATAAAAACATTAAGTATCGGTAATAGTAAAATCGTCAAAATAAATAGTCTTAGCCTTTAAAAAAGTCTAAAAATTGGTAAACTAATGCTATCATGAAATGATACATTAGATTTCGAAATAAACAATTGTTTAATGAAATATCAGGACTATCTAACACTCACTAATCACTTTGCGTCTATATGACTTTTTTTAAGCTTTTTTGAAACTATGGAAACAATTGTGATAAAACTTTAAGCAAATATTGTAAGCATCAAGTGATTTTGGGAATGACACCTTAAATTCCTGAAAAGCTGAAAAAATAAAAATTATTACAGTTCAAGTTTTAAATTTAAGTTAAGGAAAATCTCAGTTAAAGAAATGATTGTAAAACTGGGACCTGCACCTCAGAAGCGTTAAGCACAACATTTTCAACCCTTGTGGATTACTCAACTGAAAAGAACACCAATGACATGCAAGATGATAATAAATAACAAGTTTGATGATAAACTGGTGACAAAATGGATAACAAACTGACTGGTGACAAGTTTGATAATAACTTAATAATTACTGAAAACTAATAACTGCCAGCCTAAACATAGTTTTAGTGATTTATCGGATAACTATAATAACTGAGAAATCAGTCAAAAACAAGTTACAAGATCAATTGGAGATGAAGTACTGACGTTACCACGGCGAGAGTAATGGCACGGCCAATCCAACATGGCATACAATTACAGCCGTACTCGAGGCATCATTTCCTGTACGTGTCTTATTACTGGCCTATAATGGAATAAAAGACGAAGGAAGATGCTTCAAAATGGGAAGCTACCATTCTAAATTGACATTAAGTATCGTAATAAGGATATAGATCTGCGAACAGACTTCTTCTATCCAAACAAACAAGATTAAAATACAAATAAAGTTCTCGAGATTAATAATGTTTTTTTATCTCAAGTAGTCTGTTGAAAATACAATACTGTAAATGTGGTTATTTTGGTTTGGTGGTAATTTTAAGAAATTGCAGAAAAACAGAGAGAAAAAAAATTGCCACAAATTAAAATCCAACGTTTTTGAGATTAACAAGTTTTTATCTGAAGCTGGTAATTTTCACAAATTATACTGAAAATTCAACTCTGGTGAAAAATATATATTCAGTATCTCAAGAATAGCATACTCACAAAAATAATCCCTTTACCAAATGCTAACAAAACAATTTCACTAAAAGTTTGACAAAAATAATCATGTTTATGGTATATTCTTGAAACATATCTATCTACTTGACATAGTCTTTCAATAGCCCATAAAATATATATTAACCGACTAAACGGACCTCCAAGATGATGAAAAACAATTTGATGAGTTTTATGAAGATGTGGTGTGTTATGTCGCAATTCAGAATTTTGAATTTTATCAATGTGGTCATTTAATTTTTAGACAATGAAGGAAATCAGAATGTTCAAGAAATTACCATAGGACAAGCAAACTGTCAAAATCTGATTACCAATGAACAAATAGTGTTTTATGTCCAAGATGAAAATTTTGAATACTATCGAGGTAGTCAATTTTTAGACAATGGAGGAAACCAGAGTAACCAGAGAAAACCATCACCATGCAGCAAGCAGACTGTCAAAATTTGATTACCCTAAGATCTTCCCAAATAGAATTGAAAGATAGGTGGTGAAAAGCCCTTTAATCTGTGAGCAATGCAGCAATGAAGACCCAGTATTGTGAAGCTCATCTAACCAGACTTTGATAACTCAAAGATTCCTTTACCATTATAAATACTTAACACCATGTTTAGTTGTCAAGTATACTTTACTTGCTCCAGTTTCATAACCATTCCTTAATTTTTCTTCACTTAAATCAGGCAAATTTGAAATCTAAATAATTTTGTGAATTGTTATGATATTTAGGAAGTTAAGGTGTCATTTTGTAGATCACTTCAAGCTTATAACATCTGCATTTAGTATTATCAAAAATTTTCACCTATAGTCCCAACAGATTGGAAAATTTGGGAAATATAAGTTAGGAAATGATTGTGAAACTGGGGCCTGTTCCAATATCTTTGAGTTACCAGTAGCCCAGCATGTAACATGTAACAAGAAGTCTTGACCATCACCTATCCTTGTTAGCTGCCAGTGTCGGTTGTATATACTTAATAATGGACTAATACATCTGTTTTCTGCCAGAAACAATATACAACAGAGCCAAAACACATCTATACAGACAACAATAACAGCAATAAAACTTGTATGTAACAAACATAGTTATCCTGCAGAAATTTACAATATAGATATAAATAAGTATGCTAGTATATCTAGTATATCAAAATGATTAATGTTGTAATAGACTCTTCAGGGTTTCAATTTCAAAATAGCAGAAGGATTTCCACTAAAATAAGAAATTTGAATTTTGACTAAAAAAACTTAAATATGATGAAGTAAAACCATTTTGAACATTTCTGTGAAAAACTAGATCTTTCTCTTGAGAGCTAAATCCCCTCCCCCCGATTTAATGTTTCCCTGGGACCTTGACCTTTCTGATATGACCTTGGTTCAAGGTCATGACACACATTTGGACCATGAATATTATTCATGTGAAGTTTGATGACAGTCATCCAAAGCAGTTATGAGATATGGTCTTGACACAATTTTAAACAGACAGCCATGGTGATTCCTATATACCCCCCTCAAACTAGTTTGTGAGGGTGTAATAATTTTTCACAAATTTTACTTTGAATTTAATGAGTGGGTGAGAGTGTAAAAAAAGTACTAACAAGTTAACTTTCATTTGTGTTTATTTCTTAAAAAAGTTATTTTTTGGGGGAAAAATCCAAATGCATGTATGATGCAATAATGACAAGTCCACTGAAGCACATTTAGAGTTCAATTATCTTCCTTCCAAGACAAGCCTGCCGGCCATTTTTAATGTCTAATCCAGAGATGTATTTGTTATAAACAATGCCAACCATTTGTGTAAAGTAGTTGAATGGTACTGGTCAAGGTCACCATGTAATGTAAATAAAAATCGATGAAAAAAGTTTGGCATCAACAGTGTAGTAGAGAAGTAATAGAGTTTTACGCCTCAGTCAAGTTTTTTTTTCACTCATATTAGGGTGAAGGTTAAGGATGGTGAAGGAAATCAAAGCGCCTGGAAAAACCCACTGATCTCTGGTAAGCAAACCAACAAGTTATTTCAAACTAGTGGGATTTGAATCCAATTGTTAAGAGGTGCTGTGATCTGTCAGTGCACACTTTAGACCACTTAGCTACCGAGGCCCAATTTGGCGACAAAAATACATATGCCAAGTATGAATGCACTGACTTAGGTGATAGAAGCAACAAAGTCTGAAGCTGTAGATGTGAAGAGGAACATTATCAACATAATCAGGGGTTGAAAATTCTTCAAGCTCGAAGCCTGGGACTAGAAATTTGGCAAGCAGGACTTTGCAAAAATTTTACTGAAAAGCCCCTCAGGCTTTAACACTCAGAAGACCAATGAATTTTATTTTCCACTGTCATCTGGTGTCTTGAAAAAATATTGCAAAACCAATCATAGTCATGTTGCCCTGTTGTTGTTTACATTCATTCTTGATCATTACAGCACTTGTAAGAAATGCTAGTCATTAGGTAGGCAACTTAAGCATTCTGCTGATAAAGAAAAATCTAGATAGTTATTGTGCTTGTAATCGCTACCAATGTTCAGTCTTGTCCGATGATGTAGCCGTTTAATTTAAATTTTACACCAACAAGCAGGCTACAGTGTCGAGAAAAGAATCTCGCATGAAAATAAAGACACCAAATATGATCGGAGAAGTGTGTCCGATTGTTTCAACAGTCGTCACATGGGTTGTAAATACTGCCAAAAATAACATTTAACTGCCGATAGAAATAATACATATGGATTTCTGGTTTTCTCCTTCGATTTTCTCGTTAACCAAACTCTGGACTTGATTAAAACAACTGCGGGCTTTTGATTTTCTTTATCAAAAAGTCCGGGGCTTTAGCTCATCTGAAAAAAATTTCAACCCCTGCATAAATTTAATCAATAACTGGTGACATTAAGGTAATGAGAGCTAAGACTGTTGTTATGGTATAGTGTTGGTGCAGGCTTTCTAAGAGCTGTTCTTATCGAATTTTGGAGTTGAATGTCCTATGCCCCAGTCAAGATTCTTCCACTTACATAGTCAGTTCTAAAATGACAGAGAAAACCAGAGTACCTACAGAAAATGAGCAAGCAAACTGACAAACATCATCATAGGCAAGTAGAATTCAAAACTAGGCAGTAAAAATCACTATGATCGTTGAGCATGCACTTTAGAACACTTGACTGCTGATTCACTCATCTGGGTCAGGTGAGCTACACACCAGATCTGAGGCCATCTTTTCATCATTTATGGAATTTAATTAATGATAATAAAATTGGCTTAGAGCCTTTAATTGACATATTACATTTTTAATCAATTAAAATATTCAAAACATTCCAATTGTTATATAAATAAAAATGAAATTCTTTAAAGAGAAACAATTAAGTTCCAATCAGTTGGAATTACAAAAATGAAAAATTTACAAAAATGAAAATTTTTAAATAGAAAGCTGAAATTCTCTGAAGATAGAAACTGTCAGTTTTTAACACTCATATATATAAAGATTCTCTATCATGTGTTGATAGCTAAGAATTGCAAAAAGTTCTAATGTAAGTTCACAACTGGTTCAATTCTTTATGTAGCTAAACCATCATTAAGATTAATGTACACTCCATTATTTAAGTCTCAAACCATGCCTTTGCAGCCAAGTGGTCTAAAGTGAAGGCTTATGGATCAAAGTGCCTCTAACCAAGCAAGACCGAATCCCATTTGTGCACATCCTCATGTGTCAGAAAGTTTGTGAATTTGCTTGCTTAAGACGCTTTTCTCTTCACATTCCACTTTCCTCCACCATCCATGAACTAACTGCCTCAGTATAAGTGAAAGAATCTTGGCATATAACCACATTACTCTCCAGTTTTATGACTTGCAACAGATTCTATTTTAAAAATGGTTATATTCTTTATTTAGCATTTCATTATCTACTCAATTCTTTAAGCTTGAAAACTTCTAAACTGTCATTAAGACTTGTAAAACACATTTAACTTGTTATGGCATAATCTGCATAGATTTTCTATAGTTTTCTTCCTTAACAAAAATAGCTGTCAAAACAAATTATTTCCAAATTACAATTATATTTTTTTTTAAATACTAATTTTACTCTCTTAATAGTTGTTCTTTTGATTGGCAGATAATGATTTGCATAAAAACTAGATCTGTTTTTGACAAGTCCACTTTATTTCTTTATATTCCAACAATCTGCATCAGATACATGGTAAAATTTTAATTTTAAACATGGTTTTCATGCCTATTTAACTTTTGCCACCTTGCTTAATAAGCTTATCACCACAGTAATTTGAAGTCCCAAAATCAGTTTCTTTCTAGATAAGCCTCCAATTTTTCGCCAAACCCCTTTAAGTTTTACAGGGATGAAGCCTAACTATTTTGAGTTAGGGGCCCAGCTCACTTCAGAAAAGAAGTTGTAACAGTGCTCCAAGTAGCCTAGTAAATACTCGAAATTTGCGACCAAAAATCGGATTTTGCGACTACAAATTGTCAGACGATCGCCATTATGTCAAATAATTTTTTTGAGTTTGGCCACTAAAAATCGGGAAATCCGGAAATTTTGTTCATGACCCGTCACCCAACCTGACAAATAGTCTCGCCATCAATAATATCTTAAAAGCGCTTGAATCAAAGCAGGTAACTTTATAGTTTAAAGCGCATAACTGACCGTGATCTAATTTTGCATAATGACAGCCAAACGGCAAAAATCACTTTTTGATTTGGGTTTTGTTACGACTTTTACTTCATCTAAATGATCAAGTTTGATTGTCTTCTCATCGCTCCGCCTTGAAAGTTGCCTACCATGGTGGGACCAATCCGAGGATCTCGCTAAACCATTCAATCGGTAGTAGCGACGGGCGGTGTGATAGAAAGAATTTATAAGGTTTGGCCACCAAGAATTTTACCTGGCGACAAAAATTTTGAAATGGCTACTGAAATTTTTGAATTATTAGCCATGTGGCTACCAGTTTTCAAAACCTGCTTGGAGCACTGTGTAATAGAAATAAGTAGCTAAAACATGTAAACATTAAGGGGCCCAGGCTGATTTTTAGTAGCAATTGGCTACTGGGCCCCTGCTTATCTTCATCCCTGCTTTATAATTGAGCTTTTACTGTACAGGTAGTTAAATAGTTATATTCAGAAAACCAAGTGTAAGGCTTTCCTGATTACGGTTTTAAATGTCAATCAAATCAAATTATTTACTAGATATCAAATTTAAGATCTTAAAATAAACTACTTCTACTTTAAGAAATGAGTTTTATCAACTTAAATATCATTCTTAAGGCTTCTTAATTGACCTAAATTAAATTTGAACATGTTTAAAATTTCAGAATAACTTTCATTTGTTTGTACAATTAACCTATTTAATTTTAAATTTGACCCAGAAAGTCTAAAATGAAGGAACAAGCCATTTTAAATACAGTCTAACCTGCTTTAAAGGCCACCTCTATATAAGGGTCACCTGTTTATAAAGACCAGTAGAATTGTATTCCAATTGTTCTTTATTCGTATTATTTGAAACTATATAACAGCCACCTGCCTATAAAGGCCACTTTTACTAGTTCCCTTGGGTGGCCTTTATAGACAGGTTTGACTGTATTTCTGTCAAAAAATGTTTGGTTTTTTATGTTGTTGTTGTTTTTACACTGAATTTTATGGGTGTGTGTGGAAGGGTTGTTGTAGTGTTACAAAAAGAAAATCCTTTCAAAATTTTATTATTACAAAAAACCAAAGAACTTTGAAGAAATATTGTGTTATAGCAACTGATACTAGTCAAAAACAAACATACCAATTCATGTCCAAATCACAATTGGAAAGCTAAGTAAAAACTTTGAAAATGAACTTTCATTAAAGAAGTGAGGCAAGTTGACTCTAATATATGACACGGGAAATCAAACCTCAATGAACATCCATAGGTCTATAGCAGGGTGGGTTGGTGGCATTGGGAGTTAACAGTTTTTCATTATGCATTAACTTTTTTACATTTTGTATTTCTGGTTCATCTGGAATGTGACACTAGTATATCGATGCTATTGTTTTTTTTTATCTTGTTTTTACACCTACAGAATTTCTATGACATTAATCAATTACGAATTCACCTTTTGCATTTCAAGTTTTGACGCAAGTGGGTGGAGATGGTTTAAGAGTTGACACAATAGTCTCAAACACTATAAAATTAAAACATTTTTATCTTTGGCATTTCAGGTTTTTCAAGCAGGGTGGGAGCTTTGAGAATTGTCTTACTGCATACGTGACTAAAACCCATCAACTATTTTAAACCTTGGCATTTCAGGTTTTCAAGCAGGTTGGAAGGGATAATAGGGGGCTTTGTGAATTATCTGGCTGTCTCCATCACCAAATCAATCATTGCTACTTTTGGCAATTTGGGTTTTCAAGCTTTGAAGAGGGTGGGGGTTTAGAGGTGGGGCTTTAAGAATTGTCAGACTTCCTAAGTGACTAAATTCATTTTTTTTAACTTTGAGCATATAAGATTTTCCAGCTGGGTGGGAAATTGAAGAGGGGGAGTAGAGACTGCCTCAGTGACTAAAATCAATTAGGCATTTCAGGTTTTCAAGCAGGGTGGGAAGGTGTTGGAGTTGTGATAATTTTCAGAATGCCTCAGTGACTATTAATCAATTAATTTTCCTTCTCCACCTTTTATAACATTATATATTCTGTACATCAATAAGACATTATAACAAAGCAGTAAGAATCCAATACCAGAAACTGGCACAAAAAAATCAATCACCATCAAGAAAGTAATAAAAACATCTAATTATGCAAACATACGTTATTTTTAGCATTTAAGATTTCAAAGTAATTGATTAACTCCAAACAGCTATATACTTTTTTTTTGCAATTTTTCTTTACATAAGGGAAAAAATAGTTTTAATTTAGGTCTAGGTCACACAAAATCATTTATTCAATTTTTAGTGCAATACTGTTTTAGCAAAGAAGGTCAGATCATAAAAAGCACTAAAATAAAACTGTAGCTAAAAGTTTTTGGTTTAAAGTAGTTTTATGTCAGCATAAATCAGCAAAACATATCAATAGTGCATGAACCATAGTTTTTTCAGTAAATTGTTACTCACTGATTGATTGATTGATTTATTGACTGAATGAATGAAATTTGTGTTGAGGTTATTTCACATGACTAGATATTTCACCAGGTAAAGAGATTTACTTCAGAGAGAGCGGAGTGAAGAGGTTGGTTGGTTGAATGTTGCTTAATGTCGCATCAGCAATTTTTCAGCTATTCGCGATGAAAACCCTTTTATTAATCTCTATGGATTAATCTATGAACAATTTTGTGTATGCTTGTGAAGCGCGAGTATGTTGTATGGTCTGCCTTGTACTAGTGCGCACTCAGGGCGACTTTAACGTGCTAGCTCACAAAGTCTGTACGCTGCAGACAAGCATACCACTCCCCCAGTCCATTATACTGATACCAGGTGAACCAGTAAAGGCCAACCGCATGGAAAATCCACTTTCCCACTGGTCTGAGTGGGTTCGAACTCACAGCGGTGAGAGACCCTGGATTTGTAGACTGAAGTCTTATCCATTAAGCCACTGCAGCCTTTCTTTCCTTTGAAGGGAACTCCATTACAACAAAATCTCTTAAGCAAAACAAATCACAACTCTATAACACATCTACTTAAAGTGATTTATTGAACAGAAATAAATCTTATATTACCTCAGGAATTGTTTAAACATTTTAATGACCTGCTTTTGGGACACTTGGTATAAGTTGACAGTGTTTGAAATGGGTCAAATTTACCAAAAAGTCCTTGATAATTTCATTTTATATTGTGGTATGTAGGGGACTATTGAAAAGTAACCAGTTCTTTCAACATTTTCTGTTGTGGTATATAGCAGACTATTGAAAACTAACCAGTTCTTTCTAAAAGTTACCAGTCTCAGATTGTTGGACTGGCTGTTATTTCAAGCACTGAAGTTGGTGGTAATATTGATACCTCAACAGTATGATGACTACAATGATATTAACACTATGGCACCAAGACCTAATACCTACATAGCCAGCAGTTGTAGTGATGTGCTTTACTATAAAGACACCTCTCTTTGAAAACTCTGACTCCCCCTCTTCCTCTCTCTGACGCCTTTCTTTCAAAACTATAAACTATCTCTCTCTATCTGTGTGTAAATTATGGACCACCTCACTCCCCCTCTCTCTCTCTCTCACACCTCCTCTCTCTCATTCTCACTCTCTTGACACCTCCCACCTCTCTTTGAAAACTATAATCTCTCTCCCCCCCTTCTCTCTATCTGATACCTCTCACCTCTCTCAAAACTATAAACCTCTCTCTTCTCCGACTCGTTCTCCCCCTCTCTCTGTAATAATTTTTTTCCACTACAGGTGAACATGTATGTCTAATGACCATTATTCATTTCCTATTTAATCATGTTTTTGTGAGACCTAATATCTTGTGAACACATGCAACTTAATAAGTTTATAGATATAATCTTTATTAAAAATGTAAAAAAAAATATTATCTATTCAATCCTACTTGAACATTCTAGATTTTGACTTGTCTTTAAATGTGCTTACTACTCACAAATGAGTGTAGTATTACATGAAAAATACACCTTCCATGGCCATATACACACATGGCCATATACACACAAAGAAATACAACTACTATGCACTTTGTTATTTATTGAAACTGCTTGTGCCCTCACATTTACTCTCAAGACAATTTACCTATATCATCAGTTAGTCTCAAACTCACATGAGTTGAGTAATGATGATTCCATTAATTCCAGTCAAGAATATTTCACTTATATCAAGATGTCGACAGCTATAGGCAAAGGTGCAGAAATTTTACCTGTGTGTTGTGCTGATGGCATTATACAGCCATTCTTTATCATACCAAGCCTACCGTGACATGGGACTTTGTTTAAGTTCCCATCCAAAAGAACTGTGACTTTATTTGGTAATGCAGAATGCTTGGTGAAAGAACAGTCACTACCAGTTTTCAAGTATTGGATCAGACCCGGTCAGGGTTCCAACCTACAACCTCCCACTTACAGAGTGAGCACTCTACAAACTGAGCTACCGCAGTGGTTTAAATCACATGAGAACTTTGTCAAGGACAGAGTCCATTTCATCCAGGCATCTTTGAGTTCACACAGGGGATCTTGTAATTCATGAACCATGTTCACATGGAAACTCGGCTAACAAAAGCAAATAGGGACATGTTTTATCAGTCTCATGTTCATACTGTCACTTTGACCTAGCACTGAAAACAGTGCATGGCCAGAGATTGGAGCACTTAATTGATTCAGACCACCCAATGCCAGGGATTCAAGTATTTACTACACCGAGCACTGAATACGTTGCATGGTCAGGGATCCAAGCACTTACTTGACCCAGACCACCCAATGCCAGGGATTCAAGCATTTACTCAACCAAGCACATGAATACATTGTATAGCCAGGTATCCAAAGACTTACTTGACCCAACATGGGATATATTGCATATATATGGACTTGATTTCTTACTTGACCCAGCACCAAATACATTGCATGACAAGGAACCCTAGTACTTTGTCAACTGTGCTACCCTGAATATTTGCTGCCCCAAATACACAAAATGACCCTAGAACTTTCTCAACTGTATAGCCCTGAATACATGACATGGCCAGGGACCCTGTACTTTTTCAACTGTGCAGCCCCTAACACACCTTGTACTTTCTCAACTGTGCAGCCCCAAACACACAACATGGCCAGGGACCTGAGTATGTACTCACCTGTGCGTTAACTGGACAGGACCCCCTCCTCTTCTTCTGTTTTTGTAACATTTTAAGTACAGCATCATCCCTGGTAGTTCCCTTAAAATCCACAGGTTGATCATTATCAGGAATAACCTGAAGCGCTCCCGGAGCGGCCACTGACCTCCGTCGTGGCCGGTTCTTCAGGTCAAATCCAAGAAAACTCATTTTGTTTAAATCCTTTTCCGTGTTATTACAAAATTTCCGAGTGGGAAATGAAACGTCACACAAAATCTACACAACGTCTGTCAAAATAGCACAACACTAATCCTTTTCCACAGCCAATTTCTAAAAATTAATCCCAAATCCTCGACAGGATGAATTACACAACCTATATATGTATTAAATCCTAATAAATACTCCCGTGTATAAAATCCACATACAACTTAAGCAATCACACTGAATCAAGTTCTACCAAAAGTTCACTTGTCAACCAACGTAAATGACTTTTATAATAATATCACATTAAAGTCTAAGCCACAAGAATTTGTTATGCAACATGACACAACAGTTTCCATGTTTCTTACATTAAAACTTAAAAATTGTAAATTTCACATTTCTGAACTGAAATCTTTAAAAAAATAGTTCTAATTTTCTAACTGAATAATTTTAAAAACTGTTTTATTTCTTCTCTTTTTTGTATCTGATTAAAGTTGTCTTAAAATTTCCCCTTTTTATTTCAAGTTTTTTTCTTATTTTTGTTTGTTTTTTTCTTAAAATGTATAACAAGCTCGACTGCAATGTTTACATTCTCACATGTCCTTTTAAATTTATTGATCAGCGTACATATAAACAGTCAAGCCACTGTGAACTAGATCCTTGAATTTAGTATGTCAACCACATCCGATACTATGCATTGTTTGTACTTAAATTAATTGTTAAGAGCCGTTCATTAATTTAAATAAAGCACATGCAGTGCATAAGAGCGCTTATCCACTTGTATGAATATTTAAACTATTTTTAGACCAAGTCAATAGTGTTTCAAACTTGTTTTTGTTTTGGTAATATTTGACATCAGAATTCTGAAAAATGTGATACAGGTTCTAAAAATAGAGGATGTAAATAATCTAGTGCAGTAACCTAATTTTGCTCTTCACTGTATCAACTTCCGTGTCAAGAGGCTGACGCTTACCTGTAAACCGAGAATCTGATGGTAATCCCTTAAAATGACAAAATCCACAATTTTTCTCTTACAACTTGTGAAATTTTGTAATTTTTATCCATAGAGTTGTCCAATCATTAATATTTTTAATATTTCTATTCCAAACTTTCAAGATCACTGATAATTATTATGTAAAACTGATATGGAATCAGGTTGTAACACAAAACTCACTGACATAAAACTCACAATTAATCCTAAACCTTGTGAATTTTTTGTATTTGTTTATCCATAAACTTGTTCAATCATCAATATTTTTAATCCAACCTATAAGATCACTGATATGTGATGTAGAAAATGATATGCAATCCGGTCGTAACACAAAACTCCTTGAAATAGAATTCCTCCTTCTGATATTACGTAACCAATTAATAATTTGAACTAGCTGCAGAAATATGTTTTCTGTTAAATAGAAATAAGCTAAATGGTCTAATTTACTTACATCTATAGATTTATATAGATATAGATGTTATACACAATGCCTGTCAGATACACACAGATCTTCAATATAATCTAATTAAATTCTCAATATAATGTTACACTGTATTATGTATATATCATCAATAGAGCAGAGATGTTACTTAGAAATGGGACATATATATATCCTCAACTGAGCCAAGCTGCTTTGAAATGGACGTATATATCCCCAATCACTTTAAAATGGACATGAGCAAAGCTGAAACATTGAAATAGATTTGTATCCTCAATTGAGCCAAATTGCTTTGAAATTAACAAATAAATCCTCAATTGTGAAATGAACGTGTATATCCTCAATTACTTTGAAATGAACGTGTATCCTCAATTAAACCAAACTGTAACTTTGAAATAAAATTACTTTGAAATGAACGTGTATCCTCAATTGAGCTGAGCTGTAACTTTGAAATAGACCAAATTACGTGAGAGTCCTCAGACAGAAACTTGATTTTCAGGACTGAAATGGACGTCTAACGATATTGTAATGGACATGACATCTCTGATCTATTAAGTGAAATCAGATTAGATATATCCATCCTACTAGAATGATGTTCAGAGCATGTATACTAAGGACTGAATGAAGGGATGTATATATATAATATAGAGATCTACATGTAGCTTCTCTGTTCCTCGTTTTTATTTATAGATTTGATTAAGTCACTGTGTAATCTCTCCAATTGTTATATATAAAAGATATATGGCTACACTTGCATTAATTGTTACTATCTATTAGCAGATTAAGATATGATTGGTAATAACGCCCTCTGATCTATATCACATTGGTATGAGGAAAACACGCTGGCTACCTATCAAGAAACTGAAAGTTGCTATAGAGAAAAACAAAATATCACTAATAGTAAGGTATATGATGAAAACAAGCTGGCTACTTCTAAAAAAAATGAAAGTTTTTATAGAAAAATCCAAAAATAATAAAAAGGTTCAAAATATATAATATGCACTTTAAATGAATGAGGCTAAACTTATTCACAAGGGGTTAAGGTCATCTCCAATTACAATCTTGAAATATGAAAATGGAAAAACTGGTTTTCTTACTTTTTTAAAAGTGTTTAAATATTACCACTGAAGGTAAACAAACTCAATGACTTATTTTAACTAAAACTTCAAAATAAAGGTATTCCAACAAACTGCATGCAGAATTAAAATCCAGTGGCATTAATTTTAGAGGTAAAGCTCAATGTATTCCAACTCCAGATTTTTTAAAAACTATTGTAAGATACAATATCAGTGTGTTCACATACACAACATCAATATCAATCAATCTTTTGTAGAAGATATCAACATTAAGATAATATATCCAGATTCCACGATGAAAAATATCGGTCAAGTGTACTATGTGTGAGTTACACCTAATAACATCCAAACTTCACAGCCGAAAAATTTCCCAGTAGATCGAGGATATCCAGAATTCCGATATGTGAACCAATTACGTTCAAATCACTATCCATTAAACAGCAATATTTATCCTGTATCCAGATTATACATTGATTTTATTCACTAAATGAAAACTACTTCTATATATGCTGCTAATTCACCAAATGTATATAAAACCCCGTAAGAAATATAATAATTGTTTTAAGTCAACCTGCAGTTTTAACTAATCTCCACCGTTGTTCTCCGACTGGGGATCAATGGAACCAGTTTGATCAAGTTATACATATATATATATTCTATAGATCTCCGCTAGTATACATGTATGCAGTAAGTTCTTACAATAAAATTACACAGTGCTTCTTATAAATATATATTTTATACGTAAGTATAAAACATTTAAAAGACTAAAGAGATCTTTTTGTATACTACGTTTCGCATGAGTGATTTCCTATATCTAAAATCGGTTCATTTAAAGAACACATACTGGATCTATCTCATATATATTTTAAAGTCAGGGACTATTAACCAGGTCGATATTGGCATTTCTCAAGCTGGATTGGAATATTGTTTTTTTTTTTCTCATCCTGACAACAGCTTAACTGAATGAAATATGTACATACAGTTTTGGACTATTTATTTCTATATAACGACTATATGTTATTTTTTCAATAGCAGCAAAGTTATGACATACAGAGCATTTTAAGATAAATTGGTGTCATAGAAGATCTTTTATTTCTTTCATCTTGTTTAATGTTAACTCATAACAACTTGACAAAATGTACATGCAATCTTTTGAACTATTTATTTCTATATAAGAGTTATTTTTATTTTTTATTTTTTTTCGACAGCAGCAAAATCATGACTTATGAGGTATTACGAGGCAGATCTGTAGTCACTTACTGCTTTCATCAATGATCGTTTATTTCTTTCATCGAAGGGTCGTAAATTACATGATAACTCATATTATTTTGACAAAATGTATATGCAAACTATTGAACTGTTTATTTCTATATAAGAGCTATATGTTATTAGCAAAATTATAAAATATTGAGCGTAAAAAATAGATCTGAAGTTGCTTATTGCTTTCATCAAAGATCGTTTATTTCTTTCATCAGAGGTTGTAGATTACATGTTAACTCGTAAACATTTGAAAAAATTGACAGATGAAATAAACAGTTTTTAATCTAAAATTTGTCAGAAGGGACTACTTTCAAAAACATTCCTCTAAAACAAAATAGCATCACTATTGTTGCATTCATGTAATGTTAAATATGGTCTACAGAGGCATTAACAATGAGGCCATTTGGCAAAATAAGGGATCAATTGGCCCATGACCCCTTCTAGAATGAACACTGAATGAAAAATGTAATCAAGTTGTTAATATGCATGCAGCTGATTTCCAGCTAAATATGGCCAACTATAAGACTTTAAAAATGGAATCATTTGGCAAAATAAGGGATAAATGGCCTCATGACCCCTTCTAGAATGAACACTAAATGAATAATGTACTCAAGTTGCTAATATGCATGCAGCTGATTTCCAGCTAAATATGGCCAACTATAAGGATTTTAAAATGGGGTTATTTGGCAAAATAAGGGATCAATTGCCCCATGACCCCTTCTTGAATGAACACTAAATGAATAATGTACTCAAGTTGCTAATATGCATGCAGCTGATTTCCAGCTAAATATGGCCAACTATAAAGCTTTAAAAATGGAACCATTTGGCAAAATAAGGGATAAATGGCCTCATGACCCCTTCTAGAATGCAGCTGATTTCCAGCTAAATGTGGCCAACTATAAAGCTTTAAAAATGGAACCATTTGGCAAAATAAGGGATAAATAGCCTCATGACCCCTTCTAGAATGCAGCTGATTTCCAGCTAAATGTGGCCAACTATAAAGCTTTAAAAATGGAACCATTTGGCAAAATAAGGGATAAATAGCCTCATGACCCCTTCTAGAATGCAGCTGATTTCCAGCTAAATGTGGCCAACTATAAAGCTTTAAAAATGGAACCATTTGGCAAAATAAGGGATAAATAGCCTCATGACCCCTTCTAGAATGCAGCTGATTTCCAGCTAAATGTGGCCAACTATAAGGGCTTTAAAGATGGGATCATTTGGCAAAATAAGGGATAAATGGCCTCATGACCCCTTCTAGAATGCAGCTGATTTCCAGCTAAATGTGGCCAACTATAAGGGCTTTAAAGATGGGATCATTTGAACACTCAAAAATGTTTTTGAGTTGTTTATATGCAACTAATATAAAGCTATATTCCCATGCAATGTTCCAAAAGCCTAGTCAACTTGAAACACATAGTAAGTGTAACAATGGTATTTAAACTGTACTTTGGCTACAAGAGGGGACTTGGCCTACAATAATCTTCAACTGAAGAACTTAATTATCCACATTTTGATATATGTATCTGTCCCCCTCTTATTTTTGATATTTATTGTGTATAATCTTTATTAGTATTCACTCCAGAGCCCCTCAGTTATTCTCTCCAGAACCATCAAGTGGCTTATATATTTGTATATATCTTTAAAAATCAAACACTCAGAGATTGTTCAGGCTCGACATCAAAGGAAGTCTTTTTGCAGTGTGTCAACATATACAATATTTACAAACTAGTATAATTTTTATATTAAGAGCAAACCTGCCCATTTGAAAATTTAAATAAACACTGTCTACAAATCATAACTGTATGCCTTGAACAACATTAAAAGCTCAAGAAAACATATTTATGAATTTAAACCACCTTTTTGGCCAATTCCTGACAGATACTTTTTACGTCATAAATAAATCTATTATTTTTTTAAGACACCATATTGATACTTCAAATTCTCTAGACTTCACACCCAAACAGCAACTTTAAAATGAAGTACTTGCACTTCAAAGCAAACATTGCATGTTTATTACTCAAAAAATGGAGTTCAAAAACAGTAAAAAAGAAGGAAAAGTTTGTGCACTTTAAAAAAACCACTGTCTAGAGCTAAATAATGGACTTCAATTGATAGCTTTTGGCCTATTATGTCAATGAGATTTAGACACTGTTTACCCAAGTTCAAACATAAGTTTGCAAGTAAACCAAAATTGTTTTACTGTGCATATCCATCTGTGTTGATGCATTTTTTATTGTAATGTCCAATGCATGAAATGCAATATTTTTTAAAGTGAACACTTTAGTTAGCATTGGCCAAAAATGTTTTTGTTTTGAATTAAACAGGCATTATAATTGATAATGTTGCAAGATAAGACGAAACTGTTTCAGGGCAAGTCAACTAACAATAAGTAAGCAATAGCCCAAAATGTTTCATTTTGACTTAAACAGCCATTAAGATTGATAATCTGTTCAAGTTATATCACAAATGTCCAAAAAAACCTTACGTGATCACAATTATGTTTAAGGGCAAAACAGCTTTATCTTCAGTAAAGCTGGATTAAAAAAGCTAGTAATTTCCTTGCTTTGAAAGAACATAGAGAATACACAATCCCACATAAAGATGAAATGATTACCAGTATGTCAGATATAATACATTTTGTTTACTTATATATGTTTTTATTTTTATATACCAGTAAATGTCCTTTTATAGTGAAAGAAGTAAATGTCCTTTTATAGTGAAAGAAAGAAAAAAAATACCCTGGCATACTGCCACTCTATTGAAGCAGTATACAATAGGCCATATAAATTGTGTGTATGCTGAAAGTCTATCTGATAGAAAGTAATCTAATAGCCGGTATATAAAACTGGCTGGACCTCATAATCTAATAGTCAGTATATAAAACTGGCTGGACCTTATAATCTCTTCACTGATTAAATTTGATTATGTTCTCTCTTCTCCAGTTCGCACAAATTTTCTGATTTATAGGTTGACAGAACCTATAAAGTTATATATAATATAAATACTTGGTCAGTAGGAAGCTTACTCACTTCCTTATATAGTAACATACAGAAATAAATTATCTACCTTCTAAAATTAATATATATATACAGTCTAACCTGTTTATAAAAGTCACCTAAGGGAATCAGTAAAAGTGTTTTTTATAATGGGCAATTGGCCTTTATATACAGGTTTAAATTATATGAATAAAGGGCAATTGGGATATAATTTTACTGGGCTTTAAAAGGAGGCAACCAGTACCCTTATTATATGCGGCCTTTAAGGCAGCTTTCACTATATATATTCAGAAAAAACCTTGTTTTAGTACCCCTTGAAAACTCTGCCACCTCACTTATTGCCACACTATTTCCAAGTCCAAAAAATGCATTTCTTTCCTTTTAAAGCCTTTCTCATCAAAACCCCTTTGCAACACCAAAATTTGACTGAACAAAAACTGGTGACGATGCATTGAAGTTTTATTTCAGTTATAAAATAAGGAATTTAATTGTCATACATAACTAGGTTGATAAATTTGTAGTTAATGTAGCATCAAAATTTTTTTACTTCATGCCATTTCACATACGGATTTATCATACTACATCATAACACTCACAAATATTGTGATATTATTCCCTTTACAAGCTTAAAGTCAATACTTACACGATTATATAATGGGTTTATAATCCACCTTGTAACAGTAATAAAGGATTTACAACTTATAACATTAATGACCTTAGTAAGTGGACAAATGCTTCAATGTTACATCAATGACCCCAGTATTTGGACAAGTAGCCCAGTGTTGCATACAACTTTAAGAGTACAGATCACCTTGTTTCCATGGAGCAGCTTGGAGCAATGGTGTCTCAGTCAAGATTATTTCATTTGTATTGAGGGTTTGGACTGGTGGAGGAAACCAGGGTGTCCTGAGCAAACTGGCACACTTTCTCACACTAGCGTCTGTCTGAGTAGGATTTGAATCATTGAAACAGTAAAAGATGATGTGATCATATGGTGGCAGTGGTGGGACTGTGAGATAAACATTCCAATACTTCATTCACTGGTATATGGTGGCAGCGGTGGGACTGTGAGATAAACATTCCAATTCTTCATCCACTGCTATAAGTGCAAATAGCAATGGTATAAATATCTAGAGAAAGGCTTGTGATTTATTATCTTATGGTGACATTATATATATAAGGTTCAAGGTGTATTATATTGAAGCTAAAGAAAAACAACAACACAAGAATGACAAGTGTGGGTTGGAAAATAAAAGAACAATGTCGACCAAAATGACTTAAATGTAACTTTGCTTACACGATTGTTAAGATCAAATTCTATTCCATAGTTTTAAAGATTCATATGTCTTTTAAGTTATTTCCAGTCTTCCTCCAAGGCATTAAATCATCGTATGTAAGACAAACAGTGGTAAAACTGACTACAGAGGCTATTACTTTCATGTAAAAGCTTATAGAGGTTTTATAGAATCTAGAAGTCAGTGTGTTATTTGAACTTATTCCATTTATAATCTCACAAAATGGGATAATATATACAGTCACATATGTGACAATGTCAGAAGTAAACATTCTTACCATCATATATAGGCAAACAACATTGACCTGTCTGCTTGACCTTTGATATAAATATTTATCATGGACCAATACATCTATATTTATTGAACACATGTGTTTATTTTATGAAAACAAGCATTTTAATATTTTTATTTATTAAAGGGGAATCATAACACTTCCCATGTGTTGGGTAGATCCTCCTATATAAATATTTCTAATTAAAGGTCAAGTGGACAGGTCAATGTTGTTTGGCTGTACCAGTACATCAGGTGCAATGACTAAGTCTAACAATACATAATGCACACATGTTCCTATGAAGCCATTTGGGTTTTCCCCAATACAGTATTGCCTTAAAACATTTTGATATTAGCTTAAAAGGTCATATTTGTTTTTTCCATCTCTTGGGGTTTCTGAACTAACAGTAAAAGTAAGTGCATTTCTGATGTATAATTATAAATTGAGCACATTTTTAATGGAAGCATCTAATAGGAAAAAGGTTTGTTTTCTGAAACTAAGCATTTAAATTAATGTATCGCTGGCCATGCCTTTATGTTCTGACACTGGCCGCCACCACGGTGCCAAAGCAACTAATGATGTACTATTGTCAGTGACGCCATTAAATGACACAATTCAGGTGAAGTTTTCATTCTGTTTGCGAGTTATTCAAGCATGTTGGGCCTTTGTCGGAACATTGTGGGTGTGGCCGGAGATCCGTCAATTGATTTTCTGGAGACACAGCTGAAAATTCCCTTGTATATGAAGGTCAAATTTTTCCTGGGACTACACAATATTATGGTTTTACATTCAATAGTGGAGGGAACCAGATTGCCTGGATAAAACTTTCTTGTACTAGGATCTGTCTGAACGGGATTCAAACCTAAGTGGCGAGAGACATTGTGATCTGTAAGCATCATGCCTTAGAACACTAGTCCAACAAGGTTATCAGGGGATATATATGGTTATTTATCGTATATTGGTACTTAAATATTAGTTTTTGAATATGTGTTACTAATGCAAACTACAAATAAATATCACACCCCTAATGTATCACATCTCCTATATGACACCCCCATATCGCACCCCTTCTAGGATCATTTCATCATTGAACTTCTCTGTGTTGTTCCAGTTCAATGCAGATATTCAAATATATGATGAAAATAATGAAGCATGGTAAAATCCATAATACATACCATATAAGCCCTGGACCAATATTGCACCTCAGGCTAAAGCCCTCTGTCTGATATTGGAGTCTCGGCCCTGCACCAATATTGCACCTCAGGCTAAAGCCCTCTGTCTGATATTGGAGTCTCGGCTCCTGGACCAATATTGCACCTCAGGCTAAAGCCCTCTGTCTGATATTGGAGTCTCGGCCCCTGGACCAATATTGCACCTCAGGCTAAAGCCCTCTGTCTGATATTGGAGTCTCTGCCCCTGGACCAATATTGCACCTCAGGCTAAAGCCCTCTGTCTGATATTGGAGTCTCGGCCCGATATGGCATGTGATATGGATTTCACCATGCTTTATTCTCTATTTAGTATACTAGTTACTAATAAATGATATATTATTGTTTAAAACTTCAAGATGTACATGCATATTGAGGAAATACAACATGATTTATATAGAAGGAAACATATTTATCAAATCATGTAATATTGTTTGTTTATTATAAACAAAACAAAACAGAAAAAAATTCCTTTGTTTCCTTAAACCATTTGCACTACAGTAACGTAGCTGTTGCATGTGGGAGGTCCACATTTAATCCCTGGAAAGCTTGGTTGAGTTGAGTTGAGCTGAGTAATGGTGTTTAACCAGTCAAGATTATTTCACTAATATCACCATTTGGAGGAGAAGGTGCAGAAAGTTTGCCTGTGCTTTAGGCTGATTGCATTATACAGCAGGGATCTGTATTGTGACATGCCTACTATGACATGAGATCTCATTTATTTTAAGTTCCAATTCGAAAGAACTGTGACTACCCACATTTAACTTTTGATACAGATCCAGTCAGGGTTCAAACCCATGACCTCCAACATGTAGAGTGAACACTCTACCAATTGAGCTACTGCAGTGGTTATCTGGAAAGCTTGGACTGAGACTGGAAAATATGTAGTGCCATTTCTAACAGCCTATTGAAAAAAGTACCAACAAATGAAAGTTTAACACACTTAACATGGATATATTTCAGAGCTAGTTGACATCATCCATAGCCAATAATTGCTGTCGAGCGGTTGATTAATGTTCCCTTTCTGTCCCACCTCCTGTGTACCAGTCGTAATAAGTCTCGGCTAGAAATCGATTAATTGAATTGGGTTTAACGTCCCAGTCAAGAATATTTCACTTACCGATATATCAAGACATCACCAACTATAAGAGAAGTGGCAGAGATTTTAACCGTTGCAGTGCAATGTGCTCAGAGTAATATTCAGTGAAGCTTCTTTAACCCACCAAAGCTTCTATGACACAAAGGTTTGAATCTCTCTTCCAAAGCCAAAGGACCCTGTGATTTTCATGCGCAGTGCATGGAAAAAAAAACAGTCACCACCCATGTTCAAGTCTTTTTTTTCAGACCCTGGCAAAGGTTGATACCAATGACCTCCCACATACGAAGCAAGCACTCTAACAACAGATCTACCATAGTGGTCTAGGCTACAGACCAGGGTATATAATATTATGATGTTAAGTATTCGTAATATGCTAAGAAAAGATTTAAATTACCAATCAAGATTTCAGAAGCCTGGTATTGAACATTAGTCAAACCTGTAGTATACATGAGTTTTTCTGGAGTCTGTCCATATTTGTTCGAATCGTTGATCCCATGTTCTAAATCTGGGTCAAAGAGCAATAACATAAGTTGCCATAACCTAATTTCTTAAAATAGATTAAAAACTTTTCATGTGCTAATTTTCAAAATCTTAGTTTAAATTCTAAAAATATTTATATCTTACTATCGATATAATGTGTTTCCCTCATATGAAATCGATTGCTACTGTTCCTTAAAATGTAGTATATTATTTAGTTGCCATAACCTAGTTTCTAAAAAAAGCTATAAAGAATATTCATGTTCTAGCTTATTTTTAGAATCTAACTTTAAATTTGGACTGAATATTTGTTCAGATGAAAAAAAACCCATAAACCCACATAATAGAAACAAAATATCTATTAATTTTAATAATATTTATATCTTATTATCCATGTAATACAATTTTTTTTTCCATATTCTATTGATTGTTACTGTTCTGTAAAATATTACCGGCAGTATATTATTACAAAGTTATCCAAGATCATATTTCAAAATTACGGTCGTTGATTACCATTATCAGAAGTCTGAGAATTCTTATATGTCTTGATGACACAAGCCATTAATTTATTTGGATTTTCTAAAACCAGAAAACAGAGTATTAAAAAGATAAAAGACCAATGATTTTAAAAAAAAATATAATCACGATTTTTGTGGTAATATCTTATGTGGTATTGTCTTCTTTGTTTCCTTTGATGTTTTACAAAATTTAATCAATATAACTTATATTACGATGGAAATGACAAAAATAACCCACCTCTACAATTCTAATAAAACCAGTAAAACAAAATCATTTATGCTAATTTGGAGAAGTGCGGTGGAGTAATGGTGTTTTCGTCTCAGTTAAGAGTCAAGATTCTTTCACTTATTTTGAGTTTCAGGGATGGTGGAGGAAACTAGAGTACCTGGAGAACACCATAAACCATTGGCAAGCAAGGTTTGGGGATGGTGGAGGAAACTGGAGTACATAGAGAAAACCATCAACCTTTGGCAAGCAAACTGACAGATTGTCTCACACAAGCATCTGTCACCAGTGCGCCAAACAATATTTACTTGAAGAACTAAGATTTTACCATTGATTGAATGAAAAAAAAGCGGGTGCTTGCACATTAAAATCCAGAATTGAATAAGGTATTACATTCTAGTTTGCATATATAGGCAATGGTGCAGAAATTTGACCTGTATCTTGCATTATACAGCAGGGCTCTTTATCCTACCATGCCTACTGTGGCACAATACTTAGTTTAAGTTCCCATCTGAAAAAAAAACATGACTTGCATTTCATAATACCGAGTGTTTGGTGAAAAAACAGTCAATACCCACTTTCAAGTCTTGGGTCAGACCCGATCAAGGTTTGAACCCACAACCTCCCAGTTACAGAGCCAGCACTCCATCAACTGAGAGGACTGTTGTTTGGATCAGGTGTCAATATCACTTTACTAGCTCTGGAATGATGGAACGAACTGGAGTGATGGAGTTTCATTCTCCAAAAACCGGACATATAATGCAACATCAGCAATTTGCTGAAAATAGAAGCTCATAATTAAGTGCAAGTTATTTTTAGTGTTTACACATGCACTCGTGTCATTTCAGGCATTTAAATATTTTAGTGTTATGTAACAGAACTGTTTTAAACAATAATATTAGACCCTGACTTATGTCAATAAATATGTTATGTAATATCAATAAAGTTACAGCAATTTACAGCATACTGTTACCTATATTAAATGTTACCTTGTCTCTGGATTCTCTGGAGAACAAAAGTTACAGCAATTTACAGCGTGCCGTTACCTATATTAACAGTTACCTTATTACTTGATTTATGCCACTGAATTCCTTGGAGAACATATACTAATGCAACTGTAATTCATACTGTCATTTTATATTATAAGAATCCATTGCAGGATCTAAAGCCAAACAGGGCTAGCAGAGTATCTGACAACAACTGTGAGATTTCCCTTCCCTACAGACAACAAGAGGCTCATGCGCTTTAATACTCACCTGAGGCTGAGTACATATAGTCCGTGGGCTAGGTGGACCCACCGTGCACCCCCCCCCCCCCCCCCAGGATCCACCGACACCACTTTTTTCTGGTACCTTAGGGTGTCTAGTAATGGAATCAGGATGTTTCCCAGAAATAAGTTGGGATGCTCTTCATGAAAAACTTCAATATTTAGGAGTGCCTGAAAGTTTTCAGTAAATTTCTCTATTAGGGGTAGGGGAACGTTTTTATCTTTTTTCAATAATATTATGCAGATACAGATCATATTTGGTATCATTGTAAAGGGAACATGTTCAGCTTTAATAAAATACAAAGTCGGTTGATGTAGCTGCTACTATGTTGTCACCATGACGTCATAA
This sequence comes from Anadara kagoshimensis, assembly GCA_021292105.1. Lineage (NCBI taxonomy): Eukaryota > Metazoa > Mollusca > Bivalvia > Arcoida > Arcidae > Anadara > Anadara kagoshimensis. The sequence continues at coordinate 30,641,130 of CM037872.1, read as the reverse complement.
ACACAAGTTTTGGGGAAAAACGCTATAAAATCGTGTCAATTTATCCTTTATAAAATTATTTCTGTACAACATAATAAAACACATTAAGACAAAGTATGTTTTGCATTTACTTGATGAATTGTAGTTATAAATGATCATATATTCTCATCTTCCAAAAAAGACACCACTCTATTAGAAAAAATATATTAAAGATACCCATTTTTAAAAAAATGATCGAAACGGGGTAGGGGAACGTTTTTATCTTTGTTGTCGATGGTTTTATGTAGATATAGATCATATTTGGTATCATTGTAAAGGAACAGGTTCAGCTTTAATAAAATACAAACTTGATTGGTGTAGCTATTACTGTGACGTTTCTATGACGTCATAAACACAATTTTTGAAGAAAAAAGCTATAGAATCATTTAAAATTATACTATATGAAATTATTTCTTACAACCTAATAAAACACATGGAGTACTTTATATTTACTTCATAAATTGTTGTTATAAATGATCATAATTCTCATTTTAAAGAAAAGACGCCACTCTGTTAGGAAAAATATATTAACTTAAAGATGCCCTTTTATTTAAAATTGATCGAATTTTAAGATTAATAGTTTTCACGATAAAAGTATCCCAGTATGTTTCTTTGCATAATAATATCATCATCATCATCATCATCATCATCATCATCATCATCATCATCATCATCATCATCATCATCATCATCAATTTTCATACATTCATCAAAAATCATCACATCATCACCCATTATCTATAGCTAACAAAAAGCTTAATTAATAATCTTAGTTTGAGAATGACTTTTAGTTCAAAGTATTACCGATGGTGATTTAGCAGGTGTTTTAATGGTAGTCATATGCCACAGGTTTGTTATATGCATCTAGAGAAGTGGAAACCTAACATGCGATTTCTGCCGTTGACTAGTTGTAGTGAAAGGAACTTCAAGAATAAATTAATCTTTTTTACTTCACTACCAACTGTACATCCTACTAACCCAGGGTGAATTTATGCTAGATTTCGGAGCAGCTACAGTCCTAGAGATGCAGTTCCGTCATTTTTCAAACAGTTATGAGCAAAATCATAGAAATTTTCTAAAGATATAATTTATTATCTTTATGCTTTATCACTACAACGAGGTACAGTATTTCGACAGAAAGATTGCCATAAAGTAACATCTGTATCACCAGAAAAAAACATTGACCATATAACCATAGAAAAAATGTAGGAGGAGTCTATACAATGTCAGGGCAATGCATGGAGCAGATGTCAACTCGAACCACCAATTTATCACGACAAAGATAAAAATAAAAGCAGCCAAACAAATCCTGGAAAAACAGAACATGAGTTTAATGTTAGAAAATTGAAACAACTGAAAAGAAAGAAGAATTAAGATAAGTCTGAAGAACAGGTTTTATGCTTTAACAGCTATGGGTGATAATAATGAGAGCTGGGATAAAAAGGGCATACCGGTATAACGACACAGAGAATTTGGTTGTCAGAGGAAACACGGGACAAAATATCACAAGGAAATGCAAGAGAAAATAACAAATAGCAGAACCAGATTAGCAAAAAATTAGTATGAAGGGAGTAGGAGGAGGCAAAGGAAGAAATATAAAGGAACACAAACAAGTGATGAACGAAAATATATGGAAGATGGAAAATATTGTAACCGCACAAGAAATAGTAGCTAATGGGAGAAACTTAGAAGATCTATACCTAACAACAACAAAAAACCACACAGGTAAACCAGCAAACACAGACAGACCGGTGTAAGGAAAGGATGAAAAAAGATCACAACAGAGGAAAGATGGGCTGAACATTTTAACGATATACCAAAATGACCACCTCCATAAGAAATATTGGACATAACATCACATACATTTGATAATAAAATAAGGAAGGGTGCCAACAAAAGAAGAAATATAAAAGTATAAATCAACTTGAAAAAGGAAAAGCTATAGGACCTAAATAAATATCTAAATTACTGTGCAACATCTGGATAAGAGAAATTATTCCAACACAATGGGGGATGGACTATCTCATTAAACTACTAAAGAAGGTAGATCATGGAGATGTAAGAACTGGAGAGGCACCATGCTACCCAATGTAGCTGAAAAATACTGTCAAAGATCATCCTACATAGACTAAAAGATGGAATAGAAGAGGTACTAGGTGCTCTGAACAAAACAAGCTGGTTTTAGGAAAGAAAATCTTACACAGACCAAATTGCCATACAGTCAGTAGAATGACAATCTGTATTATACCTTTATAAATACTAAGTGTACATTTGTTAAGGTCTCAATAGAGAAAACTATCCCCAAGCTTTCATGTGAATACAGGAGTATGTCAAAGCTGTATACAAATCACAAATCATCTTTAATTGCAATAAATGGAATACAATGGACACTAACACCCCAGATAGAATATGTGGGCTTTGCCGATATCTGCCTATTGACCCTCACATTAAATCAAATGTGGATAAAGACCACACTACTGAACAAAACAGTTTTAAAAACTGGACTGAAGATCAACTCAAACAAAACAAAATGTTGAACAACAATACAACAGAAGGTATAAATTAAAGTAGTTATAAATTGAAGAGATAATTGAGCTCTGTTACTTGGGGAGCATGATTGGTCTGAAGGAACAAGGGGCATCAAGACAAGAATAAAATATCCAGAAAAGCATTCAAAATTATAAAGAAACATATGGAAAGCTAGTCTGCCACTAAGAACAAAAACCCAATATTCAACTCAAATGTAAAGTTGTCCCTCTTATATGGTGTAGAAACGTGGAACGGATTAGACATACGCTCAGAAAACCACCACAGGACAAGTGTTAGAGTAGAAGACCAAATATCTTGGTGAGAAATAAAAGAGATGGAACAAAATCGCTTCAATTGGAAAAATACTGTGGTAGCCATATATTGTTCAAGGAACTATTTGAACTATGTCAAAGTAAAGTAATTAATGGCGCAGCTTGTTGTCTTATAATGCATTGTACTGATGAAGCATATGTTATAAGGATAATGGATGATAATGTTAGAAAATTTCTATGATTTTGCTTATGAATGTTTGAAAACATGACGGAACTGCATCTCTGGGACTGTAGCTGCTGGGAAACCTCCACAAATTCACCTGTACATTTTCTGAATGTTGCTAAGAGGAGGCACTGCAAGAGTCTTGATAGTGAGGCAAAAGAGATTTATTCTATATGTTTCCTTTTCGCTACAACTAGCCTACGGAAGAATCCACTGCTCTAGATGCATATAACAACCCTGTGGCATATCTCCACCATTAAAACAACTGCTAAATTACCATTGGCAATGATTAGAACTAACGTCATTCTCAAACTAAGATTATTAATTAAGCTTTTTTAGCTATAGAATAATGGATGATGATGATGATGATGATGATGATGATGATGATGATGATGATGATGATGATGATGATGATGATGATATGATGATATGATTATTTATGCAAAGAAACATACTGGGATACTTTTATCGTGAAAACTATTAATCTTAAAATTCGATCAATTTTAAATAAAAGGGCATCTTAAGTTAATATATTTTCCTAACAGAGTGGCGTCTTTTCTTTAAAATGAGAATTATGATCATTTATAACAACAATTTATGAAGTAAATATATAAGTCTCCATGTGTTTTATTAGGTTGTAGAAATAATTTCATATAGTATAATTTTAAATGATTCTATAGCTTTTTTCTTCAAAAATTGTGTTTATGACGTCATAGAAACGTCACAGTAATAGCTACACCAATCAAGTTTGTATTTTATTAAAGCTGAACCTGTTCCCTTTACAATGATACCAAATATGATCTATATCTACATAAAACCATCGACAACAAAGATAAAAACGTTCCCCTACCCCGTTTCGATCATTTTTTTAAAAATGGGTATCTTTAATATTTTTTCTAATAGAGTGGTGTCTTTTTTGGAAGATGAGAATATATGATCATTTATAACTACAATTCATCAAGTAAATGCAAAACATACTTTGTCTTAATGTGTTTTATTATGTTGTACAGAAATAATTTTATAAAGGATAAATTGACACGATTTTATAGCGTTTTTCCCCAAAACTTGTGTTTATGACGTCATGGTGACAACATAGTAGCAGCTACATCAACCGACTTTGTATTTTTTTAAAGCTGAACATGTTCCCTTTACAATGATACCAAATATGATCTGTATCTGCATATTATTGAAAAGAAAGATAAAAACGTTCCCCTACCCCTAATAGAGAAATTTACTGAAAACTTTCAGGCACTCCTAAATATTGAAGTTTTTCATGAAGAGCATCCCAACTTATTTCTGGGAAACATCCTGATTCCATTACTAGACACCCTAAGGTACCAGAAAAAAGTGGTGTCGGTGGATCCGGGGGGGGGGGGGTGCATGGTGGGTCCACCTAGCCCACGGACTAATATCTCATGCAGAGATTCAATGGTCAATGACATTAATTAAAAAGAATGTCCAGATTTTTCAGCAGTAAGGGCCAATTATATGCAAGGATTTTTGCAAATTAATTATAACTTGTCCTAAGAATGCTACATATAACGTATCTAAAGACTAGCTACAATATATTACTTATAAACAGCTAAAATAGTAAAAACAAAAACCCATGACCTTCATCTATACATGAAAATGACTGTTAGGTCAATACCTACAATATTCTAATACACATACCTATACAAATGTTTTATAGTTTATGAGATAATTAACCATTTCAGTATTTGTTTGCATCTGTGACCTTGACTTTTGAACTCATGACCTTCATTCATATATCAAAATGACCATAAGCCTATGGCTCAGGTGAGCTTAAAACTTATAATGGCCTACCACAAGTAAAGTTCCTTTTTTTATTTGGGGCCTTGGTGGCAGAGTGGTCACAGTGCCTCTTACCACCTAGGTTTGTATCCTACTTTGGTAGATCCTAGTGTAAGAAAGTTAGTCAGTTTGTTTGCCAAAGGTTGTTGGTTTTCTCTGACACTCCAGTTCCTCCCTTCCAGAAATAAGACAAAAAATACAATTACTCTACTAGTCTATATGTTTAATGCCTGGGTAATCCAGTTTCTTCCCCATTCCAAAAATGGCCGTCTCGATATGTGAAATAATATTGACAAAAAATACAATTACTCCACTAGTTTATATTTTCAATGCCTTGCCACCACTCTGCCACTGTAGTCCCTGTTCTAGTTGCCATCTGCATGTCCAATTACAAATGCCAATAAAAACCACCCATATAATTTTGCACTCAACATGAACTTCTATTGAAATACAATATGCAGGCACTGAAATTTTATGTTATATCAACAAAATGTGATAAAATTTGATTTATATCCAATTCTTAACAAACACAAAGTTAAAATCACAGCATTGGGGAAATTAAAAGATGTCGCAGGATTAAATCTGATCTTATAATGAGCTGTATACATGGTACGTTCACATATACAATATTTGATATCAGTGGGGAACAATACCGAGCTCATCATCAGAGATGCTGTGCTTTGTAAGCACATGCTTTAAACCACCTTTGCACTGAGTCCAGGACTCTTCAAATAGGGGAAAATCAATGTCTTTTTTTTGCAATTTTGGAAGAAAATATAATGGGGGATACAAAGTAGAAATGTAAAAGTTACAATTTTGTGATTAATTTATTCAAATTTGGAAAATTCATCAAACTATATTGGCTAAAATCGGGAACAGGGCATATTTTCAACTCCAAATTCAGCATTGACAGCCCTGTTTGCATACTCCATGGACTTTTATTGATATACAATATGCAGTGACTGGAATTTTATGTTGTATAAACTTATCTGATAAATTCTGAATTTATATCAAATTCTTAACAAACACAGCATTGGGGAAATTAAGAGATGTCGCAGAATTAAATCTGATCTTAAAATAAGCTGTATACATGGTAGATTCAGCCACAGAGGCTCCCATTTTAGGATCCTTTCTATATATTTAATGTCATAATGTTTCTGACACTGTGGCTGCTATTTCTAGTTGCCAATAACAATGTTCAATTATAAATGCAAATTGAAAAGTTCTGCATGAACTTGCCAGGTCTGTTACACCCAGACTTTGATTTTGGGCCCAGGACTCATCCAAAAGGGAAAAATTAATGTCTTTTCATGCAATCTTTAATTGGGGGATACATATTAGAAATGTTACAAGTTACAATCTTGTGGTTGATTTAAATTCATATAGGTTTTGAACTCTGAAAATTCAACCCATTTTAAGCTACAAAGTCAGCAAGTTCACAACCATGCTTGCAACACCCTATGGACTTTTATTGAAATACAATATGTAGTAACTGAAATTTTATGTTACACAAACAAAATCTGATAAAATCTGATTTATATCCAAATTCTTAACAAACACAAAGTTAAAATCACAGCATTGGGGAAATTAAAAGATGTCGCAGGATTAAATCTGATCTTATAATGAGCTGTATACATGGTACGTTCACATATACAATATTTGATATCAGTGGGGAACAATACCGAGCTCATCATCAGCTTTAAGATCAATGAGTTATAGGAGAAATACTGGTGACACATTGATTTTGCAGTTTTTAAGAATTAATTATCTATATACATATGTACAGTACAGCCCTGGCCAAAGGTAAACATTGAGCTAACAAATTAGTACCAAAATGGTAGCAGATCTCATCCTTTGTTGGCTATAATTATATCAACAGCATTTTGGCAGCAGCTATCTCTCTCCACAGCTATTTTGTCCCAAGCTATTGGTCACTTGACAGCCAAGCATTGACTCCTTTTTTATGATAAACTTTCGACAGGTCTGCACTGTGTGTTTAAAATAAAACTTATATAAATGCAGATTTAGATCATTATTCAGGATTCTATACAAATTATAATCAATTCTATCTCTATATCACATAAATCACGGCTGTTCCCTTTTTTCAACAAGAACAAACATGTTTCAGCTGTGATATCAATTAGTTATGCTGAAGCAGCATTTAGCACTCTTTATTCTCTCAATTTCACAAGGTCATTTTTTTCCATCTTTTTTTTTAAAAAATTATTATTTATTTATTTATTTATTTATTTGTTCTTGTTTTTTTAATATATCAGCAGCTGATATTTTAATAAATGACAAAAAAATTGTGAAGATTTTATTAGTTTTTTACAAGATGTTCAATTCTGTTAGTTGGTATCATGAAACACAAAAAAATTATCGTCTGGCCTTAGTGCTGAATGGTGCCTTAGAGCGGAATGGTGTCTTAGTGCTGAATGGTTTAGAACATAATGCATGTTCATATTTCACAACACTTCAAATTCCACCTAGGGAGCATTTATCAAACTGTAAATTCCGTTTTGGTTTATCATTTTGATGAAATTTTAGAAAGAATTTTAAAAACTATTGACACTTTTTTAAATACATTGTAAAATTGTAAAAATAAATAAATAAAAATAAGTTAAAAAAAAAAAAAACAAGTAAATTAAGGGATTAGGGATCCCCTGCCAGCATTTATGTTCTCTTGTCAATGTTGATGGTTTGCACAAAGTTTCATAAATAGTTCTTCATAGTTTCGGAGAACTTGGGTAGACAAGAATTTAAGACAGACAGATGTACAGACAGAAAGAATGAAGGAATGAAGGAATAAAGGACAGACAGATGGAAACTTTAATTTAATATACCCTCTTTTTTCGAAAGGCGAGGGATCAAAATCTGTATATGTACATTTAGTAAAATTGTAAGCATCGTGTTAGCCAAATGATAAATCAATGTTTCCAACTACATGTATGAGTTTGAAGTTCAGGAAGTGATAAGTTGGTCTGAATTACCCATGCTTCAGGAGGAACATCTGTAACCCTGTATAAGTTGGTCTGAGTTACCCATGCTTCAGGAGGAACATCTGTAACCCTGTATTATAAGGTCTGAATTACCCATGCTTCAGGAGGAACATCTGTAACCCTGTATTATAAGGTCTGAATTACCCATGCTTCAGGAGGAACATCTGTAACCCTGTATTATAAGGTCTGAATTACCATGCTTCAGGAGGAACATCTGTAACCCTGTATTATAAGGTCTGAATTACCCATGCTTCAGGAGGAACATCTGTAACCCTGTATTATAAGGTCTGAATTACCCATGCTTCAGGAGGAACATCTGTAACCCTGTATTATAAGGTCTGAATTACCCATGCTTCAGGAGGAACATCTGTAACCCTGTATTATAAGGTCTGAATTACCCATGCTTCAGGAGGAACATCTGTAACCCTGTATTATAAGGTCTGAATTACCCATGCTTCAGGAGGAACATCTGTAACCCTGTATTATAAGGTCTGAATTACCCATGCTTCAGGAGGAACATCTGTAACCCTGTATTATAAGGTCTGAATACCCATGCTTCAGGAGGAACATCTGTAACCCTGTATTATTATAAATTATTATATATTTAATTAAAACTGATAGGGATAGTGTACTGTCTGAACAACATGGTAGAGAAATCATTAGAATGGGTTATAAATTCTCAGTTAGGATGTTTCTGTTTTTATAGAACTTTAATTAGTAACACTGCAAGGTTGAGGCAAAAAGTTAATCTCCAAGACCTTCTGACAATGTTTGATAAATCTGATAATTCTGAAATAATCAAAACAGATGATGAAAATATAAATATGTAGCAATATAATGAATATATATATATATATACAGTCGAACCCGGTTAATCGCATAGGCTCCGTGATTCAAAATTCTATGCGATTAACCGATATATGCGATTAACCGATAAGCAAGGATAACCGATGTCGGGACTCGAGACGCATGCTCTGGGGGGGGGGGGGGGGGGGGGGGGGGGTGGGGGGGGGGGGGATCTGCATCTACAGATGTCAAGTACATTGTACTTGTATATAATTTCAGAATAAGTAACATGTCTACACTTCTTGTGTTAAACAAAAAGAAAGACGATAATCCCGAGAATAAAAAAATTTAAAAAGTGTTTGTTGTTGTCGTTTTTTTAGCCACGAGTTGACTACAATATAAAAACTTGACAACTTCTGTTTTCAGAGTATTACTAAGAAGTGTAACATGTGCTCGATAATGTGTCATGAAACGGCATCTACATCAAGTTATCAAAACGATATTTTTTTAAACAATTTTATTAAGTTGTAATAATTTTTAAGTTGTAAAATAAGAAACTTAGGAAAAATTGCATGGAAATAAATTCCGTCTATTGGTGAAGTAACGTAACTGAACTTTTTGTAAGTTCCTTCTTTTTCGGATCACCATCAAAGATCGTGATTAACAACATTAGAACTTTTTCTAATTATAAAAGCAGTTTTTATTCCAATCATTGTTATTTTAATAATCAATGTGTTGTCTCCTGTGATCATAGAATAATCTCCGATGTTTACTTTACTATCATTGGTTTCAGTTTCTTAACCTACCACTGTGTTTTTTTAACAATTAAAATTATAACTGACATATGTCACTAAAGTTACTGCCGTTTGTATCAGAATATTTACACAATAAAAACTTCAAACAGCTCTAAATGGCTAATCGGAATGACCCATTGTAAATAAGTTAAACAGCTATGAGTTTTGTTAGGTTTTGTGTCATCGGCGATACACATTTTAGTAAGTTTCCGATAAGGGAGACAAACCAATAAAATATTCAAAATGGCGGCTGTTTACTGGAGTACCGCGATATGTTCAGAAAGAAGGAAAAATACAAAACACAAACAAGTAAACAGAATTTATACAACATATCTTATTTATTAAATAAAAATGTTCTTGTACGTCTGTATAATATACATATTTGATACTTTCCCTCGTTAACGGTGACGATCTTGGGTTGTCACAAAATCTGGAAATGAAATGAAGTGCACATCGTATTTTAAAGAAAAATTATGAATTTTTTAATAAAATCCTAGGGTTTTGGGAGGGGGGGGTCGGGTCGGGAAATTTTCTATGCGATTAACCGGAGTTTGGGCATTTTTGGCTATGCAATTATGCGGGTAATTTTCAATAGAATAAATAAGAAATGGTTTTGGATTTCAAAATCCTATGCGATTAACCGATTTATGCGATTATCCGATATGCAATTAAGTGGTTTCGACTGTATATTATAAAATGTGAATGAAAGAGATTGAATTGAATTGAACAGGTTTTTTCACAATGCAGTACTTACTGCAGTCAAGAATATCTACTAATATTTGGTCACTACCAATTTCAAGTCTTGGTCTGAGGCAAAAAGAGGCGATTAAGCAAAAACTGTTATCATTCCTGATAAATTATAATTCATTTGAAAATATGGCCACTGAATAATCTCTACCACTCTTTGCTATTATGTTTTTTACTTTGAATATACAACACACAATGTTCTGTTTTTAAGGATTTTTGTATTTCCAATTATAGATTTATTATTTTTATACATGCAAATTATCAGGCAAATAACAGCATGGTTCTTATGAAACCACACCTTATGGAACTGGAATAATGGATATAGATAATCATCACGAAGCAATCTGCTGGAGATAAAGAAATAAACCGAAATCATTTGTGACCATTTGTAACATTATATAGATGGGTTTATAAACAATTGAACAGTAGAGTAATAGTGTTTCATGCCCCCCTCCCCATGATATGGTGATAGGCAATTCTGGGATGGTGAAAAATTTAAAGAAGTAGAAGAATCATGTTTTTAGTGGCCCCAATACAGTCAGACAAAATATAGGCAATTGAAAAGAAATGTCTCATTTAAAATTAAACAAAAAGGTCAAAAAAGAAGTAAAGTCAAACCTGTATATAAAGGTCACCAAAGAGAACAAGTAAAAGTGGTCTTAATGGACAGGTGAGGCTTATATAGAGGTTCAAAAACATGAATCAAGAGCTATTGGGACACAATTTTACTGGCCTTTAAAAGCAGGTGGTCCTTATATAGAGGTTACTTTTAAGACAGGTTCTACTGCTGCTAAAAGATAATGTTTTGAAATTATACAAAAAGTTAAAATACTGATGGCTGTTTAAGGGTTAAATAAATAGGACACCATTACTGCACAATTCTATAAATACATGAACATGTGTAAGGAATTGTGTGAATGCAACAAAAACTTTAGAATTTACAAAAACATATGTTTTGCATGTTAACATTTACCTGTAGGGAAGATGAAGGTTTTTTTTTTGTTATCAAGGTGTTAACAATGATTTAGTATTTACAGAGAATTTACAGCATTAATCCTTAGAATAGTTTCATGTGTATGATGTTGTATTAATAAAATTAACTGCATATTTGCATGTTGTACCTGACAAAATGCATTAGTTGGTCTGATCATGCAACTAATGATATAACTGGCTTTGACATTGGTATGAGTATGTTGTGTGCTTGAAACATGCAAAAAATGGATTGTATTTTCTGTCATTCTTGCAGCACCTTCAATTTCTTCTTCTGTTTTAACCCGTCTTTGCCATAAAGTCAGACATGTATACATGTTCAGATGCATGTTTTTAATTGTTGGAATGTTAATTATATGTTTTAGACAGTTACTGTCAAAGTTATATCTGTGCTGCCAATATAGTGCTCAAGACTGCCCAATAGAGATGTCATAAAATATGTGCTTATTAAGGCACTGTACACTTTCAAGTCCACTGACGTATCGCCGGCCTTGCCTATTATGTTTCAACACTGACCTCCCTAATGGTACCAAAGCAGCGTTGTGGCAACTAATGACTTACTAATATCAGTGACGTCATTAAACAGCATAATTCAGGTCTAGTGTTCATTCTTTTTGTGTCTAATTTAAGCATGCCAGGCCTTTGTTAGAGCATTGTGGGCATGGCCGGCGATCCATCAATTGGAAGGCAGTCAAGTCAGTTCATATGCTCAAACTTTTCCATTTCATAAAAAAATTATATTTTTTGTTATTTATCTTTTTCTCAACAAAATCATCCTTAACAAAAACAAAAATATGACACTTTAGTAACATGATCTTAAAATACAATATTTTTTTACAGAAATGAATCTTCTAGTGTTACACCTTTATGAATAAATATTTACAAGTAAAACCAGTCAACTATATCGGTATTGAAACAATTATGCTATATGTTTGTACCACTGCAGTAGCTCAGTTGGTAGAGTACTCGATCCGTAAGTGGGAGGTTCTAGGTCTGATCCCTGGCCGGGTCTGGCCCCTTGAAAGTGGGTCGTGATTGTTCTTTGCCAAGCACTTGGCATTATGAAATGGAAGTCATGGTTCTTTTGGATGGGATCTAAAAATAAACGAGGTCCTAAGTCATGGTGGGCTTGGCATGCTAAAGAACCCTGCTGTATAATGCAATCAGCGCAATGCACATGAACAATTTCTGCACCTTGGCCTACAGCTGGCGACATCTCGATAAAAGTGAAATATTCTTGATGTTAAACACCATTACTCAACTCAACTCAACATCAATTTCTAATTTTCTTTAACCTTTCACAATGAATATAAGTAATTGAATGGTAATTAAGTTACAAATCTGTTAAAAAGTGACACCATAATAACTTTGAATATATTTTTTTCACAGAACAGGATCTTGCAGTAAGTGTTACACCTCTATAGAATAATTATACAGGTATCGAAACAAACATACTGGTACTATAATGTGCTGACATTTCAAAATCAGATTTCCTACTTTTCTTAACCTTTCACAATGAGTAAATAATTGGTAGGTAATTGAGTTATGGGGATTGTAGTGAAACAGAACACTTACCCACCCCACAGGGAGTAAAATAAGCCAGTAACATTACTGTAACAATATTGATCCATTTCTAAACTGAACCCAAAATTAACCAACAGAACAATTATGTTATTTTTTTTACAAAGGTTAAACAATGTTGTACATTGTAATACAAACAATCTTACTTTAGAACATATAATCACTGTTCTTGACTTCAGAGAAAATTATAGTAATTTGCTTAAATACCATGGAAATTTTCAAGAACAACCATTTTCCTGAAAATGTTTTAAAACTGTTGATTCAATAATGATATGTTAATTTTTTTGGTGTTTTAAATTTGTGCTAATCACTGATGAATTTAATCAAGCTTCCAACAACTGGGCCTATGTATATATGGATTGTTTGATCAGCTTTTATTAATTTATAAACCAAGAAGATGCTTTACTCAAAGTCTTTATATAAAATTATCAATACCACAAGGTCAATGTCATCTAATTGTTTTTAATAATTCAATACTGATAAATTTTTATCACCAATAAACACATTTTAAAACATAAGTGTCTACTAAATATCAATTTCCTTTCCCCATCTCGCTTTGTTCACTGGAAAATTTATGACATTCATTAAAATTTATATCTTTATTAGCAAATAACAGAAATAGGCCATTTCAGGTCTAATCAACTGTATTTGTTGAAAAACATACAAAACTAGAACTGTCTCTTGAGAGCCAAATAACCCCCGCCCCAAACATTTAAAGTTTCCTGCAACCTTGACCTTTCTGATATGACCTTGGTTCAAGGTCATGACACACCAGATTCCTCCAAATCATTGATGAAATATGGCCCAGACCCAGACATGGTTTTATACGGACAGACAGACAGACAGACATTGTGATTCCTGTATACCTCCTCAAACTAGTTGGGGGGGGGGGGGGGGGGGGGGGGCGGGATAAATGAACAGTTAAATAATCCAAGACTTTGAAAGCATCATATTTGAAGTGATGGACCAAGGTAGGGTTTCTTTGACTACATCCCATTTCACTTATAAACTGTTGAAACATCTTCTTTCACTTGCTTGCTTATTCCTTCAGGAATGTCCACTATAAACTTGCGGATTACCAGTAATCCTCACAAGTGGCATAATTTGATCTGCACCCAATTAAAATATATCAAAATTCTCTTAAGATAATTTACAGTACCTGCCTGCATTTGTATTAGCTGGTAGTACTGGATAAATACTGGTAAATTCATTCTCAAATTCATTAATTGCCACACTGCTCTGGCTATTGGCTAATGGTTATGGAGTTCACTACATCCATTATATCTATATACATATATATGAATCCACTTACCTACAATAAACAGAAAAACAGATTAAGAAATTTATTCATAATTCAGCAATTTAAGACATTGTTAAATATTTGTTAAAATGTAAGCAGCTGGCTGTAAACACATGATACTCTAGCAACTGAGTAAAGTGACCACCTGTCTAAACTAAACTACAGTAGAACCTGTGACAACTGAACTTGCATACCAGGAAAAAAATATAGTGTTGACGCCTAGCTTGCATACTACTTGAATTGACGCCTAGCTTGCATACTACTTGAATACATTCTTACATGACCATGTCCTCTCCCCCCAAAAAAATAAGAAGTTCTAGGAAGTTACCAGACATTTTAAAAGGAATTTTAGTTTTTTTTTTAAGTTTTATTCTCATATTAAAAAAGAATTGCATTAGGTTAAACATATGAACTTCTGCCAGGGAAGTGAGACAGGGTGCCCCAGAAGGGTAAGCACCTCCAGTCACATGTGTAATCAAAATTGAGTGAAAGGAACATGGGACTTTGGGCCATCAAATGTATCCAGGGCAATCCTGAACACACAGACATCAAAACGTATCATCAATACTGTGATGACGGTAAAAATCCCGTTTCTACAAAAACTGGAATGTAAAAAATAGGGGTTCTTATAAGTTTAAATATACATTTCTACAAATTGGCATGTAAAAAATAGGGGTTCTTATAAGTTTAAATATACATTTCTACAAATTGGCATGTAAGAGTTCTTATAAGTTTAAATTGGTGTGCAAAAACAGAGGTTCTTATTAGCTTATATATGGTATTATAGAGTAAATAAATTAGCCTTGAAACACATTTAAATACAGTTTTATATTTTTTAAACAAACATTGGAATGTGATATGATATTGTGCATATCTTGTCTATGTTTAATATATAATCAACTGAATTTTATCATGAAACATACCATGTGCTGGTTGCCAACTATTTTATATCGGTCAGTTTTTATAAAAATTCTAAAGGTAGAGAGTGAATAAAATTTGGTTTAACATCCTGGTGCAAGATTTTTTTCATTTATATTGATATATCACCAGCTACAAAAAATTTGCTAATCAAGGAGCAAGAGTAACTTATTACACAAGCCGAAGGGTTACTAAAGGTGTCGAATATAGTGAGTGAATGATAATTTTAAAGTTCCACCAGCAGTTCGAGTTATATTTTGTAACAGAAGGTCAAGGACATTTTGTCTTTATTTTTGGCAGGTCCAGCATAAAGTTTTGAACGTCCAATATTATAATTGAAAGTTCCATGTGCAATTATCTTATTTCAAAACAAACATACTAATCCATTTCCAAATCACAATACAGAAGCAAGGTAAAAACTTTGAAACTGACAAATTAGGTTAAACAAGTGAACTTCCACCAGGGAAGTGAGGCCGGGTGCTCCGGAAGGGTAAGCACCTCCTCCCTTCATTATTGGAAGGTCCATGTTATCATACAAAAAAAAATATTATCCAGGTAAAAAATGTCAGTTTCATCAGACTTTTACAGGTAAATAGCAAAGGTCCCAATATAAAAATATTAGGTCCCAGACCTTGGACCTGGGGTATTTTGAACCTCTGTTCACCAATGTGTTTGTACAAACTCCAATAATCATATAAGCCTAAGGATTACCAGTACTTCAAATTGCCCAATATAGTAAACAAATATATTATACATCTATTATAAGCACACAGGTAATGATTAAAATCCGGCTGCCAATTAATCAAGTGATCAATACCCAAGTTGAAACAATAATAAAAAAAAACAATGTATGACCTTGACAAGGTCAAATAACAACCATAAATTTTACAAAACAAAAACAAGTATGACCTTTTTTAGGTTATTTTTTTAATTAACCATTGTTAAGAGCAAGATTGGGATCACAAGACTGCCATCATGCAATCAGTCACATTCAAGTTCTTATAGGCTTTGAAAACACAACATAATAGCATTTTAAAGTCCTGATAGACTGTAAACACGGTGTTGCTATAAATAGTAACATAGATCTATAAATAGTACATGTTGTTCATAAATGTCAAAAAGGATTTATTAAGGAGTTTCCTATTTTGAAGCTTTATGTGCAAAGATATAGGCAAACACCATTGACCTGTCTGTTTGACCTTTCATTAGGAATATATTTATGAACAATGATCCACCCAACACATGGCAGTTTTATCATTTAGTTTATATGTTAAAAATGCATGGATCTCCTGATACAGATGAAATAAACACTTGTGTTCCCGTTTCAAACATGGAATGGTCCATAATGAATATTTAAATTAAGGGTCAAGCAGACAGGTCTATGTTGTTTACCCTATATACAACACTGCACTGTGTGGGTCTTTATAAAAACAGCTGACTTGCAAAAATATAGGGACAAAGGTTAATTCACAAATGACTGCATAATGTTAATATAAGTAGTGGTAGCTAAGTGGATTAAGTATAAGGCTGATTCTGTTTTATAGAGTGATAGATCGATCATGGATCAAATGACTTCTAATATAAAGTACATGTACTATTTATCAAAATGTTGTGCTTTGACATTCTGACAGTCAAGTAAAGGTTCAGCAGACAAGAATTTATGGTGGTTCACCGTCTTGGCTCAAATCCAATCAGGGTGGACCATCTTTGATAAAGTTTGTCAGTACACTTGCCAAAGATCTTTTTTCTCCTTGTACTTGGAATTCTCCACCAGCCAAGAACTGACTGCCTAGATATATGTAAATGAATCTTGACCAGGATGTAAAACAGTATTACTGTACTCTACTTATGTAGAAATAAGTCTAAATTTTCAACCAGGCCTTTTCCTGATAATTTCAACATTTTCTATCATGGTATATAGATTATTGAGGTTGTCAGTGAGACTAATTGTTATTTGAGCATTAACTCTACTCTCCCATATATATGTGAATGAATCTTGACTGGGACGTAAACACCATTACTCCATTCTACTAATGCCAAAATAAGTCTAAATTTTCAACCAGTCATTTCCTGATAATTTCAACATTTTCTATCATTGTATATAGATTATTGAAGTTGTCAGTGAGACTAATTGTTATTTAAACATTAACTCTACTCCTCCCATATATATGTGAATGAATCTTGACTGGGACGTAAACACCATTACTCCATTCTACTAATGCCAAAATAAATCAAAATTTTCAACCAGGCCTTGTCCTGGTAATTTCAACATTTTTTATTGTGGTATATAGGAGATTATTGAAGTTGTCAGTGAGACTGGTTGTTATTTTTAATACTGACTCTACTCCTCTCTTATTTGAAGATGCTACAAGTTCTCTACCAACTGAGCTACTGTAGAGGTAGCTGGCCCCAGTTTCACAATCGTTCCTTAGCTAAAATTTACCTTCACTTAATTTTAGCAAATTTTTGTAGTCTCCTTTTGGAACTACTGATAAATATGTTTGTCAAAACTAAATGCAAATATTTTAAGCTAGAAGCAATCTTAAAAATGACACCTTAAATTCCTGAATGTCTTGAAAATTAACAAAACTATAAAGTTTTAAAATTTTTCAAGATTTAAGTTAATGAAAATCTTAGCTAAGGAATGATTGTGAAACTGGGGCCTGGTCATTGAACTATTAAATCTCACCAGTAATCATCTTAAACGACATAGTATCTGACAGTTTGCTATATGTTATTTATGTCAATCAATAATCATATTGATTTTTTTAAAGTTCAAGGTCAAAGGAAAATGTAAGGCAATTATGCTAATGTTTAAATGACTATTTTGTGAAAGTGTTTATAATTACGAAAAGAGCTCTCTTTTTACACCTAAAATACTGAAAAAAATCAAAATTTTGAATACGGTGTTAATTGGAAGTATAAATGCAAAAATGGCACTTATAATTTTAAAGTTTGTTGCCTAATGATGTCAATATGATGTCAAAAATATAACAATTGTTTTATTTTTTGCCAAGACAAAAAGGTGACCTGATTGAACAGCTGGTTTTTTATTTTTCTTTATCATATACTTTGTAGAAATTACGTAGTTTCTGTATACTGTGATATGGCTAAAATGACATCATCCATATGACCAACCGCACGTGCCTGGTTGGAAAATCTGTATCACCACTACTTAGAACAGATAGATTCAATCACTATACCATTTAGAAACTTTTAACTGCATTAAAAGGCCTTACAAATGTTCATCCAATGAGAAATACCCGGGTATGCGATGTCAGTAGTTGAAGTATTTCAAGTAATGTATTTTTCGTCTAATTGCTGTCAAATTGATTTTTTTTGTCTTATTTAAGGCAAATGTTTGTTCTAATTTGTTCCTAATGGTGAAATTTTGAGTATATGATAAACAGAATAAAACATGGTGCCCTTGGTCTGATATGGGTGGTCTTGGTCAGAAATGGCATATGATATGGATTCCACCATGTATTATTCTGTATATATAACAAATAAAAAGGATATTTTACTGGTCTTAGGAAACACACGTGATAAAGGTGACCTGCTTTAGGCATGCAGTTTTAATTGGATCAACAGAGTGATTCAATAGATTCATAAAAATTGATGTCAGATTGCAAGGTAGGAGTTGAGTTGAGTAATAGTGTTTAACATCCCAGTCAAGAATATTTCACTTATATTGAGACTTCACAAGCTATAGGCAAAGGTGCATAAATGTTGCCTATGTGTTGTGCTAATGGCATTACACAGAAGGGTTCTTTATCATACCACACCATCTTAAATAACCAGAACTTTCATTATGTAAGTGCATGGGAAAAGAACAGTTACTGCCCACTTTCAAGTCTTGGGTCATTTCAGGTCAGAGTTCGAACCCACAACCTCCCACTGATGGAGCGAGCTCTCTACCAACTGAGCTACTGCATTGGTTGAAAGGTAGGCATGACACAATAATAATAAATTTTCCCTGCACATTACCCAGAGAGCATTGCAAAGGTCAAAATCCCTGACACTTTGCCTACAGTTAGTAATTTTGCAATAATAAATTACATATTCTTGACTGGGATGTAAAACCCCATTAATCAATCGATAGCAATAAACATTTGTACATGTCAAACAAATCCCTTTCTAGAATAAAAATTAAATCTAGTATAAATATTCATACACAAAAATGTGACTGGTGATATTTTTTATCAACTGACTTAAATCCCTGCATCATTAAATAACGTAAACTCATTATCTGATCAAGATTTCCTTTATTGTGTAATTTCCCTACAATTATGAACTCTCTGTCCACTGATAACCCAACTATAAGCAACTTAAGCATGAAATCTAACAATAACTTTGACATTGCTTAACGACTTGTTTTGTTGTTTTAAGATCGGAAAGCCGTGTTTAAAAGTATCCAATCATTAAGCGTCAATTGATTTTGAGGCATGTAACAGTTTAATCAGTTAATTATGAGCTTCTGTTGCTGAAGCTAATCTCTGAGTTATACATAGGTATGTATTGATCATCAAAACATATTGATGTCATAAAAATTAATGTGTAAATGTCGTGCATCAAGGTTCCATGCATACTATTCATGGACTCGATAGAAGCTTTATTCAGCTGCTATTAATAGATGTTTTATCTACTTGCAATAATGTCATGTGGTGTTCATTCTAAAAGAAGCTATGGAGCCACTGACCCCTTATTCTGTTAAGGCCTTAATAGGTCATTTCTAACCTAACAGGAATTCAAAAATATTAATGTTTTGGTGTTTTAGTCAAAAGTTTTTGAAAAATTCTGGATCGAACACTGGTTATGTCCTTCAAATGAAGTGACAATTATTATTTAATTTTTTTTTTTATTAATTTTGAAAAGAATATGGAAAAAACTTCACTAAAATGTTAATATCAAATTAAATACAGTCAAGCCTGTCTGTTAAGACAACCCAAGGGAATCTGTAAAAGTGGTCTTTATGAGCAGGTGATCCTTATTTACAAGCTCAAATAACCTGAATAAAGAGCAATTGGGGTACAATTTTACTGACCTTTAAAAGCAGATGGCCCCTATATACATGTATAGAGGCTTTTAAGGCCTTTAAGGCAGGTTCAACTGTAGTCTAAATCTTGGAATCAAGCCATTTTGAGCATTTCTAATTTTTCAAAAAATTATACATAGAATTCAATGAGAAAAACAAGTCTTAGCAAAAAATATCTAAATTGTTTAGGTGAAGTCTTGAAGACATATAATCCCTGAAAAAAAAAATCTGGAAAACATAATTGACAGGACTATGTACATCCTACTTAATTAACATTTCAGTGCGAAAGAGATAACAGACCAATTACACCAAACTGTTGATGAGCTTTATCTAGGTTTTCTGTAAATTTTGTCAGTGTGTTTGATTAAGTGCTCATTCAGTCTAGTGCTGCACCAAAAATTGCTAAAATTAGTACACTGTTAAAATGAATACCGGTACACTTACAGCAATATATCTGAACAGAGGAGGTTTATGTGCAAGTTCTTTGCCAAGTAGAGAAATTAATTCAATTTTCACAACAAAACAATCAAATGAGCCTGAACTTTTATATCCCTTTCAAGTTTTTTTCTTCTTTTTTCTTCAGATATAACTTCTTGTTTTATGCAGTACTAAATTGTGAAACAAGACTACAAGATTTAACTCTCTTTAATATTGCTATTTTGTCTTGCTTCAGGAAGCATTAAGAGTGTGTTTGAGCAAAACCAGTCATGTATTGTGAAATAAGACTAAAAGAGTTAACTCCCTTTCATTGTTATTTTGTATGTCTCCTGGATGTTTGTGAAAGTGTGTAAATTCTTTTAAATATTTGTAGTGTAGAAATGTTGTTTTACACCAAAATCAAGATCCTTTCACTTATATTGAGGCAGTCAATTTTGGATGGTTGAGTGGTGTAATGGTTTGTTGCATCCCAGGCAAGATTCTTTCACTTATATTGAGGCAGTCAGTTCTGGGATGCTGGAAACCCGAGTGCCCAGAGAAAAACACAGTCCTTTGGAAGAGGTGTTGACTCCAATCATGACTGTGACATTACAAATTATATAACTACTACACTAAATAATGGTCTATGACTAAATAAATTTTCACCTAACACTTGAAATATTTCATTTCTAATTTCAATCAATATAAGTAAAACATAAATATTTTAACCAAATTGGAGTCAATAAGACCAATTGGCTTAAAATATTTTAGGATGCATTTTTCAACTTATGAATGTTAATACAGTGATGCTAAAAATATGTGAGGACAAGATAATGATTCTGACGAAAAATATGATTACAGTACTGTGCAAAATTACTATTTTGAACATGGGTAAATATTGATTAGTTTTAAAATTTCTACTTTAGTTTGAATAATATTTCAACACAGAAAGTGGTTTCAGTGACTGAATGGTTTAAAGCATGTATACGGATCGCAGTGTCACTCAATGCCTCAGTTTAAATCTCACTCAGGACAGATACTGGGTTACTATGATGATGACTGAAGATTTGTAGTTTTCTTTGGGCAATTTTATTTTCTCCAATATCATAAACTGACTGCGTTTAAATAAGTGAAAAATATAAACTGGGACATAAAACCACATTATTTCTGTCCATTCCAACAATGAAATATTACGTAGTCCATTGAGAAGCTAAATCAAAGGGAAGTTATTCTGGTGGCACTGCTGCAGTTTTAGTATCAGAAAAGCAAGAAATAATGCAACTTAAATAAGACATCTAATGAGACGTAAAAGGATATCCCATCGTCCCATGCAGCAATAAATCTATCACATCATGCAAGTATATTTTTTCATCATTTATTCATTTAAATGCATAAATATTTTTTCTGTGTCTAATGTGACAGAGTGGTCTGAAGTGTGCTTGTGCTGAATGATTACAGTACATGTACCCATTCAAATCCCATTTAAGGATACATCCAGGTGTGAAAAACGTTTAGTCAGTTTGCTTGCCGTAGGTTTTCTCTGGACATTCCACTATCCTTGAACTGACAGCCTCAACTGAGGCATATAACATTACTCCATTCCATTATAATTGCGAATTGATATATATTTTTACTGATTTTTGCACTTTTTTAAAGAGGATAATGCTGAAAATTGAATTTGACCTATTTTCAAAGTTTGAAAAAAGAACCTTGTTCTAAAGTTATCATTTGGAAAACAAGAGAATTTAAACAGACAGATAGACTGATGGACACACACACACACATCTATCAATAAAGCATGTATAACATCTTGTCACGGTATAAAAAAAAATCAATGTTTTAAAACTGTTGAAATTAAATGCAGCACTGCAATTGAAGAGTTTTCTTGCAGCAGAAAACTTAAAAAAATAAGTATTTTCTGGAAAACGGTGTTGGGTTTCAAATTCAATTACATCAGCTGTAGTAAAGGAACTAGGTATTGAGACTTCATTTCAATGGCTTTGTAAACTGATATACAGACTCTTAATGAAACTACTTAAATGACAAATAGCCAATAATGACCTTGGCTCTTATAAGTATGGTTCTGCCGTCTTTACTGTCTTAATTCAAAATGCATCTTTTTTAAAGACATTGCTGTTGTGGTTTTTTAAGTGGCTTCTTTCCAACATGATTTATACAGCAAAAAACAACTGTTGATAAGGAAATTTTCAAATCAAGTTATCTTTTGGTCTTAATCTTTCAAGTCAAAATGTATCTTTTCAAGACATAGATCCTTTTAAAGAAATGTCTTCTCAACTGCATGATTGATTTAAATAGTGAAAAACTACCATATCGTAAATCAGGAAATTTTTTGTGTCAGTTAATTTAATGAGAAATTGTCATTTCAAGATATTTTGTGCGGTTTTTTTTCATTGTTGGATGGTGGTCAGTGTGGATGCAAATAGATCATCTCAAAATAAAATATTTGCAAAAATACATCCTCATGTCATATCATGTTATTCTCATGGTTTTAAGCGAAAAAGTAAATAAGCAAGAAAATGTTTCAATTTGCAATAAATGATAGGGTTCACACATTTTTATATTTTTGGTACTACTTAATATGAAAACATTTAAATCCATAGAATGCAGCAAATTATATATTCCTGGTATTTGAGATTCATCATGTGTTCATGTTAATTGGAATAAGTTGCAGAGAATATGAAAAATGCATGTATCCTAACATTCAGAGAGCAATGAAACAAAACACACCAACAAGGAATGTATTGTTCTTTTGTTTGCAAATGGTACAAAATCAAAAGTCTTATTGGTTCCCAACATTGGAAATGAATGAGATGCCATTAACTTTCCAGACTTTAATTTTGTGAATATTAAAAACAGATCAGCTATACATGTACATATATTTGCACAAAACTAGTCTTTACACAAAGTAATGTTTGAAATATGGTAATCTTCGAGATTAAAATAATTGTACTTTCTGCTAAAAACTGAAAAACTGCTGATACCACAGAATTAAATATTCAATCAACCAAGCCAATAAAGTTAATTACTGGCAAGACACACAAGTCTACCGATATATCCACTCCCAATCTTACATTGTCATGATGTCTTGATCACTGATCACAGAACAATATGTTATTTTAATGGTATAAAAAAGGATAATTTTGTCATTAACCATTGTTTGGTTTTTCAAGATAATTCAATTTTCTTGTCAATAATGATATTTAATTTAGGTCTCATCATCCATACATAATGCATTTTTTAAAATCAGCTGTAGTATGCTAATATGAAATGTATGCACATATGATCATACGAATCATGAGTTGAGTAATGGCAGGCCAATGTGCAGGTATTTTCCCTGTGTGTTGCCCTTATGGCATTATACAGCAGGGTTCCCTATCATGCCGCGCCGACCATGGCATGGGATCTCGTTTACTTTAAATTCCCACCCGAAAGAACCTTGACCTTAATTTTGTAATGCTAAGTGCTTGGCAAAAGAACAGTCACTGCTCACTTTCTAGTCTTGGGTCAGACCCAGTCACGGTTCCTAACTGTATGTAAGCTTTGAGTTTCTTTGACCTGCTTAATGTTGCAGATATGCTAATGAGTGAGTGAGTGAGTTATTGTTTAAAGCGGCATCAGCATTATTGCAGCTATTTGTGGCTAGAAAAAGTAAAAGATACAATAGTATCAATAACACAAAGTATTAAAATGTAAAAACAAATAAATTTTTAATAAAACTATTGCTAAACTGATAAAAACCAGTTATATTAATGAGAATAATCAAGAAAATGAGAAGAAGATGGAAAACATTAGAGACCTTGGTTGCTGAGCAATCTAAAGTTAGCATTTATTGGAAGCAATGTCTATTAATACCTATTTTGAATCTCACTGATCCTTGTGTGGGAAAATTTATCAGTTTGGTTGCTAGAACTCAGTGGCTTTTTTCCAAACACTCTTGCTTCTTTCACAATTCCAGAACTCATCATCTTGATATACCCCGTAAATGAAAACAATCTTGATGGAGCGTTAAACACCATATTTATTGTGGTACAACCTCTACATGGTAAAGGGAAGAAAAGCTTGTGCTATTTAGAACAAGTCATTTCCTTGTTTCAGGTATGACCACAAAAATGTGAAACAATCTTTAAAATGTCAAAACAAAACCCAAGAGTAATGACATGATACATAACAAGTACAGCCTAACCATGCCTGACAATATTTCTTCAACATGACATGTCTTCTCATACCATAACATAGCACATCATTGCAGCAAAGTGTAAAATTTGGACTGAGTAAGACTCTTAGATTGGATTGGACTCTTGATGTAAACATGGACTAGATTGGACTTTTGGATTGGATTGGACCTTTTTTGACTGGGCTCTTCAATTGAACTCTTGCATTGATTATTATGACTGTGATTTTTGTTTTAGTTTCACATACAAGTATGTGAAGTATGTTCAATTTAAAGAGTCAAGTCCAGTCAAAGTGTCCAATCTAATTCAAGAGTCCATTCCAGTCCACATTTTACACTTTGTCCATTATATTTGGACTCTTGGACTGAACTCTTTGGCTGGACCTTTGAAATTCTTTACATTGGACTGTTGGAAACTTATTTAGACTGTGGTTATGTTTTCATACTAATATATGTAATTTGCAATTTGAAGAGTCAAATCCATGAGTCCAGTCTATGAGTTCAACGCAGTCCACAATCTACACTTTGATTGTATTCTTGGACTGAACTCTTGCACTGGGCTGTCATAGACTTTGTGATTTTTGTTTAGTTTCACATGCTAGTACTGTATGCAATTTAACGAGTCCAGTCCAAGAGTCAAATCCGTAAGTTCAGTCCAAGAGTCCAATCCAGGCCACATTTTACACTTTGCCAATTACTGCCGTTGGTGACAATGTGACATGTTCTTTCATACCTATATGTTGTAAGAATATTTTGAAGGTTAAACATTTCTATATTTATGACTTTTAGTGTCTTTTAATAAGTTTTTGTTTTGACAAAGTATGGTTGAGTTGTTGCTTGGACTTTTGACTCCTTAATATTTATCATTTTTATTGTGAAAGTCAAGAAACATATATATATATATATATACATTGAAACCTTGATATGTTGCCACCATTTTATTTCAAAGGACAAAGCTCCTAGAATTATACTATAAAACCTTGATTCATTGCTTCCATTCATTCAGTCAGATTTTGGAATCAATAAAGGGTTTGGCAATGAAACAAGGGAGGCTTATGAAGAAAGACAAAGAAGGAAAAGATTTTGGAGTGGAGTAATAGAGTTTTATGTTCCGGTCAAGATTTTCCACTTATATTGAGGTAGTCAGATCACAGATGATGGAGAAAACCTGAGTGCCCAAAGAAAACCACTGACCTTCAGCAAGTGAACTGACACACTTTCTCATACTAGGACCTATCTCGAGTGGGATTTGAGCCTACAGACCTTGAGCCAATGTGAGTTGTAAGCACACACTTTAGGACTACTCGACCACAGAACACAAACTTAGAACATTAAAGAATCCACTCTGGAGTTCCTGCACATTGCCCTGAGCATACTGCAAAGGTCAAAATTTCTGTTACTTCACCTACAGCTGATGAAATTTTCATGACTGGAATGTAAACTGGCTTCAATCAATGAATGTTTTTTTTTTTATTTAACAACCTTTAAGAACTTAACCACATAAACTATTGATTTGTGAAATTGTATAATTAAATTAATATTGATGTAACATTAAACAGTGGGTATATAAACCACCGTTACCAATCTTTACAAATTCCAGCTGGCAAATTAGCATGGGAAAAGGATAAATAGATGGCAGGAATTCAAATTAATAAACAATATGCCACAAGTGTTTAGGAAACTGACAGTCAATAAATTTGAAAAAAGAGCTAATTTGCATAATTAAATTTACCAAAAATACCTTAGTTAACACAGTTTTCGACTTAGAGGTTAAGATAACCAGGGGGTCTTGTTTAAGGCCTAACAAAACAATAAGTGTGTGTCTGTTAACCCAATGGACTCTAAATTTTTATTCCTACTCTTAAGTTTTATGACAATATTTTGAGAAGCACTGTTTAACCCTCTTGCTGCCAAATTAATTTTCAGAGCAACATTGGCAGTGCCAAATTGAAGTTCACAATGTGAAATGATATGACGCCATGCAACAATAGAATACTAGTATGACATCAGACGCGTTTGTAGTCATATGACATCATTAAGTAATTGTAGATTATAATCTCAATAGTCAACATTTTGCATTTTTATAATTTTACAAAAAGATTATAAGTATATCTTCGTCTTTTATCAAAGATTTGTCAATTCCGTTGAAAGGACATATGTGTCCGTATGGCAGGCTGCCGCTAGAGGACACATATGTCCGTGTGGCAGCAAGAGGGTTAAGTTGGCATCCTTGCCCCATGATCCATGTATAGAAAATGAATAAAAAAAATTGCCAACCTACCGACCCTAATTATTCTAAAAGCGTTAACAGGGATGAAGATTAGCAGGGATCAGTCTGGGTCCCTTAATGTTTACACATTTTAGCTATTTATTACTATCACAACTCAAAATAGTTAAGCTTCATCCCTGATTAAATGAAACACATATATTTTTTATATGGCCTTAAGTAGTTAATCAGGCTGACAGGTGCTTGCTGTTACAGTGTAATAAAAACCTTGTTTTCAATTAGTTATATTATCCAGACAGAAAGTCTTTCACTTAATCCCTGCACTTTTATCCCAAAACAATATCCAATATTTTCAGCATTGAAAAAACAATTATTTGTTTAAAGGAGTTGAACTGACATCAATTGCCGAGTTTCAATTGGTTCCTAATTGAAGTCAAAATGGTTGATGGTGTTAATCTTGAATCTTGTACTTTAAATCCCAACCGTTACGTAAAGTTTTTTAGAATGTCTAAATTATACATGTAAAATGTAAAATGGGATTTGAAAACATATTACCACTTGACAAATACATCTGTGCAGAACATTTTGTAAATAAATAAGTAAAAATTCTCTGGATAGTATTGTTTTAATGGGGAAACATCAAGTTAAAAGATTCCATTTCGAATGGAAAAAATAGTTAAGGACAAACAATAAGTGATATCATGTTATATGCTGGTAAACCTTGTTAAATTTTTCATTTAATTGATGAGTTTTAATTATTTCCAAAAAATAAGGCAAAATGTTGGTTTCATTTGGTATACCGGTACTTCTTTTTTGGATGTTTTAAGAATTTTTCCAAAACCTTCAACATTGGAAATCAAACTAAAGACTATTTTAAAACCATAAAAAGTCCTACGGTTAGACAATCTGGCAATATCAGCTAAAAATTGAGACCCATTGCAAACTACTGCAATAAATTTGACAGATTTTGCTGATCACTTTATTGAAAATCGCCAGAACATTATGCAAAATTTGTGCAAACCCTTCATGACATTGCATTGCACTTTTCTGTTTCATAACACTGTTAGAAAATCAATCAAGATTTGTGCGAATCCTTTATGACATCATTTTTCATGCAATTTTTTGTTTAACAATACCACATGAAAATCAACTGAACTATAAGACATTATAATGCCTTTTTTTCTTTAACGCTTTTACAAACACTTTTTGACATTATTCTGCACTTTTCTTGTTTGATAACACCACCTGAAAATCAACCAGCTCTTTGCGACTTCATAATGCAAAGATTTACTGTAACCAAGATTTGTACAGTTGTAATGCACTTATTTTTGTTTCACAACACCACTTGAAAATCAAACAGCTCTTTGTGACGTAATAATGCACTTTTCTAATTAAAAAACTTAACCAAGATTTGTACAAACCCTTTTTGACATTGTAATACACTTTTTTGTTTCATAATACCACCTGAAAATAAACCAGCTCTTTGTGACGTAATAATGCATTTTTCTATTTAAAAACTTAACAGAGATTTGTACAAACCCTTTTTGACATTGTAATACACTTTTTTGTTTTATAACACGGAAATCAACCAGGTCTTTGTGACATCATAATGCATTGTTCTTATTAAAAAAAACTTAACCGAGATTTGTACAAACCCTTCATGACACTATAATGCTCTTTTTCTGTTTTATAACATTTTTATAGGTAACTCATCACTGATACAGCTACAAAGACTTTATTGTATCTTCAAAGACCTATTTCTTTCTGCTTCTCTGAACAACATTCATAAACACCATTATGCAAACCCATTATATGACCATTTTTGCTAATTAATTTTTAACTGAATTAATCCAGTTAACATAAATCATTCCATTCCTTAGTAAAAGTTGTGTAGCTTTATTTTTTCCCGGAAATTATGTCCCTATTTTGTAAACAAGAGACAGAAACTATTTTTGTAGTAAACTGACATGCAATGTAAGTCATTATATATTTACTATAAACACATTAGATTATAAGAATCCATTATGAGTATCCATGTAGGATAGGAGAATCTCACCCTAGGGTTGAACATTTCAGTCAGAGATGAGGCTCTGACCAGAAGTGTGGGTGAGATTTCCCTATCCTACAAGGATAAACTCATAATGGATAAATTTTCTTTCATTTTAATGTCGCTTTTTTTTTTATTATTATTCAAATGTGATTTACAAAGACATCGACACCATGTTTGAAAAATTTAACTTTGTGATTCAAGGTTCTACATCAAAATAAATATGACCATCGGAAAGAATGTACCTTATTTTGATTTATACAGCTGGCTAGCTATAGCCAATTGAGCTAAAAAAGATTGCTTCTAATTTTATAAAAGTAGATAAACAAATCAACTTATCAAGGACAATCTACTATCTAATGTATCGAAGGTGACAAAATTGAAGAGCTGAGATTTGAAACGTTATTGTTATCACCCAATGGTCAGTGACCCTACAAAAATCATTACCCATAATCCCTTGTGTAGAGTGAGGACTTATGGGATTGAAGCTGATAATGATGATAGGATTCCCACTGATTACTACAAGGCTAGCCACACTTTTTTATGTTCATTTAATGAGATAAAACCCTTTTATGTGTCATTTCTTAGAGATGAAAAAAACAAAACACACACAAATCTAAAAAGTAAATTTAAAACATCTAACAAACATGATAATAGCCTTATTGATTTGGATGAAAACTCAATTATTTACATTTATCCGAGACCTCTATTGTTTAATTCCTATTTTGACTATAATGGCATTTGATTTCCTTCCATCATGGTGAAGAGTGGTTTCGAGTTTACATCCCAGTTAAATACCAAGGAAATCAGTTCTCATGTTGGAGTGGAGTAATAAGGTTTATGCTCCAGTCAAGATTCTATCACTTGTACCAATGTAATCATTTCAGAGAAACAAAAAGAAACCAGCGCTGGTGCTGGAAAAAATCTGAGTGACATGAGGAAAATTTTGACATTCCAAAAGAGAACTGACAAACTTTCTAGCACTAAAATCAATGTCCCTTGTGAAATCCAAACCTAGGCAGTGAATGACACTTTTGATCCCTAAACAAATACATTAGAGCACTTTATCACCCAGTCCCCCTCTTATTGCAACAAAAACCACTGCGGTAGCTTCAGTTGGTAGAGTGCTCGCTCCGTAAGTGGGAGGTTGTGGGTTCGATCCCGGCCAGGTCTGACCCAAGACTTGAAAGTGGGTAGTGACTGTTCTTTCGCCAACCACTCAGCATTACGAAATGAAAGTCACTGTTCTTTCGGATGGGAACTTAAAAATAAACGAGGTCCTGTGTCATGGTGGGCTTGGCATGCTAAAGAACCCTGCTGTATAATGTCATCAGCGCAACACACAGGCAAAATTTCTGCACCTTCGCCTATAGCTCGTGCCGCCTCGATATAAGTGAAATATTGTTGACTGGAATGTTAAACACTATTACTCACTCACTCACTCACTCACTCTTATTGCAACAAATGTGATGTGATGGAATAATGCCAACCGGAAAACTCTTTTGTTTGATTGTCGAAGACCATTGCCTATGGCAGCTTTGAAAATACTGCATAATTTTATGTAAAAGGGTTGTTTATTGTTACAGAAGATTATGTTTAATTCTCAGCTAAGAATCCACCCTGACCAAGTCTCTTGACCAACAAAGCTACTGTATGAAGTTGGCCTGTATAAGAAAAGAAACATCAGTGGCAGAAAACTTTTGCTTTTATAATCTTCTAAACTATTTCGGGGTAAAAAAATTGCATGGTTCTGGCTGTCGGTAAAGTGTGCCAAGGAAAACATAAGACATTTTTGCAGAGAAGATATATTTGAAGTGAAACAGTCACTGTGAAAGTCACGAATATTTCTTCCTCGCGAATGTTCCTTTATAAACAGTATTTCATATAAAAACTTCCATTATACATCCATTATAAAAGGCTGCTACAAGAGATATATGCAGGGTGAATGACCTGTATGGATGATGTAGTCGCAGTCATAACACAGTTAACCTAAGACAGAGATAAATTTATGAGAAGTTTATATGTTACATAACTACTAACTTTTCATTTATCATTGTTATATTTTCTCTATAAAGGCAAACCTAATATAAGACTATTAATCTGAAAACTCACAGCAGACCTTAAGGCCGAGGAAAATAAAGGCAAACCAAATACAAAACTATTAATCTGAACATTCACAGCAGACCTTTAAGGCCGAAGACAAAAATATGTGTTTCTGCTATATTCTCTTAGAAACAAGGAATCACAAGTGATACTAATTCCCTGGCAAAAGAGCATTGTCAGAAATATCGGTATTTCACTCGAATAAACAAAGGGTAATAACTCTGTCAAATCAGGTTCGTCAGTTACAAAACACAAACTTGTCCAAGACATTACCATGATAAACCTTTGTATTAAATTTTATTAAATTTTACTGAGAAATAAAGTTTTGAGGGCTGACAAGATAAGTGTCACATCTGAACATGCAAAGAAAATCCTATATCCCTTCCAAACTTTGTTTGCAAGGGGGTAATAATAGGGTGGGTAGGTAGGCATATTTTACTTTTTTATTTACATTGATGATATGGGGCAATGATGCTAATTTTAATAGTGCTTGTCAAAAAATAAAGCCAGCCAAAACACCTCTGCTTAGCCAGCTTGCCTGTCATTGGGTAATTCCATCAATACTTAGCATGGCCAGCCAGCGGAGATGTCCCCGCTTAGCCTGCCTTTCATTGGGTAATTCCATCAATACTTAGCATGGCCAGCCAACAGAGATGTCCCCGCTTAGCCTGCCTTTCATTGGGTAATTCCATCAATACTTAGCATGGCCAGCCAGCGGAGATGTCCCTGTTTAGCCTGCCTTTCCCAAAGTAATTTCATAGAGAGGTAACATAAAACTTTAGGGAAGGCATAAAAATTTGGGTTCAGTTTGGTTAGTAGAATAACACTTATATTTTTGTTAAAGTCTAGATTATGTAATACTGGTGTGTTGTGTCTCGTTTGTTTAAAAACATGAGAAATGCAATGGTAGTGCACTTTTCACCTGAGAACATGAGCATCTCATTATCAAGGTGTAAATTACCTGTATTAAATGACTATGAACTCTTTTTCATAACTGTGTCGCACAAGTTATGTAATAACAGAATAATAAATCATGGCAAAATGCCTAACACTAAGTCTTGTGAGAATTACCGTCATACATACTATGTAACACTTAAACTTTATCATACTTTGGTCAGTCTGTTTCAATTGCTTTTAGTGGTAAGTGTCCTCTGTAGCGGCCACAGGTGGTTTACGCTTTTTTAGTCTACAGGTGTCTTTAGTGTGCACTGAGGCAAGGTATCTCGGTTTTGAGTCTCATCCGAAAGACAATACTAGTATTTAGCTTTTAAAACTCTATTATGGGCAGGAGATAAAATCATCTCAGAAAATTTCCAAGTCCTGAGTGAGGTCCAAACCCATAACCCTTGACTAGGAAGCCATTGACAGTACCACTCGACCATGCCCGCCGCATGGGGCCTCTGTTACAGAGTGATCTAAAATCATGTGCTTACAGATCACAAATTTTCCATTTGGGAAAGATCCAAAAGTGATAAAGTTTGTCAGTCCGCTTGACCAAGGTCAGTGGATTCCTCCAGGCACTCTGGTGTTCTCTGCCATCCTTAAACTGACCATCATAACATACCGTCGACCAACTTTTTTTTCATGGATATTAACTTTCTTGATTCTCTTACCAAAACCATTTCCCGACTATTAACTTTCGTGATATGGACTTTAGCTAAATATTTGGTGTAAATAAAACCATTTTTGGAAACAAATTGGTGATTATTTTGTCCTCACGAAAAATGCAAAAGTTAATCACACGGAAATAAAAGTCGGTTTACAGTAAGTGAAAAAACCTTGCCTCGGACATTAAACTGGTCTCTGGGTAATCTATTCTCTAGAACATCAAACCAGATACAATTTTTTTCAATAATAACTCCCTTGATGACAATTTGTTAACATTTCAAGACCTTAAATATACATTTTTTTCTTTATTTGGCATTTTGTTTTGTAATGTTCAATATTTAAAAGGCTTCCCAACAAGGTAATAATTTATTCATGGTTAACTTATTTGCCAATTTACAAAGTTTTTACTTTGCTTTTGGAAATGTGAACCTGGACTGGTTTGTTTGTGTTCAATTATAAATGAAAAAGTAAAAATCGGACAGTTGGAAACAAATAATTGCTCATCAGAGTGAAGTAAAAATCACTAAACACTTCTAATGGTCTGACATATTTTGCAAAATCTCATCTGCATTTCTTTTGGGATTTCAGCTATTTACCATAAGCATGTCCAATAGTCTATTAATCTAAATTTTTTTGGGGATTTTAAACCATCATATATCAGCTATTTATGAGTACTATAAGCATGTCCAATGGCTCAACACATTTTTCAAAGTCAACATTTCTTTGGGGATTTTAAACCATCATGGATCAGCTATTTACTGGTACCATAAGCATGTCCAATGGCCTGTTGACACATTATATTTCTTTGGGGATTTAAACCATCATGTATCAGCTATTTACATGTAAAGTACCCAAGTCTATAACAAATTGAGACCTAGCTCTGTCATGGGCTTTAATGCTATTCACACTAAACATGATCCAAATGGTGATCATAAAAGACAAACTTCACATCATAAGGATGCTGTCAAGACTTGTCAGAAAAAGTATAGACAGCATACAAATCTATAGTTAAAAATAATGACACAAGTTGTAACCTAGCTCAAGTGCCATGGTTACCACTCTTGATTTCATTCAAAATTTCCCTGACATTTTCCCGACAGAATTCCATTTTTCCCCTGATATTTTAATGCACTTCAAAAAGATATGTTGTTTAAATTTTAGCAACTCAACTACAGTCAAACCTATCTATAAAGGCCACCCAAGGGAACCAGTAAAAGTGGTATTTATGGGTAGGCAGTCTTTATATACAGGTTCAAATAATATAAATAAAAAACAATTGGGAAACAATTCTTCTGGATGTTTATAAGCAGGTGGACCTTTTGTAGAGGTGGTCTTTAATGCAGGTTGGAATGTATTAGTAAAGGTGGCAATGATGGAAAAGTACATGGGGGAAATAAAACATTTTGTAGTAACATCATGTAAAAGGGAAACAAAAATTAAGTGTTTAGTCCATAATGTCTTGTTCTGCTAGGTAGTGTGTGCAATGTAGACTACAGTCAAACCTGTCTATAAAGGCCACCAAAGTGAACCAGTAAAAGTGGCCTTTATGGGCAGGTGGCCCTTATATACAGTCAAACCTGTCTATAAAGGTCACCCAAGGGAACCGGTTAAAGTGGATTTATGGGCAGGTGGCCCTTATATACAGGTCAAACCTGTCTATAAAGGTCACCCAAGTGAACCAGTAAAAGTGGCCTTTATGGACAGGTGGCCCTTATATACAGGTCAAACCTGTCTATAAAGGTCACCCAAGGGAACCGGTAAAATTAGCCTTTATGGGCAGGTGGCCCTTATATACAGGTCAAACCTGTCTATAAAGGCCACCCAAGGAAACCAGTAAAAGTGGCCTTTATGGGCAGGTGACCTTTATATTCAGGTTCAAATAATATGAATAAAGAACAATTATGATACAATTCTACTGGTCTATATCAGCAGGTGGTCCTTATATAGTGGTGGCCCTTAAGGCAGATTGGACTGTACATAAGAAAAAACATTATTCAAATTTCAACAGGACACAAATTCTTTAACAATTCCCTGATATTTCTTAATTGTTTTTAATTTCCAGACACTTTTTGAAATTCCCTGACCTTGAAAAAAAAATTCCCTGACGTGTGGGATTCATAAGTTCGATTTAGACCATTTTGTCACTACATAGTTTGTACAGGAGTTTACTAAGTTTAGTATCAAATTTTTGGGTAAGTTGATGTCTATATCAATAATATCATTTATTTTATTTTGTAATGATAATTTAAAAGTGTAAACTCTGAAACTGATACAAACAGTGATTTAAACAAAATTTAAGTGATACACAGACAGCCTAATATTGTCCGATACTTCAGTGCTTCTACTAATCAACCTTTCCTGGTTGAATTGCAATGATGATAGGGGTAGAATAACGGTGCTTTACATCCCAGTCAAGTTCTTTCAATTTAATTTCAAAATGGTCAGATCTGGATGATGGGGAAAACTTTCAGTACCTGAAGAAAACCAAGCAAAGAGACAAAAGTTCTAAAACTAGTATCTCTCATACTTGGTGATGAGATCCGCTTTAGATTAAGTCAGTCCTTTAGATGAAACCCAAGATTGCAATGAAGAATATTGGTTAAATGTCCATGTAGCTTATATCAGGATACTCAATTCACAGACAAAACTGTTGATTTTATCCAAAACACTGATATATCAGAGATATATATCTTTCATTGAACTGTTTTTGTCGGTAACTTAATGTGTAATCAATAACATCATTTATTTCTGTTGTCATTAAATGCTTAAAAAAATGTCTGTATTTTTTTTATTTGTACCAAATCAGTGATTACATCACAAACCAATCATATACTAAAAGTCATCATGTGACTTAAGCTTGGTGAATCCAAATTCTGTTTGATTTGATCAGACAATTAGTCTTCTGAATTTCTTCTTAAAAAGATTTTCTCTGGTTTAATGTCACTGGATAAACTTAAAACTTTACCAAGTCTTTAGACTTTCAAAGTATGTCTAAAAAGAGTGCTCCCTTCGTAAGTGGGAGGTCTTAGGTTCGAGCCCTGGCTGGGTCTGACAGACTTGAAAGTTGGTAGTGACTGTTCTTTCACCAAGCACTCAGCGTTACACAATAAAAGTCACGGTTTTTTCAGATGGGAACTTAAATAAACGAGGTCTTATGTCACGGTAGGCTTGGCACACTTGGAACCCTGCTGTATAATGCCATCAGCGCAACAGAGAGAAAAATTTCTGCACCGTCACCTATAGCTGGCGACATCCCGATATAAGTATTCTTGACTGGGACGTTAAACACCATTACTCAACTCAACTCTGATTTAATGACACTGGATAAACTTTAAACTTTATCAAGTCCACAGACTTCCAAAGTTTGTCTTTAAAATTCTGCTCTCTATTGAATTTGGTTAAAACTTAAACTACTGTCTGTAACACTATTTTTGTGACAGTGAATTATGCATTATTTCAAAAGAAAATTCAATAAACCTGAATAATGTTTGATATTATTCATCCATTTGTGCCTAGTAATAACTGAAAATATGTATGCGCATCTATGATTGTCATAAAAATATTTCAGTAAGAAGGAAAATATTGGCGCTATGGGAATTTTATATGTTGAAAAAAAATGTTTACACCAAAAGTGATATCCTTGGGGACATCATATGTGTAAAAGGATCCACCATTTGCCTAGTTTTTCAACATGTTAAATCTCCATAGCGTGAACACTTTACTCTATGCAGATAATTTCATGATAATTGCTGATACAAATGGAAATTTCCTGAAGTAAGTGAAAAATATTAATCTTCAAGATTCAAGATTATTCGTTTTTTTATGAAAAAAAAAATATTCATAGTCACTGTGACTCAGACAGTAATGTTATAAATATATCAACACAAATTATTGGCATTATAAAGATGTTTGGGAACACATCAAGGGAATCTTATAAAGAAAAAATAGATTTTGGGACAATGTGATATTAAGCAAGGTGGCACAAGCTTATAAGTGGAATAATGGTGTTTTACACCCCGACACAATGTGTTCTTCATATAACAATATGACCACTATATTATATAAATATTTATTGAACATAATCACATTTTTTTAAAACTACCTTCTGCCTTCAAGATTGGGAAAATTAAAGTTCTGAGATCTAGCAAACTGCATTATGATATGCTGGCAATAGAAAGTATATCCATTGCAAAGGCACTATACTGTGGTACTAGATTAAATTTTTTAGTGTATCACTGCTGTTTTGGAGAAAGAAGTTTTAGTCATTTTTCACTAGGGGAAACTACCTTTATTTGGTAGTAATTTTAATGAAACAAAATCAATGTCGCCCCATAAACTTGTTGCATATAACTTTATTCATATTGTTTAATAATTTCAATATTACATAAACAGTTTTACACGAATGTATGATTCTCTGAGTATTTACAAGGTAACTGAAATTCAGGCAATTAATTAGTAATTATGCAAGAAATAAATGGGTGTTAAGAATTCATTTAATTATTCTTGAAAAACAAGGGTGATATTCTTCACTGTCAGACATGATATCATTTACATTTGTAAATTCGAAGTAGATGTCGTTATATATGAAGTTAATATGTTTCAGACAAGACAAAGAATTTATAGCCCAGTTAACAAGACACACGAAAGTCAGAGAACTTTACCCTGATTATGGAAGAGTTTCCTGAAATGTGACATCAGAGGACAGACATTTGCATTGGTTACAATGGAGAATAGTGGTTTAAAATGTGCCTCTACCTCTTACCATCTAGGCTTAAATCCCAGACATGAAAAGAATTTAAAGCCCAGTTAACAAGACACATAAAAGTAAAAAAACTTGACCCTGATTATGAAAGAGTTTCCTGAAATGTGACATCAGAGGACAGATATTTCCATCAGTTACATAGGAGTTGAGTTGAGTAATGGTTTTTCATGTCCCAGTCAAGAATATTTAACTTATATCGAGACATTGCCAGCTATAGGCGAAAGTGTAGAAAGTATGCTTTTACCAATTACAGTTCCTCTTGCAGCCCAAGTTCTAATCCCACTCTTGCATATCTTAGTACGAAAGTTTGTCAGTTTGTTTGACGGAAGTCTATGTTTTTTTCCAAATACAGTTGAATCTCGTTATCTCGAACTCGGATATCTCGAACTACCGGATATCTCGAACTTTTTTAAAAAGTCCGAACAGAGTTGTTCTTTATTAAACCAAAATCACTCCGGTTATCTCGAACTCGGATATCTCGAATTATCGGATATGTCAAACAATATTTTCGTCCCCTTGAATGAAAATCCTAGGAAAATAACATTCGTTAACTAGAACAAAAAATTTAGGAAAATTAAATTTGTTAACTCGAACAAAAAATTTTGAGAAATCAAATTTGTCAGTGCCTACAGATTTTTTGGTAGAAAAAACACATTCCGACATAAATAAAATATTTGACTGTCGGCCTCGTGTTGATTTTAAAATTACAACATTGCACTGACCTCCCAATTTCCTTAAGCCCTTAACTATTATCCCTTGCATAAGCAATTAAACCATCAAGGAGATTAGCAGGTGTTATAATTACTGCCAGGCTGAACATGGCTTCCGAAAGCGTGTGATGTGAACATTACTCAATACAACCGGAAGTTTTGGGTGATTAAAGTAAACAAAGCGAAACTGGTATGGAGACTAAAGCGGACTCCACTATTTGTCGGCTAATAACAAGTAACAGATAATCTCCCGATTTTTTATATACTACATTCTCAATTATAAATACAAATAATAAATAATGCAGTTTTTATATATCATGTTTGAATACATACGATATAGGAGAAAACGGCAATATACAGTTTGACAAGCTAAACCGGAAGCGACTTCCGGTAGGCGTGTACGAGTTACTTCCCTTTTGTTGCCGTTTTTAACATCGGTTATCTCGAACTCCGGATAAGTCAAACTTTTTGCATTTCCCCGTCGAGTTCGAGATAACGAGAGTCAACTGTACACAGCCAATTTTTCTTCATGTGAATTTCATGGGAAATTAACATTAATCGAGCTTGTACGTTAAACTCATGTGAAAAATTTCACGTGAAATTCACGCGAAATAAATTCACATGAAAAAATTAACGTGAAAATCACATGAGCAAAAATTGGCTGTGTAGTCTGGTCATGGTGAACCATGCACTTAAAGATCATAGTAAATCTAACTGCATAAGTTTCAACCCCATTCTGGTAGATCTTAGTGTGAGAATGTTTCCTCAGTATAGTTTGTTTGAATACTCTGGTTTCCTCCACTATCCCTTAAATGATCACCTTGATATTAATGAAAAAAAAACCCAGTAATCCTTTCTTCTTATAAACCATCAATTTATTGTTATTATTGGTAGGGACATGTCACCCATGACAAAGGTTTTTAAGGTCTCTTCAGAATGACCCTGTGAGTTTCATTTCTAAATGCCTAGTGCCTGGCGAGTGCATGGCGAAAAGATTCAATACCTATTTTGAAGTCTGTCAACCCCAGCCGGGTTCAAACCCTGACTTCCAACATAATAATATTCCTTATAATAAGTATTTCCAAGTATCAAAAAATTTGATGGTGTACTTAGGAGGGTAAGATTTAAAAACCTAGAAAAATTACAGACACACAATATTAATGGATAATAGATGATGGCTACATGAGAATTCTATGACAAAGAGAAGTGATAGTTATTAGTCAGCCAGCAACATAAAAAATAAATCAACAATGACAATGAATTTTAATGCACATGATTTTCTTGATAAAATAATCTAAAAGTGAAATCTATTTCCTAGAGACTTTATCACAAAGTTAAAATATTGATTTCTTAATTACTTAAGAATCATTCACATTATATTCAATTACACCCAGTCTTATTGTATTTGAAGCCTATTTGTTTTTGTTTTACAAATATGTAGCAATCTATCAAACATACGGCAATTAAACGAAGCAGGCAAATGAGGAGTTCATCTTAATTGGCATTTGTAAAGCTTTTAAAATAATGACATACATGTATAATTGAAAATGGCACACTAGTTAGAATAGATATAACACAGGCAATGTATTGATTCCTGGGACTCCAACGGGAATTAAGTGTCTTCTTATCGCCTACAAGCAATCACGTACTGCAAGTTTAAATGTACTTATGGTACATCTCTAAGGCCTAATTTCCATGAACCTGTTTAAGAGTCACAACATTTGACATTGCAATACTTCAATACTGAAATAATATCTCAAAGGCCTAATTTTCTGTGAACCTGTTTCAGAATCAAAAGGTTTGACATTGCAATGCTACAGTGCTGAAACAACAGATCAAAGGCCTAATTTCCATTAACCTGTTTAAAGAGTCACAATGTTACATTTGACATCGCAATGCTTCAGCGCTGAAATTGCATCTGAAAAACCTAATTTCCATGAACCCATCAAAGAGTCACAACATTTGACATCGCAATGCTTCAAACTGAAATTACATCTCAAAAACCTAATTTCCATGAACCCATCAAAGAATCACAACATTTGACATTGCAATGCTTCAAACTGAAATAACATGTCAAAGACCTAACTTGTTTGAGAATCAAAATGTTAGCTTTTGACATTTTATGACATCTTTACACCAATATTAAGATGAAGAAGGAAATAAACCATTCTTTTTAATTTGATTAACTAGTTTACCATTTAAACCACCTTTTGTTTGGAAAGGTCACAATCACTCCCAATAGATATAGAAAACCATGAGTTGGAGTTTTCTAAAGATACTGAAACTTTAAGCAAAATCAAAAGTACTTTACAACTGTCACATTCCAAGTCCAGAACCAGGTCTGTATTCAAACCTGTGACCTCTCTCAAACTGAAATGCTATTGAAAGCAAGTGCCTGAACAACACCATACTGTTTTCAGCCAGACACCAAAAGATAACAAATATGCATCTAATATGACCTTAACATTTATCTTATAATAAGCCCCTACAAGTTTTTATAACTTTTTTTATTTATCTAAGCTTTTATTGCAGAAAATGTTGCTTGACCTTTATCTTCGAGCCTCTACACATTTTATAACTTTTTATCTGTAAAAAAACTTTTTCTTATTGCAGAAGACTTTGACTTTGACCTTTTTTCCATCAGCTTCATCATAATTTCTACTAACTGTCTCAATAAAAGATACATGTATATCCAAATAGAAAGTCAATAGAAAACAGATATAGACACTAATGCAGAGACATCTAGGCTGTGGCACAAGCTCATCTGAACCTTGTACAAAAAACAAGCAATCTAAAACAGCAATTTCAGTTAACAAACCAAATAAACTTCCTAGTATAGACAAACAAGATTGACCTGTTGACTTGACCTTTAGTTTCAACATGTTTTATGAACCAGTACATAAATGAATAGGGAAAACAGTGTTTTTTTCTTAGCCATTGGAAAGATACAATGTGTGAAATCTAACTCTATCCATGTATTGGACGGGTCGCCTTAAATGAATACTCCAAATGAAGGGTCAAGTTGACAGGTCAATGTTGTTTGCCTGTATACATATTTGTAGGATTATCAATACATTTATGTAACATATTGCTTTTTTATTTTATTTCATATGATAATAATTGATGTAGGTTATGTTACCATAACTCAATCATATGTCTGCCGAGAGTTAGGAATTTTATACATAATTTGTCTTATATGAATATTGGGATTGCAATTAAGTACAAGTGTATTGAGTTTGCCCTTTTGTGAACACTGGAATTTAGACATTAGTTTTTCTATCCGCAATAACAGCTTTATTTCCTATGTTTATGCCAACAAATGTATATTCTTATATATATAAGGCCTAAAAAATTAATGTGTTTCTGCTAACCTAACCGACTCTATATTTTTATGTCCACTCCAAGTTTTTAAGTTCTTTCAGTTCTTTAAATGTGCCAAACAACACATGACATCTCTCTTGTACCATTAAACATAAAATTTTATGACCATATTTTTACAAACACTGTTAACATTTGCATCTTTGCCCCATATGGTCAATGAAACAATAAGAATTTTGAAAAAAATGCCTACAGATAGCGGAAGCATTTTTTAAAATTTGGCCTAAGTGTGTCAAAAAGCTAGTTTTATGTAACAATCAAGTTTCTTTCAGCTGTATTGAGGCAGTCAACTCTTGAATGGTGGAGGAAACTGGAGTGCAAGATAAAACAGCAACGAAGTAGGATTTAAACTTAGGGGCTGAGAGGTAGAATGCAATTTAGAACACTTGGCCACTGAAGCCCTTGCAGACGAGAACCAGTTTTGTTTATGATATACATGTAATATCTAGCAGTTTTATAATAAACTAGCTTATAATTCAAACACATCACTATGATAAAAGATTCCCACCTTATTAATATAGGCCCTTCTCATCATCAGCATCTGTAATATTATATAGAGAGATTATAACTTTTAATATCTATATTTGTCATGTTTTATATGAAACTCTGTTTGAGACTAAATGTAATTATAGGTCTGTAATTACATTTGCTATAATGATATCAATTCTGTCTTGTTTGTGCCTATATGCGTGGCATCATATAATGGCTGTTCCAATGATTGGAAATGCATGTCGTACATGAAAGTGTTTTAAATTTATTTCAGGATTTAAATACCAAAATCAGTTTTTTTTAAGAATGAGAAATGCAAATGTAACCATTGAACTGGCCCACGTTATTCAATTTGCTTTGCATGGCAATGGAGGTTATAGCACTATAAATGCCATTTCTGGACTGTTTAATAATTAAGTGTATGTAAAATATATAAAACTACAGCTGAATACTATATACTATATACAGTGAAACCTTGATTTGTTGTCACTATTATATCAGCCAAATTTTGGCATTCAAAAGCAGTTTGGTGGTTAATCACAAGACTTATAAGAAAAATAAACCAATTTGGTAAATTATGATACCCTGTTAATAGGTACCTTTTGTGATTTGCACTATATTCAAAGGGCCATAACTCCCAGGAAAATTAGCAAACCATATGCGGATATACTATCAATGTTGATGCTATGTACCCAGTTTTGTTAAACAGTGCTTCATAGAAAATTACTCAAGACAAGAAGTCAGTCTTTGAACAAATGTCAAGAAAACATATTTTGGAAATGAAAATTTTGTGGCAATAAGCTTTCAAGAGAGGCATTAAAATGAGGTTTTGCTGTAATTTAAAAAAAAAATATTATTCCAATTTTAGTATTTCTAAGAAAAATACAAATTTGATGAATTTTTAATACATGTATTATAAGTTGCAAATTAAAACCGAGATATGTATGATGTAACAGCCTAAAGTAAAACAATTTCAATTTATTTTGATTTTATCTTCCAATAATTTTGATTGCTCAGTGATGCAACATGAAACAAAGGTTCTATACAACAATTAACTTATGTAAATACTTCAAATATATAACCAATATTTTATAAATGACAGAGCATCCATTAAATTCATATTAATTGACAAACTTCAGTTACTGTATAGTTGTTTAATTCAGCTGGGAATAAATTTCGCAGATCAGACACTTGAACTTATTCATGGGTATAAAATTTCGCAGTGCAGCGGCCAGTGTACGGATTATCTCAGTCTACATTTAATGTGTGCTACATGAAAATATTCACTTTGTATTTAATTTTGCGCTATAAAGTCAAACCGCGAATATAGCGAAATTAAATCTCCAGTAAATAATAGCAGCTATACAGTATGCTGTAGTTCTAAACACATTGTTCAATAAAGTCACAGTGTTCAATCCTGAAGAGTAGTTGATGGGACTATCATGGTCTGACTTTGAGAACTCTGGCCAGTGAACACATCATGGCCCTAACTATGAGAACTGTGGACCATTGAACCCCATCATGGCCCCGACTTTAAGAACTCTGAGCCATGGAACCCAATCATGGCCCTGACTTTGAGAACTCTTGGCCATTGAACTCCATCATGACCCTGTTTTTGAGAACTCTGGGCCACTGAACCCCATCATGGCCCTGAACATTTCAGTTATGTTGTAGTTCTCAATCATATTGTTCAATAAAATAGCAGTGTTTAATCCAGAATTTAGTTGGTAGGATCATCCTGGTCCAGACTCCCAAGACATCTGGGTCATTTTTCAAAACTTAGATCAACAAGATAACATAAGAGTCAGAACTGGATTTATATATTTAAAACTCGACTCCGGCTAAAAAAGAAGCCAGTGTTGGCCCACAGACAGTATTATTTTTGGGTCAATGGCCTAAGGAATCTTTCTAGATTGAAGGCTGAAGAAGCAAGTAAATTTAGATGCTTCACTGGTTGGTTGGTCTAAACTTCTGGCTAACAGATCACGGTGCCGTTTGAATCCCACTTTGTCAGTTTTAATGCAATTAGGTTATTTTGGTGTTTTTTTCCAATTCAAATTTACTCATAAAAATTACCAAACTTAAAGATTAGTATTTTTAAAAATCCAGCAAGAGTTCCTACCATTAAACTTTATATGAAACTTTCGAAAAATAAAAGAAATATCCAAAATACAAAATTATATAAAATTACTAGTAACCAAATTTTGTACAAAAAAGGCCTTAAAACTTTGCTAAAATATAATTTTTCAAGAATTAGTAGTCAAAGGCAGAAAGGCAGATCCTGCTTACCGGGAAAGGATACACAGATAAAAAGAACAGTTTTCATAATAGTAAAGTTCTGTTTATTGACTGACCAGCCACATGTAGATGTTAAACTGACCAAATAGATTAAAACATGTTAAATATTACAAGTTAAATTGTTACATAAAACTTTTTTTGATGGGACATTACAGATTGATTAAATCGTTACGCTTGATTAGCCATCTTAAATTAAAACAGGTCACTTTAATTGTCCGAAGTTAAAAAGGGTCAAGTTAAATTGTCTTTAAAATCTATATATATATATACAGGT
The DNA here is from genome assembly GCA_021292105.1 of Anadara kagoshimensis. NCBI lineage: Eukaryota > Metazoa > Mollusca > Bivalvia > Arcoida > Arcidae > Anadara > Anadara kagoshimensis. The sequence goes on along the minus strand of CM037872.1, from coordinate 30,596,621 downwards.
GTTGACAAACAGCCGAGACATTACAGAGTCTTGATAATCTGTCAAACTCTGTCCCGGAAAAAAACTGTAAAATCTGATAATTCAGGATTACAAGAGTAGGTTAAACGTGGCTTAACATTGGGTAAAGATTATTTTAGTACTCCTGTATTGAGTGGAGTGCAGTAATGTAGTTTTCGCGTCCCATTAAATAAAATTTTCACCTAAATCTAAGCAATCAGTTTTGAAATAGTGGAGGAAACTGGAGTGACTAGGAATTTAAAACAATGACCTTTGTCAAATGAACTGATAAACTTTCTCACACTCTTTTGCCCACGTGGAACACAAGAGCCATTATCCATAAGCCAATGATGTAGACTCACTTGTCATCAGAGCCCTTCATTTACTTATATTGAAATGTCACCAGCTGTAGTCAAAACTAATACCATAACAAAATGCTTATGGTAATACAGTGTACATGTTTTTCCATTTAAGGTCTTTTGGTCAAAAGAACCAATTTTACTGAGTTCAACTTAAGATTTTTCAGCAGGAGTTGAGTTGAGTAATGGTGTTTAACATCCGAGTCCAGAATATTGTATTTACAATAAGACTTTTTGAGCTACAGGCAAAGGTGCAGAAATTGTTCTGTACATTGCGCTGCTGGCAGTATACAACAGGGTTCTTCATTGTGCTACACCTAACGAGACACGGGACATCGTTTATTTTAAGTTCCCATCCGAAAGAACCCTAATTAAGTCATTTCAGAATGTGATTTTCCAGGAAGGCCATTCTTTCCTCTGAAACATTATAACATCATATATGTAAAGTTAAATATAGATCAATACAGGCTTATCAAAGGGGCCATTTTGGCAAAATAAGAGATTGATGGCCCTATAGCCCCTTCTAGAAAGAATGAACACTGTATGACCTGCTGATCAGAAGGAGATTTCAAGGAAAACACCTATATCAAGAGATATACATTTACAGACAAAATACCATTAAACAGGTTTTTAGATCATTTAATTGATACCATTATCTGTCAAGGTGTTAATAAATCAAAGATCTATGCATACAGGTGTAAATATTAAACAATAAACAAAAACATGTTGTCCTATTGTGATAAATAACAGATTTACAACCTTGTAATTGTTAAGTCTGAGGTAAACATATCGCTATATTCTATTAATATACACAAGATAAAGTCATGCTAGTTTTAATACAAGCTAACAAGAGTACCACTAGGCAGATTAAGATACATCCATTTATATTTTGACCATCAAACCATTGGTAAGATTGCAATGATGGCAAATTACAAAGCGACATAAAGTATTAAAGTACGGTAGTTGAGTTGAGTAATGGTGTTTAAAGTTTCAGTCCAGAATATTTCAGTTATATCGAGATATTACAAGCTATAGGTTAAGGTGCACAAATTTTGCCTGTGTGTTGCACTACTTTGTGACATTATACAACAGGGTTCTTTATCATGAAATGCCTACCATGACATGAGACCTCATCTATTTCAAGTTGCTATCCGAAAGAACCATTACTTTCATTTTCATGTTTTGTAATGTCAAGTGCTTGGTACAAGAAAAGTCACTACACACTTTCAAGTCCACGACCTCCCACTTATGGAGTGAGCACTCTACAAACTGTGCTACCGCAGTGGTAAGTATGAAAAAAGTATTGTGTAAAAGAGAAACAAAAACTAAGGTTCTAGTCCAGAATATGTCCCATTATGTTCAGTTAAGTGTTTAGCAGGCTAGATAAGGAAAAACATGGTTCAAAAAAGGCACAAATCTGAAAAAATTGTACAGATTTACCTCCTCCTTTGGCAGTTACAATGTCATGAAACCTTTCATCATTTTAGACATATATAATTAAAACAGATTTAATGAGTTTATAATATAATATCCTACATGAATAAAACACCTTAGGAATGTTTATTAACACTCTGGATACACATATATTTTGTAAAATCATTATTCATATCCCTGGTGTTATAATTTCAAGAATTTGTTATCTTTACAATAATGAATTTCAGAGAAAATTTCTTGGAAAATAAATCCCATTGAGGCCTTGGTAGGTGATAATTTACATTGACATTAAATTATTGAAAATACTGAAATTCAATCCATTTTCAAATATTTATGATTTTACTGCATTTCAAAACTTTTAAGTGCAAAATTATTTTGATTCATATCTCATGAATTACGACTTAAGACTAAATTATTTAAATTACATTTCTCATATTTCTTCCTTTTTAACAATTTTAATGATTTTTTAACGATTACTGAAATTTAATATTCATTTCACAATTTATCATGACAATGCAATTTTTAGTTTTTGCATTTTGATAATTCCAAGTCAAGGCCTCGAGAATTACAAATCGTGTCTTAATGCCATGTTTAACAATGGAAATTCATTTTGTTAATGACACCCACCAAAAAATGCAAATTTTGGGATTCTAATCTCCTTTGAAATGGTACACAGTAATTGGAAGAAATCATCTGGGAATGCAATCATACTTTTTCTCTCTAAAATTATGCATCCTAAATTTCCCAGTCGTAGTTTTGTCCTTGTTGCCAGAAAGATGTTTAATTTTCACAAATTGTCATCTGGAAATGCAATTATGCCTTTTTATTCTAAAATTATGCATATATTTTCAGTTTTTTTGTCCTGGTTGACTAAAAAGATTTTTAATTTTAGGAGATTGTCATCTGGGAATGCAATCATAGCTTTTTCTTAAAAAATTATGCATATTTCTCAATAAGTGCACTTTTGTCTTGGTTGATGAAAAAGAGTTTCAATTTTACAAATTGTCAGTGATTTGCAGTGACTAAATTGTGTCTCAAAAGATCATTACAAGGAATAAAATGAGATCAATTTTCCTAAATATCAGTTAACCTCAATAATAATTAACCCTCAGTTCATTGTTAGCATTTGTTAAGTCAAATTATGGTTTTATAAAGGCATCTCAGTGGCAGAGTACCACTGTGGTAGCTCAATTGGTAGAGTGCTCACTCCGTAAGTGGGAGGTTGTGGGTTCAAACCAAGATTAGGTCTGACCCAAGACTTAAAACTCCATAGTGTCTCTTTTACCAAGCAATCAGCATAACGAAATGAAAGTCAAAGTTCTTTTGGATGGGAACTTAAAATAAACATGGTCCTGTCTCAGGGTAGGCTTGGCATGCTAAAGGACCCTGCTGTATAATGCCATCAGTGCAACACAGGCAAAATTTCTGCACCTTTGCCTATAGCTGGGGACATCTTGATATAAGTGAAATATTCTTGACTGGGACGTTAAACACCATTACTTAACTCAGTGACTGAGTGGTCTGATTATTAATAGAATCTTACACCGGTAACAGGGTAAGACAGAAATATCTCAAACGAGGATGGATATTTTCCTGTCCAGAACGAGCTTTAGCGAGTTCTGGACATTGAAAATATTCATCCGAGTTCGAGATATCTCTTTCTTACCCTGTTACTGGTGTAGGATTCTTTTTCTCACACATTAGCAACATAAAACATAATTTGTAAACGAAAAGTCGCATCAAATGTTCAATGTTCATGTCACCATCCATGCCTGCTGAACATGACGTAATCGAATTTTGTTGACGTTTTCACGTAAAATGATTATGACATCATCAATTAAGCGTGTAAGTGATTGTGACATTGAGAAATTGTTAAATTGTTGATTGATTTCGGAACTGTTTTCAACTTATTAAGTCCTTTTAATGATAAATCCCGAGCAGGTATCACTAGGCGGGAAATTTAGTGTGTAGCCTGTCTCAACCCTAGGGTGAGACAAGGAAATCCCACATGGGTAAAAACGCGGGATTTCCATGTCACAGGTGTGAGAAATACATGTATCACAAACTAACAGCCAGAATATAGCACCTCGCACCACCAGGGTTCAAATCACACTAAGGCAGATCCTAGAATTACAGAGAGTTTGTCAGTTCCTTTGCCAAACTTTTGCAATTTTCTCCATGTTTTTTCTTCACCATCCCATGATTAACTAGTGATCAATAACATATCAGATATGTAATTCTTGAAACAGAGGCGTCAATGGCCTAGTGGGCTAAAGTGTGCCCACTCGAATCGCAGTGCCTCTCAGGGCATAGGTTTGAATCCCTACCAGAACATATCTTAGTGCGAGAAAGTTTGCCAATTTCCTTGCCAAAAGGTCATTGATTTTCTCTAGGTAACTCATGTTTTCTCCACCATCCCCATAATGATCTCCTCATATGAATGACAGAATCTTGACTAGGATGTGAAACAAATACTAAATTCAGTCTAAAGCAACCTTCAAGATCAATGCATATTTCATTTTAATGTAAAAAACTATGTATCTATATTTACTGGATGCTAACTTTTGTCATAAAAACAATTTTTTTTAAGAATGGTGTTTTTTTTCTGTTTCTATGACACTATAAAGCATTACTACACGTCATTAGCTCATTAGTGATACATCTATGATCAATAAGATGTCAGATCTGTCATTCATGTAACAAAAATATGTCTGGAGTTTTCTTACACAACTTTGGAATTTTCAAATTTGGAAATTGGGAAAGTTATCAACATTTTAACACTAAATAAGGCTTTCATCAAGCTTTGAGAAGGGAATGGACCCCCAATTTAATTCAAGAAAAACGAACAGGAAGAAAAGCATTTTTTTCTCTTTTTGGAAAAGCTTCATTTTTGCATTGAGAATGCCTCCCAATTTCAGCAGTAAATATAGGGTAGGAAAGACCCTGTATGTATTAGGCAAACAACACTGACATGTCCTCTTAACCTTTCATTAGGAACATTTGTTGTGGACAAGTACCGGGTACATTTATGTAAAAGAAACACAGGTTTTTATTTTGTCTACAGGTGTATATTTCGAAATTCCTACATCATGTGGAACATTCATTGTTTATGTACTAACTGTGAATTCTAACACTATCCATGCATTAGTTATACCACTGAATATGAATATTCTTAATGAAAGGTCAAGCGAACAGGTCAACGTTGTTTGCCTACACTTACGAATAATAGCATAGTCATGGAATGACCATCTGATATAATGAGCACATTCATAATTTATTTACACTTATCAGCATGAAGCATATACTGTTTATGTATTAACTGCAAATCCTAACAGTGTCCATTTATTGGTTGGTTGGTTGAATGTTGCTAAACGTCGCATCAGCAATTTTTCAGCTATTCGCGACGAGAACTATTTAATTAATCTCTATGGATTAATCTATGAACAATTTTTGTGTATGCATGTGAAGTGCGAGTGTGTTGTATGGTCTGCCTTGTACTAGCGCGCACTCAGGGTGACTTTACTGTGCTAGCTCACAGAGTCAGTACGCCGCAGACAAGCGTACCACTCCCCCAGTCCATTATACTGATACCAGGTGAATCAGTAAAGGCCAACGGTAAGGAAAATTCACATTCCCACATGTGGTCCGAGCGGGACTCGAACTCACAGCGGTGAGAGATCCTGGATTTGAAGACTTACGTCTATTGGTTATACCATCAAATATGAATACATGTGCATACTGTATGAAAGGTCAAGTGGACAGGTCAATGTTGTTAGCCTATAACTTCAGGTTAACTACAACAGAATAGAAAATACAGCATAGTCTCTAAATGACCACCTGATATTAATTGCAGTTATGATTGCATTTAAAATTTCTCAATCTGATAAATGCTTGAACAACTCAGGCATTTTTCGCTTTTTTTGAAGACCCAAAATCTATTTGTTCTATGTTTTCCTTTATAAGCCTAACCTAGCTTTATTATCAAAATGTTCTATAAACAAACAGTGGCAATAAATCAAGGGATTACTGTACTATATTTTGGTGTAACTGAGTGAGCTATTAGGAACCCACTTGCAATTAAACTTACTTTTGTGATGAGCGACCTGAATTTCTTACCAACAAACTAATAAACAGTATCATTTCAAACAGAAAGATTAAAAGTTCCATAGACAGAGATGATTCATTCCAGCCAAAAAGAATCTTCAAAAGCTTTAGCTGTCAGACATTCAGGTTTGAAAAACAAGAGTTTATTGGAGTGGAGTAAGAGAGTAATGGTGTTTTATGTCCCAATCAAGATTTAACATCACAAATTTACAATTTCCAAATCTGATAGATGCTTAAACAACTCTGCATTTTTCGCTCTATTTTGAAGTCCCAAAAATTTTTAGATTTTAGTTCTATAAAAACAAAATAAGACTGAACAAACAGTGGCTATAAATCAAGGGTTTACTGTACTTTATTAGGGTTTAACTCAGTTAGCTATTACAAACACACTCACAATCAAACTTACTTAGATGTTGTGTCAAAATATTCGAGATTTAAACACCCGGAAAAAATATACACTTAATGACTTTAAAAAATATAGTATTGATCCTCGGAGAGATGAAGTAAACAAGAATCTTTGTCAATCCATCTTTTTGTATTCAGCAAATAACTTATCCATTTACAACACAGAATTGTCAGGATATTAGCCATGGGCAAACAACATTGACCTGTCTGTGTGACCTTTCATTGTAAACTAGTACATTTATGAATTCAGAACATAGGTGTTTATTTCGTTGCCTCCTGAGAAACATATTGCATTGGTTATGTATTGACCATGAATCCTAACATTACGCATGTATTCAGTGGATTATCGTATATGCTATTCCTAATGAAAGGTCAAGCAGACAGGTCAATATTGTATGCCTAAATTGAAAAACAAGTCTTTGGATAAAACTCATGTTTAAATTAACAGTAGAATATAAAATACAGAAATAAAGCTAAAACACCAAAGTAACTAATCACATAAATAAAGGAAAGATTATTCAATATAGATGTACTGAAAATGTCATCCCGGGATTTCTAAACAATCTGCGATCTGCAAAATTGTCATTTGGTTTAATTTATAATCAGCTGTCAAACGTAACTAGGTATACAGTCAAAGCTGTCTATAATGGCCACCCAAGGGAACCAGCAAAAGTGGCCCTTATGGGCAGGTGGTCTTTATATACAGGTTAAAGTAAATAGAATAAAGAACAATTGAGATTTAATTTTACTGACTTTAATAAGCAGGTGGCCTTTTTATAGAGGTGGCCTTTAAGGCAGGTTTGACTGTATTTTTCCATTTTTCCATTTTGTTTGGCATTTTTTAATTGCTGGAACCATTAATTAAAAACTAACATGTCAAACTATTCTTTTGTTAGTAGTTTCGTCCCAATTGATCTTCTTTTTTCGCTGACAAATTTTATTTTAAGAGAAAAATAATTCAGTGATCACAAATAATAGAAAACTTGTTTAGAGAAAGCGCTGATAATTCAACTGATGATGATGTATTCCTAGAAATGAACAAGTTTGAAAAGTGTCAAAATATGACATATATGTTCATCTATTTCAAACTGCTGATGCAATAAAGTGGTGAGTAATGAGTCATGGTATGATTAATTAAAGAGAAAAATACAAATCAATTTTAAAATTCAATATTGGTTTAATTACAAAAATATGACAAATTGTCATGAAGGATGAAACCTTAACAGAGACTGTCATACGGACATGGTTGTAAAACACTAATTCAAAAGTTGAGTAATGGTGTCAAACATCCCAGTCAAAAATATTTCACTTATATCGAGTCATCTCCAGCTATAGCCAGTGCATAATTTTTGCCTGTGTGTTGCACTGATGGCATTATACAGCAGGGTTCTTTATCATGCCACACCTACGATGGAACTGGACTGTTTATTTTAAGTTCCCATCTGAAAGAACCATGACTTTCATTTTGTAATGCCAAGTGCTTGTCAAAAAATCAGTCACTACCCACTGTCAAGTCTCAGCTGGGGATCAAACCTACAACCTCTCACTTGCTGAGTGAGCACTTTTCCAAGCTATTGCAGCAGTGGTCTACTAATTCAAAAAGTGGAGTGAATCAAGTAATGTCCCAGTCAAGATTCTTTCACTTGTATCCGGGCAGTCAGTACTTGGGGATGGTAATAATGTGATTTAAACAAAACTATGAGGTACATATGATTAAAATGCTGTTGAAAAAATTGAAAACATGAGGTGTCATTAACAAAATCAAAGGATACCAGATAACCTTGACCTCAATTAAACTGTAACCTTAACCTTGATATAACATAAAACAATCTATGACTTATGCATATAACCTTGACCTTGATCTAACAAAAGATCTTCTTATACAGATAACTTTGACCTAGATTTAAGAGATTGGCTATTCACTTGCATCTACATAGAACAAAGATGACCTTGACCTATATCTAAGAAATTTGGCTATTTACTTGCATCTACATAGATGACCTTGACTTGTTATATTCAATCTTATTCTGAGATAGTCAACAGCTGCTTGGAAAAAGATGACCATCGCAGCAATTAGAGACCATATGACATCCAATAAAACAGATGATGTTAGACACTACAAGATTTCTATACATGTTGTTTATTTCAAATGGTCTGCTTTGTCCTTAAATAATGCAACTCTAACAAACCAAATCCCCAAACTTTGTGCACTTAGAGCAACAGAAGACACAACAAACAACTTCCAACTCAATAATAGTTTCGGGTTTAGAAGAAAATTGTGTCAATTATGCTCCCAGCAAACAGTATGAAAATATCTACAAACCCAATAAATATATACACTTAGATGGCTTTTCTTTAATTGGAAACAACAACTTATTCTCAAACATCGCTGAAACATATTGTTTCCATGTAACAAATTCATTTTATGAGTTCATGATTTGGTAAATATATTTTTCTTGTTACAAAATCCATTTTACAAGTTCATGATTTGGTTTCTTAGAGACAGTATTTCTTGAAATGACACTGAAAATTGCTAAAATATATTTTTCCCATGTTACAAATCCAATTTAATATTGCTCTTATTTTGGTATCCAAAAAAGACATGTTTCTTGAAATGACATTAAATCCAAATCAAACAGCACAAAAACTGATTTAAAACTACATGTAATAAATCTTATTATTCTATTTTGCAATACAATTAACAGTAAAACCAGATTCAACACAGCCATTTGCTCTGTCAGTTTCAACAAAGGGGTTTGAGGAAAAATTAATCAAGATAGGCTAATAAAGAAATAAATTTTTCTGACTTCAACAATACTGTGATAAATTTATTATTAATATACATATATAAGTTTTTATGAGCTTCAAACTATAGAATGGGGATCAAATTCCAAAATGCTACTCAAAATTTTTTAACAAATGGTATTCTTATTAGAGGGACCATTACACTTTGTATTATCAAGATTTTGTAATTTTGTAAATTAATTTATTCTGTTTTTTTAAAAAAAAAAAAAAAAAAAAAAAAAAAACAATATTCTCAGGTTTCTTACACTTGTTTATACTGTAAATTAAATTATCTGTCTGGTTTCAGTAAAAACTATTCTAAGCATGTCAAAGTTCATGTCAAAGGCCATGGTCTTAGGACACCGTTCATCAAACAAGGCATTTAGACATTTAAATACATTGGTTTCTTGTATGCCCGATTATCTTCATTGCTTTTTTTCAGTTAAAAGATTTATTGAAAGAAAAAATAACATTTATTAAAATTCAGGGAGCCAAGTCTAATTTATTCTAAAAACTGTACTTTTAACATTTTAACTTTTATAAAAGGCCGCAGGGTATGAAAAAATGAAATGATTTTATCCCTAAAAGAAGTGAACCCACAAGATTAGTGCTCTCATGCAAGTCAAGCATATTTAAATACAAATTCCTTTAAAATGATGGAAGAATGAACTGGTGCATCCTGTTTAACATTCAGGTGAAGATTTCACTTATATTGTGACGTCACCATAGAGTGTTTGAAAAAGTTGTAGAAATTATTCTTATACTAGGCTATGAGCTGTTTTGAAGAGACCTTAAATACCAATGTCCTGTCCCAATTGGCAGGCTTTGGACTTTAAAGAACCCTTGCTGCACATTGCCCTGAGTGCACTTAAAGGTAAAAATTTCTGCTGCTTTACCCATAGCTGGTGACATCTCGATATAATGAACTTTTCTTCACTGGAACGTAAAACCCAATTCAAACAATCAATCAATCAATCAATCAATTATTTGCTTATACTACAAATCTGTTCATTTTCAAGGCACATACTTTATTCTTTGTGAATCAAATTAATTTTGTTATTCATTTATCAGCATTTGCTTTATGTGACAATGATTAATTTATCAGATTGTCAATAAGCAAATTCTTGTTTCAGAACAACTTTGTAATTGTGATAATTTACCAGTATATAGATTCAGACACCCGAGTGAAACCTCAGTTATGTCGTGGTTGAACGTTCAAGCTTAAAGATTACAGTGACTCTTACATGTACCACCCAAGATCAAATCAAAACTCTGGGAAGTTCCTCTTAAAACAAATGATGCCCTAATGTCACGGCAGGCAGGTTAAAGAACCCTGCATTGTATATGCCATCAGCACAATGCACAGGCAAAATTTCTGCACATTTTACTAAAGCTGGCAATGTCTAAATATAAGTGAAATAATCTTGACTGGGATTTTAAACTCCATTACTCAACTAAATTCTACCCATGTAAGTTCCTAGTGTAAGAAAGTATGTCAATTAGCTTGTCAAAGGTCAAATGTTTTTCTCTGGGCACTCCAGTTTTCTCCACCATTCCTAACCAATGGTTAGTTTTCTGTGGTCACTATATGGATTTCCATAACTGACAAACTTGATATAAGTAAAAGACTCTTGACTGGAACATAGAACAGCATTAATCCTCTTTATTTTACAAAGACATCTGACCTGACTGACTTCTGTTACTGGTAGTCATCTTTGGAGTTAATTACCGGTATAAACGACATGACTGGTGTTGTACAGATCACTCAGGAATTACACTACCGAACTGACATTTAAAATCTTCTATGCAATTATTTTTGCACATTAGTAGCCAATTCAACGACATCAAAGGTTTTTGCGAAATCTTAAAAGTCAACCTCACTCAAATTTCTCATTTTTCAAATAACAGTGTCTTAAAGAAGAATTTTATTGAAGACACTGGTATTTCTGTTATGTCAAAATGCCATGTAATTGACATATCAAACTTGTTAAATTCTCCGAAAGTAATTTCTTTGACTGTATTTAACAGCAATAAAATTCATCTACAAGTATATTCATCAAATTGAAAACTTTAAAAAATATGCAGTTTCAATGTGAAACATGTTTGACTTAAGATGCTTTATACAGAAAGTTAAATTTATATTAAAAAAACAAAGTCTTTCTTTTAAGATGCTCTATACAAAAAGTTAAATTTGTATTTAAAAGATTAAGTCTTTCTCTTAAGATGCTTTATACAGAAAGTTGAACTGAAAATCAAAAGACTAAGTCAGATGCAAGTAAAAGATGGACATGACAGAGTGGTACTGTCACTGGCTATCATAGTGAAGGATTGTGAGTTCAAACCACACAATGGGACTTGGAAATTTTCTGAGCTGATTTTCATCTCCTGCTCACACTAGAGCTATAAAAAGCTCATTACTCAGTAGTCTTTCAGATGAGACTAAAAACCGAGGTCCCGTGTCCCAGTGCACATCAAAGACACCTCTGTAGAGTTTGAAAGAGTAGGATACCTGTGGCCACTACAGAGGAGGCTTATAATTAGAAGTGATTGAAACAGACTAAGCAACATAAACAAGGTATTTTTGGAAAGCATGGGTATGAAGAGTATGGAACTGACATGACAACTTCTTTCACATATATGAATTTTAAAATAATACTTTATCACCTATCTGAATATTAAATGTAATGATTTTGGAGAGGCTGAATGCATATTATTTTCTATTACACAGCAGGAATATTACACACCTTAATGGTGAATGGAATATTAAAGTACCAGTACATTGTCCTGTTATATCACAGATTACTGTAAAACATGAAATGTTCGCGTGCATGTTATTTTCGCGTAATTCGCGAGTTCATAAAAAATTGCGAAAATAATATGCGCGAAAATAAATTTGATCGAATATATATGAATGGACTGTTCTCGATTGCTACGGTACAAATATATATAAAGCACGTAAACACTGTCAAATAATAACGTGCACTGGAAGTTACAGTAACTGTTCGGAACACACTGAGTTTTTTGTCTTGAAGTATCTCTTAAGCAAGAAAAAAAATGGAAAGAAATAGTTTTACTCACATTTATTCAGGTTTAATAACTAAAATCCATACAATAACTACAAGATCCATTATCCATTTTTAAAAGCACTGAGCGCACAAATACTTTATTATAAAACACAGTTCACAGGTGAGTACAGGTGGAGTTGTACATGACGAGAGAACAGGCAATTTTACGTACATACCCACAACTTTTACATGAGGGGCTCACAATGGGATTGGGCTCACAACGGAATATTGCGAAAATTTCATGCAGCGAAATGACTTTGATCCAAATATCGCGAAAATATCATGCCGCGAAAATAAAGTGTTTTACAGTATATATTTATTTTATATCACAGAACAAACCAGTATAGATCAAAGACAGAAAACTGCAAAGGTATTAGGTACGAAACACCTTGGGTTACGCTTACAAATCACAGGTTCAAATCCCAAATTGGACAGATCCTTGTGCGAGACAGTTCGACAGTTTGATTGCTAAGGGCCATGGTTTTTCCCAGACACCCTGGTTTCATCTACCTTCCTTGAACTGACCATCTGGATATGAGTGAAAGAATCTGGAGTGTAAAACTCTTCTTTACATTTGTAGCACTAGCTGATCAAAAAAGAATCATTTAAACACCCCCACTAAATGCCTGTTAATTTTGCAGTAGGAGTTTTTTTCATGACAGTATCCAAGATTTAATGAAAATTCTATCAATAATTCTAAAACAACCATTACTCAGACAAAAGTGAATTTTTCTCTCATTGTGCTAAGTAGGCTACTTAAGCTTTTCAATACTAGCTTATCACAAATAATTCTAGTAATTAAAAGAAGCTAACAGTACACACCAACAAATCCTCCTCTTGTATGCTTGTTAGTTTGCAGTAGAAATTTCTAAATGACATTAACAAAGATTCAACAAATTTTCCATCATTAACTTTAAAGGACAGTAAAAACATAAGTGATTTTCTTTTCTCAATGTCCTAAAAAGGCCTCATGATTAAGCTTTTCAACACTAGCTTATCACAAAGAATAATTAAAAGAATATATGTACGATGGCGGCAATCCACCGACGACAAATACACCCCCATGATTGATTCATTTTACTTGAGACTCAGATTCACTAAGAATAAGGTAATTAGATAAATTCTGAATCTGACTAATGTCAATCAATTTAATTTGACATGAATGAAATAGGTATGAAAAGGTACTACCGACGTGACCATTGAAAGGAGTTGAGAGTTAAGTAATGGTATAGATAAGCATGTTTAGATCAACTCTTGAGAGTTGAGTTGAGTAATGGTGTTTAACATCCCAGTCAAGATCATTTACTTATATCGAGACATCACAAGCTATAGGCCAAGGTGCAGAAATTTTGCCTGTGTGTTGCACTGATCGCATTATACAACAGGGTTCTTTATTGTCCCAACCTATCGTGACACTGGACCTTGTTTAATTTAAGTTTCCATCTGAAAGAACCCTGACTTTCATTTCATAATACCAAGTGATTGGCGAAGGTGTAGAAATTTTGCCTGTGCGTTGCGCTGATGGCATTATACAGCAGGGTTCTTTAGCGTGCCAAGCCTACCAAGACACGGGACCTCGTTTATTTTAAGTTCCCTTCCGAAAGAACCGTGACTTTCATTTCATAATGCCGAGTGCTTGGCGAAAGAAGAGTCATTCCAACTTTCAAGTCTTGGGTCAGACCTGGTCTGGGCTTGAACCCATGACCTCCCACCTACAGAGCAAGCACTCTACCAACTGAGCTACCACAGTGCTTTCTAATTAAAAGGAGTAGAGTAGAATAATGGTGTTTATTTTTGAAGTCAAGATTCTTTTACTTGTATCGGGGCAGCATGAGTTCAGAGATGGTGCTCAAAACAGAGCTGGGTTAACTTGAAGTTATCTAGGTAGAAATTGATGCTTAATATGGGCAGCCTGAGTTCAGAGACGGTGCTCAAAACAGAGCTGGGTTAACTTGAAGTTATCTAGGTAGAAATTGATGCTTAATATGGGCAGCCTGAGTTCAGAGATGGTGCTCAAAACAGAGCTGAGTTAACTTGAAGTTATCTAGGTAGAAATTGATGCTTAATATGGGCAGCCTGAGTTCAGAGACGGTGCTCAAAACAGAGCTGGGTTAACTTGAAGTTATCTAGGTAGAAATTGATGCTTAATATGGGCAGCCTGAGTTCAGAGACGGTGCTCAAAACAGAGCTGGGTTAACTTGAAGTTATCTAGGTAGAAATTGATGCTTAATGCCTATATAGGCTTTATTAGTTTATAATATATATGAGTTCAGTATTCATAACTACTAAGACAGTTTAGAGTTACTAAGTCCAGGTTCGGACTTGCCCACTGAAAGCTAATGGGGTTCGCTGCTGTACCTTGTGATCAATACCTTTTAAAGTTTGTGCGGAACGTTTTGGAAAACGTCAATGTCACAGCTTCCCGGAATAATGTCGTTTCCGCAGGAAAATGTCATCTCATGTGATTCCATATCCATTGGAAATAAGTGTTCTGCACAAACGTTAGAGGGTATCACGTGGTACAGCGGCGAACCCCATTCAATGTCTTGCCCCTTCTCGCTTGTGGTCAAACAGAACCAAACCAACAGCAGTGAGAGGCCTTTGATTTGAAGGATAACTCAATGTTTTGCCCTATCTCACTTGTGGTTGAACAGGTTTGAACCAACAATGAGAAGCCTTTGATTTGAAGGGTAACACCTTTACCACTTGGTGATGAGAGGTACTGTCAGAGTGGACCCTGAGGCAGAATATAAATAGTATTTTTTGTGAGGCAGAATAAAAACAGTATTATTAGTGAGACGCAATAAACATTTTTATTATTGCTACATTGTTCATCAGAAGAGACAGTTGGATGACATACCTGGCATGCTTCAATAATACATGTAAATCATATGCGTCTCAAACAAACATGTATGTCAGAAGTGTGTTTATCAACATCAAAAGCCTTCCTCATTATCATGTCTATAAAGAGGTGGAGATTAAGTAATTTTACTGGTTACATTAATATAAATTAAAAACCTTGAATTTTTAATTCAAACTTTAAAAGACTATCAAATTAGACAGTCTGGTAGAGGATGATAATTCATCTTGTTTCAAATATACCTCTGATATGTACCAGTAATTAAGAGATTACCAAACAGCCTTTGTATAGGCAAACAACATTGACATGTATGCTTGACCTTTCATGAGGAATATTCAAATATGATGATCCATTCGAACAATATAATTCATATACTATGATCCATTCGATTCAAACAAGTATTGACTGGTTCACCTGGTGTCAGTATAATGTGACTGGGGGAGTAGTATGCTTGTCTGTTGCATACTCACTCTGTGAGCTAGCACCTTATAACACAATATTACAAGGCAGACCATAAAACACCTGCATATCTCATGCATATATCAACCTGTACTTAGACTAATTCTTAGAGATTAATTCAACTTGCTCTTGTCACAAATAGAGATGAAAATGACAACCAACCACGGGGAGTGAGGTATTACATGTAACACCTATATCCAATAAATGTGCAGTACTAGTACCATTTGTACTAATGCCGTCAGCTGAATGTTATATCATAAGGTACCTACAGATTATAAATCACTATATAATTGTTTATCAATCATAAATAACTTCTAGGAAAGCCCCCACACTGATTAGTTTGTGCTTTCTATATCATAAACTTTTTCTAAAAGTTCTCTCTCTCTCTCTCTCTCTCTCTCTCTCTCTCTCAGATATCACTCTTAGATATGTTTTGATTTCTCACTTAGATAAGTTTTTGGTATCGTACTCTCAAACAAACACATGTAGATTAGATCAATTGCAAAAAAAATCACTCTCTCTCTCTATTAGATATATTTTGGTCTGTCACTTAAATAAGCGTTTCTCTCTCTCCCTCTGATACATTAACTGTTGTTCTCTCTCTCTCTTGTGTGCACACACACACACACACACACACACACACACACGTATGTATATAACAGCTGTTTTGCTGATTCTATCTATTTTAAGCTGGACAAGATGCTTAGCTGCTTCCTCCTGACCGATATAGAAGATTACTTGTAAAGAGAGAGAGAGAGAGAGATCTGTGAGAGAGAGAGAGAGAGAGTAATTTTTATTATTTTTATTGTTTTACCTTATGAGTGCTAACTTGAGGTGCCGTTGCAGAGTGGTGGTGTCCACTAATACCACCAGCATCATAATCCGTCACCGTGAATGAAAACACTGGTGGGGTATCCGTAGCTGACATATTCATCGGCCGAAGACCAGATGCTAACTTTCCTACTGCGTTTTCCATCATTAGAAACTATTCACACAGCACAAAGAAGTATAATCCAAAATGAATATTCACGAAAATATAATCCCTCGAAAATAAACTGAAAAATCACTCCTTTTTCAGACGCATTCAAATATATGCATAAAATTAAAATTTCTCCAAATTCTGAATACTGCTAAGAAATAGAATTAAGGCACTTCTAATTTTAAATTCCACTTCACTAAAGGTGTTACTAAACTGAATACACAGATGATATAAAAATATTGATCAAAGCTCACAAAAAATAGTTAAAACTACAAATGAAAATACAAAATTACTCCAAAAATAATGTGTGTGCAATAAATCTATCCAAAGTGTGTACTAAACTAACTAAACTGTCTCAGAGAGAGAGAGAGAACACAGAGTTAGTTCCTACTATGTCATACTAACAGAGTAATGAAAACGATTGAAACCGTGACCAGGTTCTGGTCTTATGAAGAGGGCATACACAGCTATTCCAAAATCTTAACCACTGTTAAGTCACAATTTGTCACATGGGTGATTGATGGTCACTGAACGGTGAAAAATCTTAGCACTTATTTTACCTTTCTAAGCCACACAACCATATGATGCATGTCGATATCAACTTTTTTATGAATTAAACACAGATACATCAGTGGGATAGTATTGAATTTGTTCAGAATAACAGATTGAATCCGCGGTAAAATATCGTAAATACATGCATAATGTGACTTTTAAAACCAGGATAAAGTTGTTATAACTATAATAATGTTATATCATGTAATATATTATCTAACACTGAGATATATATCTTCTTTCTTTATTTATATATATACCTTTAGCATCCAATTACTGTAAGCAATATGGTTTACTGTTTATTAGGACGCTGATGTATCAACTTTATCTCATGTCACTACATTACTGTCTTAAATTGTCTTGGATTTCAGACAATTAAAGAATTTAAAAAAAAAAATTAAAACTGATATTTTTTACTCATTTATATTTTCTTTTTAAACATCCATATATCAATAGATATATACTTTTAGCATCCAATTACTGCAATACACTATATTGTTTATTTGGATGCTGATGTATCATCTTCATCTTAAGTCTCGTGTCTCGTCTTAACTCATTCCTGTCTTGTCATAGGTTAAGACACTGAGAGTATTTTTTTTTAAATTTAAAGAATTTTTAACTTTTAGAATCCAATTTCTGCAATCTGAAATATGTCATTTTATTGTTCATTAGGATGCTGATATATATCTACATCTGGTGAACATCTCGTCTCGTCTCACTTCAAACTGTCTTTGTCTTAAAATTCAGACAACTAGAGAATTTTTTAAATATTTTAAATTTTTTATTTGAAATTCAAAATTATATTTTTAACTCATTTGAAAATTATTATTTGACCAATAACTGCAGATAAAAGTAGATTTGACAGTTTGTTTCCCTATGTGCAACACATTTTAATTTATTCTTAAGTTAAAATAATATTTTGACATTTTTTCATGTGTAACACATTTTCAAATTATTTCAAATTTAAAATAATATTTTAACTCATTTTATACTTATAGATATAATCACTTATTCAAATTTCAATAACTGCAGATAAAAGGGGATTTGATGACATTTTTTTTGTGTGTAACACATTTTAATGTCACGGGGACGAGATAATAATAGCCAGATTAGGAAATTAACAATCTGGAGATAATCCCCTTGGTTCACGATTTTTTGGCAGTCAAGTAAATTTTTTAATCCTTCTTAAACTGAATTTAATTCAAAAACATATGGGATAATCACTATATCGAGTTAATCCTTTTTTGTCAACATAACACCATTTATCCTCTTAACTGAATTGAATTATCTATAACTGGGTTTAATATTATCTGTTAACTTTGATATCATCAACACAATCTGTCATTAAACATAATATTATGTATAAATGTTTTTATTCAACAAATACTTGATTATTTATAATATTAATATATTTGCACTTAGTTTCCATGACAACAATCCGCCAGCAATATAATCCTGTATAATTTATGTATCCATAATTCATTTTTTTCTCAAATTCATTAAATTTTTTATTAAAAGCTTCTTGATTTTCATAAATCAAATAAACTTGTGATCCAATTTCTGTGAAGAAAAAAAACCCCTTTTTTTAAATTAACTAATTCAGCTGCACAATTTAATATCACCATGAAATCCAATAAAGTGATAAACCCTTTTTTCTATCCTTAAAAAATCTGATTTATTTATACCAGAAAGCACACATCTTAGTTATCTGTATTAAATTTTTCAATTCTTAAACTTCTGATTCTTTATATTAAATTTTGCAATTCTTGGTATTCAGCATTCGTATTTCACCTCATAGGTGTGTCAATTTTACGATTTCCTGTCAATTTGTACAGAATTACTCAATGCAGTTTATTAAGCGTAATAAAACATCCACAAGTCTATTCTGTTGCAAAAAAAATTTCTAACGATTTTCCGTTTTAATCCTTTTAACTTTCTAATCCTCTTTGACGCAATCTTCAATTTTACACATTCGTTTGTCGATGATTTTAATGTCCTAACATAAAATCTAAAACATTTTTTCTAAAACATTTGTATTTTTCTACATTTAGTCCCGAGACTTCTATAATTTTCCATCAAACCATACTGTTATAGCATTCTCCATGATTTCTAATTGCAAACGTTATTTGGTCATCTCCGTGCTTGTTTTTTTTAAAGAAAAATTGACACTGACATCAAACAGGAATGCGGAAGACAGTCAACATTATAGTGAATCTATTCCATATATGCTTTCAATGTCTGCTTCATTGATCATTTGAAGCAGTAAATAGGTTATCAGATGTTTGTAATTAAAAGAAGACCGTTGTAAATACTATTAAGAAAACCTAGAGGGTAGTGTCTGACAGATACTGATTCGTTGTAACATGGCACACCGTTTTAATGTAACTTACTCCAGCAATAATCATCACCATCGGTAACTATTTTCTCTATATAACTTCTGTTGTTATTACAATCAATACTAATTCTGTATCAAATGACCAATATCGGTCATTCTAGGAGAATATCTGACCATTCTCATTATTCACCTTATATTCAAAACAGCTGGACAGAGAAATGATATGAATCATGAGGGTGCCCCTCAGATTCAAAATTCTATGTAATTTACTGAGAATGGCTTTTTACAACTCAGTCAAGTCTGAAAAGTTTTAGGATGGTAGAGGAAACTAGAATTTCCGGAGAAAACCAAAACATGTGTACAGCAATGATATCAATGATAATCAATCTCTGTGCCACTCGATTCAAAATGCTATGTAATTAACTGGAAGAGTGGTGTTTTACACCATAGTCAAAAGGCGTTTTGTTCTAAAACTTTTAGGCAGTTCTGAAATGGTGGAGGAAACTGGAATGCCTAGAGAAAATCACTACCCTTAAACAAGGGAACTGACAGATTTTCTCACTGAAGCATCTAGCTGAGTGGGATTTGAACCAAGTAAGAAGTGATGCTTCCAGACAACCACCGTTGTTTGCTCCCTATGTGAGAGGCTGGGGTTCCAACCCTGGCAGGGTCTGACCAAGACTTAAAAATAGGTAGTGACCATTGTCACTGCAAAAGAAATGGTGCTTCCATCGATATATCATGACCACTATGGTAACTCAGTTGGTAGAGTGCTAGGTCTGTATGTAGGGTTTAGGGTCTGACCAAGACTTGCAAAATAGGTAGTGACTGTTATAACCTGACAATGTTTGGTCACAATACACAACCAGAATAATGTCAAGGTCAGTCTCTGGTCAAGTCAGTTATTATAATTAATAATTCAAACAATCCTGACACAATATGTCAGTACAACAAAACCATTTCATTTGAACAATAAGACCAACTAATCTCGTTACTATATGGTTCATTAAGACAGACTAAATCATTAATGGCCAGCTGGACCATTGGGGATTTTGAATTCCATAATACAAAAACGTTTAGTTATAATAACACAGACACTAGGATAGCCTAGGGTTTTAATATTGGTATATTTAGACAATTGACTTTTTATACTATTTATAAACTCTTGCATTTTGATAAAATAAATTATGGATTAAAATCATTATGGCATTGTTACAGATTAAAATAGGTCTATAAATATTTAAAATCCAAGGGCCATAACTCCTGACCTTTTTTATCAGATTTCACTTAATCCAAACAAGGGCCATAATTCTCTTTTTGTTTATCTGACTTTGTTTACCAAAACAACAAGCTTTGTACAGACATTTGGACTCCAAATTTAAGGACTTTTTAGGGTCTTTTCAGGGTCTCATTTGCAAATTTAAGGCCTAATCAGAGGGACAATTTTATGAGAAAAACATTGGTGCAAAGACAATTAAAGGGATAAAACAATTACTGAAATGTCCATAGTAACGTCACTTGAAGTGGGGGTTGATTTTTGGGTGTTTTGGAGGGCCAGGTACTTTCAAATCACTCATTTCAATGTATCTTATTTATTTATTTTAATCAGTCTATTTGCAACCACTTAATATCAACACCTAATTGGCAAAATTCAAGGGCTTTTTAGGGCCTTCAGGATAAATTCAAGGGCTTTTTAGGGTCTTTTTAGGACAAACCTAAAAATTTAAGGACTTTTCCAGGCCTGTACGAACCCTGAACAAAGACCAAACAATATGGACCAAAATGCTTGACTTTTTTTCTATCAGACATTACTTAATCCAAACTAAGGCCATAATTTTTGGAACATTTTTCAATCAAATTTTACTTAATCCAAACAAGGGCCATAACTCTTGATCTTGATCTTTTTTTATCAAAACTTAACCTAATTCAATCTTGACCTAGATGTAGTTGTGATTCTAAACTCTGTTTATTCATGAATTATCAGATATAAATACCATATAACAAGTTTGAATGGTATAAAGTGCCAAATTTCAATTATCACACTTTGGATCAAACCAAGAAGGATTGGTAAAATGTGATAAGATGTTGAGTTAATGGGAAATCTTACCAAGGTGATAATGTGAAAAGACATTTCCAAGTTTGTGTTATCACCTTGAAATATCACCTTGACATCTTCAATTATTATCTTTTCTATTTCTTGGGGTTGATGCTCTTGATCATGTTTAAATTAAGCAACAAAAATAATGCTTTTGCTCATTTTGTCCTTTTTTTAATGTTTTACTTTGTTGGATTCACATATTCTGTTCATTCAATTTTTTCTTCTATATTGCTTTCACATTTTGGATTTTATATCCTTCACAATTTCTCTACAGTCCTTTCACATATTCTCTACAGTACTTTCACAGAAAAAGAAAACATCAGACAAATGCTGACTGATGGCTTTACCAGAGTCAGGACTTAAGGCCACATCCAGAGGCCTCAGTGGCCAAGTATTCTAAAGCACATGCTTACAGATCACAACACCGTTCACTGCCTAGGTTTGAATCCCACTTAAGACAGATCCTAGTGCGTGAAAGTTTGTCAGTCTGTATGCTGTAAGTTGTTTTTTTCAGGTACTCCAATTTTTTCCACCATTTCAGAACTAACCACCTCAATATATACATTGTAAGTGGAAGAATCATCACTTGAGCATATAACACCATTACTTCCTAAGTAATAATGTCACACTTAGGTTAATAATGCACATCTATCTTTTTTTATAATCTTTTTTTTTTATTTTCTATATCAGTTTTATTTTTTATAACATTTTTATTTGGTCATATAAAAACCTATTAACCCATTAAATTTATGGCCAAAGACAGTTTTTTTCTGAATATAATAGGTTTAAATACAGGAATACACATCATTGGTCAATAAAAAATATGTTTATACACATAACCTCCAGTAATAAATCAAGGGGTGGTCTATTCTATCTGAGTGAAAATCATATCATAATCATACTAGAAGAGATAGAAATGGGTTTAAATGAGTGGCTTCTGTCATGACACACAGTTTCAACACTCAAATAGAGCAGTCTACTAGAGTGCTTCAACGGGATGTGGGAGGGCAGAGTTCGAATCCTGGTTGGGGTCTGACAAAGACTTGAAGAAACAAAGTGACTGTTCACCAAGTACACAAAGTCATGGGGTTCTTCAGAAGAACCTTAAAAACAAATGCCCTTTGTCACAGTTGGCATGGCACACTAAAGAACTCTCCCTGCACATTGCCTTGAGCACATGGTAAAGATAAGAATTTCCTGAGTGCACTGCAATGGTAAAAATTCTGTCACCTCTAGCTGATGATGTCTCAATATAAGTCAAATATTTTTGACTGGGATGTAAAACTCTATTCATTCAATCAATCATGAAACACATTCTTTGTCAAACACAGTTCAGCAATAATTTGCCAAATCTCTCTCTAACGCAGTGCAAGACTTGGTTGATAATGCAAAAACACAGTTAACATTTATTTGCCTTTCTCTGTATAGAGCAGTGAAGGCCTCTATTATTAGTATTTTGACACAACAAAACTGTTGTTTGTTTGTGTCAGTAAACCAAGCCACATCATGTGTCTGCTTTTATTAACACAGATGTTAGTTCATAGCTGCAGATGTTACTTCAACAATGGTTCATTATCATTTCACAAGGTTACTCAGTAGCAATAACAACTGAAGCTATTTTTTTTCAAGCCAGGGCTCTGACTAGGTCATTTTTTGGAGCCCAATATTCTGCCCCATTCACAATTCAAAATCTTATGGCTTTTTCACAATCACTTTGTTAATTTCCACAATTTTGAAACCCAATATATTTGGAGTTTTCATTTTCACAATTTTGGCCATTTTGATGCTTTTTTTACAATTGCAAAGGCCTGGTCCCATTCACATAAGGGTGTTACAGAGTCCCACAAGCTAAAGAGCATGTCCTGACTTAAACAAATGGGCATTTGATCTGAGGTCCAGTGTTTTACTGTTGAACCTAATGTTTCTACTGAAGGCATTTGTCTTTAATGACAGACCAACAGTGGAACTACAGAGTGCATTGGTACTTTCAATAATCAGGCAAACCTGCCTTAAATGACATCTCTATATAATGGCCATCTAATTGTAAAGCCCAGTAAAATTTTATCCTAATTGCTCTTTATTCATGTTATTTGAACCTTTATATAAAAAGTCACCTGCCTATGAAGGCCACTTTTACTGGTTACTTTAGGTGGCCTTTATAGACAGGTTTGACCAGGAAAGTTTAAGGTTTTTGCATTTCACTATATCCATGTAATTTTATGTTGGCATTTTTAGATGACGGTCTGGGCAATTGCATACAAGTAAATATTATCAAAAAGAATTTGGGGTTTTGTTTCTCAAGCACATATTTAATTGTAGAACAGTAAAAATTGCACTATATACAATAGTCTGTCTTAATGAAGCTCAGTCTTTACCAAATATTATCCATTAGACATTTAGCATCGAGTTTATAAAGGTTATCATTTAGCACACGATACTAGGCCTAATAAGAAAAAAAACACCCAGTTCAGTTTACCGCTTTAGGCTTACTAAGGGTTTGGTTTTCACAGGCTCCACTGTCTATTGAAAATCTATATAGGCTTACTGTAACAGAAACTTCTACAAACTGTTGCTTAAGGTTATACAGTTACACAAGTAACAGCTGACCTTTATATACAAGAGCCTTATTTCCACAAGTTGTACATATTTCAGAAAAAATTTAAATGACTGAAATATCAGAACACATCCTTATGACAAATGAAATATCAAAAGAACAATTCCTCATAAGGATATTCAGTTACAAACATAACAGCTGACCTTTATAAACAAGAGCCTCCATTCCAACAGTGTAACATATTTCAGAAAAAAAATTAAATGACTGTGTCATATACCATTTTTTTTATTTAATCATAAAATACATTAAAAAAATGGTATATGACAATAATAAAATACATTCCAAAACAATGGTATATGACAACTGAAATATCAGAGGTTCACATCCTTATAAGGCATTCAGTTACGCATATAAACAGTTGACCTTTAGTATCACAAACAAAGACCCCAATATATGTCACGATTTATGGATAAAAGGTCTGTTGTTATGATTTATATGACAAATAAATAAATAAATGCAAATTGTAAATATTTACAAATAAAAGTCAGATTAAAAGTTAAGTCAAGGTTAAGGTCAATCATGAGAGGTAAACACAAATCAGGTTAAGAAAAACACCAACAAGACTGCTTAATTTGGGACATTTCCATTAAGACCAGGTCAAAGTCAATCAGAAGAGCTGAGTTGAGTAATGGTGTTTAAGTCCCAGTCAAGAATATTTCATTTTTATTGAGACGTCACCAACTATGGGCGAAGGTGCAGAAATTTTGCCAAAAGAACTGTGACTTTCATTTTGTAATGATGAGTGCTTGGGGAAAGAACAGTGACTACCCACTTTCAAGTCTTGGATTAGACCCGGTTGGGGTTGGAACCCATGACCTCCCACTAACAGAGCGAGCACTCTACCAACTGAGCTGCCACAGTGGTTCAATCAGAAGAGATACACACAAATCAGAATAAGTACAGGTCAGAACAGACACCTAGCAGGACATGCTAGTATAATAGAATGATCAATCCTACACCAAAGACCATGTGAGATGGATATTTCTCCCATACTTCACTGAGTTATTCCGTTGGTTGCTAGGTGTAAGATATCTGTCTTACACCCCCCTGTGTAAGACAAGCTACACGCCCTGTTTGGCTCGTCGTGATGTCATTGACGGGTTAGATTATTTTTCTCAACCAACAATTTCTCAAAGTCACAATCACTTACACACGCTTAATTGATGATGTCATAATCAATTGATGTGAGGAAGTCAACAAAAATTGATTATATCATTTTCAGAAGGCACAGATGATGGCCTGAAAACTGAATGTTTGATGTAATTTTTTGTTTGCAAATAATGTTTTTATGATGCAAATGTGGGAGAAAAAGATCCTACACCAGTAACAGTGTAAGACAGATATCTCAAACCAGGATGAATATTTTCAAGCTATAGCGAGTTCTGGACAGGAAAATGTTCATCCTCGTTTGATGTTGCCGGTGTAAGATTCTATTAATCTAGGATGAGGATAACCTTTATTCTTGTCCAGAATGAGCTTTAGTGAGACATTGGCCCTAATACAAATTCTGGACCTTGGGGTTTGCAGATCAGTGTCTCCGACCCCCTAGGTTTGAATCCCACTCAATGCAAGACATCTGAGTGTGAGAAAGTTTGTCAATTTCCTTATCAAAGGTCAGTGGTTTTCTCAGGCACTCCAGTTTCCTCCACCATCCAAGAACCGATTGACTGGATATAAATGAAAGGATATTAACTAAGGTGTAAAACTCCATTACTCCACTCCATTCTTCTGTACTTCATTCATACAGTGAACTAAAACAAACGTTATCCAGCAACTGAAATATTTCGGTCAAATTTTTTTTTCAAAAAAACAACTTGTTCGTATTAAGTTAATAACACAAGGTAATAAATCACCTATCAAACGAATTGTTCCTACTAGGTTAGTTAGGTCCCTGGTGGATACTCGATAAAATTTCGGTCAAAAATTACTGAAAAAAAGTTGAAAAAAACTTTAATTAGCCAAGATAATAAATCATCTATCAAGCAGTATGGTGGTACCATGTGATGTTGTGATGTACAGTGTGATGTAATCCCGCTGATTTCATGATCCTATGATTCAATTAAGAAAACAGATCCCAAAGCAGGTATAGGGAAACAACATTGACCTGTCAGCTTGACCTTTAATTTATAAATCTGTTATGAATGGGTATATTTATATAAAGGGAATACACATGTCAATCTGTCTACAAAATGAGAAACACCAAAGACGAACACTGTTCCTGTATGAACTGTTAATCGTAATACTACCCATGTAATGGGTGGATTCTCCTTTATGAATATTCCTAATGAAAGGTCAAACAAACAGGTCAATCTTGTTTGTCAATAATTGGATAAGTGGTAGCTAGCTGTCATACTAACCAAATTAACACAGAAAACTTTTTACCAATATCTTTAAATTCTGACAAATGGCTCCAGTTTCACAATCATTCCTTAAATAAAATATTCCACAACTTAAATCTGGCAAATTTCAAATCTTAATAATAATTTTACAAATTGTTACAATATTTAGGAATTTACGGTGTCATTTTGAAGATCTGTTCAAGCTTATAACATCTGCATTTAGTTTCGTAAAAAAAAATCCAACAGAAACTGCCAAAACTTAAGGAAAGCCAGATCTATGAAATAAAAGCTGTACATGGTAGGCATGGTTATTCAAACAAATTCAGGCCCTGGGGGCAGAGTGAAGTGAAGTGCTAGTTTACAAATCAGTACTTCTCACTGTGTAGGATTGAATCAGGATTGAGTTGATTGGTTCATTAGCTGAAGGATCATGGTTTTATCTGGGTACTCTATTTCCTCCACCATTTCAGAACTAATACCTTGATTTAATATGAAATAAATAACAATTACTCCACTCACTCACCCACTGACTCCAACATCTTACTTTGTGTTTCCTCCTCTTTATTATACTCCATTAAATGAAGTTTTATTGGTATGTAGGAATTATCCTGTCCCTCTGTCTGTCTGCTGTTGCCACCAAGAAAATGTGCCACTGTTAAAATTTAAGTGTGTAGGTCAAAGGTCAAGGTGACAAAGTCAAATCTTAGATTTGTTCCCAATAGGTTATGCTAGGGTATTTGTCTTCTATTAAGACTGCTCTAGATTCACATGATTTTGTTCTTAGCTACATGAGTCATTGCCAAGTACATACATTTTGTATTTCTAAGCTACAAAATTGCTTTAATTCTAAAATCCCAAGAAAGGGATTAAAATTAGAATTTGAATTAGATTCATATATATCCCTAAAACTTAATTTAAGGGAGTCATTGCCATATACATACATTTTGTATTTCTAAGCTACAAACTGCTTTCATTCTAAAATCCAAAGAAATGCAACAAATTAGAACTTGAAAAATTGAAATACAATTTCTAGTACTGAATTTCATTTTAAAAACTCAAATGGAACTAAAAAAAAAAAAAAAGAAAAACTCATGAGTTCTATGATCAAACAAATTCAGCTGACCTTTAACCTTTGAACTAACCACCTTTTAAAATGGAGACATTGGAAGAAACCTAACAATTCTTGAAACTCTGAGGTTGATTAAAAAAACCCTGCGAGTTTATCAATCCCCGAGTGTTAACAACACTTCAAACCTGAAATTATCTTGCTTTGATTGAAACAATTAATCAAAGTTTATGTCAGTTGCTAGGCAACATCACTTGGAAATAAATGTCATCATGGTTTTATTTTTATGAAACAATGCTAGAAATTGGATTATACATGGTACATCATTAAAACAAGTCTGTTTTAACTTTTGTAACTTAATTTAAGATGCAATTTCTAAGGATTTTTATCCTCAATTGCTGATTTTACACTAAAAACAACATACAAACTGGCAGTAATTTTTAGCATTTTTTTAAACTCGTTATCTTCTGCTTTCACTCTATAATAAGGGTATTCACAAATATTGCAACTCAATTTAGGACGCAATTTCTACAGATTTTTATCCTAAAATGTTCATTTTACACTAAAACAACATACAAATAGTGATATATTTTTAAGCTCCTTATTTTCAGCTTGCACACCATAATAAAGCAGTGTTCACTAATATTGCAACTCAATCAAAAATGCACTTTCTATATATTTTGATTCTTAATCTCTGATTTTAAACACAAACAATACAACAACTGTTCTAAATTCTGAGTGCTTATTAGTAAAAGAACAGTAACTAAATATTTTCAAGTCTTGGTCAAACCTGGCCAGGATTCGAACCAATTACTAGAGGAAAGAAGGGAAGATACCAACTAAGTTGACCCACTAAATAAAAGTAATGGGGCAGACATATATTGTGTCCTATTAACTTTAGCCTGATGGTTTATATTGTGTCCTATTAACTTTAGCCTGATGGTTTATATTGTGTCCTATTAACTTTAGCCTGATGGTTTATATTGTGTCCTATTAACTTTAGCCTGACTGGTTAGGGTTAGGGTTAGGGGATTACAATTACTTGAGGAACTGTGATCCGTAAATGCATGACTTCAGATCATTCGTCCACTCTTCTAAAGCTGTCAAACTCAGAAAAATAAAGAAGAACATATCCGGTATAGAATAATGATTATGTAGATTACCTTAAATGAGAACAATTACTGGTATAACCTAGATTTTTAGATCAATTAAATATCTGTGTCGTCTATTGCCTCCGGTGTGATACATTTATCTTTGTGATAACTTAGAATAAAACCGGAAAATTTTCCATGATCAATAAATACAAAAAAATATGAAATTACGTTAAAATATCTAGCTACAGAACTTTTAGATACTGTAAACGTATTTAATTTTGTGTTGAGAGTTGACTTGAGTAATGGTGTTTAACGTCCAAGTCAAGAATATTTCACTTATACCGAGACATTGCCAGCTATAGGCGAAAGTGCAGAAATAATACCTGTGCATTGTCCTGATGGAATTATACAACAGGGTTCTTTATCATGCCCCGCCTACTGTGACACGGGACCTCGTTTATTTTAAGTTCCCATCCAAAAAAACAAAGACTTTCATTTAGTAATGCTGAGTGCTTGACAAAAGAACAGTCACTACCCACTTTCAAGTCTTGGGTCAGACCTGACCGGGTTCGAGCCCACAATCTCCAACTTACGGATTGAGCACTCTACCAACTGAGCTACTGCAGTGGTTTTTATTTTTGTGTGTATTTTATTTTTGAAGTATATGAAATTTAGACATATCCACATAGTTAAATTTTTGTGTTGTTTTAAATATACACTATAACACAAGCATAATATAATTTCGGCTCGGTATTAATTTTCTGGCAATACAAACAACTATGAAAAAAGCAAAAATAAGTACATATCGAAAAAAAATATGTTTACAGTATTCTACAATTTGGTTTTAAAAAGAAATTTTAATATTTTTTAATTCTTATGTTTAAGACACACTTTAGCTATTCTATATTTTTTATATATATTTAAAGGCATAATTTCATTTCACAAGAACTTAATTTTTTTTTTAAACATTTTGATCCTATTGTTCTTAACATTATTATTTATTAATACATTGCTGCTGAAACTAGAATTAGACTTATTTCAATATATCTAAAAATTTTGGCAAAATTTGACACAAAGAGACTAGACAATATCCCTTATGCCAACAGCCTACAATCTAATCTAAAAAAGACCAAGAGATGTAATTTGTTCAGAGACAGAGAGAGACTGGACAATACCCATTAAGCCAACAGCCTACAATCTAATCTCTTAAATGTTATCTGAAAAAGACCTGAGAGATGTAATTTGTCCAGAGACAGAGAGAGACTGGGAATTACCCATTAAACCAACAGCCTCCCATGTGATGTGCAAAAGATCTGAGAGATGTAATTTGTCCAGAGACAGAGAGAGACTGGGAATTACCCATTAAACCAACAGCCTCCCATGTGATGTGCAAAAGACCTGAGAGATGTAATTTGTCCAGAGACAGAGAGAGACTGGGAATTACCCATTAAACCAACAGCCTCCCATGTGATGTGCAAAAGATCTGAGAGATGTAATTTGTCCAGAGACAGAGAGAGACTGGGAATTACCCATTAAACCAACAGCCTCCCATGTGATGTGCAAAAGACCTGAGAGATGTAATTTGTCCAGAAACAGAGAGACTGGGCAAAATCCATTCAACAAACAGCCTTCAATCTAATTTTCATAAAAAAAAAAAAAATTTAAAAAAAATTCTCCTACAATATGGAAGCTGTAAAAATCCTGAGAGATGTTATTTGTCCAGTGACAGAAAGAGACTAGACAATTGATGTATCACCGGCCATGCCTTTTATGTTCTGACACTGGCTGTCATCATGGTACCAAAGCAGTATCATGGCAATTAATGGCATTCTAGTGTCAGTTACCTTATTAAATGGCACAATTCAGGCTGAATTTTCAATCTTTTTGTGTGTAATTCAAGCACAATGTGGGCGTAACAGGTGATCATTTAACCAACAAACTACAAACTAATCTCTTATATGCTATCTGAACAAAACCAAGAGATGTAATTTACTCATTTTTAACCAACAGCCTACAATGTGATCTGAAAAAGCTTGAGAGATGTAATTTGTCCACAGACAGAAAGAGACTGGACATTTCCCATTAAATCAACAGCCTTCAATCTAATTTACTGTAGAACCTATACTAATTATCCCACTATATAATGTCATTAAATATACATATTTACACCACATATCATGTAACACAGAAAGCAATTAACAGTTAGTGGTCCGAAATATTGTACTAATAGCTAAATAAATTCAATAATGAGACAACCAGCATTAGCTCTTAACTGATATAAGTTTCATCATCAACACCTTCCATTTATCGCCAATATTTGTTCAATCAGAATAGGGTTAGGCGATCAATTGAGGAGGACTTGTAAAGTGACTTTAGAACTTTAAAATACTGTAATAACAAAGTAACAAGGAACATTATAAATATAGTTAATGTTGCTCAGTCTGTTTCAATCACTTCTACTTGTAAGCATCCTCTGTAGCGGCCACAGGTGTCTTACTCTTTTCCTAGTCATATGTCTTTGTAAATTAGCTCTGGGATGTTAATCTGCTATATTGCTGGTGCAATCTGAAGCTGCTATTAATATCATGTACTGCAGTGTGTGCCAAACTTTCAAAATGATTAATGGACATTCGGTCTGGTAAACCTAGAAACTTTACCAGACCGTAAAGTTTTTTACTGGACCAAAAATTCTTCAATAAAAAAAAACAATGTTTCGCTTTTGTAAATATTTACAAATGTACTTATTTCAAGTCTCATTTAAAACGGAAAACTACGGGAGGTACAAATTATGAAGAAAACTTGAAAGAAAATTTAAGAAGCATTGGATACAGGGGCGACCACGGTTTCAATTTGACAAGGTGAAATGCGTCGGGTTGGGTCGGGAGGCGTATGGTGTATGGAAGTACAAATAATGTATTCTGGCCTTTTAAATTATTATTGTGTGCTGCGCCTCCCGCGACCCGTAAAGTTCAAAGCAGTGTGTGCATTTCATTACGCATGTCTCCTTGTCAAATTGCAACCATGGTCACCCCTCCATCCAATGCTGCCTAACTTTTCTTTCACGTTTTACTTCATATTTTGCGCCTCCCGTACCTTCCGTTTTGTTGTTTTCCCTGGAATAGCTACATTTTTGTAGTAACGGAAGTCGGATGGCAATAATAAAATTCGAATCGGTTTGGAACTAAAATCCGGATTTTTGGCGCTCTCTATCTTCCGAACTGGTTACCGGACATATGGTCCGGAAAAATCAGATTTTTTAACGGACCAGCGGTAATTTTATCGGACTTGTCCGACGGTCCGACGAAGTTTGGGACACACTGGTACTGTAAGTGTCAAAACCACAAGAAGCACATTCTGGAGAAAAAACTGCACATAAATTTACTACTTCAAGCTCACCACAGATGAAACATTAACAATATAACATTATTTTGATGTATAAATCTTTACTTCACAACTTACAGTAACCTACAGAAAGTAAAATACATTGAAATCAAGATTAAATTGACCCAAAAGAAAATGATAGTCTGGTTTAAAACAGACCACACATCCCAGACATCGAAACTGAAGGATAAAAGATGTTATCAAAGGATTTACACACATAACACTGGCGACTTGATTAGATTATGAGAATTAATAATAGTTGGTTTGTTGGCTAGATAAAACTAGAGATGTCTCTTGAGAGAAAAATACCCCCTCCCCAATCCCAAACATTGTCAGGTTGTTATTTCTATGATTTAAGATTCAAACCATGTCCTTTGTACCTAAATTTGGTATGTGACACATTGTTTCATGTTGGTTTACATTTGTGCTAAGTTTGATCAAAATCCATATGATTCCATGAAAGATATGGAGTGGACTAGGGCTGTGACGGGTAGAGAATTCTGTACCGGGGTACCCCAAATCTTGTACCCGACCCGGTACTGAGTACCCGATGCTTTTCAACTTCCACACATTTCAATTAAGAATCAATTTCACATACCGTGAATAAATAACCAAAAAAAATATATATATATATTGTTAAATAAATGATTATTAATCTATAAAAATGGTTTTATGGTAAACAAATGCTGTAAATTGCAGATAAATTCGCAGAAATCAGCATCTTGTACGTATATTATAGTAACCTACAGTGAATCCGCCTCTCTGATGAAACCTTAATTACCCATGCCCAATGCTCATACGAGTTAGGCCCCATAGGTTTTGTCTTGCAAGATTAAATAAAATCAATAACTTTCATTGTTTTGTTAATTTTATTGAAAATTTCCGATTTTCTCTCAGTCATGTAGTAGCTATATAGTTCCCTGAAAATAAGAGGGATATAACCGGAGTAACAGTATCACCATTCGGAACCATAGTTTGTATTACTGGGTTGAGTCTAGTTCCTCAAGGTGTTCCGATACTTGCCTCGTGTGTCACAAACTGACAGAAGTACCGGGTATATACAATGTTCACGATTACTGACATGTCATGTCATTTTGAATGAAAGTCAAGTGTTTAATTGAACTTATATGCATTTTATTTTAGGTCTATAACAATGATACATGTTTTAACGGGTTACGAATAAACAATTTGTTACCCGGGTACAGTCATTACCCTAGCCGTGAACGGGTACCCCTTAACCCCCGCTATTTTTTGTGGCTTTTTACAAAACCAGTACCTGATTTTCAACGCAATTTTTCGGGCATTTAGACTAAAAGTTGTAAATACCAACCCATATGTATTTAGTATCCCTATATACTATACTTCACTTATAGGTGCATAAAATCTAAATATCAGTTACCATGGCAACGTAACCATCGATTTTACCAAGAAAATGAGTAATATTTTGCACATTTTTGCATTTGTTTCAATAAATCGCTCATATCCTAATTTTGACACATTAGAAAAATATTTATTCGAGTCCATATTAAATTTAAATATTACGCAAGGATGCTATTTAAAAATTATATCCAAATTTTCATGTTTTCCCCAAAAATAAAGCAGCAAATTTTGCGTATTTTTAACCAAATACTGAAAACAAACACTATATATATGTGTGTGCTAAATTTATATTTGAACAACCAAATAGATCGCAGTTTCGACTCCATTTTTTTTTTAAATTATCGTTGGAGTTTTATGTATTAGAAGGTAAAACCATAAATATATTTTTACCTGATTATACTGAATAAGAATAATTTTTTTTTACAAATATTGGTTACCATGGCAGGCAACAGAAACCGGAAATCCTTAAAAAACACAAAAAGCGGGAATTTCTGTTAAAAATTAAAACATTTCGCCTATTTTTATATACCAGCAAGTGAAAAATATGCTGAATTTCTATAAATAAAATCAGTTTCAAACAACTTATAACAATTTATACGACGTATAGTCCTTAAATTGTTAAATTATGACAAATTACACTTAAAATAAGCATGCTTAATTCTCAACAAAAACATCCATATTCTGTTAGTTTCAATGTTGCCCTAGAACGTACTTGTAGGGTTCTTACTTTCAACAATTTAAAACGGAATGGTTAGCAATATATATTGTAAACACTTATATGATGATTTTCACTTGATTTATAATTTGTCATAAATGTAATCAAATATCCGTTACCATGGCAACGGAAACTCGAAAAACTGAGAAATATAAGTGAAAAGTAGTATAAATTTGCTATTCTCACATTTTTCCAGATGGTAGAATATAGGTTCTGTCGAATTTTATAAGTATTAATGATATTTATAATAAGAGGGAACTGTTCTTTAAAATTGTCTCATCTTCGATAGAATTAGAACTTAAATTTGATTGATTGATTGATTGATTGATTAGGGTTTTACCTTCAAGCCAAGTATGTTTCAGTTATATCGGGATAAAGATGAAGCGACAGTGCGCACAGTGCAATCTGCTAGGTTCCTTATTATGTCATGGTCATTGTTTTTTACCCGAAAACCTGTGGTTTGAATGCCAAGTTCTTGAGGAAAATAAAGTCACTATTGTATTTCCAAGCAGTGGTCTAAACCAGTCAGTATTCGGACCCCAACTTCCCATATACAACACCAGTACTCTACCGACTACAGTAGTGGTGAAAAATTGTGTGTAAAACGTGTACTTTTGTAATATTCAAAAATAAAATGCGCACATAAAAATAACAGAAATATTTGCAGTTAATAATAAAGTAAAAAAGTTTTAATGAACACAGAATACATGAAACACATTACTACAGCTGGTTTTGTCCGATTTCTTAATTGGGAAAAAGTTTAGATCGCTGTTTGAAAATTCTATTTGAATGTCATTCTACTAGTAATTAAATTTACCGAATGCTTGACGAAATAACGGTTATGTAGCAGCCTTTTTTTAGACTAACGAGTTGAGTTGAGTAATAGTGTTTAACGTCCCAGTCAAGAATATTTCACTTACATCGACACCTCGCCAGCTATAGACGAAGATGCAGAAATTTTGCCTGTACGTTGCGCTGAAGGCATTGTATAGCGGGTTTCTTTAGCGTGCCAAGCACACCGTGACACGGGGCCTCGTTTATTTTAAGTTCCAATCAAAAAGAACCGTGACTTTCATTGTGTAATGGCGAGTGCTTGACCAAAAAAACCCAATCTTTACCTTTGTTCAGACCCGTCCGGGGATCAAACCCACGACCTTCCACTTACGGAGCAAGCACTCTACCAACTGAGCTACCGCAGTGGTTTAATTTTTAGACTAGGTCGGGTAAGAGAGAATAAGTGAACACTATTTACCATTTGTATTTGACGACAAATTGAAGGTGCATTGGGAGCACAAGTGACACAGTGATCTTTCAAGAGAGAATCATCTATCGCGCCTGGCTTATACAGCACATTGCAGGTTTGAATTGCAACTGAGACAGATCCTAGTTTGCCAGGTCACTGGCCATAAATCGGTTGTTTGTAAGAACACTTTTTTCTCCAGTAGCCACAATCTCACCACTCTGATAATATAAGAATCAAGACTGAAATATATGTCGAAAAATACCCGTTACAGTTTCAAATGGAACTTAGGAAATATTTGAAAAGTGGTTGATTCCATCGGGACTGGAAAAAAGGCAGGACAAATATTCTGACAATGTTTTTGTATGATTGTCAATGATTAATTGATAGTTAATAAGAGCAGACTGCCGATACCATCAAGCGATAGTACAAAGCACCACCACCTAGCCTTACAAATTCTTTCAAGCTATAAAACAATGACTACAGGGAATGTTCATTATTCTAACTCACCATCAGGGAATATAACTATAGAACTCTTTATCAACAAACAACCGTGGTCTTCAAAATTCAGGCATTTTAGGTGTTAATCCTTGTGTTCCCCAGTACACGACAGTAGACAGCGTTCAGTCAGCTGAACAATAGTACATGTATATTGTGATCAATATTAGACAGAAACAACACTGAGAAACTTATTTGCATTGCATACGCCAAAACTGGTTACTATACCCTCAAAATATATGTGATCTGTGTAACAGATTGTCCATACACACTTCTATACTACTGGTTTACTCATTTGTGTCATATTGTCTCACTTACATCGATGCATCACTTGCTATATTCCTCTACTTTCAAAGCATTTATGGAAGTTTTTTTTTCCTTACTGTGGAATAAGACTTCATTGTCTGTGTCCAAATCTAGAGAATAGAGCTATTTCGGAAATTCTAGCGCTGCACTTTTACTTACCGAGAGAGAGAGAGAGAGAGAGAGATATTATATCAAGGTGGTTATTTCTTTCTGGTATGGTGGAGAAAACCGAAGCACATAGCCCTGGAAACCACTTTGTGAACTGACGAACTTTCTCATGCAATTCTGTGAAAGTGCAGTTCTATTCAAGGTACCGTGACTTCCACATAAAGTGGAAGGAACAATTAATTAACCTTCAATCTTCCAAGAAGAATTTTAAAAATATATATTACAATACTGGATATGTTGTGGAATTTTAAAAGCACATGTTTTTACTTTATTAAGAGCAAAAAGCGTACCATCATCATCATGAATAAGTGTAATACAATGCAACCTTTGCAAAAAAAAAAAATAAATAAATAAATAAATCAATCAATCAATCAATCAAAACAATCCTGAGCATACGGTCTTTGTAACTGAATTTCTTTAGAACCCCATCATTTTTTGTAATTTTTTTATATTATGAATAATTGATTATTATTTTTATTTCTCCGTTAGCTTTTAGCAGGAGTTATTGATCAGTAACTTATTTTTTGAAAACTGAATCGTTCGTAGAATTGTGCCTCACAGATATTGTTTTTTGAACTTTTAATATTGAACTTCACGTATATTTCTCGACTTATGTTTATAAA
Organism: Anadara kagoshimensis; assembly: GCA_021292105.1. Taxonomy (NCBI): domain Eukaryota; kingdom Metazoa; phylum Mollusca; class Bivalvia; order Arcoida; family Arcidae; genus Anadara; species Anadara kagoshimensis. The sequence goes on along the minus strand of CM037872.1, from coordinate 30,559,766 downwards.
AAGTGTGCCAAGACCAGCAATCATTTATCTAGATTATTTACATTATACTTACACTCATGATGAATGCAAATATATATATATATATATATTATATATATATATATATAAATTTAAAAAATAACTGATCTAAATATAAAATAAAACCCGATGCAAGCCCGCGCCAGGCCCCTATATTTTTAGATACACTGTACGGACGTAGTAGAAGACAATTCTTAGACGGATAAAGTTTGTGCGCAGGACGTGTAGAGTACAATCAATCTATGTCAAGAGTTCGAATGATAAAAGTTTTTAAGAAATAGATATGTAGCATATTTTAACACAAATCTTCCAAACTCACTCAATATTTTGTATATACTGATATAGCTTACAGATGCACAATGAACACAACAACTAGCAATGACCCATGATGTTTACTTCTTGCTGTTTACACAGACCTGCCTGTCGATGCAAAACGTGATGAATCAACTGAGAAGATCTTTTCTTAGTCAACCATGTATAATAAACATAAATTCTTAGAAGCACCAACTTTTTTATCCAATATTTGATTGTGAAAATAAAAAAGTATTCGAAATTGAAAATAGATTTTGAAAAGTCCCCGTAAACATCGATACAAAAGATCGATCGAGTTGCACCTTGTAGACGTTGACATGTAAAAATAGGTTGAAAGTTTCACATCGGATGCACCTGTTAAAGATTTCGAATCGTTAAATTGATATCATGTCCAGAGTATAAGTATTTTATATGTGTATAAACCGGAGGAAAAAAGCTTTCTAACGGCATAGATTTTGTGAAATTATATAACTGTTGTAGAATTTTAAATGCTTCAAACTCGACATTGTGTAAAAATAAAAAAGAATACACGTTTTTCGCGGATGAAGGTAAAAAACGTCAAAGTGAAACGTTATGAACACAAAAAGTGGTAATTGTTCAGTGTGATAAATTTTATACTATTTATATCTCTATAACTGATTTCTTTACATAAAACAAACAACCTTTTCCTGCTTTTTATAAAAATCTGAATTGTAACGAAATTGATAAACTATTTCAAAAGTTTGAACGAGTTACTTTTTCTCTAGAAAAAACGGAGGAAAATCAACTCAAAATTTTAATCACGTAAAAAATGAAACCGTTCACAAATTTCAAATAATAAATTCGAACTAAAGTATTCTTTCTATCAAAAAACCCGAAGAACATTATTTGTAGGTAATGTTCTGTAGTTTCCTATGATACCAAGTTTATGTCGATCCGTCAATATTTACGATTTTTACATCAAAATATGTACGACACACTGCCTGAAAATCCGGTTGGCGCTCTATGGCGCTTACGGGGGTTAAGGGGTTAAGCCAAAGTCAATCAGGAGAGTTGAGTTGAGTAATGGTGTTTAAGGTCCCAGTCAAAAATATTTCATTTTTATTGCTATTGGTGAAGGTGCAGAAATTTTGCCAAAAGAACCGCGACTTTCATTTTGTAATGATGAGTGCTTGGCAAAAGAACAGTCACTACCTACTTTCAAGTCTAATGGGTCAGACTCTGTCAGGGTTTGAACCTACGGCCTCCCACTTATGGAGCGAGAACTCTACCAACTGAGCAGCCACAGTGGTTCAATCAGGAGAGATACACACAAATCAGAATAAGTACAGCTCAGAACAGACACCTAGCAGGACATGCTAATTAGGGACTAGTATAATAGAATGATCAATCCTACACTACAGACCATGTGAGATGGATATACCTAGGATGAGGATGATCTTTATTCTTGTACAGAATGAGCTTTAGTCATATGAGACATAGGCCCTAATGCTAATTCTGAAACCTCTGTGGTTTGCAGATCAGTGTCTCTGATCCCCTAGGTTTGAATCCCACTCAATGCAAGACATCTGAGTGTGAGAAAGTTTGTCAATTTCCTTATCAAAGGTCAGTGGTTTTCTCAGGCACTCCAGTTTCCTCCACCATCCAAGAACCGATTGACTGGATATAAATGAAAGGATATTAACTAAGGTGTAAAACTCCATTACTCCACTCCATTCTTCTGTACTTCATTCATACAGTGAACTAAAACAAACGTTATCCAGCAACTGAAATATTTCGGTCAAATTTTTTTTAAAAAAAAAAAACAACTTGTTCTTACTAAGTTAATTACACAAGGTAATAAATCACCTATCAAATAAATTGTTCCTACTAAGTTAGTTAGGTCCCTGGTGGATACTCGATAAAATTTCGGTCAAAAATTACTGAAAAAAAGTTGAAAAAAAACTTTAATTAGCCGAGATAATAATAAATCATCTATCAAGCAGTATGGTGGTACCATGTGATGTTGTGATGTACCGTGTGATGTAATCCCGCTGATTTCATGATCCTATAAACAGATCCCAAAGCAGGTATAGGCAAACAACAATGACCTGTCAGCTTGACCTTTAATTTAAATATTTATTATGGAAGAGTATATTTATATATAAAGGGAACGAACATGTGTATTTTGTCTACAGAATGAGACACACTTAACATAAAAACTGTTCATGTATTAACTGCAAATCCTAATATTACCCATGTAATGGGTGAATTCTCCTTTTTGAATAATCCTAATGTCAAGCAAACAGGTCAATGCTGTTTGCCGATAATTGGATAAGTGGTAGCTAGCTGTCATACTAACCAAATTAACACAGAAAACTTTTTACCAATATCTTTAAATTCTGACAAATGGCTCCAGTTTCACAAATATTCCTTAAATAAGATTTCCACAACTTAAATCTGGCAAATTTCAAATCTTAATAATAATTTTACAAATTGTTACGATATTAAGGAATTTAAGGTGTCCTTTTGAAGATCTGTTCAAGCTTATAACATCTGCATTTAGTTTCGTAAAAAAAACCATCCAACAGAAACTGCCAAAACTTAAGTTAAGGAAAGCCAGATTTTGGACTATGAAATAAAAGCTGTACATGGTAGGCATGGTTATTCAAACAAATTCATGCCCTGGGTGCAGAGTGGACCGAAGTGCTTGTTTACAACTCAGTACTTCTCACTGTGTAAGTTTGAATCAGGATTAATTGATCAAATCACTTGCTGAAGGTTCATGGTTTTATCTAGGTACTCTATTTCCTCCACCATACTAGAACTAATACCTTGATTAAAATGAATAAATAACAATTACTCTTACTCCACTCACTCACCCACTGACTAACTCCTTACTTTGTGTTTCTTCCTCTTTATTATACTCTATTAAATAAAGTTTTAGTGTTAAAAAGGAATCATCCTGTCCCTCTGTCTGTTTGTCTGCCTGTTGTCACCATGAAAATGTGTCACTTTCAAAATTTAAGTGTGTAGGTCAAAGGTCAAGGTGATGACGTCAAACCTTAGATTTGTTCTCTATAGGTTATGCTAGGGTATTTGTCTTTTATTTAGACTGCTCTAGATCGGGATCCACTCGATTTTGTTCTCAGCTGCATGAGTTATTGCAAAGAACATACATTTTGTATTACTAAGCTACAAATTGCTTTCATTATAAAAGCCCAAGAAATGCATCAAATTAGAACTTGATAAATTGAAATACAATTTCTACTACCGATTTTTATTCCAAATACTCAAATGGAACTAAAAAAAATTAAAAGTTCATGAGTTCTATAATAAAACAAATTCAGTTGACCTTTAACCTTTGAACTAACCACCTTTTAAAATGGAGACATTGGAAGAAACCTAACAATTCTTGAAACTCTGAGGTTGATTAAAAAAAACCCTGCGAGTTTATCAATCCCAGAGTGTTAACAACACTTCAAACCTGAAATTATCTTGCTTTGATTGAAACAATTAATCAAAGTTTATGTCAGTTGCTAGGCAACATCACTTGGAAATAAATGTCATCATGGTTTTATTTTTATGAAACAATGCTAGAAATTGGATTATACATGGTACATCATTAAAACAAGTCTTTTTAACTTTTGTAACTTAATTTAAGATGCAATTTCTAAGGATTTTTATCCTAAATTGCTGATTTTACACTAAAACAACATATGAACTGGCAGTAATTTTTAGCATTTTTTTAAACTTGTTATCTTCTGCTTTCACTCTATAATAAGGGTATTCACAAATATTGCAACTCAATTTAGAACGCAATTTCTTCAGATTTTTATCCTAAAATGCTGATTTTACACTAAAACAACATACAAATAGTGATTTATTTTTAAGCTCCTTATTTTCAGCTTGCACACCATAATAAAGCAGTGTTCACTAATATTGCAACTCAATCAAAAATGCACTTTCTATATATTTTGATTCTTAATCTCTGATTTTAAACACAAACAATAAAACAACTATTCTAAATTCTGAGTGCTTATAAGTAAAAGAACAGTAACTAAATATTTTCAAGTCTTGGTCAAACCTGGCCAGGATTCGAACCAATTACTAGAGGAAAGAAGGGAAGATACCAACTAAGTTGGTCCACTAAATAAAAGTAATGGGGTAGACGTATATTGTGTCCTATTAACTTTAGCCTGATGGTTTATATTGTGTCCTATTAACTTTAGCCTGACCGGTTAGGGTTAGGGGATTACAATTACTTGAGGAACTGTGATCTGTAAATGCATGACTTCAGATCATTCGTCCACTCTTCTAAAGCTGTCAAACTCAGAAAAATAAAGAAGAACATATCCGGTATAGAATAATGATTATGTAGATTACCTTAAATGAGAACAATTACTGGTATAACCTAGATTTTAAGATCAATTAAATATCTGTGTCGTCTATTGCCTCCGGTGTGATACATTTATCTTTGTGATAACTTAGAATAAAACCGGAAAATTTGCCATGATCAATAAATACAAAAAAATATGAAATTACGTTAAAATATCTAGCTACAGAACTTTTAGATACTGTAAACGTATTTAATTTTGTGTTGAGAGTTGACTTGAGTAATGGTGTTTAACGTCCCAGTCAAGAATATTTCACTTATACCGAGACATTGCCAGCTGTAGGCGAAAGTGCAGAAATAATACCTGTGCATTGCCCTGATGGAATTATATAGCAGGGTTCTTTATCATGCCCCGCCTACTGTGACACGGGACCTCGTTTATTTTAAGTTCCCATCCAAAAGAACAACGACTTTCATTTAGTAATGCTGAGTGCTTGGCAAAAGAACAGTCACTACCCACTTTCAAGTCTTGGGTCAGACCTGACCAGGTTCGAGCCCACAATCTCCAACTTACAGATTGAGCACTCTACCAACTGAGCTACTGCAGTGGTTTTTATTTTTGTGTGTATTTTATTTTTGAAGTATATGAAATTTAGACATATCCACATAGTTAAATTTTTGTGTTGTTTTAAATATACACTAACACATTAACCATAGTATAATTTCGGCTCAGTATTAATTTTCTGGCAATACAAACAACTATGAAAAAAGCAAAAATAAGTACATATCGAAAAAAAATATGTTTACAGTATTCTATAATTTGGTTTTAAAAAGAAATTTTAATATTTTTTAATTCTTATGTTTAAGACACACTTTAGCTATTCTATATTTTTTTATATATATTTAAAGGCATAATTTCATTTCACAAGAACTTAAATTTTTTTTTTAACATTTTGATCCTATTGTTCTTAACATTATTATTTATTAATACATTGCTGCTGAAACTAGAATTAGACTTATTTCAATATATCTAAAAATATTTGGCAAAATTTGACACAAAGAGACTAGACAATATCCCTTAAGCCAACAGCCTACAATCTAATCTAAAAAAGACCAAGAGATGTAATTTGTTCAGAGACAGAGAGAGACTGGACAATACCCATTAAGCCAACAGCCTACAATCTAATCTCTTAAGAGTCATTCTCTGTAAGGACCAAACTCCTCTGGAAATCGCATGTCACAGATTTTGAAAATATTTTACCTAAACAATGGCTACATATAAGAAACCAAGAAAAAATGACCAAACTTAGAATTTTTTATATCGTTTCCATGGTAACCAACCACTAAGAGGCCAATCTCTGGATTTTCGGTCAAATTTGGGTGCGTGTCAAATATGCCGCTAGAATATTCCACTTATGATGGTTGTCTTCAATATTTTGTTTTTATTCGGAACTTTGATGGTCATCCTTATCTTTTTCAAGTCAAAACTGTATGATTTTACAATTTTTCATATATTTGGAGTCAATTTTATCTCAAAAATGCTCTAAAATTGACCTAAACTAGCTGAACTTTGAGATTGATTATTTTAAAAACGCGGGCACTGGAATAGTATCACAAACATTTAAGTTATTGGGGAAAGTGGGTTCAACAAAATATCAAAAAATTAGAGTGGTACTTTTTGATTAAAGAAAATAAATCAGTTTCAAAGTTACAGAAGTAGCCCTAGCAGGGTCCCTTTTTAAGAAAGAATTATCTCCCCTTAGTAAACAATATGATATTTATTTTGTCTTTTTGATATGTTTCATCTTGTAAGTGCCAAACATTTAATCAATTAGCTATTTTTAAAAAATATGTATATTTACCTATACATATTTTGATAAACATCCTGGTAATAAAGCACAGAAATTATATTTGTAATGAACTATTTTAATAAACACTTGAAAAAGTATTTAAATTTTACATGTTTAGAAATTTGTCGCTTTTATCAACAGAATTATCTCCCTTTGTTTAATAAGAAATGGAATTTCTTTTCTCTTTGTCACGCTTTTTTTTAATTCCATGAAAAATATCTAATTTTTTGTACTCATAAATATCATGGTTTATTAGAAGTATGTTTGAATCTTTATTTATGTTTACAATTTTATTAAATATGCTTTTATGATGTGATTGATTACTAAGCACAGAAACATTGTAATATTCTTATACTTTATAGGATTTTTTTAACAAGTGGTTGGTGAATTTGGTTAAAGCTTGTTAACTATATACACTGTCTTGTCATTACAATTTTGGATAATAATAGTTTTAATCTTTAGTTGGATTTATGTTTGAATGTGTTCTATCTTATAATATCATCGACTTGAGTTCAGAAATGGTGTTTAATGTCCCAGTGGTTGGCGGAAGAATAGGTAGTACCAAACTTCAGGTATAGGGATAGACATGGTCGGGGTTCAAACCCACGACCTCCCTCTTACTGAGAGAGCATTTTACCAACTGAGCTACAGCAGTGGTATATATTATGATAGAAAAACCTGTAATGTTTATTAATTGAAGGCTCTAATAGATTTCAATAGATGCATGTTTACTTGTCATGAGCAATATCATTTTAATTAGATCATGTTTTTTTATTTGTAAAGCTGCAACAACTGTAGGAAAATAAAATGCTTTGTTTAAAATGAGAAACTGTAATTAACCAAAATTTTAATGACAAGACAGTGTATATAGTTAACAAAGTTTAACTAAATTCCCCAACCAGGTGTTAGAAAATTCTTATAACGTATAAGAATATTACGAAGTTTCGGTGCTTCGTAATCAATCACATAATAAAAAAATATTTATTAAAACTGTAAACATATATAAAGATTCAAACATACAACTAATAAGCCATGATATTTATGAGTGCTAATAATAAGATATTTTTCATGGAATTAAAAAAAAGTGCTACCAAGAGAAAAGAAATTCCATTTCTTGGTAAATAAAGGGAACTAATTCTGTTGATAAAGGGTACACATTACTAAAAATGTAAAATTCAAATACTTTTTCAAGTGTTTAATAAAATAGTTCATTACAAATATAATTTTTGAGCTTTATTGCCAGGATTTTAATCAAGATATACAGTGTCTATTCTAGGACGCGCGATTGCGAGATTCCCGCTAAGTTTTTGCAGATCACGCATACTTTTTGGACGAATGCGCGATCGTCTCGCATAAAAAATATTAATATTAAATGTAAATTGCAATAAATCTGCCTATCAACGATCATGGTGTGTTGAATTATATCCTATTCCCAGTCTGTTTACTTTATTACGTGCAGAAAATGAGTACTAGTTCCCTCCCTTTGATTGTTCCGATGAATCTAGAAACAGTTAAAGGGAGGTAACTAGTACAAAGTACCTATGCTAATACATGAATAATTCCGAGTGGTTTCCGAATAGAACTGTCAAACGAAATGTCGGCTGCAAAAAAAGAGAAGGATTTCAGACTATTTTAAGTCGTCAGGCTCTGCAAAAAAGAAAGAACTAGCGAGTGGTGATGATGCCGTTCCATCTACATCTACTGATCATGAAAAGCAGTGTGATAACAAGGAAGTTAACGAGGTGGCAGGTGATGAGACTGGCCGCGATGAAATGGATAAAAAATCGAAAGTCTGTAATTTTCAGACTAAATGGTTAAAAGATTGGCGATGGCTCAAATATGAAGACGGAGTTATGAAATGCATATACTGCATAGAAAATAAGATGTCAAATTCCTTAACTACTGCTTCTACCAATTTTAGAACATCTACTCTGCAGAGACATGCAGACACAAGAGATCATAAACTGTCCGTTATAGCTAAAACTGAAAATAAAAATTTAGAAAAGTCGGTCAATGCCGTTATTTTGAAACAGGAATCTGCGGACTGTTCAGCAATAAACACTGTCTATTGGCTTGCAAAAGAAAATATAGCAACAGAAAAGTACCCTTCATTGTTACAGCTTTTAGAAAAACTGGATTGTGGGGAAGTGAAAAATTTGAATGTTGCACAAAATGCTTCTTACCGGTCCAGGACAATAGCAGAAGACCTACAGCAAGCAATTGCTGACACTATAATGTCAGAAATAATTGAAAATTTAAAAAATGCTCTTTGTGTTGCAATAATGGCTGACGAGAGCACTGACATTTCTGTGACTGGTAAGCTTATTGTGTATATAAAATTTGTTGATAGCAATTTCAATGTCAAAACTCATTTTCTCGGCAATTTTGACATTGCAGAAAAAGATGCTACGACTATAACTGAAGCCCTTGTAAGAATTATGACAGAGAGAGGTATACCAATAAAGAAGATATTTTGTCTTGGCTCTGATGGGGCTAGTGTAATGACTGGGGTCAAAAATGGAGTGGCTGCTCAGTTAAAACGACTTTCCCCTTATCTTATTAACATTCACTGTGTTGCCCATAGACTAGCACTCTGCACAAGCCAGGCTGCATCAAAACTTGAACATTTGCAGCAGTATAAATCTGTGTTAAACAGTCTTTACTATTACTTTAAAGCTTCGTCTGTAAGAAGCAGTAGGCTTTCAAAGATACAGGAAATGTTGCATTTCCCACAGATAAAAGTCAGAGAAATGCATGATATTAGATGGTTCTCTTTCTATAATACACTTGAGGGCATCTACAAGTCATGGGACTCACTTGTAACCTACTTTGACTCAACTGAACTTTCTAAAGACCCCAAAGCCACTGGTCTGAGAAAGTCTCTCTTGCAGTACAAGTTTGCATCTATAACTTGGATGCTCATGGATATTATTCCTGTAGTTACTGCACTTAATCTTATATTTCAAAAAGATGCTATTGATGTAGCAGTGATACAGCCTGCTGTGGAACATGCTATTTCAAAATTGGAATATCTGAAAATTAATGATGGCCAGTACACCCAAGAATTTAAAAGCTTGCTTGGTGATGGAAAGCAACTGTATGGCCATGACCTGGAAAATGTGTCTCAGCAGCAAGAAATTCCTAAATCTACCATTATTAAATTCATAGACAATCTGATTCAAAACCTTAGAAAAAGATTTCCAAGTGAAAGTTTGTCAGTAATTTGTGCATTTGACTGTTTAGCTATGAGAGATTTGTCTTTTGTTCCAAAATCAGAATTAGATAAATATGGTACAGATAAACTCGACATTTTACTTAAGCATTATGGTGAAGTGCAAAAAGATAAAAGTGACATTGAGCTGTCACCACTGATTGATAAGCAGGATACAAAGGAAGAATATGGTCTACTAAAGCCACTGATATTGCAACAGATGTATGCAAGAGATCAAATGCCTATATTATGGAAAGTGATACATGAGTGTCATAAGGACCAGTTTCCAAATTTGATAAAACTTGCAACAGTGGCTTTGACAATTCCAGTGCAGACTGCAGTATGTGAAAGAGGTTTCTCCACACAAAATATGATAAAAACTGCTCACAGAAACAGGATAGGAGACTCTACCTTGAGAACTCTAATGACCATTTCCATAGAAGGCCCCCCACTGCAGGACTTTGACCCCCAAAAATCTCTTCTAGAGTTCAGGACAAAAAAGCAAAGAAGAATCTTCCAGAAGCTTTCCCTTTGATGAGTGAAAAAATAAAATAAAGGTAATTAAACATCAACAGTGTCTAACTATTTTTGTTATTCCCCCCAGGTATTTAAAATTCCCCCCTATTTTTCAAAGCAAGGGGGGAAATTCCCCCTTGTTTTTCATATTCTGAAATGGACACTGGATATATATAAGTTAATATACATATTTAAAAAAAATAACTAATTGATTAAATGTTTGGCACTTACAAGATAAAACATATCAAAAAGACAAAATAAATATCATATTGTTTACTAAAGGGAGATAATTCTTTCTTAAAAAGGGACCCTGCTAGGGCTACTTCAGTAACTTTGAAACTAAATGTTTGTGATACTATTCCAGTGCCCGCGTTTTTAAAATAATCAATCTCAAAGTTCAGCTAGTTTAGGTCAATTTTAGAGCATTTTTTGAGATAAAATTGACTTCAAATATATGAAAAAATTGTAAAATCATACAGTTTTGACTTGAAAAAGATAAGGATGACCATCAAAGTTCCAAATAAAAACAAAATATTGAAGATCACTATCATAAATAGCATATTCTAGTGGCATATTTGATATGCATGCACCCAAAATTGACTGAAATTCCAGAGATTGGCCTCTTAGTGGTTCGTTACCATGGAGACGACAATTTAAAATTTTGCATGGGCCTTTTCATTTTGATTTTTTATGTGTATTCAACAATTATGTGCAATATCATCAAAATCTGAGACATGTGATTTCCAAAATATAGCCAAATCGTCTGGTCCTTACAGAGAATGACTCTTAAATGTTATCTGAAAAAGACCTGAGAGATGTAATTTGTCCAGAGACAGAGAGAGACTGGGAATTACCCATTAAACCAACAGCCTCCCATGTGATGTGCAAAAGACCTGAGAGATGTAATTTGTCCAGAGACAGAGAGAGACTGGGAATTACCCATTAAACTAACAGCCTCCCATGTGATGTGCAAAAGATCTGAGAGATGTAATTTGTCCAGAAACAGAGAGACTGGGCAAAACCCATTTAACCAACAGCCTTCAATCTAATTTTCATAAAAAAAAAAATTAAAAAAAAAATTCTCCTACAATATGGAAGCTGTAAAAATCCTGAGAGATGTAATTTGTCCAGTGACAGAAAGAGACTAGACAATTGATGTATCACCGGCCATGCCTTTTATGTTCTGACACTGGCTGTCATCATGGTACCAAAGCAGTATCATGGCAACTAATGGCATTCTAGTGTCAGTTACCTTATTAAATGGCACAATTCAGGCTGAATTTTCAATCTTTTTGTGTGTAATTCAAGCACAATGTGGGCGTAACAGGTGATCCATCAATATACACATTTAACCAACAAACTACAAACTAATCTCTTATATGCTATCTGAACAAAACCAAGAGATGTAATTTACCCATTTTTAACCAACAGCCTACAATGTGATCTGAAAAAGCTAGAGAGATGTAATTTGTCCAGAGACAGAAAGAGACTGGACATTTCCCATTAAATCAACAGCCTTCAATCTAATTTACTGTAGAACCTATACTAATTATCCCACTATATAATGTCATTAAATATACATATTTACACCACATATCATGTAACACAGAAAGCAATTAACAGTTAGTGGTCTGAAATATTGTACTAATAGCTAAATAAATTCAATAATGAGACGACCAGCATTAGCTCTTAAGTGATATAAGTTTCATCATCAACACCTTCCATTTATCGCCAATATTTGTTCAATCAGAATAGGGTTAGGCGATCAATTGAGGAGGACTTGTAAAGTGACTTTAGGACTTTAAAATATTGTAATAACAAAGCAACAAGGGACATTATAAATATGATATATGTTGCTCAGTCTGTCTCAATCACTTCTAGTTGTAAGCATCCTCTATAGCCGCCACAGGTGGCTTCTCTTTTTCTAGTCATATGTCTTAGTTAATTAGCTCTGGGATGTTAATCTGCTATATTGTTGGTGCAATCTAAAGCTGCTATTAATAGTTTCAAAAACACAAGAAGCACATTCTGAAGAAAACACTGAACATACATGTAGATTTGATTCTGCTTAGATTATTTTCTAGCTCACCACAGATAAAACATTAACAATATAACATTATTTTGATGTATAAATCTTTACTTCAAACTTACAGTAACCTACAGAAAATAAAATACATTGAAATCAAGATTAAATTGACCCTAAAGAAAATGATAGTCTGGTGTAAAACAGACCACACATCCCAGACACAGAAACCGAAGGATAAAAGATGTTATCAAAGGATTTACACACATAACACTGACGACTTGATTAGATTATGAGAATTATTAATGGTTGGCGAGTTGGCTAGATAAAACTAGAGACTGTCTCTTGAGAGAAAAAAATAACCCCTCCCTAATCACCAACATTGTCAGGTTGTTATTTCTACAATTTAAGATTTGAACCTTGTCCTTTGGGTTGTCGGTTCAAACCTCACTCCAGACTTGGAAATCTCCTGTCCATACTCCAGCTGTAAATAGCTCGTTACTCAGTAGTTTTTCAGACTCAAAACCGAGGTCTGCTGTCTCTGTGCACTCTAAAGACACCTCTGTAGAGTTGGAAAAAGAGTAGGCCATCTGTGGCTGCTACAGAGGACTCTTACAATTAGAGGCGACTGAAACCAACTGAGCAACATAAACCTTTGTACCTAAATTTGGTATGTGACACATTGTCTTATGTTGGTTTACATTTGTGCAAAGTTTGATCAAAATCTGTCCATAGACAAGGAAGATTGGAGTAGACACGATGTTGGGATGGACAGCCATACAGACAGATGGACAAGGGGATTCCTATATACCCCCCTCAACTTAATTTGCAGGGGTATGATGATGCTTTACACCCTAGATTATTTTACTTATATTGAGCAGTCAGGTAAGAAATGGTGGAGAAAATCAAAATACCCAGAGAAAAGTGCCAATCTTCACTATTTAAAAATGTCTGAAAAACATCATGTTTACAGCATGTCCTAATAAAAATGTTTTACGGACTCTATTGTGATAAGGAAATTGTAACATTTGAGATATTTTGTCTCAACTACACAGCCCTACAATAAAACCATGAATAAAATGTAATTGTGACATTATTTTAATAGACTTTTGCTAACAACCGATTGGAATTAAACGCAACAGATACTTATCCTGGTGAAACCATTATTGCCTAATAGAAAAACTAATATTCCACCATATGAAGTTTGCATGTCAGATGACAATATATTTTATTTGATACAATATAAAACAATGTAAAACATGTCAATTGAAATGGAGTTGAGTCGAGTAATGGTGTTTAACACCCCAGTCAACAGTCAAGAATATTTCACGTATATTGAGATGTGGCCAGCTATAAGCCAAAGTACAGAAATTTTTTGACTGTGCATTGCTCTGATGGCATTATACAGCAGGGTTCTTTATCGTGCCATGGGACTTTATTTATTTGAAGTTCCCATCTAAAAGAACTGTGAGTTTCAATGTGTAATGCAGAGTGCTTGGCTAAAGAACAGTCACTACCCACTTTATAATCTTGGGTTTTTTCCCATTCCGGGTTCAAACCCACAACCTCCCACTTAAGGAGCGATCACTCTACCAACTGAGCAACTGGGCTACTGCAGTGGTTGATTGGAGTGAAGAATGGTGTATTAAATCTAAGTCAAGATTCCTTCACTTATATTGAGATTGTTTTGGTATGATGGAGGAAATTTGAGTGCATGGAGAAAACTATTGATCTTAGGCAAATGGACTGAAGAACTTTCTCACACTAGGATTTGCCCAACAAAGTTTAGAACCTAGGCAGTGAGAGGTATCAGTACCCATGTGCTTTAGACCAATCAGTCAGCAAGGCAGCAATTGACAGATCGTCGGCCACGCCCACAATGTTCTGACAAAGGCCCAGAATGCTTCAATAAGACACAAACAGAATGAAAGCTCAGTCTTAATTGTGCTGTTCTATGACGGCACTGACACTTCATCTTTCTCTGAACTAACTGCCTTGTTATTAGTTCAAGAATCTTAACTGAGGTGTAACACAGCATTATTCCCTTGCTTCATACTCATCCATAGGGATGGATAAGAGGATTTGTTAACAATGTGTAAATAACCTTGCACTGTACAGAAACTGAATACAACATCATTTTGACACCGTAATGAAACAAAATTAATGGTTGGTCAGGTAAGAAGAAACAGGAATAAAGCTTTACTATTTTGAGACAGCTCAACTCAGAAAAGAAGTTGTAATGAATAGCTAAAATGTGGAAAATTTAGGGGTCCAAACCTATTTTAGGAGCCAAGGACTACTAGGCCCTTGCTTATTTTAATCACTGAGAAACACACTTTTTTCAGACCCAACTATGTACATGTACCTTGAACTGTACAATAGCTGAATACCACTTGATTTTCATCCCTACTGGAATAAAACAAAACAAGGATTTATCCTGGAGATTTTATCTTTATCAATCAGAAAAAACTAAACGGTCACTAATACAAGTTTGCATGTGACAAGGAAATTAACATCTCTTTTTGTATTATACAAATAGCATGAACAAATTTCACATCCCATAAAGCAAAATTGTAATCCTGCCGATTTAATGAACTAAAGCAATTAACAGGTACAGGTAGAGCATTGTCTTGGAAACCAAATGGTCATCTTTTGTGAAAATACAACATAAAACATCATGTTAGTTGATTTTGATGTGATTCCAAACAATAAGGAATTAAACCATCTAACGAACTATTTAATTGTTGAATGGATAAAATTCAGAGAACCTCCTCTTCGGCAAGTCTATCAGATTTTTCAAGCCCTGTGCCAATACTACCAGGGAAGTTATTTCCATGTTGGAAAAAATAATTAAGATTTGGTCAAGATTTTTAATGTTATAAACATTTTTTTTCAGCTTTTTTCTAGAAACATAAATATCATACACATAACAACAACAATGGAGTCTGTGATCAACTATGTGATCAACACGAGTTAGGTTAACCGTTTTGGAAAACCTTCGTGTCATCAATTTTAGGAAATATATTTTTTTTATGGGAAAACTGATATGATTCTATATCCAATAGAAATAATTGTTTCACACAAACATTAGTGGGTATCAGGTCACACAGCAGCAAACCCCACGGACCACTGATGCTGATTTTTCTCAAACAAGGAAAAAAACAAAACAAAATGACATGATAAACCATCATTTATGATACATGACATGATGTGTCTTTTGATGTTTGTTTTAAATTAAGCAGACGTTTCTAGAAAAATCTAAATGGCCCGATTCTCCTCATGGAGAAATGGAAATAAGTCCAGAAAAATCTAAACGACCCAATTCTCTTTGTGAAGAGACGAAAATAAGTCAAGTCTAGAAAAATCTAAACGACCCGATACTCTTTGTCAAGAGACAAAAATAAGTCAAGTCTAGAAAAATCCAACCTTATCAAAAATGTCATTGACGTATACCAAATTAGTAATACAATGATGTAAACACAGAAGAAAATGCTTCTAGAATTATTTTTTTTCTTAAAATATACCCGGTAAATAAAAAAGGAAAAACGTGATAAGTAATGACATCATAGTTAGGATGAAGTTTCTATTTTTAGCAAACATTGTTTACTAGCTGTCTTAAAACGGATAATTACTTAGCTCATATACTACCAATTAAGGAGAAAAATAAATGTGTTTTCGCTAATGCTAGGGTTGGTAGGTGGGTAGGCAATTATGGTCATATGGGTAAGGGTGCCAAGAATTTTTGGTTTTGTCAACTTAGCAGAAATAAATTCAATTCATTTTAGACTTAAGCTAAAAACTAGTCTGACAAATCAATACAGCACATGTACAAGCTTGACTTTTTTTAAAGTCAAGTTAATTTTCAGGAAGAAATGAGTGGAGTTATGAGTAATGGCATATTAACTTCAGTCTTTAGACCTTTTCACTAAAATTGTATATTCAGAGGTGGTCAGTTTTGAGATAATGGAGGAAATGGGAAACCACTTACCTTAGACATATGGGAAATGATAAAATTCTCACCTTAGATCTGCCTTAGTGAGTAGTCCTTGGTGGCCAAGTGTAAGCAAATGCTAACAAGCAAAGTGCCTCTAACTGTTTATGTTCCAATCAAATTTGGGACAGATATAATAAGAGATTTTGTCATTTCCCTTGCCAGAGGTTCATGGTTTCGTATGGGTAATCTAGTTTCCTCCACCATCCCGAAACTGTCAGCCTCAATATAAGTAAAAGATCTTGATTGGGGCTTAAACATCATTCCTGCTCAAGTGTAAGCAGATGTATTGACACTCAGTCAACGAGGCCTTGATTATAAGGTGTATAATGCCATGAATTTAAACAAGAAGCATAAAACACAAAGACACCCTCTCTCTATATTTTAAAAGCATAACCAAGATTGAAAAAAAATATATCCCTGATCTGAGAGAGTTGAGTAAGGGTGTTTAATATGGGGCGCCGTTTTACTATTTATTCACTATTTAGTGATATCCATAAATCATTTATGGATATCAATAATTTGCTTTAATGATATCCATTAATATTTAATGATATCAATAAATATTTATTGATATCAATAATTCGATTTATTGATATCTATAATTCGATTTATGGATATCACTAATTCATTTGCATTTATGGATATCACTAATTCATTTGCATTTATGGATATCACTAATTCAATTTATTGATATCACTAATTCATTTATTGATACAGTTGAATCTCGTTATCTCGAACTCGGATATCTCGAACTACCGGATATCTCGAACTTTTTTAAAAAGTCCGAACAAAGTTGTTCTTTCTTAAACCAAAATCACTCCGGTTATCTCGAACTCGGATATCTCGAATTATCGGATATGTCAAACAATATTTTCGTCCCCTTGAATGAAAATCTTAGGAAAATTACACTCATTAACTCGAACAAAAAATTTAGGAAAATTAAATTTGTTAACTCGAACAAAAAATTTAGGAAAATTAAATTTGTTCACTTAAGCAATAAATTTTGGAAAATCAAATTTGTCAACGACGACAGATTTTTTTGTAGAAAAAACACATTCCGACATAAATAAAATATTTGACTGTCGGCCTCGTGTTGATTTTAAAATTACAACATTGCACTGAACTCCCAATTTCCTTAAGCCCTTAATTATTATCCCTTGCATAAGCAATTAAACCATCAAGGAGATTAGCGGGTGTTATAATTACTGCCAAGCTGAACATGGCTGCCGAACGCGTGTGATGTGAACATTACTCAATACAACCGGAAGCTTGGGGTGATTAAAGTGTACAAAGCGAAACTGGAATGGAAACCAAAGAGGACTCCACTTTTTGTCGGCTAATAACAAAAGCGCAATCATTTATTGACAGATTTTAGTAATTAAAAAAAAATCTTATAAAACAAAATGCATAATTGAATCAATTATCACTGCATCTTAAAATGTCAATGCCGATGACATACAGTTTGAGAAGATAAAACCGGAAGCGAGTTCCGGTAGGCGTGTACGAGTTACTTCCCTTTTGTTGCCGTTTTTAACATCGGTTATCTCGAACTCCGGATAAGTCGAACTTTTTGCATTTCCCCGTCGAGTTCGAGATAACGAGAGTCAACTGTATCAATAAATCGAATTATGGATATCACTAATTCGATTTATTGATATCCAAAAATAAGGACGAATTAGTGATATCAATAAATCGATTTATGGATATCAATAAATCGGAAAACTTAAATAATTTCCCCCTCTCTGCAGCGCCATAATGGGGAGAATTCGTTATTTTCAAGAATATTGCAAATATTTTTTGATATCCATAAATCGATTTATTGATATCACTAATTTATCCTTATTTTTAGATATCCATAAATCGAATTTGTGATATCAATAATTCTATTTATGGATATCAATAAATGAATTATTAATATACATAAATGGTATTATTGATATCAAAAAATAAGGACGAATTAGTGATATCAATAAATCGATTTATGGACATCAAAAAATCAAATTATGGATATCCAAAAATCAAATTATTGATATCATTAAATAGTGAATAAATAGTAAAACGGCGCCCCATAGTTTAACGTCCCAGTCAAGAATATTTCACTTATATAGAGACCTCCCCAGCTATAGGCGAAGGTGCAGAAATTTTGCCTATGCATTGCACTGATGGCATTATACAGCAGGGTTCTTTATCATGCCAAGCCCACCGTTACATGGGACATCGTTTATTTTAATTTCCCAACCGAAAGAACCATGACTTTGCCATGTGTTTGGCAAAAGAACAGTCACTACCCACTTTCAAGTATTGGGTCAGACCCAGTCGGGGTTCGAACCCATGACCTCCCACTTAATGATCTAAGAGACTTAGATTACAGACACTTCAATATCCTAAAATCCAAAACGGAAAAAAAACTTATATACTTTAAATTAATAGTTTAAAATTAATGCTTTCAAGAAATCAATAAAAGTCAAAAGCAAATCCAAATTCACAGACTAAGAAATTTTGATATTTTCTTTTCTTTTGTTCATCTTGGAAAATCGTGATTTCTATTTCCAATATCATTAAAATAAAAAAATGATATCTTTAATATTATCATAAATCTTTAACTCTCATATAGAGATGTTCATCTTAGAATATCGTGATGTTTATTTCCAATATCACTCAGAATATAACAGAATTTTAACTCTCATTTAAAGACAAAGAAGTTTTTTTTGTTCATCTTGGAATATCTTGATATCCGTTTCCGATATTTCAGAATATAACAAAATCTTTAATATCATCATAAAATTTTGCTGTTAAATGCAACCAATTTACTTAATGGTGATATGCCATTCTGACTTGAATTTTTCTAAAGCATCACAGACATGATTAAGATTTCATTTTCTACATCTGATATGCCTACCAGAAGGAATATAAAAATTACAAATTACATCAATACTATCCGAGACATGTAAATATTTCAGATTTCTTGAAGTTAGCTTTAGTAAAGAATGGAACAATCTAGAGGATTAGTTCCGAATTCATTCGGAACATCCTCTGGATGTGAAATGATAAAGGCGACAACTTTCTCCTATTTTGCCGCGTATTACAGCATCTTGGGAAGAAAGGGAAAGCTTCATACGATTTTGATAAAAATTTCAGAGGTTATGGAGTCTGATGCGATCTACCTATCTAAATTGTAATTTTAGAAAATCCCGGGTCATACTTATTTTTTGGGTCAAAAATGCAAAAAATGGATTTTTCAGAAAACATCAAGTTTAACGCACTCCCGTTGAATAACCGTTCATTGTACGAAAAAGTCGTCCATTGACCGAAAAAAGTTTAAGGTCTCGCGAAAAAAACGGTATTTTTATATTTTTTCTATCTTGTACACAAAATCCACAATAAGTGTTTAAAGTCGACAAATCATAAAAATAAAAAAAAATCCGCGAACCGGCACGTGCAGACTGGGGGAATGAATTTTCTCAAAAACGCAGTCATTTCTTTAGTTATCAACTTGAAAGTCGGTCAAAATATATTTTAAAGTATTTAGAAAATAACGGTATTTTTATATTTTTTCTATGTTTCGTACAAAATTTACAATAACTCTTTAAATTATAAATTTCTATTCCCCTAAGAAGTGCGCTATTTTGCACGAGCTGAAATCCGATTTCTGTTTATGCATATCATTATAATTATCCAATCAGCGGTCGGCATCTCGGAAATACCTTCAAGAAGCCATGTTTGACAAACAGTTACGATGGGGAATGTGGCGTTATTACATGTTATTATGAGGTGTTATATGCCGTAAGAAACTAAATGGAATGTTTTAACTCATTATGGACAAAAGACACAAGTTTTCAATAGCGGAAAACCATGGTTTATCGTGCTGCCTTCAACTGTAACTCCACTTCAGGTGGCCAAAGCGGACGACGATTTGTTGTCGAGGAGTTGTGCCGAAATCAATGCGTCAAGCACTTTGAGATGGAGGTGTTCGTACACAACCAGCAGACTGATGATGTCAACATAATCGATGTGGTTGATTCCAGATGCAGTGCCTAGATTTGAGCAGTTCAAACAGACGCTAACGAGGGAGAGGGGGGGGGTTACAACGAAAGAATCCAGCATGGCGCCGGCCCAAACTTTACTGAAGAGGCGAAAACTTGAGGTAATTTGAGTAAAAGTTTATTTTTGTTAAAATATTTCTGCGTATTGTTATACCAATATCATGGCCAATCTAAAAATATAGCTTTTCAAATAAAGAAAATGACTGCTCCCGAACCAGTTGACACATGTAAACACAATCGGTCAAGGTCACAAAAACTAATGATTACACACGTTTGTTCGGTAGCGACAAAAACCACGAAAAATACTGCAGAAGGTATGTGCATATATTTACTCAACATTCAGATTTTTAAATAACAAAAATGGTATCGCCGATCGTGACAAAAATGAGAAGTAATGTATGGATTTTAAAATATATTTTATCCCCCCCCCCTTAACAGTAAATCCACTGACTGGGTACTGGTATACACTAGCTGGTAACAGTAGATTTCTGTGCATTCACGACGAGTAGTGGTACAGCTACGAAAAAAGGACGAGACCTGATACGAAGGGTTGTAGATACACACATTTCCTATTAGGTCATTAAAATAATAAAAAACCCAATACTTTATGTGAAAAAAATACATTTTACCACAGAAAACCACTGAATTATGTTATGAGATGTTTTGTAGTAATGATGTCATTGTTTACATTTGTTTATGTGTAAACTTTGTGAAACCAGACAAAGTGATTACTCGAAGTAATTATCTGATTAGAGTCCGAGATCGACAGCAAGCAGAAGCTACTTGTCGGACAAATTATGTACAGGCATGTCGAAAGTTAAACACTGAGCTGCCTACTCTCAGCCCCTCGGCAACAGTTGTTCCTTGGACAACTCGGCAATTCATTTGGTCCTTTGGTACTTTGACTTATCCACAATGAGGCAGCTCATTCGATAATGACAAGGCTTAAGTTCAAGCTATTTTTTAAATAAATCAGTAATAAAAATAAATGACAAAAATGTAAACAAAATTAACGCCAGGACGGTGGAGTACCTGATTATTTTCAGAATTTTCTGAATCTTTTAGGCATTATCATAGAAGTAAAAAAAATGGCCAACTGACATCACAGTGTCAATACACAACTTTCAACACCTTTTAGTGTTCACATTGAGACACTGACATAGGCGTAGGAGGGTTTTTAATAATGGGGGGGGGGGGAAACCGAAGCTATGTCCATGTCGTGCCGCAGGCACGAGGGGGGAGGGTATGAGAGAATTATAGTCAGTCATTTCGTACCATATCAACTACCATTTTGTACCATACACTCAAGCCATTTTACCATATATTACCACTACATTGCTACCATTTCGTACCACATTATAGTGAAGTGTTACCAATTACTACAATAAATTTCGTGAAAGTCTCTCTCTCTCTCAACATGATATGAAAACTGAATAAGATGAACATCTTAAAAAAAGCTTGGACTTTGATAATCTATGTTAAAAAACAATGTGTTTTGCTGAACTAAGGGCATCAGATCTAAAACATTGCAAAAAAAAAGCCCGGTCACGAAATTCCCAAATGATAAAGTAGAGAATCTTATCAATTTTCTTTTTTTCCCGTTCTTCATATCAGGCTAATAAGTAACACTTTAAATAAATTCTTATTAATGAAGAACATTTTTTAAATATAATCAACAAATAATGTCATAAAAATTTGCTAGCCATTTCGTACCATAGAAATGAAAAAATTTGGGTACGAAATGGTTATGGTACGACTTGGTCATATAGCATGGTACGAAATGGACAGAGTTGGGTACAAAATGGTCATGGTACGAAATGGTTATGGTACGAATTGGTCATATAGCATGGTATGAAATGGACAGAGTTGGGTACTAATTGGTCATATAGCATGGTACGAAATGGACAGAGTTGGATAAGAAATGGTAAATTTGGGTACGAAATGGTTATGGTACGAAATGACTAGCTTCGGTATGATGGGTGGGGGTCCAGGGAGGGGCCTCCCCTGTAAAATTTTCAAAACTAAGTTCAATGTAATTTGCGGTGTTTTGATAGGTTAAAATACTGTGATATCAAGGCAAGATTATATAGAATAACCGTATGACACAAGTTCCATAATGAACCCTCTCATTGGAGATGGATATGGGGGTACCCCGGAAAATTTTGCAGCGTTCTGAGTGAGAAACTGAAAAGTAGTGAGATATTAAGACAAAATTGTACAAATAACTAACTGCATGACATAATTAAGTCCAAAGAAAAAAAGAGAGAGACAGACAGACAGAGGCGAATCTAGAACTTTCGGAACGGGGGTACAATGTGAGAGCCGAAGGCTCGAACCTTCTAGGGGGTCCGGGGGCATGCTCCACCAGCAATTTTTTTTAAAAATGGCGCAAAAATCCTGCATTCTGGTGCAATATTAGCAACATAAAAGGGGGGGTATATGCCCCCCTACCCCTCCCGCTGAATCCCCCACTGAGAGAGAGAGCTATTGACTGATGAGACCCCCTTATGGTAATATAACAACCCATTTCTGTATTTCTGAACCCTCGTTTCTGGAAGGCGCTCGCACCTAGCATTGATATAATTCTCAACCCCACCTTTCAAAAAATTATGGATCCACCCCTGCCATTGGAGATGCTGTGAGCCGTTTCTAAGGGTGAATTTCAAGATGCTCGTTTACAAGTATAATGATGAAATTGATAATTAATCGGTTACAAGATGGATATTTCCTGTTAAACCTTCTCTGACATTGGGGGGGGGGGGGACTGCCCCCCCCCTGCTCCTACGCCTATGACTGACAGTGTTGCTATAATCAGTAGCCCAACATGTGTTTCCCCCTTATTTGTTCAGTCTTATTTTTAGTGTATTCTTGATGGACCTTGCTATTTCCAAGAACATTCTATCAGCTACTGAGATATCTCCATCTCACACTCAGAAGTGAGATTCTAACCTAGGTATTGAGAGACACTGATCTATAACAGTCAGCTTGTGTTTTATACATTTAGACAACTTAATCATCAAGGACCTTGGCTTCACAGTATAAAAATTACATTGTCAGCTCAATAGTTTTTTTTCAGGTACTCTGATTTCCTCCACCCTCTCAGAATTGAAACCCACAAAATTTACCTCTTTTTTATACCATGAGAATCTTGAGTGGGGTATTATACAGGGTTACTCATTCAGAAACCACTGCAGTAGCTCAATCATTAGATTGCTTGCTCCACGTGGGAGGTTGTGGGTTCGAATCCCAGCCACTTAAAAATAGGTACTGACTTATTTTACCAAGAATTCAGCAGTTAGAATGATGTCCAGTGCCACGGCAGGTGTGGTACATATAAAAACCACATCACAGCTTGCTGTGAGAACATCAAAAATGTCTGCCACTTCACCAATAGCTGGTGATATCTCAATATAAAAGAAATATTCTTGACTGCATGTAAAAAAACAATTCAATCAATCACTCAATTGATCCACTTATTCAGAATATACAATCATTTTAAATGTTTCCATGTCTTTCATTTATTCATCTATTTGATCATGTTGATCACTCGTGAGATTTTAAATTTTTATGTACTTATTTATATAATTTATTCAGATTTTTTATTTCTTGAAATCTACTTCTATCCTAGAATGCGTTGCTTTGTGGTCCGTTTTAATTTTCTGTTGCAGCTTTGATGGTTCATCGACTAAATCCACCTATCAATATACAGCTGGTTTTGATGTCAGCAATTTGACAGCCTGAAACAGGATCTTGAAGAATCTTGACTGGGAAGTAATTAAATATAAAACACCATTAATCCAACCAATCAAGATAAGTGATAGAATCTTAACGGGTATGAAGCATCAATACTCAACTTCACCAACTCTTGGTATAAGTGAAAAAATATCTTGTGTGGGAAGTAAAACACCATTTCAAGACTTCCATCATCTCAGAACTGACCGTCTCAATATAAGTGAAAGAATCTAGACTTGGGTGTAAAACACTTTTAATCCATTCCACCATTCCCGAACTGATTGTCTAGATATATACCAGTATAATTTAAATGTGTTTTTAGCTGACCTGGGCCAAAGACTCAGATGAGCTATTGCAATCGTCCGTCGTGCGTCGTGTGTTAACTTTACATTTTAATCTTCTCAAGAGTATTTTCACTTGTATCACTATCAAGGCTGTTATATGATGAATGATGGAGGAAACTGGAGTGCCAAGAGAAAACCACAGACCTTTGGAAAGCAAACCAACAAACTTTCTCACACTAAGATCTATTAAACCAACATGGCCTCAATGGGATAATGGTTGCCTTTGTAACAGAAAAGAGACTCCGAGACAAATGCACATGGTAAACTGGGACCTTCCCATACTAACAGAATGCTTTGCCATTGAGCTACCTGGTCACATGTTGAGCACAATCCACCACACCTTAATCGATCGATTGAATGAGTTTTTCCTAGCCCAGAATATTTCACTTATATCAAGATGTCACCAGGTCTGTTTTAAACATTTGTCAGTTTGAAATGCAAGTACTGTAGATACGAGTACCAACCTAACCTGGACACCCCATGTAGACAATGTGTCATTTTGATATGTAAATGAAGGTCATGAGTTCAAAGGTCAAGGTCATAGAAACAACAGAAAATCGAAATGGTTAATCATCTGGAAATCTAACAATTTTTAGCTCGCCTGAGCACAAAGTGCTCAAGTGAGCTATTGTGATCAGTCTTTGTTCATCGTGCGTCCTGTGTTGTTCATCAACTTTTCATTCTTAACACTCTAGAGAGGCAACAGGTTTTGTTATAACTTCATCAAACTTGTCCAGAATGGTGTTGAGGACAAAAGCTAAGTCAAGTTCGTATATGGGTCATGTTGGGTCAAAAAGTCAGTCACTTGGTAAAATCATAGAAAAACCTTTTTAACACTCTAGAGTCCATATTTTTATCCAATCTTCATACAATTGGTCCAGAACAATGTTCATGACCAAACCAAGGTCAAGTTCATATATGGGTCATATTGGTTCAATAAGTAGGTCACTAGATCAAATTAAAGAAAAATGTTGTTAACACTAGTTTAGAGTCCATATGTTATGTCCAATCTTCATATAATTTGTCCAGAACAATTTTCATGACCAAAGCAAGGTCAAGTTTGTATACGGGTCATGTTTGGTCAATAAGTAGGTCACTGGGTCAAATCATAGAAAAACCTTGTTAACACTCTAGAGTCCACATTTTAGTCCAATCTTCATATAATTTGTCCAGAACGATATTCATGACCAAAGCAGGGTCAAGTTCATATATGGGTCATGTTGGTTCAACAAGTAGGTCACTACATGAAATTAAAGAAAAATCTTATTAACACTCTAGAGTCCATATGTTTTGTCCAATCTTCATATAATTTGTCCAGAACAATATACATGACAAAAGCAAGGTCAAGATTGTAAATGGGTCATGTTGGGTCAATAAGTAGGTCACTGGGTCAAATCAGAGAAAAACCTTGTTAACACTCTTAGAGTCCATATTTTTTGTCCAATTGTCATATAATTTGTCCAGAATGATGTTCATGACCAAAGCAAGGTCAAGTTCATATATGGGTCATATTGGTTCAATAAGTACATGTAGGTCACTAGATCAAATTAAAGAAAAATGTTGTTAACACTAGTTTAGAGTCCATATGTTTTGTCCAATCTTCATATAATTTGTCCAGAACAATTTTCATGACCAAAGCAAGGTCAAGGTAATATATGGGTCATGTTGGGTCAATAAGTAGGTTATTAGGTCAAATCATAGAAAAACCTTGTTAACACACTAGCGTCCATATTTTTTGTCCAATCTTGATATAATTTGTCCAGAACAATGTTCATGACCAAAGCAAGGTCAAGATTGTATATGGGTCATGTTTGGTCAATAAGTAGGTCACTGGGTCAAATCATAGAAAAACCTTGTTAACACTCTTAGAGTCCATATGTTTTGTCCAATTGTCATATATAATTTGTCCAGAATGATGTTCAGGACCAGAGCAAGACCAAGTTTGTATATGGGTCATGTTGGGTCAATAAGTAGGTCACTATGTCAAATCATAGAAAAACCTTGTTAACACACTAGAGTACATATTTATGATATTATTTGTCCAATCTTCATATAATTTGTCCAGAATGATGTTCATGACCAAAGCAAGGTCAAGTTTGTATATAGGTCATGTTGGGTCAATAACTAGGTTACTACATCAAATCATAAAAAACATTCTAGAGTCCATATGTTTTGTCCAATCTTTATATAATTTGTCCAGAACAATGTTCAGGACAAGTGCTAGGTCAAGTTTATATTATCTAAAAATGAACCCTGTTAACATTAATTAAAAAATGTGTAGAATTTAAATTATTGTCAGGTGAGCGCCCAGGGCCTTGTGACCCTCTTGTTTATACATACATGTGTATATAGGCATGTATATTGGATTATTGTAGGTATTTGTACAACATTTATTTTGAGATGTAAATGAAGGTCATGAGTTCATAGGTCAAGGTCAAGGTCATAGATACAAAAAATATTTAAATTGTTAATTATCTGGAAAACCTTAAACTTTTTTATGTGCATGTATATTGGAATATTGTAGGTATTGATACAATGGTCATTTTGCTGTAAAGATGAAGGTCATTGATTGAAAGGTCAAGGTCACAGATGCACAAGTATACTGAAATGGTTAACTGTCTGGGAAACTATAAACTTTTTGTACAGGCATGTGTATTGGAATACAATGGAAATCCTCTAGATTGTTCCATTCTTTCCCGCGAAACCCCTTAAGGTGTCGCCATACTAGTATTGGATGGATGGATGGATGGATGGATGGATTGGTAGTTAGGTGGATGGTTGGATGGTTGGTTGGGGATTGATAAATTGATTGATTGATTGATTGATTGAATGGAGTTTTACATCCCAGTCAAGAATATTTAGCGGATAGATATCACCAGCTATAGATGAAGTGTCAGAAATTTTGACTTTTGCAATGCGCTTAGGATAAGGTGCAGGGAGGGTTCTTTAACGTACCATGGCTGCCGTGGCACAGAGCATTGGTTTTTTAGGTCTTCTCCAAAATATCCATGACTTTCATTTCAAAAATGCTGAGTAATGGGGGGGTGGGGGGGGTGTGGTGGTAGGGGGGTGGGGTGGGGGTGAGTGACTACCTATTTTTAAATCTTGTTCGGACCAGGATAGTTTTTAAACCCACAACCTCCCATATATGGAGCGAGCTCTCTACCAACTGAGCTACCATAGTGGTAGTTATAACATCAATGAAGACAACTCATTTGCAAAAATGATTGTGATACTGAGCCCCCAGTGAGGTGACATGCTTTGTATGTTGTATAAAGAAAAACAATTAATTTTTTACCAAAAATAAAATAAAATAAATAAATAAAAAACAAAGAAATATGAACAAAAAAACCCCCCCAAAAACCCCAAATTTCAATACAAGTAAGAAAAAAAAACAAATTGCTGACTGAGTGCTGTTTGTACCTTTATCCTCAAGTTTTACAATAAGACACACACACAGTTGTATAAAGAAAAACAAAATGATATTTACCCCAAAAAATGAAATGAAATAAATGAAAAACAAACAAACAAGAACAAATTAAAAACCCCAAAACAAGCAAAAAAACCCTCCCTCCAAAAACAAAAAACAAAACAAATTGCTAACTGAGCTCTGTTTGTACCTTTATCTTTATCTTAGTTATATAAAATAAAGATAGGAAAGCTTAACTAACAATCACTGTCAGTCAGCATAATAATAAAGTTATGATTTATGAGATAATATTTACAAACTGCATCTGTGCTCTAGTTGGTGCATTCCCTGGTTTATTGTAAACAAAGTCATTTGTAGTAAATGTGTTTATACATTCAGTACAGACCTGTCCAAAGTTTAACAATAACCTAACCAATTAATGTCAAGTCGGCAGCTTATTTAGGCCCTGAGATTATAAGCTTTATATCTTGATAGCTGTTATCTATCTTTTGCCTAACTATCCATAGCTTGGCCACTTGTATCAAGCTTCTGACTCATTCTAATGAATGCTGTTTAAAAATACAGTACAGACCTGTCCAAAGTTTAACAATAACCTAACTAATTAGTACCGAATTGGCAGCTCATTTAGGCCTCATTAGCTTTATATCTTGATAGCTGTTATCTATCTTTTGCTTGCCTATAGGTCACTAACTATCCATAGCTTGGCCACTTGTATCAAGCTTCAACTTATTCTACTGAATGTTGTTTATAAATACAGTACAGGTCTGGCGAAAGGTTAACAATAACCTAACTAATTAGTGCTGAATCAGCAACTTATTTTGTTCCCAAATTAGCTAATATATATATATCTCTTCAGCTTTTTCAAAGCTTCTATTTATCACTTGGCTGCTTTAAGGTAACTAGCTATCCATATCTTTGCCACTTGGCAGGAAATTTGAATCCTTTTTCATTAGTCCAGTGTTTAAACTTTGGACAGGCCTGTACTGTACGCAATCCCTGGATTATATCTCCAGATTATACAGTAATTTTATTTGCTTCAAATGATAATGTAGATGTTGTGTCATACAATTTAATTTAATTAGTCATTTTCAATTTTAATGTGATATGTCACTTTTGAATCATGCAATTTTAGCATCATCGAATCCTGCAGAAGGTCAATTCCTAGTCTTCTAAAAACATGTTCACTATAAAACAAAATAAATTCTTTGTTGGTTGATTGACCACTTTGGTAGCTCACTGGTAGAGTACTCGCTTCATATGTGAGAGGTGGTTGGTTTCGAACCCTGACTGACCAAGTCTTGTAAAAAATTAGTGACTTCTTTTGCAAAGAAATCAGCATTTAGAAATGAAAGTTACGGGATGCTTCGAGAAATCCTTGTGTCTAGGCAGGCATGGCATGTTAAAGAACCCTCCCAACAATATGCCTGAATATGAGTGAAATATTCTTGACTGAGACGTAAAACCCAATTCAATCAATCAATCAATCATTAGCTGATTGATCCAAAGCAAATGCTTACTAATCAAGATACCCTGGTTACTTTTTACTGTCTAGATTCATATCTTGTGAGCAAAAGTTTGTGGGAAGATCACTGGTTTTCACAAGATACTCTAGGTTTTTCCACCATACCAGAAGTAACTGCCTCGATATTAGTGAAAAAAAAATTGACTGGGGTATAAAACATCATTACTCCATACAAACTCTACTGGTAATCAGTTTTTCCAATTGCTCATCGAGATTGGATTGTAACTGATTAGATAATATTTTAAAGTATTTTTTTTGCTGACAATTTGAAAAAAAACATTGTCTGTAAAATGTGGAAATTTGATCATATCAGCCTAAATCAAAAAAGTCAAACCATATAAATAACTCCATTACAACCATTGTTTTGTTGTTGTTGAAGATGAGGATATTTGATCAGTAAGTTAATTTGCTTATTTGGATTTTATTTGCCAAGAGTTACTTCTTTCCAATGTATTAATTTCACTTGTGCCTTAAAACTGAAAACTAAATTATCCTAGTCTACTGGAAAAAAAACCAATATGGCTATAGATGTATCACCTTTCTCTAATCCTTCCTTTAATGTTTAACAAATTCGAAATAAAAGTCACAGTTCTTTTGAATGGGAACTTAAAATAAACAAGGTCCTGTGTCAAGGCAGGTGTGGCAGGATTAAGAACCCTGCTGTATAATGCCATCAGTGCAATGCACAGGCAAAATAGCTACATCTTTGCCTGGCAATGTCTCGATATCAGTGAAATATTCATGACTGGGAGGTAAAAGACCATTGCTCAACTCAACTCAATGTGAAACAAGAGTAGAGGAACCAGTATTTATTTAAAACAAACATACTTATCAATGTTTGAATCACAATCACAAAAATAAACTTTGAAACTGACAAGTTAGGTTGAACATGTGAACTTCCACCAGGGATATGAGGCTGGGTGCTCCGGAAGGGTAAGCACCTCCTGTTTAGCTAGCTACACCCACCATGTGTGAAAAAAATTGAGTGAAAGGAAATGGAACTATGGGACGTCAAATATATCCATGGCAATCCTGGACACAGAGACATCAAACTTATCAACAATACTGTGATGACGGCTCTGTTGTATTTTCTCCCATTACAAGTCAATTTAATTCTATGTTTGTATCAATGATTAAAAAACCCACTAAAAGTACATGTAATACAAGTTCAGACAACCCAATAATAGTGTTATATCATAACTCAAACATAATGATGATCTAACAACACCAAGATCAATATCGCCCAATCAAAACAACACTTTATTACACCATTTTTCCGGTTAAATAAGCTCGAAAACTCAATATTTTCCAATTACAAGTTGTTGACATTGGTTGAAGTGGTATTATAGCTATAATCATTGGTACAGCAGTTATTACCGGAATGGACGGCTAAGATACATGGGAAAAAACAAGGATTAATGTCCCAATAAAACATGATGCATGTGTTAGATTGCCAGTCTGTTTAGAAATAAATGTTCAAAATAAAGTGTAGTCCAGCAATTTTCATGTTTTAAATGAACACTTTCTGGCTTTTAGATTGTGAAAAAATTTGCACTTTAGCAAACTATGTTATGACATGCTTGCAATAGCCAGAAACCTTATTTCAACGATGTGATATTATGACAATATCTTTTTCAGCAGTTTTGGACAGTTAGGATTAATTTATGTAAAAACACAGTGTTGGGACTGGTGATCAAACACCTGATCTCTTGCACTATAGGCTAGTGCTCTACCAACTACTTCCCTCCTCTGTTGTCTTGAGTTTCCCATGGTACCAAGGTAAATCTTGGCAATTTTATGTAAAAATGTAGGGTTGGACTGGTGATCAAACACAGGACCTCTCGCATTATAGGCTAGTGCTCTACCAACGTAGCTGAGACCACTACTTTCCTCCTCTTGCTTGAGTTTCACATTCTACCAAGGTAAATATTGCTCATAAGTTCTTAGATAGAGTTTTTATACTGTGGCCACTAAGCAGTAACAGGAAGGAAAGAAATGCAGGGTGGGACCATGGATCAAACCAATCACCTCTCACACTAGGCAAATACTCTACCAATTGAGCTTCCAAGTACTTGTACTTGGGAGGTTGTGGGTTTGAGCCCATCTTACATTAGGATGTGATAATTGGTTTTTTGAAAATGTAACTGTACCTGGTACATTTGGGCTAAAAACTTTCCCAACCAACCTTATCTATGTATAGTCAACCCCAAAGTTTTTCTCATTCAGATTTTGGATTTTACAGCTAAAGTCTTTTTTTCTGAAAAAGGTATGCAACAACAATAAAACAGATATTAAATAAGTTCTTACATGTGTACAGGAATGAAACATCTTGAAATAACAATTGCATTTGGTTTATATATTTAAATATTTCATCTCACTTTGCAAAATATTTTGTTGCCAATGACTAAAATATTTTTAGGAAAAAAAGGTTAGATACCTACTGGCCTTTTTTTATAATTTTTATTTATTTATTTATTTATTTATTTATTTATTTTTTTTATTTTTTTAGAGTGAAAGGTAAATAAACAAGCATTTTGTTTGGCCTAATCACAAAAAGTAATTCTAGTGCTGAATAATTGCACACATTTTCAGAACGTATCATATAGAGGACACATGATCAAGTAATAGATATAATTGTGTCATTTAAACCTCGAGATCGGATGTCTGGAGGAGTTTGAACAACCTGTAAAGGAAATTACTGAGCAAAGAGTCACCACGGATATAAAAAAGTCATTATATTATATCACATGGTTGAGAGTTGAGATATTGTGTTGTAAATGTGATTTAAATTTTTTTTTAGTAATGAAGGCTGGTGGTTTTCTCTTGTATAATGTATTCAAGTTACCTCAACAAATCCTAGAACCAACAGCCTTGATGTAAGTAAAACAATCTGTATAAAACATCATTTTTTTTCACTAAACTATAGTCAAAGATGCAGAAATTTTGCCTGTGCATTGCACTGATGGCCATATACAGCAGGGTTCTTTGTCGTGCCACACCTACCGCAACACTGGACCTCGTTTATGTTTAGTAACTATCCGAAATAACTATGACTTTTATTTTGTAATGCCGAGATGGCAAAAGAACAGTTACTGCCCACTTTTAAGTTTGGGTCAGACCTAGTCAGGGCTTGAACCCACAACTTCCCACTTACAGAGCAAGCACTCTATTAACTGAGCTACTGCAGTGGTACCTTTTAGTGACCCAATAATCAAAATTCTTCAGTGTGTAATGATATAGTTCTTAAAGACTAAATAATCCAAATACTGGGTAGTTCAACTTTTGTTAACTTAATTATCCGAATAGTTCAGTGACTAGTTCAGATTTGAGTGACCTAGTAATCAAAATCTTTCAGCTTTTAGTGACATTATTTGGATTGCATGCAATAACTCAGCAAGGAAACTGTATATTGTTATGAACAACGGTTAAGCTTGTAGCAACAATATTTTGATGGCTTTCAATAATCATTTCACAACTATATAATGATACAGAATTTACATTTTAACTGAAAGTGCACACAACACACAATATTTTTTATTATATAGGGTTATTGAACTGATATTGTGAAATATTGTGCAAATCTTGAGTCAACGAGGGCCAATAGTTCACAATATCAGTTCAATAACCGTATATAATAAAAAATATTGTTGTATTTTATTATATAGCAAAATAAATTTCGTTAACTCCCGTCAAGTATTTCATCTAAAATACCATTTTGTCGTACAAAACATAAATATTGCGCTAGTTCTTATAGATGGATATAAGAACTAGTGACAACAAAACAGCCATGATATCGACAACAATCGTTTGACATCAAAAACGACAGCGTCATGTGACAAAGCATGCAATATGAAAAAAATCATTCGAGAAACCTCGGACTGGAACAAAGTTAGCATGCAAATATCGATATTTATTGCACGCTAACACCTCAGGATTTATCATTTAATTTCTATGCGAAGCATATACTGCTATATAATAATTCCAGTTACGTCCTCTCCAG
Source organism: Anadara kagoshimensis (assembly GCA_021292105.1). Taxonomy (NCBI): domain Eukaryota; kingdom Metazoa; phylum Mollusca; class Bivalvia; order Arcoida; family Arcidae; genus Anadara; species Anadara kagoshimensis. Next base: position 30,526,477 of record CM037872.1, on the reverse strand, counting down.
ACTAAATGTAATTAATGTTCATCAGCGATCTGAATTCAAATAGAAATAAGTACAATAAAACCCCATTATAATTCCCTTCAATAACTTTGTCACTGGCTTATCGTCACACTATTTTGAAGTTCCAAAATCAATTTCTTCCATTTTATTTTATATAGGCCATCCTTCTTTCATTGCAAAACCCAGGGGTTGAAAATTCCAAGAGGTCCATGACTTTTTGATTATTCATTGGGACCCTTAATATTTAATCTGAAAACTCCAATGTACTCATTGTTTTTAATTACAAGGACCTCATTTTCTGATCATTCTCTAGTAACATAATTGCACATGGGAATTGGAATTTCAAAACTTAATGTTGGACCTGCCAAAACAAAGGCAAAAGGTCATGGACCTTCTATTACAAACCATTGCAAACCACTTTACAACACCAAAATCTGACTGAACACTTGTTGGCTTTTTTACTGTACTTTAACACATTACATACATATTTTTAATTATATCTGTGTGTACAGTAAAACCTGTATATAAAGACTACTCACTGACACTAAGAAATTTTGACTTAATAGACAAATGGTCTTTATTTAAAGGTTCTTTTTGATTGAAGCAAGCCAATGTACTGTAAACACTATTCCTAATGGACAGGTGGTCTATATATACAGTCGTGTTTTATGTCCAGTCAATATTCTTTCACTTGTATGGAGGTAGTCAGGTTATTGATGGTGGAGGAAACTGGAGTACCCAGAGAAAATCACGACCTTTAGCATGCAACCTGAAAAACTTTCCCACACTAAGGATCTATCCTAAGTGAGATTTGTACCTTAGCTGTGAGAAGTGCTATGACCACTCGACCATCAAGGTCCTTCTTTATGTAGAGATGGTGAATATAGCAGGTCTTACAGAATTTTCGATTTTCATCCAGGTTTTTTTAGTGAAACTATACACATTCTTGGACATCATTTAAAAGTCAATTTTTAAAAAGCAAATATATATATATATATATATATATATATATGTTTAGTTATATATCTATATTTATATATGCATTATAGATCTGAGAAATTTGTGCTAATGACACTCCTGAGACAAATGTACTGGTATCTATATGCATATACTAAGAAATTGGGCTAATGAGACTCATGGGATGAATGTATCTGTATATACTGTGTGTAAATATAAACAACAATAACAAGACAGGGATGGAGTAGAGTGATGGAGTTTTACACCCACGCCTTGTCAAGATCAAAATTTGTGTCACTTCATCTATAGTTGCCAATGTCTCGATACAAGTGAAATATTCTTGACATGGAAATCAATCATTGATATTTAAGGAGAGATAACTCTTGATTCATATATAGAGTGGGTTATTACTTGAAGATTATAAAGGTTTTGATTTTTATACTTATAAAGGATACCCTTATAACCTTAAGGAAAAAAATGTTAAAAGTTACACAAAGTTGGATGATTCTTAGAGTTATTAAGAAAAATATAACTGTAATAATAATTGTGTTGATGGGTACCCAATGGTGTTTAATGTCCAAGTCAAGAATATTTCACTTATTATCAAGACCTTGCCAGCTACAGACGAAGGTGCAGAAATTTTGCTTGTGCATTTTGCTGATGGCATTATGCAGCAAGGTTCTTTGACCATGACACAGGAACCTCATTTGTTTTAAGTTCCCATCTGAAAGAACTGTGACTAGTAAGGCTGCATGTGTGTGGTGAACAGAAGAACAGTGATATGCTAGTCCAGCACAAATTATTTAAATAAATTCCATATTCTCAGATCTAATCATATCAATTATATTATACAATTTGAACACTTTATTCCACTGAGAAATTAATTACTTTTCTTTTCAAGAATCCCAAAAAAGACAATACCAGCATCACCATTAGGTTTCTGGTAAAAGGGAAATAACTCTAGCAATCTAGAAAATCTTCATTTCACTAATTGAAACAAAGAAAATTTTCCATTTTTTTTTATTCATTATCAAATAAAATAATCATATCCTTCATTTCAAAAGGTTCATTCTTAATAATTAACAAAACATAAAACAGCTTTTATTATCTTGAACTAAAATGACATCTTCATGACAAGTTCATATCCTGGTCAAATTTATTCAAACCTAATTGTCATGTCATCAGTTATAGTGGTTATAGTAATAATTCGTTAATTAAGGTGACAACAAAAATGAAAAGGTTACCAAGTTTGAATATAATTAATGTATAAATCACAAAAACCTATTATTACTCATTGTATTAATATAAAAAGAGGGGAATAGAGAGAGTTGGGTAATTGTGTTGTACGACCAAGTCAACATTCTTTCACTTGTATCAAATTAAACTTGGGATGGTGGTTGGAGAAAAAACCACAGACCTTTTACTGTTGGAAAGCACACTGACAAACTTACTCATACTAGCTAGGATCTGTCCTGAGTGGGGATCAGCCTAAGGTGCTATGAGAAGTAACTAAGGCAATAAGAGTAGCGGAGTGGAGTAATGGTGTTTTATGTTCCAGTCAAAATTCTTCTAGTTATATTGAGGCAGTTAGTTCTAAGATGGTGGAGAAAACTGGAGTGCTTAAAGAAAACCTTTTGCAAGCAAACTGACTATTCGACACTGTATTAATATGAAAAGAAAAGTTATATTGAGGGATCTGTTCTGGGATGTTGAAACAAAACTGAGTGTATAGAGAAATCCATGCAAGCCAAATGACAAACTTTTTCAAACCAAGGCAAAATCTCAGTGTATGAATGTTTGTAAGTCACCGTGCTGAACATCAGTGGCTTCTCTGGGTCAGGCATATTACTTTATTCCAAATTCACTATCATAATGCAATAGATTGGTAATTAATTTTCTGCAAGTTATTTGATAATTTCTCTTAATTAAAATATTAAAATTGCCAAACAGATAATGATATACCGGTAATGCATAGTTTTTTTTTAATTTTTAAAATGATGGAAAAATTCAAATATATAATCAACATTTTCATGCCACAAAGTGACAACAGACTGATATACAGTCGGTTAACTTCAAAATTATTAAAACCTATACTTTTTTTCAATATTGTCATAAAATTTGTGTTGACTCTTTATCATCAAACAATATATGCCTATATAATTGTTATCGTCATTTATCAAACATTAAATACACTAGAAAATCAATTATCCGTATGATGTTAAAATTAATTTTAAAGATTTTTGTGTCAGCTTGTGTTCTCAATTAATTTGAGAACATGAAATGAAAAATTACAAAATTTTTAGAGTATGACTATAATTAACACTCAAATTTCATTAAACAAATATAATAAAAATCAATCTATTCTAAGAAAGAATGCAATTCAAGGTATAAATAATTTATTATTTTTTCCAATATTTCATTTTTAATTTCAATCAAAACTTTGGTAATTTACCTGGTATACAAATTTTTTGAAAATCAACATTTTATAAATATTTATTTTAAGAAAGAACTGAAATCATTCATAATTTTTTTCCAATATTTTACATTTAATTTCAAGACTTATGCAAATATTTCTATTTTGAAAATCAACATTTTATTTTAAGAAAGAACTTGATTCACAACTCATTAAATCATTCATCAATTTTTTCAACAGGCTACTTTTAATTTTAGGATTTCGGTTATTTAAACATATGCATTGTTTCATTTTTAGAATGAAATCAATGTTGCAAAAAAAAAATGTATTGAATATCAAGATTATATATTTTGTTAAAAAATCGATTCAACAAAGACCACTTAACAAGAAATATCGGAAATCTAGATTCTATTTTTAGTAAGATATCAATCTTAAGATTTTATTTTTAGCCATGATCAATCAATCTCTAGATTATAGTTTTTGATACAATCAATCTCAAATGCTTATTTAAAGCTCATGTTAAGTCTAGAAAGGAAGCAGTTTGTATATTATATATCCTTGACAAGGGAGACAACCCAGATACTCAGGAAACAACCTACCACTTTATTTTTAGCCACAATGAATCAATTTCAAGATTTATAGTTTTGGATACAATCAATCTCAAATGCTTATTTAAAGCTCATGTTAAGTCTGGAAAGGAAGCAAGTTGTACATTATCACCATAACTGAAATTTTTCAAGGAAACCCTATACCCTTGACAAGGGAGACAACCCTCATGTTCAGGAAATGGCCTACTTGCAATCTTAAGATTTTATTTTTAGCCACAATCAATCAATCTCCAGATTATAGGTTTTGATACAATCAATCTAAAATGCTTATTTAAAGCTCAAGTTAAGTCTGGAAAGGAAGCGAGTTGTACATTATCACCATTTTCAGAAAAAATTATAAGGAAACCCTATATTTCTGACAAGGGAGACAACCCTCATGCTCAGGAAATGGCCTACTCTGTATAGGAAGCAGTCATAAAATATTACTATTAAATGATACTGTTACTGTTGATATAAAACAAGGAAAATATCCCCACCTTCAGGAAACAGGTGATACATAGGAAGCAGTTGTATATTATCACCATTATTGGAATTTTTCAAGGAAATTCTATATCCCTAATAAGGGAGACAACTCTCTAAGTCAGAAATTGGATGGCTGTCACACTGACTGTTTTACAGTATTATACTTTTTATACTTTAAACTAGCATTTAACATTTTATCTTCAATTACTACAATTAACTATCAAATATTGCCATCGTTACAACACTATCACTTGATAAATCTTGTTCAAAGGTCAGTATGATATTTACCATCTCAAACTTACAATGAGTGAGCAGTAGTTAAGTTGATAGAGTGCTTGCTCTGTAAGTGGAATGTCATGGGTTTAAATCCTGACCAGGTCTACCCAAGACTTGAAAGTGGGTAGTGACTGTTCTTTGGCCAAGCACTTAGCATTACAAAACAAAAGTTAAGGTTCTTTTGGATGGGTCCCGTGTCACAGTAAGCGTGGCAGGATAAAGAACCTTGCTGTAGAATGCCACCAGCGCAACATTCAGGCAAAATTTCTACACCTTTGCCTATAGCTGTTGACGTCTCAATATAAGTGACATAGTCTTGACATTAAACACTCAACATAACTCCTAAAATGGTTTGTGGATGTAATTGTATGTCCAAATCTAGCATCTAACACTTATCATCATAACTGCACGGTCAAGTGGACAGTTTGATCTTTAACATGTAACACCATAAGGAAAGGTATAACTTTAACTGTAACTATATCTTTAAATTTAACATCTCACACCTACTATAAGATTGATTGATTAAATAGTTTATTTTTCTGTCAGAAATTTTTCACTTATGTCAAGAAGTCACCAGCTACAGGTGAAGTGGCAGAGTTTGGCCTTTGTAGTGCACTCAGGGTAATGTGCAGGGAGGGTTCTTTAACATGCTACACCTGCCTGTCATGACTCAGGGCATCAGTTTTAAAGGTCTCTTCTACAGTACCCTGTGACTCTCATTTCTAAACGCTGAGTTCTGGGAGAAAGAACAGTCACTACCTATTTTTAAGTCTTGGTCAAACCCACAACCTCTCGCATACAGATCCAGCACTCGATTAACTGAGATACAGGAGTAGTCTTACCATGATTAGAGGTGCAATTATACAATGAAATTTAACATCTAACACCTACAATGATATAGGGTGTAATGGTCCTAGCTTAATACTTGTACAAATGTGTACAAAGTAATGGGAGTATTCTCTAGACAGTTAAAATTGTAAATTACATACCAGATAATGTGATGCATCATGGAGGTGAATAAGAAAATTCAGTGAATCAGGATCAACCACCAGCAGGATTTGCACTCATGTTCAAAGGACAATAATTCCCAGGAAAATGAGAGAACCAACCCATGTTAATGATATGCACATCCCCTATCAATGTTGATGCTTTGCACCAAGTTTCGTAAAATAGTGTTTTATAGTTTTGGAGAATATGTGAAGACAAGAATTTCTGACAGATGGATGGAGGACAGATGGGTAGAAACTTGAATTTAATACCCTCTCTTTCTTTGAAAAGTGGGGATGAAAATGGTTTATTAACTGTCTACAAATCTGTTAATAAATATATTAACTATTCTTAAAACCTGTTAACTGTTTAAGAAGTACAGTAACCCTAAATAACTTTAAAATGAAGAACACATCATAAGAACACATCATCGTACTGACACATTGATTATTGAACATGAATGACCTTCAAACTGTTGGGTCTCACACGACTGTAGAAAAGTGATGGGACTATCAGAATCATAAAGAGAAAACTAAATATTTAACAACTCCTCTATAGATTTTGAACCGGAATCGTTTACTTGTAAACAAGTTAATACAGTCAATCAATTAATCTCGTAGATTAGTTTTTGAAAAACAAATGTCTAAATGTTTAAAATGTGTGAAGATTTACCTGAAGTACTTAAAACAAATTGAGTTTTCAGCATGAAAATCAATGCAGTGTATATTTACACAGAAACTTAGAGCAAACAAAGTCTGACATGGTGTAATGACGAATTTAAACTCTAACACCTATATACACAAAAACACAAAAACAACAGCTTCAGGGTCAGACTGATTATTTAAAAAATTAAAAATTCCAAAACAATATGGAAAGACAAACATACTAGAAGTTCAAAGAGAAAGAAATTCAACCTTGGTTTTGTTGTTTTGGTATTAGGTATTGTGAAATTTGAAAACAACAATTCTGGCAACATGTAGAATGTCACATACGCAGCTGTGTTCCTTTTGGACTACCTGTATGCCATCTGATTTGAAAAGGTATGGAGTGGAGACATAGTGTTTTACACTGAAAGTCAAGATTTTTTTACCAATATGGAGAAGGTCAGTTCAGATGTACTTGAGGAGACAAGATTGTCCATAGAAAATCTCCATACTTCAGCAATCTATTGACAAACTTTCTCAAACTAGGACCTGCCTAAATTGAATTAAATCCTCAGGGTAATGAGAGGTGTTTTGTTCCATAGGTGCACACTTCAGACCACTCGACCTAAAAATTTAAAGCCTTCTGATTTCAATAGAAACTTATGGGTACTTCATTGAAACTAAAGGACAAGAAACGATATTAATACTAACCAAATAACATGACAACTTGACACAATCTGTTGGTAGCTGACAAATGTGATTTTACCACCGCCTAACCCTCAGTCCAAATGATTTTTTATATGTTAAGTTGTAACCAGAAATGCGGAAGGTATTATTTTTAAAAAGTATCAAGAATTCTGTTGAAGAACCTCTCTATGATATTTTCTAAGGCCAGACCAGCTTACAATATTAATTGTGCTTGCAAGTGATCACACAGGATACTTATGTTAAAGTTGTTGTTGTAAAGTTAAATGTCACATTTGTAGTTATTCCTGCCAAGAGAACATTTATTAATCACTAAGAATTAATCTATGAACAAGTTTGTGTATGGGCAAGTGTGTTTAATGGTCTGCTTTTTTTTACATGTATAAGGTGCTAGTTCACAGAGTTAGGACACCACAGATAAACATACCACTTTCCCAGTCACATTACCCATGGCACCAAGGTGATGGTATTTAGTTTTGTGAGTATGGAAGAGGAATATCAGAAATTCACTATCAATTTTTCTGGCAGTTTCTACAGTATCTAAAAGCTAAATACAGTAAAACATGTTTATAACAAAGACTTGGGGACTCTTCTTTCAGCTTCATTATAAAGCGACTTCGTTATATTGTTATATATTGAAATATATTGAGAAATGATCAGGCCCAATATTTGACTTCATACTATCATTGTGTTTGTTTTAAGTGTTTTCGTTATACAGTACAACCTACGTTAAAGGCCACCTTTATATAAGGTCATCTGCTTACAAAGGCCAACAGAATTGTATCCCAATTGTTCTTTATTCATATTATTTCAACCTGTATATAAGGGTCACTTGTCCATAAAGGCCACTTTAACTGGTTCCCTTGGGTGGCCATTTTAGACAGGTTTGACTGTATTTGTGTTTTATTGTATTCTAGTTGGTAAAGCACCATTACTCCACTCTGTTTTACTCTACTGTACTCATTTAATAATCTTACATACAGTTAAAGTAGAAAAAGTTAAAAGTAGGCTAATTAAAACATGTAAAATTTACCCTCCAACCTTAACCATCTTAACATTTAATAATTCAAGACTTCAGCACTACTAAAAATATCTCTGGTATTAACATTGTCTCTCTTTGTTCCGAGTTAATTAATTAAGATTGTCAAATATAATAATCATAAAACTGTAACTTTTATAAGTATATCATTCATTACTTATATGTAAAATAATTACTAAAGCACGACTTTCTGTCAGTCGTATATCACAATACAATAACTAACTTCCTGACTTTATGTCTGTCAGTCTTTTTTTAAACAATGAAATAATTATACCTATATTTAGGGTTGTATTTCAATCTTTTGTGAATGGAACCAGGGCCCCCTTATAATTGTGAAAAATTAGCGATCAATTAGCCAAAATTACGACAATTAAAAAACACCCTTTATTGTGCACTGTCTGTATGTATCTGTCAAATTGTTACTTTTTTCAAAAGTTAGTGTCAACAATTTCTAATACATCAAGAGACCTCGGATCATAGTTCTTCTCACCATATAGGCTTGAATCCCACTCAGGACAGATCGTAATATGGGAAAGTTAATCAGCTTGTAGAAGGTGAGTGGTTTTCTCTTGAGTACTCTGGTTTCCTCCACCACCCCATAATTGACTTACTTACTACTGGTGAAAGAATTTTAACTTGTGTGTAAAACACCATTACTCTACTTCACTCCATTCAGTTTCTTTCACCACCCCCCAATTGATTGTCTCAATATAAATAAAAGAATTTAACTTGTGTGTAAAATACCATTACTCCACTCTGCTCAAGTGCATTCAACTCACTCACTCCACTATACCACTCAACTCTACCAAACTCTAACACTCAACTCTGCCACACTACCACTCACTCCACTATACCACTTCACTCTACGAATCCACTCCACTTCACATCCCCCATCCCACTTCACTCCAAACCAACTCCATTACACTCTACTCCACCACACTCTACCACTCCACTCCATCACTCCACTATACCATTTCACTCTACGAATCCACTCCACTTCACATCCCCATCCCACTTCACTCCAAACCAACTCCATTACACTCTACTCCACCACACTCTACCACTCCACTCCATCACTCCACTATACCACTTCACTCTACAAATCCACTCCACTTCACATCCCCCATCCCACTTCACTCCAAACCAACTCCATTACACTCTACTCCACCACACTCTACCACTCCACTCCATCACTCCACTATACCACTTCACTCTACAAATCCACTCCACTTCACATCCCCCATCCCACTTCACTCCAAACCAACTCCATTACACTCTACTCCACCACACTCTACCACTCCACTCCATCACTCCACTATACCACTTCACTCTACGAATCCACTCCACTTCACATCCCCCATCCCACTTCACTCCAAACCCACTTCATTACACTCTACTTCAGCCCACTTTACTTGTGCATGTGTAGCAATAAGATTATTTCGATACAAAGGCCACCTCTATATAAAGACCACCTGCTTATAAAGGCCAGTATTATTATATCCCGATTGTTCTTTATTTATATTATTTGAACCTGTATATAAAGGCCACCTGCCATAAAGGCCAATTTTACTGGTTTCCTTGGGTGGCCTTTAGAGACAGGCTTGACTGTATTTCAATTTTCACTAACTATCTGGGTTAACTAACATAACTTTCACCAACTGTCCACCGAAATCAATATTTGATGATGAAAGTTATTAAATTAAACAGTTTTACGTCAATTCCAATATATCTACACTAAAACAGTGAAAGTGAGAATATTGAAACAAACTATAACTGAACAAAATCTAATAAACTCATTCCAGAATAAGTTTAATGTATGATAATGGTAATCAAGAACAATAGAATTTTTTTATTTAGATAAAAACTTTTTCTTTCTTCTTATTCAAAATGTCAATATTTGTATATTTCTCAAAGAATGTAGTTTATATGTGAAATTGCTGGTTAAACTGTAGACCTTATTTAAAGATTAACTAGGGTATAATATTGAAGTAGGAAACTCAACAAATATGAAAATATTTACCCATAAAAATCTTAGTTAAAAATGTTTAAAATATTTTTCATTATACAATTAAAGCACCAATTTGAGGTCAATATATGTTTTATTGACCACTAATTAGCAGTCAATTAAACATATATTGACCTCAAATTGGGTCTATAATTTTCTTATTATAAAATTGGTAAAAAATTTCAAAAAAGGCAAAACTACTTGATTTCAGCTATTAAAAATGCTTTATAACGCAAGAAATTGAACATTATCAACTTTTCAACATATATAATAACGGATATAATATCACTTCACATTAAAAAAAATTTGTAATTGATTGTAATATTTTGACAATTGTACAAAGTGCTTTTTCTTCAGTTGACAATGACGAAACCCTTCCACCGTCTGTTGCCATTGTTGTTACGATGTGTTGTCCTTCCAAATCTTCCTCCTATTTTGGAAGCACCACTAACCAGAGGAAATAAAGTAACTTCTATTCAGATCTTACATAATCAAAATTGAATCCAAGGAAAATAAGCAATCTCCGGCCAATAACAATTTTTGAATCAATTTTTCTTGCATGTGCCAGGTCAATACATTGTTTAATTGGATCACGTGACGACTTTTAGCCAAATGAAAGTACCCGTACGAAAAATTGAACCGTACTCCAGCTGGACTTGAGACGTACTCCAGCCGTACTCCGGCTGGACTTTTAAAAGTCCAGTCGGACTAGAGACGGACACGTACTTTTTCAATGTTTTTCCAGCTGGACTTTTTTTAAAGTACGGCTGGACTTTTTGACTTGGAACTTTTGGATAAAAGTCCAGCCGTACTTTTTAACTTAGAATAAGATTTCAGCAGGACTTTCATACTTAAACTTTTTATTCTATAACCGAGCCATACTTTTGACTTAGAAGAAATTTAAGTGAACCGTACTTTTGACTTAGAAAAATTTCACCAAAACATACTTTTGACTTGTAAGCAACCAGACATTTTGACTTTCAGATTTTAGCATTTAATAAGCAGAAATACTGATTATATATTATATGTTTGAATAGTACATTATAGTTTGAACTGAAATGTGCTTAGAGAACAGCTATCTAAATATTAAGTTTAAGTTATTTGGTAACCATTGATGTCCTTTTAAACAGGTTCAGCTGTATATGTATAATGTATGTTATTATTTATATAATACTAAAATTGGGTGAAATGAAAAATTCATACATGATCATGAGTTGACTTGTCTTTGAAATGTAATTACATCAATGTAATATTAATTAATAATTTCACACTGTTTGACCACTGCTCATTTTATTTGATATTGGTGACGTAAAAATAAAAAGCAAACATACCAATCCATGATGGATGTCCAAAGTAAGGAATGACTCTCTCTCTCTATCTCTCTCTTTCTCTGATATATTAACAAATTGTATATTTCTTTCAATTTAAAAGTAAACTTCAATGTCCACCTAGAGTCTTCAGTAAAGCATTATAAATCCAATAACACAGAAATTGAAATTTACCACTAAACATCTTTAAACCAGGTCACAGAGGCAATAAATCTTTTAAGGTTGGGTGAATCTTATCATCAATTGACAATTATGTAAAGACATCTTAATGGTCACTTTTTGAGGTCACTACTTCATGCTGTTATATCTGGGCTTCAGGAAAATTTTCAAAATTAAAAAAAAATGTATGGCTGTGTATGTTATATTTTGAGAGCAGTACTTCAGTTGTATTTTCAAAAAGTAACAAGAATCTTAAATAAAAGATGGAGCATTTGAATTACAAGAAAGAAGGTTATATCATGGAATATTTATAAAGATGCATGGTAAGTTTTTTAATTTATAATTTCAATTTTATGTTGATTTGCTGCCATTTTGAACGAAGATTTAAGATTGGGGGGGGGGGGGGGGGGGGGTAATGTTTAAATCATCCTAATATTTTTTTCTATTTAAGACTGTTTAGTCAAAATTTACATTAAGAAGAGGGGTATGAAACCAATGTTGTTTTTTTCTTGATTTTAACTGCATAATATTTTTTTATAAATGTATTTATTTCCTTTTGAAAGACATTTTAATTACTTTTATTTTTATGCTTGGTGTATGAATATTTCATGTAAAATTTAAATACACAACATTAACAATTATTCTTATAAAGAAATTTTTAAGTAAAATTTGAATTTAATTCAGAAAACTAACACATGTAATTTGAAATTCCCTTGGGTCACAGAGCCGGAAATTTTTAATGGCATGTATTTTGTTTGATTTTTTTTTTTACATCTTATTGTCTATGGTTTTAATGCTGATTTTAGATAATGTATGGATGCCACTCATTGCTGCAACAATAGGGATCATAGTCAAATTATGCCTAATATCATTTTTTCAAATTAAAGATTATTTTATAATTGTTATTTTTCAGACTACACAACAGGACAGGATAATTTTAACTCAAACACTTCCCTTACCAGAAGACAAAGATAATGAAGTATATGTATTCAAAAAAGAACTTTACAGCAAAACCTTATTATCCTATATCTACAGGACTACTGGTTTTAGAGCCATGTTTAAACTTTAACATGTCTGTTAATTTTGAAATATTAAATAAATACACTTATCCATTTTTACCTAATTATTGTCAGTTTTTGTATTACTTAATATGTTAGGCCATCACATCTCAATGTACAAATGTACATGTGAGCTGTTCCTGAAAGGCTGGGTTACTGAAAAAACTAAATCATGGTCTTCAAGGAATGAAGTAAGGGTTAACCCAAGTTTGGATAAAATTTCAAACAAACTCAGTTTGTCTAGATTTGCAAACGTCCAACCGGACTTTTTTCAAAAAGTACGGTTGAAAAGTCCAGCCGTACTTTTAAAAAATCCAGCTGGACTTTTAAAAATAGTCATGCTCATTTAAATATTTCAAGCCAGCTATATTTGCGAAAGTCCAGCCGGACTTTTTTTAAAAAGTACGGTTGAAAAGTCCAGCCGTACTTTTTGAAAATAGTCCTGCTCATTTAAATATTTCAAGCCGTTTTCCGGCTAGATTCGCAAAAGTCCAGCTGGACTTTTTGAAAAAAGTACGGTTGAAAAGTCCAACCGTACTTTTAAAAAGTACGGTTGAAAAGTCCTGCTCATTTAAATATTTCAAGCCGTTTTCCGGCTAGATTCGCGAAAGTCCAGCTGGACTTTCCATAAATGGTAATGGATAAAAGTCCAGCTGGACTTTTAAATAAAAGTACGGTTGGAGTCCAGCCGGAGTACGTGTCACACTTTTCGTACGGGTACAAGAAAAATACCATTTTATAATAATAATGGTATATGTGTGTATATGAGTTGTGCTTATTATATATATAATAAGATAATTTAATACACAATTCAGGGGAAGGACTTTCATTTATAACCACCCCCCTCCCCTTCCACTAAAATCTAAATTTTTGATTGAAAAGGCTTAAAAAGATGGAACCAAGCCATTTGAAACATTTCTGTGAATTTTTTTTTTTTTTCAAAAAAAATTTAATGGGTTTAGGGAACAACTGGTGAAATCCTACCCAATTCTGACACCTAAGTGGCTGAGTGGTTTTAAACCTCTGTGTTGGGTAATGCAGGTCTTTGTTAAGGATACAAGAAAGCTCAAAGTTATCCAAACCTGGCTTACAAATTTCTGCACCATCGTCTATAGCTGGCAGCATCTCAATATAAGTGATTTTTGAGTGGGACGTTAAACACAAATACTCTACTCAACCCATACTAACTTCAATAGCAAAATGTTGTTTTTCCGCTTATCATGAACATTAACTACTACTTCAACTTTTTGGTGGACAAAATTTTATCAATTTCTTGATCAATGAAAGAACCTTAGTGCGCTTATATATCCCCCTATACACCCCAATAAGTATAAAAAACTGTTATTTCAATAGACCAGTAACTTTAATAAATTTTTTAAACCATTATATCTTCTTTTTATCCTGAGAATCAGATGCCAAGATATGGTTAGAAATGAAAAGTTAAAGCAGTTTACAAATCAAGCCCTGATTGGGATACAAATACAAAAGTTGAAATGGGGATGGATAGGTCACATCATCAGGTTACCTTCATCAACATCACAAAACAGGCCCTTAAATGGAACCCGCTGGGAAAAAAGACAAAGAAAGTCAAAAAAAAAAAAAAAAAAAAAAAAAAAAAAGGGGGGGACAAAGAATTGGAAATGAAACAGAAGGGACACACACAACTGGACAAGTGTAGAAAACGTTGCACAAAATAGAGACAGATGGAGAGATTTCATAGATCACCTAAGCTCCACTGGGAGTTGAAGGCCAAAGTAAGTAACATCTTTATAACCAACAGATCAAAAGTACAGTTAAATTTCAAAATGAGAAATATAAGAACAAATTGACAAATACATTTATCGAGATTTATTCAGACTTTTGTCAGAAAGAACATGAAAATCTTATTTCCCAAAGGAACCACTATACATAAATTGAATTTTCAAAATTACATTCTCTTACAAAATGAGACTTGGATTTTTAGTATAATCTAATTATTTTTCGCTGGTCTGTAGGAACCATCACCAGACAGATAGAGAATATTACCATTCATGATTGATGGGTCTCTACGGGTCGTTTTTTGGGGCCGATATTCTGTTCCATTTAAAATTAAAAAATTTATGGGACAGATACAGAATAATACCATTAATGATTGATGTTAGAAATATCCAAGGCTCTCAACCAGGGATTTTGTTAAATTTTTAAAAACTACCTTCTGACCTTAAAACTGGGAAAATTTAAAGTTCTGAAATACAGGAAACTGCAATAGTCAAAAACAAACATACTTATCCATTTCCGAATCACAATCCAGAAGCAAAGTAAAAACTTTGGAACTGACAAGTTAGGTTAGACACGTGAACTTCCACCAGGGAAGTGAGGCCGGGTGCTCCGGAAGGGTAAGCACCTCCTGTTTAGCTAGCTACACCCGTCACGTGTGTAATCAAAATTGTGTGAAAGGAACATGGAACTATGAGACGTCAAATATATCCAAGGCAATCCTGGACACAGAGACATCAAACTTATCAACAATACTGTGATGACGGCCATAGCTTAGGACCCGCATTGCAAAGACAATATCTAACATTTTGTTGGTAAGGTTTTAATTTGCTAGTATATCACCATTGTTTTTGGGAATTTTAGTGGTCATTGTTTCCCAGTGGAAACTGCCTTAATTAGGTAGTAATTTCAGGCAAATAAAATCACTGTCACTGGTTCCTTTTTGGGGCCAATATTCTGCCCCATTTAAAATTCAAAATTTTATGGTCTTTTCGTAATCACTTAGCCAATTTTCACAATTTGGAAATTACAGCTTTTAAATACAGTATGTTTGTAGTTTTCTATCACTTTCATGGTATATTTCTTTTCACAATTTTGGCCATTATAATGTTCATTTTGACAATATCAAGGCCCCCAGCCCCATTAACAAAAAGAACACACATAAGAAGACTGTTTCTAATGCGTTATTCATTGCTAACTTAAGAAAAAGTGTATGGAGTTGTAGAGTTGGATAGTTGGTTAGTTGGATGGTGGACTTGAGGTGGTTGCCTGCAAGTGCAATTACAAGCTAAGTTGAAACACCTTGACCTTGAGAAGATGACCAATCTCTAGGTATCTCTCATGCCCTAACTAATCTTTAGGAAGTGATGAGGACATTTTAACTCATGTTTGTACATGGTATTTCAGATCTTTATTTACAAGTTGAAAGTTTAAAATTTTATCGTTATCTAAATATTTAAGTTCAGTGACTTGATTTTTGATAATACACATTATTCAGACCGACCTGAAAAGCAAACATAAACTAAACCACCTTAAACCACAAGATGTCCTAGTGCTACCTGACAAAAATCAGTTATCTGAAAACCCAGGATAATGACATCAAAAATGACAATTATTATAACATTTATATTACCATAAAACTCCGAAAAAGGTGACTGTTACATGTATATTTATATAAGGTGATGGGTACTTTATGCATTAAATCAGTTTTGGTTTTTGGGGTTTTTTTTCGCTGTATATCTTTTTATCAGGTAATCTGGTAATTTTTTATCAGGTGATCTGGCAATTTTTTATCAGGTGATCTGGTAATTTTTTAGCAGGTAATCTGGTAATTTTTTAGTGGGTGCTCTGGTTTTCTCAACCATTCCAGATGCCTTGATACAAATGATCTAAAGCTCACTTGCATTACTAGTGCATAAACATAAAATTCTACCACAATTTTGAACACTCTTACTGCTTATGATGAGCTAAAATATCATACTTATCTACCCATATAATTATGGCATAAATGTTTAATACCCAGTAATAGTTCAATTGGATTCTCAATAAATATACAGTCTGGGAGTTGAGTTTAGTAATGGTGTTTATGTCTGAGTCAAGAATATTTCACTTATATCAAGACATCAACAGCTATAGACAAAAGTGCAGAAATTTTGCAAGTGCATTGCACTGATGGCATTATACAGCAGGGTTCTTTATCATACCAAGCCTACCGTGACACGGGACGTTGTTTATTTTAAGTTCCCATCAGACAGAACCGTGACTTTCATTCCGTAATGCCAAGTGCTTGGTGAAAGAACAGTCACTACCCACTTCCAAGTCTTGGGTCAGACCCAGTCAGGGTTCGAACCCACAGCCTCCAATTTATGGAGCGAACACTCTACCAACTGAGCTTCTGCAGTGGATGTTTATTAACAGTTAAATTGGGTTTCCATAAATATGCAGTCTGGAATAAAAATGGGATTTAGTTATTTCCTTTCACAAAACATGCTGATATATGATGCCTTCGACTGATGTTCATTGAATGTTGGCAATTTATTAAGTTACGGAAATCGAAATTTAAAATGCGATGATTTATTTTTTACTTTTGATTGTTTGAAATATAAGCCTAGGAGAGAGTTTTTGTTATAATTTTGTTGTTTTTCTATTTGATTTTTTTTTTTTTTTTTTTTTGTTTTTTTTTTTTTTTTTTGTAAAAGTAATTATCATGTAAAAGGTCATACCTGACATTTAAGGAATAATAGATGGGAAATTATGGAAGAACGAACATATTTGCTGAAGGGGATTTGGCATTATTTTCCATAACTTCAGCTATGTGTTAATACTATAATCATCAAATTTTTTTCTGCAATTTCATCAAAAACTCATTTATTAATCATTTAAGTATGCATTATATAATTTATGACTGAATTCACAGTAATAAAGCCCAAATAACAAAATGGTTGAAAATAAAAGTATTTTACTGAAAAATCCATTGTTGATAAGCCATTTTTACTGCAGCGTGGTTTTATGAATATTGATTCTTCTAAATACTCTAATTTAGGTGAAAGCAAAGTCTTAATCCTTTTTGTTGTTTTGAGATAAGTCTGTTATGTTTCATTTGACAAATCACTTTGTTTTTGTAGCAAATATAATTCGTATTTAACACTTACGAATTGAGAATTTAGAATTTTGATGGGTTGCTATGTTTCATTTGAGAAAACACTTTGTTTTTGTAGCAAATGTAATTTGTATCTAAGAATTAAAAATCTAGAATTTTGATAGGTTGCTATGTTTTATTAGATAAAACACTTTGTTCTTTAGTAAATATAATTTGTATTTAAAAATAAGAATTTAGAATTAAGAATTTTGATGGGTTGCTATGTTTCTTTAGATATAAAACTTTATTTTTGTAGCAAATGTAATTTGTATTTAAAAATTTCTTTGACCTTTAATTATCTCGGGAATATGTGTTTTGTGATTCAATGTGATGTAAGGAATTGGTGTCAAGTCAACTGTAAAAAAAATATTACAGTAAAACCTTATTAGTTGGAACAATATGCTGAATTAGAGGACATTAAAATTTCACTATAGACTAAGATACTGTTTCAACTCCAATTTCTGGAAATTACTGGAAACTTTCCTTATCATTAGTGCTTGGACCAAAATTGTGAAACCAAATTTTAAACAATGGTGACGATCAATGAATCAAGGTTTTACTATTTAAAAATGTATTTACAATCAATTTTTCATAAATATTTACCTATATATATAATAATTATAAGCATTCTGTTTACTCAAAATTATTCAAATACACATCAAATTTAACCTTCAATAATTGTTAGTCCGACAACTCATAACTAAAAAAGCCTAATTACAATTTTATGACAATTTATAACAAATATTTACAAACAAACAAAGATCACAGGATAAATATTCCACCAAAAAGCCCTCGGGGCTCTTACGATGCTCTATTTGATTTAGAAACATATTCAACCATATACAATCACTAAAGTTAGTTTACATTTAACAATATCTTACTATATATCACAATGTGGAACTAAAAAATCATGACATGTGACACCAATTTGAAAAATAAATTTTTACTGGTGTTTTGACAGTTGCATAACGTTCCTTCAGTCTTGCCGACAATCTGTTTCTGACTGAATAATTAGTCCCTCTTTTTTTCAAAGCCATCTAAATTTCTAATTATAATTAGCTGTTACTATAAATTCTTGATTAAAACGTCTTCAACAAGGTTTAAGTTGATGAGTTGTGATCTGTAGATGCATTATTTAAATACTTGGCCAAATAATGTCCTGTGTTAGCAAGGCACATTTCTGTAATTTAACCAATAGCTGGTTACATCTCAATATAATTTAAATAGCAATTGAACAAGACATTAAACCCAATGGCAACTAATTCAATCCCCTACTTTTTGGACATGTAGGCTAAGCATGTTGCAAAGGTGTAAATTTCAGTAGTTTCACAATAGCTGGTTACATCTCGATATAAACTCAATAACAATGAACATTAGGCATTAAACCCTATAAACGCAATTCAATGTCCTGCCCTTTGGCCATGTGAGCTAAAATAAAAGCTCGTGAAGGAAGAAAATGAAATGTAAATTTAATCTATTGGTTTTCTTAAATCTGCGAATCTCATGGGAGCCATGTTTTTCGGAAAATTTATTTGTATCAACCAACAAGAAAATCAACTTAGACTTATACAGTCTATAAATTTTCCTGGATTAGAAACATTTTTTACTTTCATTCCAAAGATTAAACAAGTCTAAGAGCTTTAATTGTACTTAATTATATAGTGAGAGCTGATCTAACCGAATATATATGTAGTTACCTATCACAAAACTTATATTGTCCATTTATAAACTATGAAAATTGGGAAATTTTTGCCTTTGTTTTATTTTCAAGTAAATTTGAGAGAGTAAAAAGATGAGATAACAAATATTTTTTTTAACATTTTGATGTAAAATTTACTTGCATTTGCAGTTACTATCATCCAATGACATGAAAAATAGACAGAATATGTGAATATCTTGAAATGAAGATTCCAAAGAAAATAAACTAGGGTATAATTTTGAAGTTACAGTACAGTTAAACAGTATTACAATGCCCCTCAAAAACTTTGCTACCTCACTTATTGCCACAGTATATTGATGAAGTTCCAAAGTCTATTTCCCTTTTTTTTTTATCCAAGCCAACCTCGCTTTATCAATTATGCCAAACCCCTTTATAATGAATGCCAAAATCTGACTGAACAAATGGTGGCAAGAAATAGAAGGTATTGGTGATGAAACTAATATTGGTCCATCATGATCTGATGCTAGAAGTCTCCATCAATTCATTGCCAAACATGATAATGCCAAAAATCTGAATCTGAACAAATGGTGGCAAGAAATAGAAGGTATTGGTGATGAAACTAATATTGGTTGGTCATGATTTGATGCTGGAAGTCTCCTTCCATTTATCATGAAACCTCTTTATAATGTCCAAAATCGGACTAAACAAATGGAAGTCATCAAGGTTTTACTGTACAATAAGCAATGATCAAGCTTAGCACATTACTCAGAACCACTGCGGTAGCTCAGTTGGTAGAGTGCTCGCTCCGTAAGTGGGAGGTCGTGGGTTCGAACCCCGTCAGGGTCTGACCCAAGACTTGAAAGTGGGTAGTGACTGTTCTTTCGCCAAGCACTCGGCATTACGAAATGAAAGTCACGGTTCTTTCGGATGGGAACTTAAAATAAACGAGGTCCCGTGTCACGGTGGGCTTGGCACGCTAAAGAACCCTGCTGTATAATGCCATAAGCGCAACGCACAGGCAAAATTTCTGCACTTTCGCCTATAGCTGGCGACGTCTCGATATACGTGAAATATTTTTGACTGGGACGTTAAACACCATTACTCACTCACTCACTCACATTACTCAGAATTTAAATCAACAACAATTCTATTTATTTATTTGTATATAAATTTAATGTCACCCTAAAGAACATTAATTTTCCAATAAAATGAATGTTAAATTGCAATGGAAAAAAAACTGAGGAGGATTTGAATGTTTACCACGGCATTGTAATTACAGTATTGTCAGTAAAGATATCAATTTGAAGAGATAATTACAGTAAGTTACTGGTACCAAACAGAATGAAGAATCTCACTCAAAATGTAAATGTTTCAACCAAATCCCAAGGAAATTTGACATCGATGGCAATGAAACATTTCTTAATGTGTTGCTCTGTCTATCTAAGAGTTGAGTGGAGAAATGTTTTTTACACCCCAAATCATAATTCTTTCACCCATATCAAGATGCTATGATGTTCAGATGTGGGGTACATGTTGTAAAGAAAACTGAAATGTTGGAAGAAGCTCAAAATGTAAATGTCTTAAACAAAACCAAAGCCAATTTGACATCAAACATAGTAAAACATTTCTTTTTATTCTGTGTTACTTATCAAAAAGTGGAGTATGTTGAGTGGAGTAATGGGGTTTTATGCCTATCCAAATTCTCTCACTCATATTGAGATGATCAGAATGGTAGAGGAAACTGGAATGCACAGAGAAACTCACTTAAAATAACTACGACCTAAAGGTATTTGATACCAACAGTAGTAAAACATTTCTTTGTTACAAATATACAGAGTAGAAACGAGTACAGTAATGACTTTTATGCCCACTCCAAATTTTTTCACTCATATTAAGACAGTCAGATGTGAAATGGTTGAGGAAACTGGAATGCAGAGAGAAACCCACAACCAAAGGGAATTTGATATGAAGAGTAGTAAAACAGTTCTTTTTGTGTTTCTGTGTTACAACTATATGGAGTGGAAAGGAGTAGAGTAACAACTTTTATGCCCACTCCAAATTTTTCATTCATACTGAGACAGTCAGATGTGGAAAGTTAGAGAAAACTTGAATGCAAGGAGAAACTCGCTCAAAATAACCGTGACCCAAAGTGATTTTATATCAACAGTAGTGAAACATTTCTTGTGTTTCTGTCTTATTAACAACTTATAGACCAGTATGAAAAAGAGTATTGGATTTTTATGCCCCAGTTAAGATTCATTCACTTATATTGAATGGTCAGTTCTGGGATGATAGAAGAAACAGGAGCACCTGGTGAAAATCACCAACCTTCAGCAAGTCTACAGACAAATTTTCTCAATTGTTTTAAAAATGTACTTAAGAATAGAATAATAAGGACTGTCTTTTTTAGACATGTAACCAGCTTGAAATCGCAATTTCCTGATAGAAAACAATTAGTATGATCAGAAGCCATATGTCACCAATTAATTTATCATCTGATGTTACTGAGGTCAATGTTTCTTCTCAGAATTTAAATTGTGGTAAACATTTACATAGCCATATACAAAGTCAAAATATTTCAAAATGGCCAATAACGACATAATGAAAATCTCAAAAAGGAGGTGATCATTTTGATTATTTGATTGAAAGGGGTTTCATGCTTCAGTCAAGAATATCTCACTTTTACTGAGACATCACCAGCTATAGGTGAAGTAGCAGAAATTTTGACCTTTGCATAAGGGGCTTAGGTCAACATGCTGGGGGAGTTCTTTTGCCTGCAATTACTATTGGACAGTAGACATCAGTTTTTGAGGTCTCTTCTGAGAGACCCTATGATAATCATTTCTAAATGCAAAGTGCTTGACAAAAGAACAGGCACAACCTATTTTCAAGTCTTGGTCAGACCAAGACCTGGCTGGGGGTCAAACTCTAATGTCCAACATATGCATAATAATTCTACTAACTTAGCATACAGTAGTGGTAAATCTTTGTGAATAGCATAGTTAATCAGTGATTTTGTTTGCCTAAAATTACTACCAAATGAAGGTAGTTTACCCTGGGCAAAAATGACTAAATTTTCCCTATTTGATAACTAAAATTCCCCAAAACAACAGTGATATACTAGATATTGTCACAATACGACATCTTTGTAGTGAGGATCCTTAGCTATTGCAAGCATGTCATTATGCTTTTTACTGTATTTCAGAACTTCAAATTTTTCCAATTTAAAAGGCAGAAGGTAGTTTTTAAAAAATGTAACAAAATCACTGTTAATGTTTATAGATCTGGTTTCTCATCAAACATCCTACAAAACTATATATCTTAATATTTATTTTCAATTTTCATTTATTTATATCAAATGATCTAAAAGAATATATCGTACCACTGAATTATATTTATATAGAGCAACCAAATGATTCTTGAAATTATAGTCCCTCAAGGGCAGAAAATACTAAAATAATGTGATATGTTTAAAAAGCGTATTTATCTTGGTCATATTTATTGTTTTTCAATATATATTATGGTTGTTTTTCAGGAAATCAAGACAGGAATAAAATTTCACTTACAGATACACAGATGTTTATTCCCGCAAGGCATCTAGTCTGTTTTTTCTAAAGCAATACAGAAGTTCAGTTGAAAGGTTGTTCACTTGGTATGTTGAAGGTCATGGGTTCCAACCAAGCCGGGTCTGACCAAGACTTTAAAAAAAAAAACAGGTAGTGACTGTTCCTTTGCCAGGCACTTGACATTACAAGGTCCTTCAGAAGAGACCTTTAAAACTGATGCCCCGTGTCACATTAAAGAACCCTGCTTGCACATAGATCTGAGTGCACTGCTACGGTAAAAATTTCTGCCACTTCACCTACAGCTGGTAACATGGAAAGTAGTATAATATTCTTGACTGGGACGTAAAACCCCATTCAATGAATCAACCCAGCAATATTAAGGTAGAGGTACTAAACACTGAATACTTCTCAAACACAAAAAATTTCAGGTGCAATGTAGTTTATTTGTCTCAATTAAGAGTTCAAGTTCAGTTAAGCCTTTTTTCTATTTGGAATTCCAATGAATTCACACATTTTAAAACCTTGAGAAGATTGTTAAAATTCTTAACTTTACACTCAAAGAAGCATTTATTGAAATAGTCATGAACTTGAAATATACTTATCTTAACTGACTGGCCTAATTAAAATAACTAAAATCAAGTAAAGTATGTAAAGACTGATCATAGTAGACACTCTTTTGTCTATATAACTGCAGCTTACCTATTTATACCCAGTATTTCATTTGGTTTTTTTTTTTTTTTTGTGAAAATATGTGTAGTGCCTCATAGGTCAATTATTGCTGGTTGTAAATGTATTTTTATAATTTTATGATTGAGTTGATTACCGGTATAATAATTACATGCAACACTTAAATAAACAATTATTTATTATCATATACACTAGCTGCCATTAATTTATTTGTCCAGACTGTTACATTGTCAGTGCGCAAAGTTGCCATTTAGGTACTTTTTTATCATTAAGTGTTTGATTTTGGAACAATTTCCATACAAAAAGTACAAATTTTTAATACTTTTAATTAAAAAACCCTATCAAAATGGAAAAAATCTGTCTAATTTGACCTTTTCATTTTATCCATCCGTTTATATGGTTCATATCTGTCGAAAACAGTTAAATCCATTGAATTGGCCAGCCTGTACTGACATACAAAAGTATAAAAAATAACTATACATTGAGATTTTTATGTAAAGTTTCTATATGATGATTTCTAGTATATTAAACATACTTTTTATAAAATACATGTATCTGACTATAATCACTAAATACACATTAATTATTATTATTTCATTCACAATATGTTTCATTTTTTTACACAATATAAATTAGAATTTGAATGTTTTGTCAAAGAAAGTTGTTATACAAATTAACATATCAATGTATAAAAGCCAACACTAAAATATATGCACATAATCTAATTCCTCATATATTTTTTTACATCAAGGTCTATATCTGCAATTACATGATCTTATTATAAATGAAGGCATATATAACATAGCATTATGTGTGGCAATGCATCCATGCATTGTAATCGTTACACTTACAATTTTTACAAGTGAATTAATTCTTTATAATGTAAACATATTATAGACTTTCTCAAAACCTGCCACGTCATCTTGGAATTTTCAGTATGTTCCAAATTTAAGAAAACTTAAGAAAAAATCAGTTGCGTAAGATTTGCAATCATATCATGTAATGGTAATACATGTACAAGGGTTTGACATTGTAGCCATGTAGTGCCAAAAAAATTAAAAACAGTTTAGTTAATTTTATACAACATCCAACCTAATTTGCCAGATTTCAAAGTTTTTACTTTGCTTTTGCGATTGTTGATTGGACATGGACTGATATACTGTTTGTGTTTGATACATACAGCAGCTTATTTTACCCACATAACTAATTTTATGCATGTAAGCTTCATTCAAACATTTCAATTAATTTAATTCGTTAATTAATTGCAATTTTAACTGTAAAATACTCATTGATTAACAATATCAAACCCAGTAATTTTGTTACATTTTTTAAAAACTGCCTTCAGCCTTGAGCTTAGCTTAGCTTAGTCCTCTTCGTGCGTATGTGCACATAAGACCACCACCAGCACTCGTCACAACTGTCTGTCCTTTGCCTTTTTTCTGCCTTGAAGTTTGGGAAAATTAAGTACGGTATTGATATATAGCAAACTGCATTATGGCATGTTTGCAGTGACTAGATTCCTCAGCCGTCAGGCAAAGATATTGTATTGTGACAATTTTGATTTTTTTCTTTGGGAGACGTCAGATAATGTATTTGCTAGTATGTCATTGCTGATTTGGGAAATTGGGAAACTACTTTTATTTGGTAGTACATTTAGCCAAACAAAATCACTGAAACCCTAATATTTTCCTATAGTTACCATATAGTTCATCTGTGGTATAGCACTTAAGTTAATCAAGCTTTGGAATATGAATACCAATATACAGTACAACCCTGTCTAAAGTTTAATACTCAGTTGACAAATTGGTGCCAAAGCCCCAGTTTATCTCAGCCCCTTGTTAATTATCTCTCAACAGTTTATCAGCAGCCACTGCCTATATTTCAGCAGCTTTTTCATCAGCAGTTTTTATCCAAATTTTTGGCCAAGCTTCAACTCCTTTTTTTCTTAACTCAATGTTTAACTTATATATACTTTCAACAGACCTGTTCTGTATATATCTCTATTTAGAGACCAATATCTGCTAAAAACAGTCAAATTCCTCCCTTTTATTTGAACCATTACAAAATTAACTTTCTTACACTCACTGTTTCTTGAAAATTGTGACACATTTTAATTCAGCAAGATCTCAGGCTCTATTGAGTCAATGACACAGAGCTGACCATATTCATTATAATCAAAGTTTTAATGAAAATCATATGAATTCATTTATCTTAACTGTCTCAGAAAAAGGAAGTTGGGCAATATGGAAGATGTTATTGGCTTTAGTTACAGAAAGGAATTCTTTTACAGATTTCAAGTTAAAAATAGTACATAATTTAATTATATTTGGGAAAGTGGCTTAGGAGAAGGAGATTTTCAAAGAATTGGCTTGATATAACAGCTTAATTAGAATGTTCCACTAATTACAAAACAAAGAAATGAGGTAAAAATCTATAATTTATATTAAATGGCTAGACACCATATTACTCTGTATCAAAATTGAATTAAATTCATATATAAATAAACATATATTAGTCATTTAATTAATCTTGTTTCTAGTTGAAAGTAATGATGGTGCCTTCTTGGATCGCTGGTTCAGCCACTATGAACAAACTCTACTCTACCTAGAGTCCATTCACATCAAATTAAGTTTCTTTAGGCCCAATAGTTCAGACAACATAATTAGATTTTCAAAGTACCGACTGAATTAAGCACCTAATTTTATATCTGTTAATTACCTAGGAATAAATAAAATAACATTATTTTATTTATGACCAGTGGCCATCATTGATGCCTCATACAGCTGCCATGAACAAACTTTAATCAATTATGCATTGGTCGTTTATCTGCTTTTTCTATGTATATCTAATTGCCATAAACAAACTTTAATCTAATCCACACACACACACACACACACACACATGCACACACACACACCTGGGAATTTCTTAAAGGTGACAATTATACATGGATCATATATGTGTATTTTTTAAAAAAAAATTCTTAACTTGAATATTTAGACTCAATTTAAAGGTATACCTTCTTCTAAGGCTATTATACAAACAGGTTTGACTGTATGAATTAACATTGTGATATATAAACTGATAGAAGGGTGGTCCATTAATCACAATAAAATGTCTCCTCTAAGTAATGTAACATTAAATGAACTTAGTTAAATATCTGTGCAACCGCTGTTACTCAGATCAAGTTATTACACAGTTTCTGATTTCACTTCTGATAAATTACCAACATTTTTCTTTTAAATTTTACCTGTAAAATATATTTTGCATCAGTAACAAGATACAGAATATATCTCTCCATGTGTGTGTGTGTGTGTGTGTGTGTGTTCTCTGATGTACTCAATAGCTATTCTACACTATACTAAAGTGCCTGTTTAAATTGAACACCGTAACTTATCTAATCTGAACAAAATGTTCAGTCCTTAGTTGACACACATTAACTAATAGAGTCATTAATAGACGGGTGGTTTTGATGTAGTTCTTTTTTGTTGAAAAACAAAGTAAAAGGACCTTAAAACTCTGGTCTTAATAGACAGGTGGTCTTTATTGAGTTTTTTTTATGAAATACAGAACAAAGAAACCTTACAACACTGGTTGTAATAGACAGGTGGCCTTGCAATAGAGGTGGTCACTATACATTATTGTAAATGATCTGATGTCCAATTAAAATAGTTTATTAAAGCAGGTTTTTGGGTATGTTCTGGGTTAGGTTTAGAAAAATTCACTGTATTTATACAGTCTCTGCCTCTGTATCTATTTGTGTGTCCGTGTGTCAGAACATGCATGTGTCTTATGATGTTTAAAGTAAAAACTAACTAATTATCACTAACCTTTCCGACTTTATGCCTGTGTTTCTGCTGCAACACTTGCGTCGGGGACAGAGGTCCGCAATCGAAATCACTCTGAGTATTCATATTTCTTCTCTACACTGATAACAAATTTAATCCTTTCCTTCGAAAAAAAAATTCGGGAAAAAGATCACACACTATAACAAAATAATTGATCCTCAATGGAAGAATTTTAACCAAATCTAATCGCCACAAAATAAATAAATTCCCAAGAAAGATACACTTTTCTCATAAATAACACATTTTTGAGCTTCTTGGATAATTAACTTAAAAACTAACTTTTCCAATAAGTTCAGAAAATATATGTATCATATATTAATATATACTATATATTTTAAACACTGGTATACTCCGAACTGCTTATACTTTTGCCACGAGTTAGACAGGTGAAAAATAGCCAAGGTAAATGTTATCCTTGACTATTAATGAACCCAAGGAGTTGATTAGATAAAATTTTGCCCTAATTTAAAGAGTAAATGACAATTATAAATTTGATGTTAGGTTTTCATATGCTAGCTTCTGTCAAATTCCCAACATATATATTTACACTATACAGTTAAGATCTCTAGTATTTGATTTTCGTTTTTTCGGGTTATAGTCTGTTTCACGTTTCATTTCACCACATTAGTTGTAACATACTAAATGACAGTACATATAAAAAGTTGTTTTTTTAAAACAAAGTAAAGAGTACCTGTCATTTTTTATACTTTGGAGGAGCTAAACAAAATAAATAAGTAATGAAAAAAAAAAAAAAGAAAGATTTATCTATGTGACTTGACATAAGGTCTGAAACCATGTCACCTGGAATGACCTCAATGGTGTTTAACATCTATTTTCACATTTTAAACCCCTAAGTCCATAATTGACAAACATCTATCTTATTGCATGACTGATATCAGATGGAGCAGAGGTCGAATTTAATTACAGAATACCAGTACTAGTACAATAAATAAATATGAAATAGTACAGGCAAGCAACATTGACCCGTTCACTTGACCTTTAATTAAATACTTAATACGGACCAGTACATTTCTGTATAGGTAAACACAGGTGTTTGTTTAGGCTACATCATAATAAATATGCATCATGTGTTGGCTGCAAATCATAACCCTACCCATGTATTGGGTGGATTATCGTATATGAATATTCCTAATAAAAGGTCAAGCAGACAGGTCAATGTTGTTTGTCTGTAAAGATACATTGCTGTAACCAATAATACTATATGCCTTTAAGCTAATCACCTGTTAGTATTTTAAAACTATTTTTAAGGCATTTTAAATATATTTTAAACAGTGTTTCTTCTCTAAAAACTATATTTAACCTAATTTTGATCAAAAGAGTAAAACTTTCTATATAATGTCCCTAGTTTAATGATCTAATATGCTACTAAACTCTCACATTACCCCAGATAATTTATGATGCAAAGATGGTATACTACCTAGATATACCTGCATAACAGCGGAGATTTGAGATAATAAAGATGATAGTATAGATTCGGGGAGGATGGAATTATGGTGTTTTACACCCCAGTCAAGATTTTTTATTTAAACCAGAGTACTCAGGCCATATTGACCTTAGGCATAAGGTTGGAGATGGGAGTTGAATTGAGTAATGGTGTTTAATGTCCAAGTCAAGAATATTTTACATATATCGAGACATTGCCAGCTATATAGATGAAAGTGCAGAAATTTTGTCTTTGCGTTGCACTGATGGAATTATACAGCAGGGTTCTTTAGCATGCCAAGCCCAATGTGACACAGGACTTCGTTTATTTAAGTTCCCATCAAAAATAATCATAACTTTCATTTCATAATGCTGAGTGCTTGGCGAAAGAACAGTCACTATCCACTTTCATGTCTTGGGTCAAACCTGGCCAGGGTTCGAAACCACAACCTCTCACTTATTGAGAGTGCACTCTACCAACTGAGCTACCGCAGTGGTGCAACAGGTTCAAGGAGATGGGAGATAATGAAGATGATATATATTATATAGTCATACCTGTCTATAAAATAAAAGCCATTCAAAGGAACCAGTAAAAGTGGCCAAATTTTTTTTTTTAAATTTAATTTTAAAATTATATAAATATAACACATGTAGGATTAGTTTCCTATATACAAGTGATGACATAACTTAGCAATATATGTAACAGGACTGAAAATCTGTCATCATTTATTTTAAATTAAATGCAAATATGTTATGTAATAAACAGTAGTAGGTATGAATGTGTATTGGGACACCAGTATATTTGTACCACTTCAAATAACACCCTCCTGGGATTACAAAAATTCTAGTTTATAAATTACATCTTTTCTTACTGAAAAACATGAAGTTGTAGCATAATGGATGACAATCTGATATGCAGTGCACTGCGCAAAATAATTATTAATTTGAACATGGATATACAAACTGCTAAATAAATATATTCGAATTTTTAGTTGAACTAGAACAAGTTATAAAGCATTAATACATTATGTTCCAATTTTATAACTGAGCTTGAGCATGTGTTAAAGTATAAACATATGTGTACTGTTAAGCTGACTTCAGCAAATGTGTAGAAACTAGAAAAACTGTGAGCCACAAGCTCACAAAAAATACCCCCCGCTCCCAAAAATCCATCAGATAAAATTTTTAAATAGGAGCTGCACATCTACATTATATCACAAAGATTGTGTGAAAGTTTCATGAAAATCCATTGAAGGGTTTAAGAGGAGTTGTGGATAAGAGATAGGTACCCTAAGGTGTAACGGAAGGACAGACGGACGGACGGACACACGACGACACCCTATCACTATATACCCCCCTTTTTAACGTGGGGTATAAAAATATACAGCCAAAACTGTCTATAAAGGCCACCCAAGGAAACCAGTAGAATTAGCCTTTATATACAGGTTCAAATAATATGAATAAAAAACAATTGGATAATTCTACTGGCCATTATAAGCAGGAGGTCCTTATATAGAGTTGGCCTTTAAGGCAGGTTGGACTGGTAGTTGTCAAAAGTGGAACACATAATAGATAATTTTGCACACAAATCTGGCACAATTCATCTCAAAGGGCTCAAAATCAAATCTGAAGAAGTGTATAGTATAAAACTAATCTGCAAAAGCATGTCATGTACGTGTATGTGCAGACTTCTGTAACACAAATAACAGGTGAATTTATTTGCAGACACTATTTTGTAGCAATATGAAACAGATAATTATGAAGAAGAAAATCGTTAAAATAAAATAATGGCTTCTGACAAGGCTGAATCTTTTGTAATTCAAAAACATTGCAATCTTTGAAGTGTTTACATCTTCTAGTATTCCCTATTGTTCAGGTGCCATTAAAAAGTCGTTACTAGGCCATAACAGTAATATTGAAGGACTTTATCTAAAGGACTTCCAATGGGATTTTAACTTTTTATTGAATTCCACTGAGCAGTACTTAAAAATGAAGTACTGCTTTTCATCTATTATCATGGAATATTTAACAATTATTTAATGAAACAGATGTTTTTCATGTCTTCCGAAAAAAATGGCTTTCCTAAACAATTAATGCTCTTAAGAATATTATGTGTATGTGTGTGCATAGCAACTAACTGATTACTTCAATAGATTACTGGAATAATAAGTTTATAATCTGATGCATCTTCTTCTTCCAATAAAGAGCTGGCTTAACCATTTAAGTATAACAGCGATTGTCTGAAGAGGGGTCAGGTCTTGGATAAAGCACTCAGCCACTCATACTGTGTCCTGTCCCGAGTTGAAAGTGGCCAGTGATAAGAGAGATTTTATTAACACTGGGTACAGTACCAGATAGATTATTTATCAAATGTCATCCTTCATTCTAATCGAATTGCAGAAATGTACCGGACAATGCTAGAATTGGCAATTATATCTTTTTCTACATCTAGCATAATTTGTGAAGCTGGCAAGTTACTAGTGAGTGTTACAGTATGGGAAGATTAGATGTCCCAGTCAAGAATATTTCACTTAAATTGAACAGTCACCAGCTTTAGGAAATGGTACAGATATTTTGCCTGTGTGTTGTACTGATGACAATTAATATACAGCAGAGTTCTTTATCGTGCCATGCCTACCATGACACCGGACCTCTTTTACTTTATGATCACATCTAAAAGAACCTTGACTTTCATTTTGTAATGCCAAGTGCTTGGCAAAAGAACAGTCACTACCCACTTTCAAGTCTTGGGTTAGACCCGGTTGGGGATCAAACCCATAACCTCCCACTTCTAACCACTGAGCTATCACATTGGTTAGTCTCCAGAAAGTGCTGTAAATGCAGTAAACACTTGTTTTAATAAACTAATGTGCCTCGATATTTTTGCCACCTCACTTATTGACAAAGCGATTTGTAAGTAAATAATTACATACTTAAATACCAATTTTAGTCCAACTGATTATAAAAGTTTAATTTATCAAGAAAAAGGTTGTGACCTTGACCTATTAAATGAATGAAATGTATTGTGTTTATAGATGACCAGTAACAAATAACCGGAGTAGATAATCAGGGGAGATAATCAAGTTGTTTCAGCCATAAATAACTTCTAATATTGAAAAATGCCCATCCATAAAAATATAATCATAACATCTACAACAATAAATAAAGTATAAAAGTGTAAATAAAAATGAAAACAAGTTGACTCTAACTAGCTGAGAATAAACATTTTGCTACATATGGGTCAGTGACATATCAATCTTTTAAAAGAGATATGGTGGGAAAAACCAGAGTTCCAGTTGAATCTAACTGGCTCAGAATAAATGTTTTTCTGTATTTAAATGGGTCAGTAACATACCAATCTTACTTTTGAGCAACTTTTAAAAAGTCATTACTATAAAGAGATGGTGGGGAAAACCAGAGTACCAAGAAAAAACCCCAGCCTTCTGAAAGCAAACTGACAAACTTTCTCAAAGTGGGATTCAAACCTGGGTAGTATGAGGAACTGTGATCTATATCTAAGACCACTTAGCAACCAAGACCCTTGTTATCGTGTAAGGAGGATGGGGTTCAACCTCCGTTCTGACCCCGCATTTTTGTCTCCTTCCTGTTACAATTTGCTTGCTAATGTGGCCCTCAGTATCGGCGACTTGCAATTGCAAACCAAATAGTGTTCATCACAGGGAATTTATGGGAGATTTCCCACATTGGACAGTGGGACACTACCAATAACAGGGGAGAAATGTAGTGAAATGGGTAGCTCATCTATAGTGCAGTAGGACATGGGTTTGATCCCTGTTCTGACCCTGCATCTTTTCTCCTTTGTGTTATATAAAATGAAGAATATTTCTACTTCATCAGAATCTCTATCATTATTCTTTTTTTGTGCATATCATGTTACATTACATCAATCACTCAGATACAACATCTGTCACATGGATGACAAAAAAAACCAACCAAAACGCTTTGATAAATCAATCGTAAACTGGAATGAAATATATGCTTAATGCAGCACATCCAGGAAGACAATTTATTGCTTAGTTTTTTTAATTTTTAAATATTCTTACACAGCTTAGCATAAAGTGTAAAATATATTGTACATATATCATTGTATAAATATGTTACAATATCTATTTTTTAATACACATTATATTTACTGTAAAAGCAAGAACCAGTACTAGTCAGATACAGTAAATCCTGCCACAGTGACAACCTCTATATGAAAACACTAGATGAATTACAGAAACACTGCCTATTGGTAACAACAAAGTTTAGAAGTGTTGAATTTTCCAATAAATTTTCTAATTTATTTATTGAAATTGCAAATTTCAAAGTGAAAATATCTAAATTTAACTTGGACATGTAAGTATTTTCCCATAACCATACACAGATCACTTTGGTGGCTGAGTGGAAGATTATCCACCTCAAGAGTAGTAGGTCATGGGTTTGAACCCTGGCTAGGTCCTTACACAAGACAATAAAATTTAATTTACTGCTTTCTTGCCTGATGCTCGGTATTTAGATGATAGAGTATCAACTAGTGGACCCGGTGTCAGTATAATTGGGGGAGTGGTATGCTTTTCTTCAACTGATTCTGTGAGCTAGCACCTTACAGTGACCCTAAATGTGCACTAGTACAAGGCAGTCATAAAACACACCTGCACATTTCTTGACTGCATGGACTTGTTCTTAGATTAATCCTTATAGATAAATAAACTTGCTCTTGTCAAAAATTGCTGATGCGACATTAAATAACATTACAACAAACCAACCATGGCCAAACATTAACCATTATACCAAGTTTAAGCTTGCTGAGTGAACTGTATGGGGATTGGCTAAGCATCACATCAAAATCTTCATCCCATCCTAATCTACAACTTTAAAGTTGGTATCTCCTTTTCTGGGGTGTAAATAAATAGACTTAGGTTAAATCTTAAAAGTTTGTTCAACAGAATTTAATCTATATACGTCAATAGATAACAGGGCCAGACAGAACACTGACATACCAGGAGGGTACAATATCCATGTTGGACCATGATGAAGATTGTGAACCTCTGTGTCAAGTAGATCTTCTGACTCTATTTTATATAGATCTACCAGTCAAAGTTCAATGAATCATGATTTTGACAAAAGAGCCAAGCTGGACTTGGTAACTGAAGCAATCTTAAGGGTTATGAACACTTAACAGCATACAATACCTAGGCATTACGTATACATAACTGCTAATTTTGGAAGCCTCGTAACTGCTTAGAGAGTGTAACTGCAAAAAGAGCTCAACTGCTAAGGGTGCTTCGTAACTGCTTAGAAAGCTTAATTGCTAAGGGGGCTTTCTAACTGCTAAAAGAGCTTAACTGCTAAGGGAGCTTTCTAACTGCTAAGAGAGCTTAATTGTTTAGGGAGATTCCTAACTGCTAAGGGAGCTTTCTAACTGCTAAGAGAGCTTAATTGCTTAGGGAGATTCCTAACTGCTGAGAGCTTTCTAACTGCTAAGGGAGCTTAACTGCCAAGAGAGCTTTCTAACTGCTAAGGGAATTTCTAATTGCTAAGAGAGTTTTGTAACTGCTAAGGAAGCTTTGTAACTGCTAAGAGAGACTATTTGCTAAAGAGAGACTTCTAACTGCTAAGGGAGCTTCCTAACTGCTAAGGGAGATTCCAAACTGCTAAGGGAGCTTAACTGGTAAGAGAGCTTAATTGCTAAGGGAGCTTCCTAACTGCTAAGGGAGCTTAACTGCTAAGAGAGCTTAATTGCTAATTGAGCTTCCTAACAGTTAAGGGAGCTTAACTGCTACGCTAGCTTAACAACTGCTAAGGGAGTTTCCTAACTGCTAAGAGATTTGAGTTACCAAGACCATGCCTTGGGAAACTTAAGTTGATAATGCTATATAATGCCATGAAAAAATGTGAAGAAAGCTTCCGTAAGTTTATTATGGAATGAAATACTTGAAAGTCAAGGAATCACAATTTTGGAAAAAAAACAATCACACATACTTTGAAAAGGTTGATAATGCCATATTATAATATCATGAAAAACTAGAAACAGCTAATATGATCATGCCATGGAATACCTGATACAGCTAAAATAAGATGATGGTCCGGACAATGTTTATTACAGTCAAACCTGTCTATAAAGGCCACCTAAGGGAACCAGTAAAAGTAGCATTTATGGGCAGGTGACTTTTACATACAGGTTCAACTAATATGAATAAAGAACAACTGGGATACAATTCTACTGGCCTTTATAAGCAGGTGACCCTTATACAGAAGTGGCCTTTAAGGCAGGTTGGACTGTATATGAAAATAATCTAAATGAATAAAAGATCTCTCTCTTTCCCTCTTTCTATCTCTTTGTAGTCCTCTGTAGCCAAGCGGTCTAAAGCATGCACCGAAGAATCAAAGCACCTTTCACTGTATAGGTTCTAATCCTACTTGGGGCAGATCTTGGTATGAGCAATTTTGTCAGTTCACATACTGAAATTTGTTTTTTTTTCTCTCTGGATCCTGCGGTTTTCTCCACCATCCCAACACTGACCACCCTGATGTAAGTGAAAGAGTCTTGACTAAGCATAAAACACGAATGTCTCCACTCCCTGCTCTCTCTCTCTCTCTCTCTCTCTCTTAAAAGGTAATCTAACTTTCTCATTTGTCATTTTAAGCTTAAAATGTCAAATGGAGTACACATCTTGATTTTATCTGTGGTGAATGACCTTTCAACCATCAGACAGGCCCCAACTTGACACACTGACCTGCTGTCACTCATAATTTCCTGATCCAGAAACCAGACAACATAGAAAAATGGGCATCATACTTATGAGTAATTAACTTCATAACTCAAAAAACAGATCACCTTCACGCCATGGCAGTCTTAGTGCTTAGAGGTAACCTTTTTTGACACCTCAACGTTTATAACAATTGGTAGCACAATGTTCCAACCCCCAAATGATATCAATTTAGACAACTACAGGAATTTTTTGTTGAGTAATGGTGTTTAACATCCCAGTCAAGAATACTTCACTTATATTGAGACATCACCAGGTAAAGGTGAAGGTGCCTGTGTGCAGCGTTGAAGGCATTATACAGCAGGATTATTTATCATGCTGTGCCTACAGTGGCATGGGAACTCATTTATTTTACGTTTCCATCCAAAAGAACCGCGAATTTCATTTCATAAAGCCGAGTGCTTGGGTAAAAGAACAGTTACTACCTAGTTTCAAGTCGTGGGCCAGGGTTTGAATTTTAAAGCCAAGACATCCCACTTACAGAGCAAAATACCAAAGAAATATTATTTCAAAACACATCACCTTGATGTTTTGAAAGGCTTGTCTTTAGATGTTTTCTTTCTTGACACCTCAACCTTTAAAAAGTTGCTGGCATACTGTCCCAAATGACAGTTTACAGTAAAACCTGTATATAATAGTTGCCCCAGAGACCAAAGAAATATGGTGTCAAAACACATTACCTTGATGTAATGAAAGTATTGTTTTTAGATGTATCCTTTCTTGACATACTAAAGTTTCAATGAGTTGCTAGCTATAACTCCCTTTAATATCATGATGTGACCTTGCTTATCACCACAGTAAAATATGTAAGTGATCAAAGATTTTACATACAGTAAAACCTAAATTTAACAACCACCCTTGAGACCAAACAAATATGGTGTCAAAACAGTTCACCCACATGTAATGAAAGGCTTGTCTACAGATGTTTTTATTCTTGACACCTCAACCTTTAAATAGTTGGTAGCATACTTTCTAAATGGCAGTGATTAGCAAATTTTAGCTACAGTAAAACCTGTATATAATGACCACCAAAGAGACCAAAGAAATATGTTCTATACATAGAGGTTCTATAGAAAAGGACCTTAATTAACAATAAAACTGTTTAGAAATGGCATCCATAGTCAATCAATATGAAGGCCAAACCTTTGCACTATCGGTTTT
Source organism: Anadara kagoshimensis (assembly GCA_021292105.1). NCBI lineage: Eukaryota > Metazoa > Mollusca > Bivalvia > Arcoida > Arcidae > Anadara > Anadara kagoshimensis. Next base: position 30,489,807 of record CM037872.1, on the reverse strand, counting down.
TGGTGCAAAGGTTTGGCATTCACAACAAACTGAATAATGCGCGATAGCACATTATGATCAGTTTCTGCTGCAAAGGTTTGGCTTTCAAAATAGTTCAATTGTTATATTTTCATTAAAAATAGTTTTTAAAAAAAGTTCTTGAATTCATTTTGAGGGTTAATCTGTGTTCAATTCTGTGATTATATTACGAGTGTTTCGACCACAATGTTACATGTGCAAGAATCAAACAAATGTTTACTGCGTAGTATTGCAGTCGTTTGGTAGAAGATATAGGAAATTGTCTATTGCAGATATTAATATTCAAACACAGTGATGCAGTCGTTTGGCATTTATAGTCCTATGAATGCCAAAAGTCTCAAAATTGAAGATATAGAAAATATGCAAGGCAATATGCAACAGTGAAAGCACAAAATAGCAGCAACTGTAAGCCATATATAGTCTACAAATGTTATCACACTCTATAATTGTAAAAAAAAAAAAAACATATTCAAAAATCTTGATTAATTGATAATTTATCAATTTTAGTACATGTACATATCAATTTCATTCTGAATAATATTTTTTTTAAATTCTGGCACTTACCAGTGAAGTGAATTAGTGGAGTCATGTCATATAAATTTACCTTCATATCTGATAAGTTCTCTTCATTTTTATTCAATTCCATCATAACTATTATTTTCATACATATGTCCTAAAATATAAAAAAAAATCAAGCAAAACTTAACAACAGATAACAAGTCATCAACCAAATTAAGCAAACAGCAAAGTCAAGCAATCAAGCAAATTAAGCAGACTGATGTTTGAAAGAAAAGACAAGCTATCAAATCAGGACTTGAGATTAAAGACAAGCAATCAAAAAAACTTGTTTACTTGCAAAAGAGTAGTGAAGGAAAAAACAAGTAATTTAACAAAATTTGAGACTTGAGAGTAAAGGCAAGCAATTAAGAAAAATCAAGAGTAGTCAAGGAAAAGACAAGCAATCAAGCAAACTCAGGATTTGAGAGTAAAGACAAGCAATTAAGGAGTCTCAAGTTTGCTTGCAAAAAAGTAGTCAAGGAAAAGACAAGCAATCAAGCAATTTCAAGTCTGAACATAAAAGGCAACAGGGAAGACAAGCAGAACTTTACACAATCAAACAAACAATCAAGCAAAGTCCAATCAGGACAGGAATGTCAAGAAATCAAGCAAAGAAGAATACTAAACACTGGACAGACAAGACAAGCAATAAAGCAAACTCAAGCCTTTATTAAATGAAAGGAAAGCAATCAAGCAAACTCAAGCCTTGGGAAGACAGGCAAGCAATCAAGCAAATTCAAGCCTTGAGAAAATAGACAAATGCAAGACTTGAAACAACCAGCAAGCAATCAAGCAAATGTAAGCATTGAGGTGTCAGACAAGCAAAAAAGCAAACTTAAGCCTTGAGCAGACAGACAATCAATCAAGCAAAATCAAGTCTTGAGAAGACATAAAAGCAAACAAAAGTTTTGAGAAGATAAACAAGCAATCAAGCAAATGCAAGGCATCAAGCTTTAGCCAACTCAGCACTAGACAGTCGGGAAAAGATGAGCAACAACCAAACTTAAACATGGACAGAAAAAACCCAAAGAAACTAAGGTCTTGACAGAAAAAAACAAGGAATCAAGAAAAAATAGAAAACTGAAAATTAAGACATTCTGACTAAGACAAGCAACCGCTGAATCAAACAATTTAACAGGACTTGGCTGTTCAAGTCTTGACAGTGTAAGTAAAATAACCAATCAAGCGAAACTCAGTCTGGGTAGATAAGTTCATGGTAAAAAAGGAACAAAAAAATCGAGAGCTACCGAGTGACGTAAACAACATTAAGCTTTTGTTAAATTCTGATACACTGACCTGTTGGTTTGTGTATTCACAGCAACGCTGCAAAATACCATGTGGGGAATCCCCAATCTCGTTTCAGATGCAGCTGTTGTATTGGTCATAGCCTAAATTTTCCGCCAATCAAAACGCAGGAGACTGGACACACCTTTCAGGGAGACAACTTCATTTTCAGGATGCTAGCCAAGTGGTCTCTGTTTCAAGAGGACTCATTTCAGGCTATAAAGCATTCCACGGGTTTATCATTGAGGATTATTGTATGTTAGAAGACTCGGTGCAATTACTTAAAACCTGAAAATTAAAACACGAGAAATTTTACGCATCAATATTTGATAACTTATAAAATTCAAATAAATGAAATTTTAAAAAAAAATCTTTGCATAAATAATTTAACACGCAATCTGCTGCCGCTAAAATGATTTTCATTGTTCTAGTTAATTTTTTTTAACATTTATCTTAAAATATAATTATCTCTTTTACTTTTCTTTACTTCTTTCTTTATTTATTTACTGCAATATTCTCATCTATGTTATTCTATTTATTTATTTATTTATTTATTTATTTATTTATTTATTTATTTATTTATTTATTTATTTATCCTCATTATTACTTATTTATGTATTTAGTTATTTATATGATCATACAAAAAATCAATGAAATCAGTTTGAAAATATATTTTGGTATTTTTTTGGTTCCTTTTTTAGGATTTAACCAGCGACATTTAATCTGTATTAATTACCTAAATCTGCCATTTATATGTGAAATAGAAACACCATAAAACACCTTTAGGATTGAACTATTGGCCTGTGATTTTTCACTTCATTTATTTTAAAAATAAATAACCTCCTATAGCCGCTATGAGAGTATGTCACAAATATGCAATAGCGAACTGACTGTTTGGACTAAGAAAGATAAATATTATACCAACAGTGATATGGGATTTATTCCTCTTAGCTTGATGGTTCTAAGACGGTTGATTTTACCATAGTACTGACAAAATCTTATTTTTTTGTACATACAAATTGTTGTTAAACTGCTGTCATGAATTCTGAAATTTTTAATTAAAATTTCCCAGTTTTCTTCATTTCATAGCATCACTTCTGTGTTTACGGTCTACATGTATATTATTTGAGTGTGGACTTGACCACAGTCAAAACATTTATTATGCAAGACATTATCTGGACATAAGAAATGGGTTGGTAATGGAAAACATTTTTTTAATTCCTGGTTAATCCAATTGATTCGGAGGTCTCTCTTAAATGATTGGATTTACGCTTTAATTGTTTATATGCCAGTGATACGTCGGTATGTTACAGGAATAATGCAGAGTAGCTCGGACCGGGAATTAAACCCAGAACCTTCCCCAATATATATAGCGGGGTGCTCTAACAGTTGAGATCGCTACAGGTAGACAATGAACACGTGCATGTTCAATATTTTGCGAAATATCTGTTTTTAAATTGTGATTTTGAATTTTTATAAAACAATACATTTAAAATAAACACATGGGGAATCTAAAAGTTCAGGACATGACATTATGATAATACTAATAGTCCAAGAGATCATGGCTAAAATCCGGGTGAACGAGGCCAAAAGGTTTGAAAGTTGATTCTTGTAGGAAAATGTCCCTAGTTACTGAAAACCCATTTCTTACGCGTCAAATCGTTTCCGATTTTTAAATCAGAAACAGGTTTTGAAGAAAAGCCTCTGCAAATGTTAAATTTTGGTAAAAAATAAAAATTCCAGATTTTGAAGCATTTTGTGGCAAAAACAACACAAAAATGTTCATTCTATCTTTCATTGTGGACACATGATCGATTAAAATGCAAAACATCCTGACAGTTTTCCGATTTTGTGTCAAAATTTTAAAATAAGCGATAAAATCGATGCTGTAAACTGCGTTTTTATCATATCTACCGTCTTTCGATTCTTGTAAATCTGTTGTTTATGCATTATATATGACAAACTATATATTTTTATAAAGCCTTGGTAGTGCTGTAGATAAAAATGTTACAAAACTTCGGAAATATGGAACCTTAATACCTTAGCAAATTATTATGTTTCCCCTACCCCAAAAATACGAAAATGTCAAAAATTCATTATTTTGGCCCATGCTTGCCGATAAGTGTTTAAAACAAATCATTATTGTTTGTTACATCTCCCGTCTGTTCCCGACATATTTATAAAACAATTATATGTAGAGTGCTTGGTGATTTTATATGAAAATTTGCACTTTTCATTTAACAGTAGTTTGGAAAATAAGTTTTCATTAAATCATTTGTATTCTACTTCTTGTAATTTTGTTATATAGGCATTGAATCTGAAGATTTATATATTTCTGTATTGCCATGGTATATTTGAGTCTGACAACATAAAAAACTATCGGAAATACCGAAGTTTATAGACGAAACGGATAGATTTATTTCCCCTACCCCAAAATTGAAAAACATGTGAAAATCCATTTTTATGCAATATATGCCGATTTGTGTTTCTAATGAAGATTTCGTGCAAAAGTACCCGCAACAATGATAAAACAAGCTTCGAGGATTTTAAATATTCGTAAAATGCTTTAGCTTAAGGACAGATAGGACTAACTAATATAATAAAATTGCTTATTTTATTCATTTACATGTAAATGTAAAATGCTATAAGAAAAAAGGAGCTTTGCCTCTTGTATTTTTGTTATTTAGGGATTGAATCTCGACTGTTATCTATTGTCGTAATTCCTTGACATATAACAGTCTAATTACACCAAAAACTGTCGGAAATAGCAAAGCTTGTAGATGAGGCGAATAAATTTATTTCCCCTACCCCAAAATTGCAAAAAATGTGAAAACCCTGTTTAGCCAATATGTAACAATAAGTACTTCTAATGGAAGTTCAAGCAAATGTGCATGTAAGAATGGAAAAAGAATCTTGAAGGAAACAAAATAATTTACAAAATGCATCATTTCAATGGCAGATTGGTCTAATTATTCATAGAAAAATGCCTACTTCTATCATTTTCAATTCAATGTACTATGGCAAAAAAGAATCTTCGCTGTTTGTATTTTTGTTATATAGGCATTGACTTTCAAATATCAGATATTGATTCAATGCGCTTACACTTAAATAATTAAAAACATAAAATTATTTCGGAAATGTCAATTTTGGTAGCTGTCATGAATCAATTGATTTCCCCGTCTCGAAAATATGAAAACATAGAAACCCTCTCCAGGCTAGGAAGTCATAGCTTACCTTTTTGCATTAGAAAAAAAATTGTCATATGAATTCACAAAAGGGTATACTAGTATTTGAGCATGTATGCAAATAATAGTACAAATGTAAGTGAACGGATATGTTTTCAGATTGGTAAAAAAGCAATGTCATGAACCATATGCATGCGTTTAAATTCTACTCTGTATTCATAGAATGACAAGAAGAACACTAGCAATTCGGTAAATTACTATACTTGAAAAGTTACAGTATGAATGCCGCATTTAAGTTAAGAAACATACTAGATCACAACTACAAATATAGAATACAGGGTCAAGTATGGAAAGTGAGGGTGAAAGGCACTGAATTTTATGTTGAACCACATTTGAATAAAACACATCGTAACTATTAAAACAACGACTGGACCCTCTGGCAAAAGACTAAAAGTCAACTGATAGAAATCCAAAATATTTGCAAATAAGACAATGCGCAAAAATAATTGCGTAAGTGCACTCTAAACATTTAAAATAATCAACACTTTGTCATTTGGAAGGCAGTGTCAGTCAGTCTTTGGACAAATACTTAAAATCATCTTCAAAATTACAAACCATATAAATCTACATCCTTCCTCTTAAAATGATTAGACACATTAAGGTGACACAGGTCTGTTTGTCGAACCGTACCTGATGGGATGGCAGAGAGTGGTTACTATGATCAGCTCTTCTTTGGTTTCTGTTAATCTCTAACAATAAATTGGTTTGTTCAATTTCCTTCCAAACGATCTGAATTGCAATGACTTTTCTTGTTACTACTTTCACTCTCAATTTTGATTTCACATGTGGTGACAGGAGGCGGTTACCCTTTCCGAGCACCCGGATTTTTCCCCTGCCAATGTTTACATGTTTAACTTTGCCAGTTTTTTAACTTCGTTTTTGTTATTGTGATATAATAATTATGTTTGTGTTTATGTTTACTGATTTACACAGAGCATTTAATCAGTTCTCTATTGCCTCAATTCAAAAATGTTTTTTTATAACATTGATCTCTTTCTATTTGTCAGTTGAACACTTTACTCATATCATTATACCCATTGTTCCATCGATCTTTGCAACTCCGGTAATGTTAGCAATTCACTTTTTCAATCCGTCCTTTGCTGTCCATATCTACTTATTTTAGCTAAAACATAAGTATCTACGGGGTTTAAATTCTCAATCCGAAAGCATTTCTTATATCCGCGATTCTCTTTTTTTCTGGTTTTCTATGACCTCGGCTATATTATGTAGTAGTGTTTACCTATTATTCGTGATTATATGGCACAAGAAGTTTACTAAACCATATTTGTTATTACTAAAACCCCGTTTATCAAAGATTGCAGCCACATTTTACATAACTTTGCAACTTTTTTCTGGTGCCATCATTTTCTTAAGAATTGACCTAATTTTACATTGTACATTAGGTCACTTCAAAATTAAATGATTCCACAAGAATAAATTGCAAAGTTTTGTAAAATGTGGCTACAATTTTTGATAGACGGGATTTGGTAATAATGAATATGGTTTAGAAAGCTCATGGATCTGATTGAACTTTATCGAATGGAGATATGTCTTATAAAACCCAATAGCTTTATATAAAACCATAACCAGAAATGCCTTACACTAAGTTTTACCATATTTTAATATCATGTTTCACTAGAGATGACATTATTTGCAATTATTATTTTATAGTATTAGGTTGTTCGAAAAGATATGTGTATTCTTTATTTTTTACACGTGGCGGGTGTTATTGCTAAACAGGAGGTGCTTAAGGAGCAACCCGCCAAATTTGCTATTTTGGAAGATTTTACTTTTGTGGGGATTGGGATCTTCACAAAGAATTGGTATGTTTCTTTTTGATTTTCAAGTTTAAATATGAATATTTCATAATTTCTTTCCTTAATTTAAAAAAAATCGTTTTGCTATGACTTAAATCATTAATCTCTTGAATCATTAAAACATAATTGTTGCATGGACACTTGCTTAAAACCTTCACCAAAAGCATACATGACCTAAAAAGTTTTTTCACGCTTTTGGGGTAGGGGAAATAAATTTATTGGCCTTATTTACAAGCTTTGCTATTTCCGACAGATTTTGGTGTTATTAGACTCTTATATGTCAATGAATTACGTCAACAGATAACAGTCGAGATTCAATGCCTAAATAACAAAAATACAAGAGGCAAAGCTCCTTTTTTCTTATAGCATTTTACATATAAATGAATAAAATAAGCAATTTTATTATATTAGTTAGTCCTATCTGTCCTTAAGCTAAAGCATTTCACAAATATTTAAAATTCTCGAAGCTTGTTTTATCATTGTTGCCGGTACTTTTGCTCGAAATCTTCATTAGAAACACAAATCGGCATATATTGCATAAAAATGGATTTTCACATGTTTTTCAATTTTGGGGTAGGGGAAATAAATCTATCCGTTTCGTCTATAAACTTCGGTATTTTCGATAGTTTTTTATGTTGTCAGACTCAAATATACCATGGCAATACAGAAATATATAAATCTCGAGATTCAATACCTATATAACAAAATTACAAGAAGTAGAATACAAATGATTTAATGAAAACTTATTTTCCAAACTACTGTTAAATGAAAAGTGCAAAGTTTTATATAAAATCACCAAACACTCTACATATAATTGTTTTATAAATATGTCGGGAACAGACGGGAGATGTAACAAACAATAATGATTTGTATTAAACACTTATCGGCAAGCATGGGCCAAAATAATGAATTTTTGACATTTTCGTATTTTTGGGGTAGGGGAAACATAATAATTTGCTACGGTATTAAGGTTCCATATTTCCGAAGTTTTGTAACATTTTTATCTACAGCACTACCAAGGCTTTATAAAAATATATAGTTTGTCATATTTAATGCATAAACAACAGATTTACAAGAATCGAAAGACGGTAGATATGATAAAAACACAGTTTACAGCATCGATTTTATCGCTTATTTTAAAATTTTGACACAAAATCGGAAAACTGTCAGGATGTTATGCATTTTAATCTATCATGTGTCCACAATGAAAGATAGAATGAACATTTTTGTGTTGTTTTTGCCACAAAATGCTTCAAAATCTGGAATTTTTATTTTTTACCAAAATTTAACATTTGCAGAAGCTTTTCTTCAAAAACTGTTTCTGATTAAAAAATCGGAAACGATTTGACGCGTAAGAAATGGGTTTTCAGTAACTAGGGACATTTTCCTACAAGAATCAACCTTCAAACCTTTTGGCCTCGTTCACCCGGATTTTAGCCATGATCTCTTGGACTATAAGGTTAAGCATCCTGCACAATGTCACGCTTCGGGTATTATTTTCAGCAACGTTCAAAAATACGTGTACCAAAAAAGTAATTGGAAAGCTGTGTATTGATTCAACAGAATATATATTCAGTGCAAGATAACCATGATATGGATAGTTAGTGGCCGAACAGCTGCAGACGTAAGTGGGAGGTCGCGGGTTCGATCCCCTGCCGGGTCTGACGCAAGACTTGAAAGTGGGTAGTGACTGTTCTTTCGCCAAGCACTCTGTATTACAAAATGAAAGTCACAGTTCTTTCGGGTTTGAACTTAAAATAAATGAGAACCTGTGTCACGGTAAGCTTGGCACAATAGAGAACCCTGCTGTATAATGCTATCAGCGCAACGCACAGGCAAAATTTCTGCACCTTCGCCTATAGGTGGCGACGTCTCGATATAAGTGAAATATTCTTGACTGGGATGTCAAACACCATTACTCAACTCTAAACTCGAACAGCTGTAGAGATAGATAACAGCTACCAATAGCTGTCAAGTTATAGCTAACGAGAGATCGAGATTAGCCGCCTATTCGACACTGGGTGATTAGCTGAGTGTTAAACTTCTACAGGTCTGTACTGTATGGATAGATGGTGATCAAACAGCTACAGAGATAGATTACAGCTACCAATAGCTGTCAAGTTATAGCTAACGAGAGATCGAGATTAGCCGCCTATTCGACACTGGGTGATTAGCTGAGTGTTAAACTTCGGCAGGTCTGTACTGTATGGATAGATGGTGATCAAACAGCTACAGAGATAGATTACAGCTACCAATAGCTGTCAAGTTATAGCTAACGAGAGATCGAGATTAGCCGCCTATTCGACACTGGGTGATTAGCTGAGTGTTAAACTTCTACAGGTCTGTACTGTATGGATAGATGGTGATCAAACAGCTACAGAGATAGATTACAGCTACCAATAGCTGTCAAGTTATAGCTAACGAGAGATCGAGATTAGCCGCCTATTCGACACTGGGTGATTAGCTGAGTGTTAAACTTCGGCAGGTCTGTACTGTATGGATAGATGGTGATCAAACAGCTACAGAGATAGATTACAGCTACCAATAGCTGTCAAGTTATAGCTAACGAGAGATCGAGATTAGCTGTCTATTCGACACTGGGTGATTAGCTGAGTGTTAAACGGCAGGTCTGAACTGTATGGATAGATGGTGATCAAACAGCTACAGAGATAGATTACAGCTACCAATAGCTGTCAAGTTATAGCTAACGAGAGATCGAGATTAGCTGTCTATTCGACACTGGGTGATTAGCTGAGTGTTAAACGGCAGGTCTGAACTGTATGGATAGATGGTGATCAAACAGCTACAGAGATAGATTACAGCTACCAATAGCTGTCAAGTTATAGCTAACGAGAGATCGAGATTAGCTGTCTATTCGACACTGGGTGATTAGCTGAGTGTTAAACGGCAGGTCTGTACTGTATGGATAGATGGTGATCAAACAGCTACAGAGATAGATTACAGCTACCAATAGCTGTCAAGTTATAGCTAACGAGAGATCGAGATTAGCTGTCTATTCGACACTGGGTGATTAGCTGAGTGTTAAACGGCAGGTCTGTACTGTATGGATAGATGGTGATCAAACAGCTACAGAGATAGATTACAGCTACCAATAGCTGTCAAGTTATAGCTAACGAGAGATCGAGATTAGCTGTCTATTCGACACTGGGTGATTAGCTGAGTGTTAAACGGCAGGTCTGTACTGTATGGATAGATGGTGATCAAACAGCTACAGAGATAGATTACAGCTACCAATAGCTGTCAAGTTATAGCTAACGAGAGATCGAGATTAGCTGTCTATTCGACACTGGGTGATTAGCTGAGTGTTAAACGGCAGGTCTGTACTGTATGGATAGATGGTGATCAAACAGCTACAGAGATAGATTACAGCTACCAATAGCTGTCAAGTTATAGCTAACGAGAGATCGAGATTAGCTGTCTATTCGACACTGGGTGATTAGCTGAGTGTTAAACGGCAGGTCTGAACTGTATGGATAGATGGTGATCAAACAGCTACAGAGATAGATTACAGCTACCAATAGCTGTCAAGTTATAGCTAACGAGAGATCGAGATTAGCTGTCTATTCGACACTGGGTGATTAGCTGAGTGTTAAACGGCAGGTCTGTACTGTATGGATAGATGGTGATCAAACAGCTACAGAGATAGATTACAGCTACCAATAGCTGTCAAGTTATAGCTAACGAGAGATCGAGATTAGCTGTCTATTCGACACTGGGTGATTAGCTGAGTGTTAAACGGCAGGTCTGTACTGTATAGATAGATGGTGATCAAACAGCTACAGAGATAGATTACAGCTACCAATAGCTGTCAAGTTATAGCTAACGAGAGATCGAGATTAGCTGTCTATTCGACACTGGGTGATTAGCTGAGTGTTAAACGGCAGGTCTGTACTGTATGGATAGATGGTGATCAATCAGCTACAGAGATAGATTACAGCTACCAAAAAGCTGTCTATATAAACGGGGGATCGAGATAAGCTGTCTATTCGGTACTGGGTGGTTAGCTTAGGAGTTTAAAAACGTTCGACAGACCTGTGCTGTATGGATAGCTAGGGGCCGAAAAGCTGCAAAGAGATAGATAACATCTAATCTACTAAAAAGCTGCCAAAATATAGCTAACGGGGGATCGAGATAAGCCGCTTATTCGGCCCTGGGTGATTAGCTGAGTGTTAAACTTCGGCAGGTCTGTACTGTATGGATAGCTAGGGGCTGAAAAGCTGCAGAGAGAAAGGTAACATCTACTAAAAAGCTGTCAAGTTATAGCTAACGAGGGGGATCGAGATTAGCCGCCTATTCGGCACTGGGTGATTAGCTGAGTGTTAAACTTCGGCAGGTCTGTACTGTATGGATAGCTAGTGATCAATCAGCTACAGAGATAGATTACAGCTACCAAAAAGCTGCCAAGTTATAACTAACGAGGGGGATCGAGATTAGCTGTCTATTCGGTACTGGGTGATTAGCTGAGTGTTAAACTTCGGCAGGTCTGTACTGTATGGATAGCCAGGGGCCGAAAAGCTGTACAAAGCTGTCTAAAAGCTGTCGAGATATAAAGCTTTATAACGAAGGTCGAGATTATACGCTCCCTATTCGACACTATTCGTTAGCTTAGTGTTTAACTTTTCGGCAGGTCTGTACTGTAGTTTTAAAAAGCATATTTCATTAGTTATTATGTTAGAATTTATCAAAGTTTAGAGGTGTTCTAGAAAACACTGACAGAGGTGTAAATTAATATTGATCATGGTTTAAGATTTAAAGTTGTTTGTGTCTCCCGGGTAACATTAGCATCAGCTGTAATTAAAAAAACGAAATACTTTTTTCTTTTGTTATGGAAACATGAAAGAGTTGAACTTTTGTTTTGTTTTTGCACATTGTATTATTCGCGTAGCTATTTGTGTTAGGTTTCTACAAAATTTCTTTTCATTTTTTATTTATACTGTAGTTATTCAATTTATAGAAAAATAATAGCATCGATATGGCGTGAGGAATTCAAATACCTCTTTGTGTCGTCAAAAATAGATGTCTGATCAATTTCTGCAAAAATAATAGAAAACATCTGACCAATTATTTCATGTAAAACTAACTGAAAAGATCTGACCAACAAAATACTTGAAACAAAGGAGAAATGAATTATAACTTTTTACCATACTCCATGTTTGATCAGTGTTCTACGAAAAGATCGGAAACGGTCAGTATTTACACTTATTGTTGTTCATAATTAACTGAGGTACAGTCATTTGAAATATTATCACGATCTCTTTTTGAAGTGGTGGCCCTGGGTGCCAAATGGTTTAATATACACGTCTACAGATCACAGCGCCTATTCGCTGCTTGATTCGAATCCCACTCAGTTCACTCGGGGTCCGCTTTCGCCAACTTGAATCCAATATTTTCACGATCTCTTTGTGAAGTGGTGGCCCCGGATGCCGGATGGTTTAACATACACGTCTACGGATCACAGTGCCTATTCACTGCTTAGGTTAGACTCCCACTCCGTTCACCCAGCTGGGTCCGCTTTCGCCAATATCCAAGATGACCGTTTCGATATACAAGTGAAAGAATCGCGACTGGGTTGTAAAACCCAACTTTTTGTGAGGAACAAGCTTATGGACCATTGAATTTAATATCACTGGAATGGATTAGGTAACCTATAGTTTTATAACCACATCATTGCACAAAATCATTGAAATCCAATGACTGTTCAAAGTCGGGAGTTTTATAATTCATGGTTCCAATGTATGCTCGTCTTTTCTGGTGGTATTTGCGGGTTTCTATAATTAACTCACAAATATTGTATCGTATTCTTGGTTGTGTCGGTATTCTCAATTAAATGTACGGTGTGATTTCTTATACCCCAACCAGTTGTGGCGGATGTTAACTTTGTCTGCTCCATCGGTCAGTCGCATATTAATATCTCCATTTCTAACCACTGCGGGTGGGTAGTAACTGATCTTTCGCCAAGCAATATGCATTATCAAATGAAAGTCACGGTTCTTTCGGAAGGAAACTTAAAAAAAACGAGGTCCCGTGTCATGGTGGACTTGGCAAGATAAAGAACCCTGCTGTATAATGCCATCAGCGCAACGCACAGGCAAAATTTCTGCACCTTCGCCTATAGCTGGCGACGTGTCGATATAAGTGAAATATTCTTGACTGAGACGTTAAACACAATTACCCAACTCAACTTCTATACATGTATTTCTAAATGAAGTTTATAGAAGCTTGGTGCAAATGGAAACATGCATAAGATACTGTGTCATTCATAAACTCAGTGCTGCGCTATGTAGGTTGAAGGTCAAGGTCACAAGATAAAATCTTAGATTTTTTTTCTTCTTGCTGTCTGTGTGTCCGTTCCTTCTCTATTACATTTTTAGATGGGTTTGAATGGAACATGAAACTTTATACGAAACAAGCAAAAAGATGTGTCATGGCCCTTTTTGTGGTATGTAATTTGAAAGTAAAATATCACGAGGTCAAATATAAATGCCCCTACATTTAAATGTTTATTAACATTTTTAAATAGTTTAAGTTCAAAGCGTTGAATATGTGCAGTGCATTTTGTGTCCGCACAATACTTCCTACATTTCAGGTTTGATTTCAAAAGCTGATGTGTCATCATGGACAAAGTTTAGTTACATTGGTTAAAGGTCAAGGTCATGGGGTCAAATCTTATAATTTGCGCAGTGTATTTTGTGTCCGCTCTCTATTGCCTATATTTTTCACTCATTTCAACAAAATTTGATGCAAGTATAAAACATCATAGAATTACGTACAGTGAATCATGTTAGTTATGTAGGTTAAAGGTCAAGGTAATGGACGATCAAATTCTGGAATTATCGCAGTGCGTTTTGTGCCCGGTCTCTACTTCCTACATTTTTCCACGGATTTTATCCAAATTCGGTACAAGTATAAACATCACAGAAGCATATACAGTGAATCATGTATAGTAAGGTAGTTCAAAAGTAAAGGTAACTTTTTAAGGATTTTAGTTAAAGAAAAATCTCAGGTTTACTTGTCAATCGGGAAGCTTTGTACCCTTGCTTTATGATTAATAATTATTGTAATTCAATTTTATTTCACTATATTTCATTTTTTGATTAGACGAAAACAATTATGAACTAGAGCAGTTTCTTGAGACCCCACCATCCCCCACCCCGAGATTTGACTTTGACCTTAAGCTTTGGTCTACACACCTATGTATATACGGCACTTTGCCTTATGTTGGTATAAATTGTATTTAACAATCTTCACAATATTTTAATACCTCGCTAAGATGGGGGAATTTGGACTGATCTATTTAAATAACCCCCGTCCCTAACATCGCCTACGGGGGTCATAATTAAGATTTGACTGTGACCTTTGTTCTACACACCTAAATTCGATATGCAATGCATCAAATTGTATCTATCAATCTGTGTACTATGTATTAATAATCCCTCACTAAGATGGAAGGATTGGGATGCCGTAAAATTTGTCAATACACACCTAAATTCCATATGCAATACATCAAATTGTATGTAGCAATCTGTATACAATGTCCTTATAATCCGTCCCTAAGACTGGAGGATTTGGTAGCCGTAAAACTGTCCTACTGAGGAGTGGCATATGTCCTTGATGACCATCAATGTGGTTTGTCTAGATAATTACAGTACCGACCTGTCGAAAGTTTAACACTGAATTAACGAAAAGGAGTCGAAACCTAACTAGTCGCCAAAAAGAGATAGGTAATGGCAGACGAGTGTGCAGATTTAGGTAACGTTGGGTCCAGGTGAGCTCTCTATTCAGCACTTATTCGTTAGCTTAGTGTTAAACTTTCGACATGTCTGTACTGGAGTCAATATGTCCAAGGTTATAAAGAAAATCCATTGATAAAGTTTTATTGATATTTCGAAATATTCATAAACAAAAGGTTCATATGACGGGCATTATTATGTTAAGAGTTCTATTTTGACATGGAAATTGAATGAATTACCCTCTATTAATTATTATAAGTTGTATGTTTCTAAGGAAGCTTGAAGCAGACATTTCCCTAGAAACACACAATGTCAATATTCTGTTAATTTCTTTGTTTCTCAACAATTGGTACTTTTATCCACGTCTTTGTCTGTTGTTTACTAATACGTCCGTACTAACACAAAATCATGCACTTCATACAATTCCACCGATACAGGAAGAATGAATGGTTATTAAAATCAATACTTTTACTTAATTCGTTTAGGACACAGTAACTTTATCTAAGATTATTCAAAATATTTTTTAGAAAGAATATTAGAATTAATCGCTACTGGTCATATGAGATAGGCAAATCTCAACCTAAGGTCTTATATATTTGGTCCAGAACAAGGATTGTCGAGTTTTTGACCAAATATAAAAGACCGATAGTTGAGATTTCCCTATCGCATATGACCAGCAGCGATTGCTATTTTTCTTTAAAAATCCATTTAAAGCTTTCAGGGTCACAGAAAAGAGATGTTTATTCAGGCGTAACGTGTAGCCTGTCTCATTCCTATGGCAAAACAAGGAAACCCACATGGGTAAAAACAAGGGATTTTTTATATCACAAGTGTAAGAAACAAGTCAGTTTGATTGAGTCCCGTTTGATTGGAGATGTTCATCTAGTCAGTCACCATAAAGATGAACAATTTTTATCTACACTCTCTACTGAAATTAGAATTTTGATTAAACAAATTCCCCATGGGGGTTTTGAATTCATATAACTGAAAATAAAATGTTCCACTCGGCTCCTCAGATCAAACAATTCACTTGACACAAATACACGCACAACCTGTGTTAGCTTACTATCTCTTATTGGAGCGTTTACGAATGTTCTTGGGGCGTTTACGGAGGTGCTCAAAAAACTTTGACTTGCAAGACTATGAGAGACGTCTAGTTGCTATGGAATGTATGGTTAATTAAAGGAAAGTGAGAGAAAATATTCTGTAAAACAGCACATATCGCATACTAAAACCTTTATCGTATCCCGTTTTGATTGGAGATGTTCATCTAGTCAGTCACAGTAAAGTCTTCAATATGGCACAGCGCCCTTCACCACAAGTGACTAGACGCCTATTGCACTGAAATTTAAGCGATAGTATAAAAGATAAATTTATCTTAACTTAGAGAACATTCATGTACAACAAATCAAATCATTTAATGTTTACCGTGGTTTGATTGGAAATGTTTATCTTGTCAGTCATGATGACGTGTTTTCACCACAAGTGGTTAGCAGGATTGTTATCATCAATACCACTCGAATGATTTATTTTGAAAGGTTTTAGGGAAACGAAATCATACAGTTCTTGCTTATTGTACATTTGCAAACAAGGTAAATCAAAAAAGTGGAAAAGCAAAATCAACAAATAAGAAGTATGAACTTCACCATAATCATGTTTAATCCATTTATTATAAATCTCGCCGCCTCAACGTGGGCCTCTAGTCTAAAAGCAAACTTGAGGAATATAACTAATTTTGATGTTGACAGCATACGAGTTTATATAGTTTTTCGATTTAATTTTTGAATTTTTTGCGCGTTTTGTAATGTTGTAAGAAAGAGGGATTTCTTAAACTTGCCATATCTTCGAAACTGTAAGATAAGTGTTTAGAAAAATTCAGATCATGATTTTACATTGACTTTCTCAAACATCGAGTAATTTTTTTGTCAAAATGCATTTCAATTTTTGGGATTTTTAAAAATTTGAAATGTACATGTTACGCAAGAATGACTGAACAATGACAGTTAGATACAATAGCATAAAATCATGATATTTTTCTAAGAATACGACAGCTGTGTCAAAACTTAATATTTTTATTATACTAATTACTTCAGCTAGTTCGTTTTTTGAATACTTTGTTCACTTCTTAGTCGCTTTGGGTGCTCGCGTCATATGTTGGAGGCTGAAAATCGAACTCTGACAGGGTTTTATCAAGACTTGAAAATTGGTAATGAGTGTTCTTTCGCCACGCACTTGAACGTCAAGCAGTACTTCGAAAAAATCTATGTCCCATATCACGGTGGGCGTTGCACGCTAAAGATCCTTCCCTGCACATTGTCTTGTACGCACTGTAAAGGTTGAAATTTCTGCTATTTCACCTACAACTGGAGACGTATCGATATAAATGAAATATTCTTCACCTGGATATAAACTTCTACCAAAATCAAACAAATGACCGCTTCGGACATTACTTAAATTCAAAGGATAGCACTTATCCAATTCGATAAAGAACCAATTGACAACCCCGGAACCCTGGTTATATTTTAGAACGATTTCCATGATTTCACTATCTGAAGCGTTCAGGAAACTCTTAGTAAAGACGAACCTGAAAACCATGTAGATAATGCATACACTAGCAAGTCTATTTTAAGGTACCTAACGTTTTCAAGGACAGTTAAATCCAGAACTTTATTATCAGTTACATCACGAAGTCGGCTTTAAGTCCAGTAGGTACACACCGACTTTGTTAACATTACATAAGACAACCACTGATAATTCCATATTTAGACAAAGTCTCGTTGTTAAATAATTGAATGTATTCAGTGACCTTAACGTACATTGTGCACGAAGAGTTATAAATGCAATGCAAATCTATCGAAAGTTTAACATTGAGCTAACGAAAAGAAGCCGAAGCTCGGTTGCCAAGTGGTCGAGATATTGATAGCTAGCCGAGAGATAGACATCAGCCGCTAAATTGCTGTCGAGATATATAGTTAATTAATGAATGAGCTATCGTTTCGGCACTAGTTTGTTAGCTTAGTGTCACACATACGACATGCTTATTCTGTATAGATAATCGAATTCATTTACTGCGACGTTTAGAGTTAAGTTGAGTAATGGTGTATAACGCCCCAGCCAATAATTTTTCACTTATATCGCCAGCTATAGGCGTAGGTGCAGAAATTTTGCCTGTCGGTTGCGCTGATTGTATTATACAACAGGGTTCATTATCGTGTCACGGTAGTAGTTTATTTAAGATTTCATCCAAAAGAACCGTGACTTTCATTTCGTAATGCCGAGTGCATGGCGAAAGAAAAGTCAAAACCCGCGTTCAGACCCGGTCAGTGTTCGAACCCACGACTTCCCACTTACGGAGCAAGCACAACACTAACTGGGCTACAGTATGGTACAAGTGGTATAGGGACATTTATTTTGATAACAAAGACAATACAACTGGAAAAGAACAAAATAGCTATACAAAGAATACTATAAGTATCTGCATCAAGTTGTGTTTAGATTCATCTTTGAGTTTAATAAGAAAAACCGTTTCGTCGAATCTGAACATTTGTAAGATGTAAAACAACATTGAAGCAACCAACCATCATATTAATAGTTATGCCAAGGCTCCGTCTCTTTATACAATCTCATGCTACATTTAGTAACGCAGAAAAAAACAATTTTCTTAGACTGGTTCGCATGAAATACAATTATATCTCTATTTAAATTTTTATGCTTTGTTTTATTAACGATAATCTCATCCGTCTTTCCGCTGAAATCTTTATGGATCTAAACTTATTACCAATAATGATATTATCCAGCAAGAGTTTAATGTATATTTTGGGTTTCAAATTTTCAAAATGGCTACGTTTGGCAAATAAACAGATTGCGAAAATGTAAATAATATTAATGCAAATGCAGAAATGAAAAAAAAATGACTTTCGTGTATCGCATAAATGTAATGCGCTCGCTTGATGATGTCTAAACGTATACTGCCTAAACAATAACGTTCTATAGAATAATTGAATTTAACGTATTAGAACCCCGGAAAATGCGTTAAACCCTCCAAGAAGAGAGCTTGTGAACCAAACTGTCTCAATCCATACGTGGTCACCAACAGCAAGATCAGCAAAGAAAGTACCGGAAGTGGTCTGAAAAACTGTAGTCGACGACGCATGCAAAACACCTGTTCCGTTTCCGTTGACCATGAGTTGGATATAAGCTTCTGTACCTAACACTGGTGTTACTCGGCAATGGAACATATAAACGCCAGGTATCATGGCAGCAAAAACACCATTACTGTGATTATATCCATTGCCTTCATTTTTGATGACATTATGCATTTTAAGTATAAATTTAGGAGCGAGGTTAGTGGATTCGCCGTCTAACAGTGCTTCGAACATGATATTGGTAGTCGTTTGTCTCTTATATTCTGAAAAACAAAAACACATTGATTACATGGAACGTTATCACTGTTGAAATTGATGAATGGGTGGCTGGATGGATGGTTGAATAATTGAATGAATGAATGATTGGATGGATGAATGGATGGATGAATGAATGAATGGATGGATGGATGGATAGATGGATGGATGGATGGATGAATGAATGAATGAATAAATGAATGGATGGATGGATTGATTAATTGATAACTTGAATGGGGTTATACGTCTTAGTCAAGAATAAGAATATTTCACTTATATCAAGACGTCACAAGCTATAGGTGAAGTGCCACAAATGTTGACCTTTGAATCAAGTCAATGTGCAATGATGCTTGATGGTTCTCTAGCTTACTGTGGCATGGAACATCGGTTTTTAGGTCTCTTCCAAAGGAGCCCGTTATTTTCATTTCTAAATGCCGAGAACTTGGAAGAGGATTAATTTCCTTTTTAAAAGAGGTTTTATTTCTTTTTTCAAGTCTTGGTCAGACTCGACCGGGGTTCGAACTCCTACCTCCCACATACAAAACACTCACTGTACCAACTGAGCTATCGTAGATGTAAATCACCAACATCACTATCCTAAAAGCAATATAAAACTTTGAAAACTGGCATATCTCAGTTTACCAAGTGAACTTTCACCAGGCAAAGTGTGACCGGTTGCTCTTGAAAAGTAAATACATCCTGTCTAGCTAGCTCCAAACTCAACGTTCGGAATTAAAATTGAGACGGTAAGGAACATGAGACTGTAGGTTGTCAAATATATTCAGAATGATTTTGGATACTCAGAGATCATACTTATCAACAACTGTGTGATGACGGAACAACACTTTTTTCAAGGATTTAGAATTCATAACATATCAAACTGTTAGTGAGGTCATTCGATCGTATTTTTCTGAAATACATGTGTATAGCCTTTTGTCAGCTGTGGTTCATATCAAAACAGTATTTGAAACAGAAATACTATCTGTAATTCACAATCTCATGGCAATTTTTACAATGAGTTTTTTAATATTTGGGTGGTTGCAAAAAATAAAGTCTGAGTGAGATTGAGCTTGAATTTGTACATACAGTTACAAGATGCAGTAACATGTTCTTGTAGTTTCATAGAAATGGCATCAACTGGGGTTGTTAAAGTACTGCATGTGTGACATAGGAAATCAAAGAGAAACATACTGGTCCTTGTCAAAATCACAATCCCAAGAACTATAGTAATACGCTGAAAACTGACAATTCAAACACGTGAACGTACTCCAGGGAAGTGAGGTCGGGTGCTCAGGGAGGGTAAGCACCTTTTGTCTAGCTATATAATTTTCTTACCGTTTCTTTCATGTTCGAACACTGGCATGGTTGCTGTTGATTGATCAAGGCTCAAAGGTAGGCTAGGAACAGATGTTGACGGTGCATTTGAAGCGGTATTTTTCTTATTCCAGCATTTTGTAGATATCAATTCCGAATGAAGTTCACTCAACGCTGTCTTCTGTGTTTTAACAAGATTCTTTAAAGTTTTCATTTGCACTTTTAATTCGTCTGATTCCTCTTTTCGGAGCTGAACATGCTTCTTTAGTTCGCTTACCTCCAATTTCAGATCATTAATGTCCTGACGTAGATTTCCATTGATTTCTAGGACTGTTTCCAAAATCTCCAATCTTTGAAAAATATCTTCAACGTCTCTGCTAGGAACTTTTCCTAAACAATGAACATTTCCTATTAAAACAATAACAACAATATTGATTATAATACCCATATTTAAATGAATTACCAAATACCAAGACAGAACAAGACGGAATAGATCAGATTGTAGGCCTAAGTAACAAATATATAGGTTGATAGGTAAAGTTTTTGCAATGTGCGATAAACCCTGGCCCTATATAGTGTATTTAGAAACACCAAATGTAAAATCGTGCACGAAATTTATTCTCAGGGATTAAAAAAAATGTTGCTTATATAAATGAAAATTTCACGATCTAGATTTTATTCCTGGCCAAATTCGCCACTACAGAGCACAGTTCGCAGTACATTATAGACCTGTTCAAAGTTTAACAAAGCTAACGAATTAGTGCCGAATCGAGATCACATCTTAGCCCCTCTTTCGCTATATCTCAGCAACTTGTTGGCAGTTACTGTCTATCTCTGCACTTGTCGGTACTAGCTGTCCATATCTCGACCATTTGGCAGCCTAGCGTGGACTTCTTGTTTTTAGCATAGTGTTCAACATTCGATATGTCTACATGGTATGTTTTACTTTCTTTGTAGGTTCGATCCTCTTGCAGTCACAGGTTGCCTTGTGTCTTATTAGTCAGTTAAGTATCAAACGGACAGGGTAAACAAAAGAAACACCAACTATAAGCAGTTTTTAATATGAAGTTTTAGACCAAAGAAAGACCCAGAATGGTAAAACTCTTTTGCCAATTTCATAATCACAGATAAAACATGCCACCTGTCGTCTTAATATGCAGGTGGTCTTGAAAAGGTAAACGGCCAACTCAGGTTGCCTTATATATGTAATATTAATTCTAATGACAATGCATACTGAGTTAAGTAATGGTATTTAACGTCCCAGTCAAGAATATTTGACTTATATCGAGACATAACAGTACAAGATATGAGCTCATTTTAGATGTATAGAGAAAATAAAGTTATATGCTGTATTAAGTTTCTTTAATTTTAGTATTTGGATATTCAGACCAAGGTTCTTAGCTCACTTGCTTAAATGAATGACATTTTTGAGTACATATCATTGATGCGTGCATATACTAATCCATGTCCGAATCACAATCCAGAAGCAATGTAAAAACTTCGTAACTGACAAATTAGGTTAGACAATGTGGACTTCCACCAGGGAAGTGAGGTCGGGTGCTCCGGAAGGGTAAACAGCTCCTGTTTAGCCAGCTTCACCCTATATTACTGCTATTGAGATGGCTAATATTAATTTTTATTTATTTATTTATTTATTTAAATATTGTTTAAACTGTCTTTTAAAATTAAAGAGGTAAAATTTGATTCCTCAAACACGAAAATAATAGGCAACGAACAGTGAAGCCACTTTCTAACTATATACATGTGTTGCCCAAACAGAATCAATTTTACAGATTCATTGATTATATATATATATATATATATATATATATATATATATATATATATATATATATATAATCGGGTAATGTTAACTTCAGTCTGCAATACTTAGTTATTGTGGAAAATATGTCAATTTATATTGTAAATATTGGTTAAATGAAAATGCAGATTTCTGATATCAGTCACACTATAACGAAACATTGTTGATTCAGTTTTCGGAAGTCTTTAAGGATGTGTTTGGGATATCACTCTTAGCTGAGAACTATAACAAAACATTGTTGATGCAGTTTTGGAGTCCTTAAGAATGCGTTTGGGATATCACTCTTAGTTAAGGACTTTAACGAAACATTGTTGATTTGTTCTGTCACGGATGCATTAGGGATATCATACTTAGTTAAGTTGTTGATGACATTGTATGGTGATAACAAATGGGAAAACATATTGAGATGCAGTGAGGACTTCACACTCCTTGTATTGATGTCAAAATATACCTCTTAGTTCAAAACTATTACGAAACATTGTTGACTTTTTCTGTGTGACATGATGCACATGAAATATATCACTTTTAGTTGGCGGCTATAATCAACTATCGCTGACTTAATTGTGTTGTGATGCGTGGAATACCAACTAGAAGGTAACTATTGTTGCCCTTCTGTGAATATCACTCTCAGAAAAGAAATATAACAAAACATTGTTGACGGCTGTGCGTCGTAATACACTGGAAATACCAACTGCAACAAAACTATTATTGACTTTTTAATAATGTTGTGATACACGTGTATATCACTTTTTCAGAACTCTAAAACAAATATTGTTGACTTTTGTGTGCGATACATGGGGATATCAACTAAAAGAGCTATTGTTGGTCTGTGATACTCTTAGTTAAGAACTATAAAAAATATTGACGTTTGTGTCGTGAAGCATTGTGAATATCATTCTTATTTAATAACTGTTTTTATAATACACTTGGAATATCAACTAGAACCTATAGTGGTGTATCTGGAATATCACTTTGACTTTAGAGCTTAAACGAAAACACTGCCGACTTCTTTGTGCCGTGATACACTGAAACTACCAACTACAACGAAACTATAGTTGACCTTTCTGTATGGTACTTGTGATATCACCTTCAGATATGAACAAAAACAAAATACTTTTGAATTTTTTTGTGTTTTAATATACTTGGAACATTCTGCCCAGATAAGAACAACAAACAAAATATTTTCGACTTAAAGCACTTGGAATATAACTATAGCAATTTATTATTTACCTCTGTATAGTGATGTGCTATATAAGGTAATATTGTTGACTTCTCTCTTATATACTGGGAATATCACTATAGCGATACAGTGTTTATCACTCTGTGTTCTGGCACATAAACTGCATACTGATATATAGAACAGTTCATAAAAAAGGATTTTTATTTAAAATAAACTGAAGATGTCGACTACTCATCTCTGTCGTTCTGGCACATAAAGTGAATACTGGTATTTAGAACAGTTAATAAAAATATTTTTTATGTAAAACAAACTGAAGATGTCGACTTCTCACCTATGTCGTGATACTTTTGGATATCTGAATGCCTCCATTTTTCAAATGTGGACATGTTCTCTATGTTATGCATACTTGTTTCCGAAAAGAGGACCTTTGAAATTTAACATGAATCCGGAAAATCCGACACTTTATACAGGGAATTTATCCGATCTTTCCACAGTCGGTATTTTAGTCAAGGCTGATATCCATCTTCAGGAAAGTGTGAATTTGATATGTGGAACTCTGAAACAAAAAACGGATTGTGAACGTTGGAAATCGTGCTGCAGATCCGCAGGAGACTGTTGTAAGTCTCAAACTCATCACGCGGATATACAGGGACAAAATTCCGGAACATGTCCGGAGACGTGGATGGTTTTGGATGTTTCCGAGAAACTCTTCCAGGAGCAGTATCCGAAATATCGTGCCCTGATTACATCGAATATGGATTCTCATCTGGTAAGTTATATTTATTTATTTATTTATTTATTTATTTATTTATTTATTTATTTATTCATTTATTTATTTACATGTATTTATTCATTTATTTATTTATTTACTAGTATTTTTGAAAATGAATGGATTGATGGTCGTATTTTATTTTGGGTATATACAGTCAAACCTGTGTTAAAGCCCACCTCTATATTAGGGCCACCTGGTTATATAGGCCAGAAATATTTTATCCAAATTGCTCATTATTCATATTTTTTAGCCTGTATATAAAGGCCACCTGCCTGTAAAGACCAGTTTTACTGTTTCCTTTGAGAGGCCTTTATATATAGACAGGTTTGACTGTACGTATTATTTGAGAGATGTTTTTTAAAAGAGGAAAAAATGGATTCAGATTTGAATTTACAAAATAATCAACAACAATTGCATTTTGTGTTTCAGAATAATTATATACACAGGTACCCGGTTAGTTAGAAATTACAGTAGCACAGTTTACCCATATCAGTTTATGTACATTTAACTTCATTCATTCATTCATTCATTTCTTCTGTTGAAGCGAGACTACATATACTAGTAACATACTATGCATATTAACATAAATATACATTGATGATAAAACTGAATGCCAGTAAATAAAACATATTCACAGATTTACGTATAGTAAATTGTGTCTGGGGAATACTTTAGGAACCCTGAGTATTCAAGACGGATATGTGGCAGATATATTGATAGCCGTTGACCGAAACACTGCCAAGAGATACGCAGCAGCTGTTAAAAAGCTACCGAAATAATGCTAATTAAAGACAGACATGAGATGCCTATTCGGTACTTATTCGTTAGAATAGTGTTAAACTTTTGACAGGTATATATTGTATATATTGTATCTGAATGAGACTATTTTGAAGGTGGTAAATTTGTTTTTGTAATTATTGATTTATCATTTTTAAGACAAATAATTATCAATCCGAACATGATATTTGTTAGAAAAATACAATAATTGTAGACTTAATTTCTCAATTTTACGAATCAACATTTTGAAATCGTTTACAATTCTTTCTCATATACTAGTACATATTTGACGTTCTAGTTCCTGATTACACACGTGGCGGATGTAACTAGCTAAACAGGAGGTGCTTACCCTTCCGGAGCTCCCGGCCTCACTTCTCTGGTGGAAGTTAACGTGTTTAATAACCCAATATGTCAGTTTCAAAGTTTTTACTTTGCTTCTGGATTGTAATTCGAACATGGATCAATATGCTTGTTTTTTATTCTCACATTTTATCCCAAATCATTTACCATGTATGCAAACCCAAACATGGACAAAAACCTCAATGTATAGTAGTAGGTCACCTTTGCCCTTTGACCCTCATTTGAGTATAATATTTTCTTCTTATGGTACATACTTTTTTCTTTCATTATCAAAAGCTATAAAATATAGTGGTATTCATCATCAACATCATTAAGACATAATGGGCATAGTCTGTCTAACTCGGGTATATTACTTCAACATCCTGTTTCTATAATGGGAAAAGAAATTATAAATAATATTTCAGGTTTATGGCGAGCCCATAATATGTGTTACATGTATGTAACAGAATCTCAAAAACGTTTTACCTAAAATCAATTAACCATGTAAAATCATTCAGATTATCCTTAAATTATAAATTATTTTAGTTTCATTTTCTAAAAAATTGGAAAATTGATATTTGAATCATTAAAATATTTTGAAATTTGATAAAAATTAAATCAAGAATAACAAAGTTATGTACTACATTTACAAAAATTAACATTTTTAATGTGCCGACATAGGAAGTAACACCTATGTCTCTCATTTGCGACGAAGTATACTATGTCGCCAGTCGAGACATATCCATATAGCAGGATTTAACAAGTACATGGGTAGTGTTAGGATTCGAGGCTTATGTCTACATAATGCTTGTATTTACTCTTTAGAAATAGTTTTTTCAATAATGTAGAAACACTTGTGTTCCCTCTACATAGATGTACTCATTCATTATAAATATATTTAAAGGTCAAGCGGACAGATCAATAGTTCTTATCTATAATCCAAAACAAACATACTAGTCCATGTCCATGTCTAGTCCATGTCCGAATCACAATTCCAAAAGCAAAGTAAAAACTTTAAAACTGACAATTTAGGTTGGACACGTGAACGTACACCAGGGAAGTGAGCTCCGGAAGGGTAAGCACCTCCTGTTGAGCTAGCTACAACCGCCACGTTCAAACATACTAATCCATGTCTGAACCACAATCCAGCTTTAAAAATGACAAGTTAGGTTAGACATGTGATCTTCCATCAGGGAAGTATAAGGCTGGATGCTATAACTTAGTTGAACCCCATGTTATATTATAAAGTTGTCCAATTATCTGTACACTTCATATTTCGATAAAAGCAGAGGTGCATTTATTTCTATTTAAGTCATTATGAATATGTACATGTATTTGAAAACAGCTGTTTAAAATGTACAAGGGGCACTTGCTTATCTAGATCTACATTAGACTAATTATTCAGTACTAGCCCCATTGTTCCATCAGCGACATTTATTTAATGTCATCAGCGACATTTGTTTTATGTCATCAGCGACATTTATTTAATGTCATCAGCGACATTTATTTAATGTCATCAGCGACATTTATTTTATGTCATCAGCGACATTTATTTAATGTCATCAGCGACATTTATTTAGTCATCAGCGACATTTATTTAATGTCATCAGCGACATTTGTTTTATGTCATCAGCGACATTTATTTAATGTCATCAGCGACATTTATTTAATGTCATCAGCGACATTTATTTAGTCATCAGCGACATTTATTTTATGTCATCAGCGACATTTATTTAATGTCATCAGCGACATTTATTTAGTCATCAGCGACATTTATTTAATGTCATCAGCGACATTTGTTTTATGTCATCAGCGACATTTATTTAATGTCATCAGCGACATTTATTTAATGTCATCAGCGACATTTATTTAGTCATCAGCGACATTTATTTAATGTCATCAGCGACATTTATTTAGTCATCAGCGACATTTATTTAATGTCATCAGCGACATTTATTTAATGTCGCTATTCCATGTTCGTTTCATTCTTAATTTTTTTTTATTTTTACACGTGACTATCTAAACAGGAGGCACTGACCCTTCTTGAGCATCTAACCTCACTTACCTGGTTGAAGTTCACGTGTGTAATATTTGAAGTTTTTCTGTTGGTTTATATTACATTTATACTTTACTGAATAAATAACTGTTAAACTGACTATAGCCTAGTGCAATATACATCTAGGGATGGCAATGTCCCAAATGAACATGTACTTACCTATTTATTCTGTGTACACCCCTAGCATCTCTTTTTATAAAACATTCTGTGCTCATTTAACCTGCAATTTTGTGAATTTCTAGATGTTTAACCAAATATATAGATTTTGGAAAAGAAATATGTGAAAACACAAATTACTATTACTTTGTCCAAATAATTAGAGAAAAATGTCATCAGACACTTTGAGTGCTAATGTCCGATATCTAAAGTTTGTTGTCTTTTATATTTATTTAGTTAATATTAGTTTTATACTTACTTAATATAGAACTGTTAAACCACTCATATACTTACTGCAATATGCATCTAGAGATTTTAATGTCTCAATGAACATATTATCACTTTTCTTTTTTCTACACTTTCTCTTTTATGAACAGTTTTTTCCTTACCCATTTTACCTGAAATATTTATGTTTATTTGTGAATTTTTAGATGTTTAGTCAAATACATAAATTTTGTGTAAAATACAAATAACTTTTACCGCAAATAAGAGTAATGACACCTTGAGTCCTAATGTACAATGGACACTTTTTTATCCACTTTTCGTATGCTCTTTGGTGTATTTTAAGACGTTTAGTCAAATGCATAGATTGCATAGATACAATAAAGTGTGAAGAAAAAATCTATTAATTTCTGGAGGCAAAACATCGGAAAAAGTGCATCCAAGATACCTTAACTGTTAATGTCCAATATCTTAAGTTTATTGTTTGACGCTATTCTGTTGGTTTATATTAGATCTACACTGCATTTGATAAAGAGCAGTTAAGATACGCTTGTATGCTTAGTCTAATATAACATCTAGATATGGCAAACGTCCCAAATGAACATATTCCTTTTAGCCTTGTTTCGATTTATTCTGAAGTCTACAACGTTTTTCAATTTGATGTCTAGTCTTCCTAATTGTATTGCTTAGACTATATACAGTAAGTTTTTTTTTCAATTTATCTGACCAATTGATTCTTTCATCAGGAGTTGCGTAGAGTTGAGTAATGGTGTTTAACGTCCCAGTCAAGATTTTTTCACTTATATCGAGACCTATATACCTATAGGCGTAGGAGCAGAAATTTTGCATTTGCGTTGCACTGATGTCAATATGCAGCAGGGTTCTTTATCGTGCAAAGCCTAACGTGACACGGGACCTCGTTTATTTAAAGTTTTAATTTCCCATCCGAAGGAACCGTGACTTTCATTTCGTAATGGCGAGTGCTTGGTGAAAGATCAGTCACTACCCACTTCTAAGTCTTGGGTCAGACCCGGTAATGGTTCGAACCCATGACCTCCCACTTACGGAGCTAGCACTCTACTAACTCAGCTACCGCAGTGGTCTATAATTTTATTGCAATGTTTCATCGTGCTTCGTATTTTACTAAATATCAATTGTTATTCTTTTTTACCGAAATACAAATTTATTTAATATTTTTATTGCAATATGAAAGGCAGATTTTTAGATAAAGTAGTCTTGCAGATGGATAAAAGTTATTTACCAAACCACCGACACGATAGCTAAGCTGTTTCAATGCTCTCTTCGTTAGTAAGAGAGGGGGATTTTAATCCCGGGCGAATTTGACCAAATTTTGAAAATAATTAGTGCCTGTTTTTTTTTTGCGAAACACTAGAAAGTCACTATTCCCTTGGAAGCGACTTTTAATATTAATACCCCGTGTCACGAATGACATGGCAAGCTAAAGAATTACTAACATAGTACCCATAGCGCATTACAAAGGTAAACATTCGGTCACGTCCCTATAAAACTGATGACATATCGATATAAGTGAAATATTCTTGGCTGGGAAGTAAAACTACAATCAATCAATCAATCAATCAATCAATCAATCAATCAAATCTACCAAGCCTAACTGCAGGTAAAAATAATGTGTTAATGTAGACCTCATAAATGCAGTTAAAATAGAAATGCATGACTGTTCTAATCACTGTTTGTCAATGGTCACTTAAGCCCACTTAAATGGTTTCGACCTAATTTGATATTAAAAAAATAGATATAGAGTTTGTAACAGTGGTCTAAATTTTGTACTAGAATGTGAAAATGTCCCCCAATATTACGTTAGAAAACAAACGTTTAAATAGAATATGGCCCCATGACGTCATTTACGGCGGTCTCTAGGCACGTTCGTTGCTTTTGTACCCAGAAATGTAGGCCGGTCACTTTCTAAGGCCTACAAATGTTATCTACAGTCAAACCTGTCTATAAGGGACCCCAAGGGAACAGTATATAATATAATATCCTCTTCGTGTTAGGTAAAACATAAAGCTTCCACCAGGGTACGCCATCCAGCTCTGTACTTTGCCTTTCTTTCAAGTTCCCCCCCCCCCCCCCCAGCTGTATCCACAATCTTTCATCTCTGCTTCTATTGTCCTCCTCCAAGTACATTTTGGCCAAGGGAACAGTAAAAGTGGCCTTTTTGGAAGGTGACCTTTATATACAGGTTGATCTGTATTCTGTCTGTTGATTTTCATTACAATTATATAGAAGGTATATGTATCGAAAAATGTACATTAAAACATCAAGTATATTGTGTCCCCAATGAATAAAGAGCTTTTAGCTTTCAAAAAAATTAATCTCAAGTCTCTACATTTTTCTAGTCTGCTGTCTAACTGTTGATATATAAACCCTACTAATGTGCAATTAGCTTTGTTTGAAAATTTCATCTCTATTTTTGTTACACCATTTACACTTTTTGTTAACTACAAATAGTATTTATTTAATTACATTGCAATTTAACTTTATTTAGAAATATAAAAATACATCTTTTGTAAAAAGATACAGGTAGCGCAAATTGCTTTAAATGTTTTCTTTTTCGATCATTACAGAATCAGCTTTATTGGAGTTTCCAATTTTGGACATTTTTAGGAAATTCTTCACTCAGTTACTTAACTTAAAAAACTTTTTTGTTACGTAACATGTTGGGATTGTTTTTAAGCAGTACACACAATCATAAAAATAACTTAAATTCTGAAAACGCTCAGTAGACAAGCGCTGAAACCATTTGATCGTTCAGTAGACAGGCGTCATAATGTTTTTTCAATCTATACATGTATTCCTGTTATCCAAATGTTGAGATTAAAACCAATATAGTGTCGCCACTGACTGATTATGAATTATCATTGTGTTGATACGGGTAACAGAGGTTAGCCAGGAAGCGGTTGGCAAGTAGTAATTTTATTTGTGCAAGCAGCATTGCCGACATAAAAGGGACACAAAGTTAACATTTTATAAAGAGGATTTATACACAATGTTATGTTATACTTGTGTTAGTGAAGTATATGGCTTATCATATTAACAAGCTTGTTTGGTGGTTACTTTTCATTAAGTCGAACACTGTGATCTTAAATGTACTAGACAAAGTTAATACTAGTAGTAAAAGCATAGACGCTATAAACATGTTCATAAGTGAAAATATGAACGCTGATGTCATAAGATTTC
Source organism: Anadara kagoshimensis (assembly GCA_021292105.1). Lineage (NCBI taxonomy): Eukaryota > Metazoa > Mollusca > Bivalvia > Arcoida > Arcidae > Anadara > Anadara kagoshimensis. Next base: position 30,458,877 of record CM037872.1, on the reverse strand, counting down.
AACATTTACATAAATATGAAATATATATGCAACAAAGAAATAGTTCGATAAGTGTTGCACTTTTGTTGTAATATGACAAAGTAATCTAAAGAGACACCATCATTGTTTCAATAAACAGATTGCTTTTAGCATCTCCTTCACCTAATAAAAACTTATACTTTTACAGTTTCCAATTTGCTGCTTGGATGATGTGACCAAAGTATAACAGGACCTTTTCTTATAATTATTGTCTTGGTGTTGTATATGTTCCACCTAATAAATTATCACTTAATCAGCTGCTTGCATATAAATTGTTGACTCAGGGATATTGCAAGCCTATGCTTATCAAGGACCTCAAAAAAGTTTTATTGCCGTCGTCACAGTATTGTTGATAAGTTTGATGTCTTTGTGTCCAGGATTGTTCTTGATATATTTGACGTCCCATAGTTCCATGTTCTTTTCACACAAATTTGATTAATCACGTGGCGGGTGTAGCTAGCTTAACATAAACAGGATGTGCTTACACTTCCGGAGCACTCGGCCTCGCTTCCCTGATGGAAGTTCGCGTGCTTAACGTGACTTATTTTTACTCTGCTTCTTGAATGTGATTCGGACATGTATTAGTATTTTTGTTTTGATTATTCATCTGAGATTACTGCTATAGCTGATAATCGAACACAAACAAAATACCAATAACAAAAAGTAAAGTGGAACTAGCAAAACTTGCAAAATACGTTAATACACAACAGGAAAATAAGGCAAACTTCTCCGGATTGGTAAAGCCTTCCAATTTAACTAGCTACACCCGCAATGCGTAAAATTAAAATAGAGAATGAAGAATGAAAGAAACATGTAACTTTTCGACCACAAATAGATCCAGGATAATACTGGATATATAGGTAATGACGTTGACGTTATAAAAATGTTCAATTTTTCTATCGTCAACTTTCCTTTTTTATGCAGCAATATACCTGCTTCTCCTGCTTATCGTGTATTTGTTTTCCAATTGATACGTTATAGTAGAACTTGTTTCCACTACGGGGACTTTGTACAACGAAGTAGGCTGCTTGCAAATAAATTGTTGACTCAGGGATATTGCAAACCTAGGGTTATCAAGGCCCTCAGAAAGTTTTATGGCCATCATCACAGTATTGTTGATAAGTTTGATATCTCTGTCCATGATGCCCTGGATATATTTGACGTCTCATAGTTCCATGTTCCTTTCACACAATTTTGATTACGCACGTGGCGGGTGTAGCTAGCTAAACAGGAGGTGCTTACCCTTGCCGAGCACCCGGACTCACTTCCCTGGTGGAAGTTAACGTGTCTAACCTAACTTGTCAGTTCCAAAGTTTTTACTTTGCTTCTTGATTGTAATTCGGATTAGTATGTTTGTTTTTGATTATACTTAGTGAAAAATGGGGGTGATTATGTCATATAGATTTTAAACACTTACATAATAACATATGGAATATGTATACCAGACGGAAATGGTTCAAAAAGTGCTGTATTGTTATAGGAAAGCTTAACCTCAACTTGCAAAAAGTTAAATATGTTAACTTCAACCAGAAAGTTAGGCCCGATGCTCCAAAATAATTAGCACCCCTAGACTAGCTGGCTTCACCCATCATGACATTATGTGAAATCAAAATTACAAATAGAGGAAACATAAAAATATTGGTGGTCAAATATATCCATGATAATATTGATTGAATACAGAGATAAAGCCTTAGACGCAAACAGCAGGCTAATAAGTGTATAATATGATTTCCTATGTCCTAAAAATTTTAACATACGGATGCGGTTCGATAAGTGCAGCACTCATACTGGTTGTAATAAAACACAGTAATCTAAAGAATTGACTTTATTGTTTCAATAAGCACATTGCTTTTAGCGTTGTTTCATCTAATCAAATCTGAGACCCCTTCATTTTGCAATTTGCTGCCTGGTTGCCAGGTTTAATAACTGTAGCCAAAGCATAGTTAGGCTTTTCTAGTAATTTTTGTCTTGGTATGTTATAAATTCTACCTCATCAGATCATCCGAGATTAGCGTTTTGGCTGATAATCAACCTTAAACATACCAGTATATTTTAAAACACAATCCCAAAAGCATGGTAAAATATTTGAAAACTACTGACAAATTAAGTATTACACGTGAACTTCCATCAGGGAAGTCAGTACACCGAAAGGGTAAACGTCTCTAATTTAGCTAGCTACATCTAATTTGCAACTTGATGGAAGATGGAACTGTTGGACGTCAAATATTTTCAAGATAATGTTAAATACAGAGACAAAGCCCTAGACGCAAACATCAGGCTTTTCCAAGAATTGAATACACTGATACAGTTCGATTAGTGCTAAATTCATATTGGAACAGAGTAATCGAAAAAGACACCATTATTGTTTCATTAATTACACTGCTTTTAGATTTCTTATGTTGCTAAAATACGATAGCCCTACATCTTCCAATTTCCTGCTTGGTTGCAAGGGTGATGTGATGTAACAAAGCCCAATCTCGTCAAAGCCTCGATTGGGATATATGTTACATGATCACATCACCCTCGACTGAGATCACACGGTATCGGTCACAAACAGGTGACAGATTCTATTAATCTAATTAAGCTAACATTGCAAATTGATGATAGATGGAACTATTGGGCGTTAAAGAGACAAAGTCTTGGACGCTAACAGCAGGTAAATGAGTGCAAAATATGTGTTTGTATGTTATTAAGATTTTAACACTTGCATTGATATGAAATATATATAAAATAGAAATGGTTCGAGAAGTACTACACTTAAACTGGTTGTAATAAGACAGAGTAATCTAAAGAGACACCATTCACTAAACACATTGCTTTTAGCTTTCTTTTATCTAATCCATTCTAAAACCCAAACCTATTCCAATTTGCTGCATGGTTGCCAGGTTTGATAGTTTTGACCAAAACACAATTAGACCAGTTTTTGTTATTTTTTGTCAGAACATTTTATACATTCCGACTCATCTGAAATAAGTGTTTTAGCTGATAATCAGCCACAAACTTACCATTTTTGAATTACAATCCGAAAAGCAAAAGCCATATGGTAACTGTGAAATTAAAATAAACACATGTCCCTTCAACAGGCAAAATACTGTGGAAGGATAAAAATATCTAATTTAGCTAGCTATGTGTGAAATCAACATTTCTGATTAATGGAAGATGGAACTATGAGACTTCAAATATATCCAGGATAGTGGTTGTAATAGGACAGAGTAATTCTATTATTGTTTCAATAAACCAATTGCTAATATGAAACCCCTACATTTTCCAATTTGCTGCCCGATTGCCGGGTTTAATAGCTGTAGTCAAAGCAGAATTAGGCTTTTCTAGTAATTTTTGTCTTCGTATATTATATATTCCACCTCAGAGGTTATCATCTAATCATGTGGGGTAACTGTTATATTTTTTATAAAGCAAACATTTACCCATCAGTAATTGAAATAGACTCAGTCAAGCTTTGTTCAGGACTACATGTAATAGAGAGGGTGGTTTAAATGTCTAACACCACATGATTATGACCTGATTACCATGACACGAAATATTGTCTATTTTAACTTCCCATTAAAAAACATTGACTTTCATTTGTAATGCTGAGTGCTTGGCAAAAGAACATTTACTACCAACTTTCAAGTCTTTGGCCACATCCGGTGGGGTTAGAACCCATGACCTCCCACTTACGAGGCCGGGTAAGAAATAACATGATTAAAATTTCAAAGGGACACAACTCTTAAGAACATTAAGCATCAAATTATGTTTTATCTTATGTATTATGCATCTTATTCTTTAAAGTTGTAACTTAATTTCTATCCACGATTATTGGTGTTGTAATGTCTGATGTCTTGAATGGATATTCATTAGCTCTCTCGAATAAAATTAAATATCCATTGGTTCCCTTGAATGAAATAAAATAAATATTCATGGAATCTTTTGATGGTATTACATGTTCATTGATACTTTTAAGTCAATGACGCCTATATAGGTACAGCCTACGTCAACTAGCATTCGTAAATACTATCGTGTTACAACTTATTAAGTACCAAAGAGGTTATTGATCATGCTTTCTGACTATCATAACATGTTTCATCCAATATCATACATGTTTCCATTCTATTTCGGAAACTGAATGTCAGGAAAAACCTCTCAATTTTTTATACAGGAAGTAGTCCCTCCTGTAGTCTTTCAAGGAAGTGACGTAAATAAAACAGCAAATTAATACGATTTCAAAGAATTATTAAGCATTGTTCAATAAATGTCAAATTGTTTTTCTCAGTTGTTTCACATTAGTTTCTATTAAAAAAGCCATGCATGGCCTTTTTGTTCTGAGTCTATGTAGTGCTAATGGGTATCTCCTCCTTCATTATAAAGTCTTCCACCAAAGAAAGAGACTTATCGCTTTCGTTGAATTTCTCCCCATTATTAAATCTACAACCAAAGAGGGAGACCTATCGCTTTCGTTGCATTCATCCTTCATCATTAAGTCGCCCACCAAAGTAGTCAATCAACTTCACGGAAACCTCTAAATTTTCAATTTTCTGTTTGCTCAGTTTAATTGTTGGGATGAAGTTCAATTAGCCTTTGCAATGATTTAAAGCTTTGTTTATTGTTGTGGTTACTTCTTTTATCAAGAATAAATCTCCCTGGTAATTTCTTTAGTTTGTTCTGTTGCTATTCATCGGGTTTATTAACTTTTCTTCTTCAAAAAGAAACAAATGAGATTAGATATCCATTGGTTTCTATTGAATTTATTTACTTCAATGGTGCTTTTCTAGAGTTATCTCTCAATTCATCATCAATATTGTTATCAAAATATTCCAAATTTTGTCGGTTCTTTCAAGATTTAAATATAGTACCTTATTTCTATGCTCAACATGTTAATGTAAAGAAAACACGAAACTAAGAAATGCCGAAATTCAGAGTTATGCTGATAACATTTATAGCATGCTGTGGCGGAACCAATATAGATATTGAAGGGCTTGGTTAATGTTGTAAAAATTCGGATTTGAGACCAAGCAGCCGTTGTATGCTTTCTGTTACTTTTTCTGTTCCGATTTATTGGAAGTGGGTAAGCAATTGCTTGTTGTCTGTTGGAATCACTCGATAGGCGACTCAGATGATAAAGCGTTTTGCTTTCACTTTGAAAGATTTAAGATGTAAAGACTTAAGCGACCACTTTGAAATTTGTGTAAGAACTCTTCTTATACATATCCCCTGCTTTATGCTGAATAGTGTTACTGTCTCTTAAGTCGTGCCTAATCTTTTTTCTAAAATCAATGAGAATGAGGTCAAAATGAAAATGATGGGCGGTCAAAAAATGTTTGTATTCAATTATTAGGTTTTTATACGAAAGAAATACCAAATGTCTAACTATCATCTTATCAAAACTCTTAAAATGGTAATGAATCTGATTAAATTTTGTAAGAAAAGAAAGTTGACATAGATATTTAGATTGAGTTTTGTTAATCAACAAACATAATTCATTGAAACCTCTTGCCATGTTGGTGATAGTATAAAATCATATTCAAGTCTATGTCATTGTTGTAACTATTTCTTCTATGAAGAAAATATTTTTCCAATATATAATCCTTTCTGTTTGTTGTTGGTCGGACGTTTCTTTTAGGGGCGAATATATTTTTTCGATATATTTCTTTGCTTTGTGTTTGTTGTATGAAGTTTTTTTCAGGAATATATATATATATATATATATAATCTTTTATGTTGGTTTGGTAAACTTTCATCAGAATTCTATACGTTTGATCTGCTTTAATGAAATTAGATATTCATTGGTTTCTATTGAATATATATATTTGAATGATACAGTTATCTCTCCACTTATTAACGTTGTTGCCATCAAAGTTTTTCTGATATCAATGAAAGTATTAACAATATTTTTGTAAGCACATTTTTTCAACTTTAACATACCGTCCAACCTGCCTAAAAGGCCACCTCTATATAAGGGTCACCTGCTTACTAGTATAAAGGCCAACATAATTTTATCCCAATTGTTCTTTATTCATAATATTTGAACCTGTATACAAAGGCCACTTGTCCATAAAAGCTACTTTTACTGGTTCCTTTGGGTGGCCTTTATAGACAGGTTTGACTGTATATCCAAAAGAAACATACCAGTCCATGTCCAAATCAAAATCCCAAAACCTAACTAAGAATTTTTAAAACTTGAACATTAAGTCAAATCGTGAACTTCCACCAGGCTAGTGGGGTAGCATTTCCTGTATAGCTAGCTACACCCGCCACGTGTAAAATGAAAATTGAGAATTAAAGAGCATACAACTAGGTTATCTTTATGTCATATGTAAATGAACACAAAATAAGGTAAAGACTTATCAATGCGACATGGCAAAGGGTAAAGCCTATGAGATTTCCAACATACAGTCAAACCTGTCTATAAAAGTCACCCACCCGAGGAAACCAGTAACCTTTATGGGCAGGTGGATTTTATATACAGGTTCAAATAATATGAATAAAGAACCATTCTACTGGCCTTTATAGGCAGGTGGCTCATTTATAGAGGTGACCTTTAAGGCAGGTTTATATGTACTTTGTCTAGTCTTAGATCGTTATTCACGACTTTCAGACCGAATTAAGTCACTGGTGTTTTAATTTTCTGAGGCATTGTGGGGTGTCCTTTCAAAGACAGTTGCTAGCCAATAATTTCGTCTTCATGTGAAATATGTTAGATAAATTGATTTAAAGAAAAGGAAGGAAGAATATTATGAGCAAAACTTAATAGGGGTTTTGGTAGCTCAATAAGAAAAGAGTCAGTCAAGAATTGGGATGGCTCTGTAAACATCTCTCATAATAATTGCTGAAAATTTCGCATTCTTTTACAGTAAAAATTTAATGTCATTATAACGAATTTTTGTGAAAAAGTTTTTTTATTATTGCAGTTGTGACGTTTTCAAAATCTAAGGAATGTTTACAAGGCAATACAACCTTGAGTTGCTTTGATACCAAAAACTCATATTTCAGCAATAATATGAAAATAATACTCAATCTCATATATTTATGAATAAAATTTGATATATGTAGGTATTAATATTGAGTTTCTTTTATCAGGCAAAACATGTTTATTTCTATTTTCTAAGATGATACTCAAATCATAAATATTTTGGCTTGAAGACAACATCGTTTCCAAGGTTTTTATGAAGGAGTTCTATGTTATGATTTCACTAAACAATACCATATAGCAGGTGCGTATATTAAACCAAGCATATTAAAAAATATGAGATAGATATATTTTCTGACCACCGCCTAATTAGTGTATTTTTAATATGTTCTTTAAATTTTATCATGATATGTTCCCTACATTAGCGAGAAATAAGCTTATTTTCCTGCTACTAATTAAGACACGCCAATGTCATTTACCTATACGCTTTCTGACGTTTTGCTTCAAGTTCAAAAAGTCAAAGAATAACAAAGCAGATGTAGCTACTGTTTATTTTGTCTATTTCGGAGAAAACAAAATCGCAAAATGTATTATATATTTCAATATGCCGGGTAGGAATCAATGATTGTTTTACTTACATGAGCCGAGTCGTTACTAAAACTTCCTGTCTCAACTCCATATTTGCTTCATATATTATTTTATGCGACAAAATACATGTTGGGTGGGTGTTTACAATGACAATTTTTTTTCAAAATCGCGGTGTTCTTTATGTTACGTAGTCATGACGAAAGAGAAACTATTTACGTAGGTTGGTGCAGCTCAAGAACGGATTTATTTTTGCGCAACTGGGATGACTAAATTGATTTAATAAAGTAATTAAGTGAACTACCTTTCTGCATTTTCAAACTTTTGAAAAACAATTGACGTAAATTCAAACTTTTAAACTTACTCCGACCTTTGTGCTAACCTTGATTGTACCCCTTGCGAACCTACGTAAATAAAAATTCTTCTGTCATCATTACGTCACACGAAATACACTGCCATTTTATCAAATTTTTACATCTAACGTACGTTTCGGTGTATTCAGGGAGTTACAATGCATGGATCAGATCAAAATTAGGATTATTAGCAACGGCTGGGCTCACGTAATTAAATGGTTAATTGATTTTTAACATTGTCATTCAAGTCTTCGAAATATTAGTGTTGTTCCTTTCTCTGTAAAAGAGTAAACAGACAGTAATATTAAATGGTCGGTAAACATCAGTCTTGTATGAAAGTAATTCATCTTTCATTAATACCATAACGCATTTTACTGTTGCTAAATTTTAATATCTCGAACATATGATAGATGACAGGAAATAACTTCTTGAAAACATGTACTTGGCAATTTTTGATAAGGGTGCTATACGCCATTACATTTGATCATATTAGGGTGACATAACTGTTAACGTTGCTGCGGAGCTGTATAATTTATGTTATGTCCTCCAATATGGTTAACCTACATAATATTGTAATATTAATTACTAATAATGACCGTTATATTCAACAATTTCTATTTGAAATATCAAGTATCAACACAACATCATGAAATAAAAGTGCCACATCTGATCCATCCCTGGGGAATTTGTCTCGGTTTTGATACGATATGTAAGGAATTATTTGTATTTAATTGATTTAGAATGAACTCTCTGTACTTTTACTAATAAGCAACTACTCTTGCTGAATTTTTAATATCTCGAACATCATATAGAAGAAAGGAAATTTCTTACCCGAAAAACATGTATTTGCCAATAACTATCGCAATAGACGTTAAGTAAAGAAACAGTGAAACAGGGTTAGTAAGAACAAATTCCCAAATCATGTTGCAAATAAGTTTTTCAACTCCCAACTTTTAATCGTGCAATGTAAAGTGTCGTGGCTACATTAGATTGGTTTCAAGCAGTTATTGAATAGCAAAAGTGGATCATATATACACACGGTAAGATATCATATCAAACATACTAATCCATATTCGAATCACAATCCAAAAGCAAAGTCAAAACTGAAACTGACAAGTTAGGATAAGCGTTCCATCGGAGATGCGAGACCGGATGCTCTGAAGGGGTAAGCGCCTCCTGTTTATTTAGATACACCCACGACATGTGTAATCAAAAAGTGAAAGGAATATGGAACTATGTGACGTCAAATATATCCAGGGCAATCCTGAAAACAGAGACATCAAACTTATCGCAAATACTGTGACGACGACCAATTGACGTATCGCTGGGCACGCCCACAATGTTCCGACAAAGACCTGGCATGCTCGAATTACACGCAAAAAGAATGAAAACTCTGCTTGAATTGACACTAGTACGTCATTAGTTGCCGTGACGCTGCTTTGGAACCGTGATTGCGGCCAGTGTCGGAACATTGTGGGCGTGGCCGGCGATATGTCAATTACTTTAGCTTGAAACACAGTATTGTTTCAAGTAGCAGATATAAATCCTCCTAAAACAAAATTGCATAAAATTCAATAGTTTGCTTTATATTGATGGTATCGGGCATATTAAACGCCTGTTGCCACCACATTTTAGATAAAACCAGTGTAAAAGGCATAGTGTTATGTTTCAATAAACAGGAGTTATTTCAGTTTTAAATCAAACTAAATCCCTAAAATGACTTATCCACTAACAGACTACTAAGGTAAAATTTATTTTTGTCAGCTTTGGATTTGAAATTTGTTTTCTTTCTTTCAGTAATTACCACTGTATACAATGAGTTGAACAAGTAGTGACTTTATAAAAGTTTTTGAAACAAAACCACTTGATACCAATTTGTAAGTAATCCTATGCTTTCGAGAAGTTTTAAAATCAGTGGTCGGAAATATATTTATTTTACGTTTTGATTTTTATAGTAGTGTAAGCTAAGTATGTGATTTGCATCTCAAGTTTTATATTACGTTTTGATGAATTGCATATTAAAAGCCTTCAGATATCAACTTACTGCTTATTAATCAAATTTACAGTATTAATCACTGGTATTGATTTTCATATCCATATTGTAACATTTTTGGCACTTGGTTAAAATAATTTCACAGTAAATTTACAACTCATACGCTCTGTTTAATTATCACAAATTGTTTGTGTATGTATTACAGGTCTACGGGGAAAGGATCGATACACTGTGCGAAGTTTAGCAATAACAATTCAAGACTTAAGTGATCCATAATCTGAACCAATGTCAAAGCGACCTTAGAAATATTGATATGTTTCTTTGCTTCAGAATTGCTCCTTAAATACATTTTCTTTACCTAAACTGAATTCTAAGGATGAGACTCTAAAAACCGATGCCCCATGTACCAGATGGCGTAGCACGTTATTGAATTCCCCCCCTGAACATTGGGCTGAGCGCATTGCAAAGGTGAAAAAACTGCCACTTTACGTAAATCTGGTAGCGTCTCCATATACGTGAAATATTCTTTACTGTGGCGCAAAACCTAAATCAATTAATAAAAATATTACCTTGATTTAAAATTTAATGTCTTTCAAATATGTTTCTTTATTCTTATGAAGCAGAATTTATGCAGAACCTTGTTAAATCTGGAGAGAAGACTGTCGCTAAATCATTCAACTCGAGATACAGATATATAGATGACGTTCTGTCTCTTAACAATCCTAAATTTGGAGACTATGTAAATGTCATCTATCCTAGTGAGCTTGAAATAAAAGACACGACTGATTCCTCAAGTTCTGATTCATATTTAGACTTATACCTGAATTATGACGCACACGAAAGGCTACATTTGAAACTTCATGACAAGCGTGATGACTTCAATTTTTCTATTGTCAACTTTCCTTTTTTATGCAGCAATATACCTGCTTCTCCTGCGTATGGTGTATTTGTTTCCCAATTAATACGCTATGGTAGAGCTTGTTTCCAATACGGGGACTTTGTACAACGAAGTAGGCTGCTTGCAAATAAATTGTTGACTCAGGAATATTGCAAGCCTAGGCTTATCAAGGCCCTCAAAAAGTTTTATGGTCGTCATCACAGTAATGATGATAAGTTTGATGTCTCTGTGTCCAGGATTGCCCTGGATATATTTGACGTCTCATAGTTCCATGTTCCTTTCACACAATTTTGATTACACACGTGGCGGGTGTAACTAGCTAAACAGGAGGTGCTTACCCTTCCGGAGCACCCGGTCTCACTTCCATGGTGGAAGATCACGTGTCTAACCTAACTTGTCGGTTCCAAAGATTTTACTTTGCTTCTCGATTGTGATTCCGACATGAATTAGTGTGTTTATTTTTTATTACATGTATTATCCAGGATATATTGTATTTATCTGTCTTTCATTCCCAATTTTGATTTTACACGTGAGGGTGTAGATGACCATACAGGATGCCTTACTCCTCTACAACGCCAGGCCTCACTTCATTGAAAGATATTGACGTGTTTCAAAAACTTTTATGGTCGTGTATTCACTATTTGACGTCCAATAGTTCCATGATACTTGCATTCTAAAATTTGATTCCACACGTAGCGGGTGTTGTCTACTCTTCCGAAGCACCCTGTGTCATTTCCTCGGTGGAAGTGTGTGTGTTTAAGAATTAGATCGATATGTTTAAGATTCTTTTAGTTTTACTTTAGTATAATCTGAACATAGTAAAACTTTTGTATTACAAAATTTCTTGATAAGGCTGACAAGCTGAAATGTTCAATGCTGAATTCTCATCAAATTAAAATTGTCAAAACTAAATCAAAGAAACTGTAAGAATAGAGTTGATTGATTTAATAGGGCTGTACGTCCCAGACAAGAATTTTTGACTATATGGAGACTTCACCAGCTGTATATGAAGTGGCAGAAAAGTTGACCTGTGTCGTGCTCTTCATGTTCGGAGAGGATTCTTTAACCAACCACGCCTGTTCTGACATAGGGCTCCGAACCTAAGACATCCCATATACGGTGACATGTTACAAAACTGCCGACATTCAAAGCTGTTATTGAGTTAAATAGTAAGCTTATAAATAAGTTCAAATAATCTATGATACGTTATAGATCTTGTGATTATATAGGACAGTATATTGTATGGTCCAGACACTTTCATTTAATAAGATATACGCGACAAAAATCATTAGTTCATCATACGTCTGAGAGAAGAGCATTAAAAGCTAAAAAACTTTGGAGTCAGTTGATTTAAAGAAGCGGGATTAAACGTCCTTTATAATAATATTGATAAAAATCTTTATAAATAATATCCTATTTTTGATTATCACAATTTTCTCGATTATTCACTTTTCTGAAACATTTTGGCATATCTTGACTATTGCTCTTAATTATAATCTGGCTTAGCAAAATCCTCAAAAAGTTATGTTATAACCACATCACAATATTGGTGATATATGTTATACTTTCGTGGTATATAAAGTACAGTATAACCTGTGTATAAAGACCACCCCTGGTACTGAGCAAAAGTGGACTTAATAGACAGGTGGACTTTATATAGAGGGTCACTTTATGAACGAGTAAACGTGTATTGTTGATACTGGTATACAAATAAATGAAAATAATACCTATAATACCTATTAAAATACTCTTTTGTTGAATTTTGTTAAAATTATTTTTATGATATTTAAAAAAAAAAAAAAAAAAAAGATTTATCATCAATTATAGAAGATATTTGAAAAGTGCATTATAATTTTAATGGGCTGTACATCTGATCACATGGTAACAGTTTATCAGTATACACCTGACTACTGTCTTTGTTTTCTTAGGAAACAGGGTGTCACTAATTAAAACAATAGGTATAGAAAACATACTGCCCTAAATAACAAAGACTGTTTCTAACTGCTGATCTAATGGCTTCAGTCATTGACATGAGTATAGGGACTTCACATTTTTCCTCTCAAATTTTTACTTATAATAACTCATCTATACTCTTTGCAACAAATATTTGTAAAACTTATACAATGATAATTGATTTATAATAATTATATATTTCTAATCTTCAAGCATTAAGAATATAATATTAACTTGGTAAAAAAAATTACATGAAATTAGACTAAAATTATAATATGAAAAATAACTTTTAAAAAAGTTTTTGAAATAGTGGACTTTATAGACAGGTTGAGAAGTCATTTGGGACTAATAAGGGTGGACTCTATTCACATTAGACAGGTGGACTTTATATACAGGGTCATTATATAGTAAAATCCATTCGGGATACTTCAGACCGGTTGCTATAGACAGGTGGACTTTATACAGAGGTGGACTCTATAACAGGTTATACTGTATATCATACATATGTTTTACGTCTCATAATTCCATATTTCTTTCTTTCTTTCTCATTTTTAATTTAATACTAGGCTGTTGTAGCTAGCTAGACAGAAACTCAAGGTGCTAACTCTTCCGGAGGACCTGCTCCAGTTCTATGATGAAAGGTCATGTACTTTTCTTAGCTTTGTAAACTTTGCTTTTGTGATCTACACATGCTGTTAGTTAATAATATAAATACAAAGTCTCTTGTCATATTTCAACTCCCCCAACTTTCATACCGTATAAAAATAAATTCGATTGCAATAGATCTTTACAGATTTTGAGGACAGAATCATTATATATAATTAAGGAGCGAGATTCCATGCATTAGAAAAGTAATCAACCTTCAGAAGAAACTCTATCTCATTTCTTTTGAAATTCTAATAATTTTTTAAATCAGTGATAATGACACTCTTGGGATAACAATTTAAATCTCATAAGTAGATTTTGGAGATGAAAATTGTTAAAAATACATTATGATTATACAAATCTATCGTGATTTAAACCTAATGTATTTACACTACATTTCTTACTCGTTTACAACATGATCCAGATATGAAGTTTTGTTTTTGCGATTGTGATTTGAACATGGATTGAAGTGTGTATGTAAGATATATTATATTGTATATCATGTATCATTGTCAGAAATATATTATTGTCTAAATTTGCAGATAGTTAAAATTTAAAATTCATCAAAAACTAGGGTATACTCCCTCATGCAAAGTATTTCCTTGGCTGATTTTGGTGAAATATATTTTGGTCCGTTGGGTTCTTTTCAACATCTTGAAAAAAATTGGTTTCATAAGTTTGGTCCTAGCAATACGGATGACGAATTGCATTCCGAAGTGACCGACTAGTGCTGTAAAATTAACACTGGTATAATAGTTAATATATCTAAAAAAAACTGACGCATGATATTTATTCCATGTTCCTTTATTCTTAATTTTAATTACACATGTGGCGGGTGTAGCCAGGTTAAAAGTATATACTTACCCATCAGAAACACCTAGTCACACTTCCCTGGTGAGAGTTCGCGTGTTTAATTTAATTTGCAAGTTTTTACTTTGTGATTTTTACATTGGCCGGATTGCTTGTGTATGATTGCATCCGGTATAAGTTATGCAAAAGTCAGTATTATACAGTCTAACTTTAACCCGTCTATAAAGACCACCCAAAGGAACTAGAATAAGTGGCCTTTATGGGCAGGTGGTAGGTAAAATAATATGAATAAAGAACAATTGAGATACAATTTTACTGGGCTTTATAAGGAGGTGGCGCTTAATTAGAAGTGACCTTTAAAGCAGGTTTGACTGTCGTATTATATTGCAGGAATACCACAACAGTAAGGAAGTCCCCTAAATATACCTGGAAATATGACTTAAGTGTGTCAACTATAAACAAGTTATTTTGTAAATGATACCTTAAGCAATTGTGCTTTAAACATTGGACCTGCTATTTCAATTTGATTTCAGTGACACTACTGATGATAATTTTTTTTCCGAAATGGCTATCTAGTGTTGCAAGGTTTAAACAGGTTAAGTTATAAAAATAAGTGATTATTAAAAACGTCATTTTGGCTATTATTACTAAACTAAACATGTAATAAAATTTCTCATCAGTAGACCCAGGACCAAAATTTTGCAAAATATATTAAATTTTTGGGTTGGACATGTACATTGTACAGATAAAATATTGAAGAGATAATAAATTGTGATCTTCAACAGATTTCTTAACAATGCGTAACGTTAATTCGGTTAAATACTTTTTACTCTTTGGAGCATCCGGCCTGACTTCCGTGGTGGAAGTTCACGTATTTAGCTATATTTGTGGTGCAGAGTTTTCTTTGATATTGTAATTTGGACATTGATATTATGTTTGTTTTTTTATTTGGCCCTTTCATGTTTTTCATTTCAACATATTTAAAAAATTTTACAATTTTGGTCGGAAGACTATTAATTAGGATTTTTTTCCCGAAACTGCCATCTAAAACAGATTTAGAATAAATATATCTAGAATACTGACGGATGCTATTTGTCAGCAGTTACTTACGTACTTCTTTGGTTATATAGTTGTGATGTATTGGCGAAAGCCATTTATCGACAGATCGACTCAAACGTTGATGAATTACTTTCAGGGTCATTAGATAATTTGATATATTTCATTTAAAGGAATTATGCCCAACATAAATTGACAAGTAACATATCTTGTTGATATACCATGGTATTTATGACATAAGAAAAAGGTATTTGTAAACAATAACTAAAGGGCGCATCTTATCCACTAGTTGCAAATCTCTATTGAAAATATCACCACTGCTGTAGCTCAGTTGCTTGAGTGCTCGCTTCGTAAGTTAGAGGTTGTGGGTTTGATCTCCGACCCGGTTTGATCCAAGACTTAAAAGTGGTTAGTGACTGTTCTTTCGCCAAGCATTTGACATTAAAAAGGGAAAGTCGCGGTTCTTTCGGAAGAGACCTTAAAACCCAATGCCCCGTGTCACAGCAGGTGTGACACGTGTCGTTTCAGAATACGTTTCACCGTCAGTAGTGCTTGGACCAAAATTCTAAAACCAAACTTTCTCAAACGATTGGAAAATATGGAAAAATGACCAAAAGAACCAAAATATATTTAACCAAATTCAGCTAAAAATACCTTGCACGAGGGAGTATACCTTAGTTTTTGACGATATTCTGATTTTAACTAACAGCAGATTGATTTAGACGATACAAATCTATTTTAAACTGTGCTTTTGATATCCTCGTGGATACTTAGCCAACCAGCAGATACCGAATGCTGAAGAAATTGCTTGTTGAATGTTGCATCTTTTATGATCTTTTGTTTTGTTTTTCGTATTGTTGTCAGATTTGAATTGATGTTGCAAGGAAAGTTAACCAGCAGTATTTTAAGTTCGATAGTTTTTGTCAAACGTTGATATTTTAATTATCGTACATGTAGTGACAGATGATTAGATTAATTTCATATTAAATTATAGTAAAGTTCATTTTGGATGAGATCATGACAACATAAATGGTAATTATTATATCATATAATCCAAAACAAATATGCCAAAACACGTTCAAACCACAACCCAAAACCAAAGTAAAAAGATTGACGCTTGCAAATTAGGTAAAACACGTGATTTACCACTAGGAAAGTGAGGCTGGTTCTCCGGAAGGGTAAGCTAGCTACACCTTAAACGTGTGCAATAGTAGGAACATGGAACTAGGGACGTCAGGGTAATTTTTGGATACACAGACGTCATAATTCCGTAGTGTGAACAAGCTCTACCATAGTGCATATGTTAAACAGCAATATTGAAATTACTCTCAGGAACGCATGCAAATTTTTTTATAAAAGAGAAAACCTCTTTAAAGACTTTTTAAATTATATAAAAAAATCAAATCATTGTGTGTATGAGGCCCTCGAAATCAACCCAAGGTCGCATAATTACAAATAACAGATAAATTTTCAAGATTTCAAAATTTGAAAAGCATGAAATAACACAGAACTGTAAATGGACGTAATAAATGTATAAATACTGTCGTCTCGAATGTAGATTTGACGGGAAATGAAACTAATCTTGTATGATTTTATTGTCTGATCGGTTAAGTTTTGCTGTTGACTAGTACTGAACAGAGTTATTTCCCTTGGTTTCGGAACATACCTTAAACCCTGTATAACACTGCTTAGGAAAAATATCATTATTATATGTTGTCGACTAATGTTGAGCAAAGTTATTCCCCTTGGTGTCGGTACATACTTTAAACCCTGTATAATAATGCTTAGGAAAAATAACATTATTATTTGTTGTTGACTTATGTTGAGCAGAGTTATTTCCCTTGGTGTCGGTACATACCTTAAACCCTGTATAATACTGCTTAGGAAAAAATAATACAACTAAGCTACGCCACCAAGTTTGTTTTATGTTCATTATTACAAGAACACTCATGTAAGATCCTAAATATATTTATCACGTCTGAGGGTAAAGTGTCACAGCATCGACTGAAGTTTTGGTCTGGAATATCATGTAATAGTAAATGTGTTCACAAAACACAATACATTACTGATGAAATGTGAGTTGTTATCTTTGGTCGGTTGGTTTTTATATTAACAAAATGCATGTAGTCTTATTTATTGCCAGTCTTGTCAGATCTAAATTTTTATACCAAGAACATAAGATTTTTATTTAAAGTAAAATGCCGATGAATAATCTTTTCGATATTTTTTGAAAGATTTGATATATTGACTCAATCTTAAGTTTCAATCAAATTCAAACCTACCGATCCATACCCAAATAACAATCTAATTTACACACAAGGAAAAGTTGAAAACATGAACTCTCAACAAACAATTCATTTTTTTATTCAATATTGATAAAAGTTGAATCTATTGAAATACACAAATTTTGCTATATATTAGTAATTACATATTATACCAGTTTTATATTTACAGCACTAGACGGCCGTTTCGGAATACAATGTCACATCAGTAGTGCTTGAACCAAAATTATGAAACCAAAATTATTTTGAAGATGTTGAAAAGCTACCCAAAGGACCAAAATATATTTTATCAAATAAAGCTAAGGAAATACTTTGCATAAGGGAGTATACCTTAGTTTTTAAGGTATTTCAAATTTTAAATATTTTCACAAAAATTCAGTTACGAAGTTTTCAATCTTTAGTTTTCAGTAACAGAGAGGAAAAATATTTTTGTCAATTTAATTTAAAGATTTTTTTTACTATTGAAATACACAAATATTGCTTTATATTAGTAAAATATTTTCTACAAAAATTCTGTAGAAATTACCGTTTTTTACAACTTTAGCTTGTAAAAATTAGCATTGCTATGACGTAGAAATAGAGACGTATATGATAACAGCACCTGACATCTACACTTTATAGAAAAATAACAGAAAAGGTCTGACAAATCAAAATCTTTGAAACGAAGTTTATTACAAACAATATAATATAATATAAATATATTAAACTTTATATCTATGATAATTATATATAATATAGCATAATTATATTTTAACACATCATATAATAATTATATATACTCAAACCTACCTAAAAAGAAATAATAAAATGGATCTTCATCGGTAAGTGACCTTTGTATAAAAGTTCAAATAACATTCATCAAGAGCAATGGGGCAAAATTTTGCTGGCCTTTAAAACCTGATGACTGTTAAGACAGGCTTGTCTGTATTGTAGTAATAATTAAACTACGTCTTTCCGTAATATTTTGCTATCCCATACCGTTTTTGTTAATTTACAACAATTGCTTTTCTTTTGTTCGTGTCAAAACTAATTTATATTTAAGAAATGCTAAATTTATAAAGTGCGTGTTTTTTTTTAGTTTTTGAAGTGTCTTTATTAATGCCCGTTCATTGCCATCACATTGCCATTAAAGTGTTCCAAGAACCAAGCCAGAAAGTAGAGACCGTTGACTTGTAAAAGGGAATCATTGAAATAAATACCCCTTGAGAAACACAGATTTATTTCTTCAAAAACAAAAAAAATGTTCAAATCAATGAGAATATTTAATGTTTGTTAGATCACTGACTATGAAATATCATCTTTCAGGAAAATCAGTTAAGCTTACTTTTGTGATGAAATTAAAATCTTCTTTCAGAGAAATGCCAGATTAATTCTAAAGTAAATCCATCTAGGATTAGAATTAAATTAAAATTAAATAAATCCGTGAATAAAACCGATGGAGCTTTAAAATTGTTTTATCAATTGACAAAATAATGAATTTCAGACAACTATTTTGAAGACATATATCTTTCGAATTCCTATTAGTGTTGAATTTTTTGTTTTTCCTACGCATTATTTAAATTTAATTTGACGCCTTTAATGTTTTAATCCTTAAGATGTTGAGTAATTTACATTGATTAAGATAAATGTATATTTGTAAACTTTCCCTAAAAGTTCATGTAAACTGTACAGCCAGCGAAAGTAATAGATACATCGGGACATTATTCTATTTAATTATATAAAAATCTACATTAAGAAGACCGTTTGTTATTAATTGCTTAAAAAAACGTTATCTATGTTTCCATTCCTGGTAGCCAAAATCGCCATTGGCTACTCATTTTTGTGAAATTCTTTCAAAAAGTTACCTATTTTAACAAATTTGTGAAAAATTACGTTAAAAAGTACTATATTATTACAATTTTGGAAATTTGGCAACTAATAATTTTAAAATTGTGAAAATAAAGCGTTATGCGTTATCGTTCAAAGTTTGGCTTTATGTGGATGTGGTTAATTGCATTAGGTTCCTTCTATTTTTCTTATTCCAAATTTTAAAGGTATTGGATTTCAGCAATTACCGTACTACGGATCAGAAATTTTCTTCCGAAACGACCGCCTAGTACCATAAAATTAGTGATTAAAGTGATTATTATAATCGATGACATCATTTATCAAAATAGATTAATTTTTATATATGTACTAGTGTAGGATCCGTTTTACTGTAATTTTTTTTTACATATTTATACTATAATTTGGCAAATGAAGTCATGTGCAATAATTCTAAATATTTAAGAATAGATCTCAAGACCACAATTCGTTATACCCGCTTTTCTTATAGTACATGCGTGTCAAGTTATACGCCAATGGAGAGCTTTTTCCAACTACGAGAAGTTTTTTTTAAGAAAGCAAGCTGCACACAAATAAATTGTTGACTCGAAAATATTGCGAAAAAGGCTGATCAATGCACTATTGATAAGTATAATGGCTTTCCTGGAAATGTTTGACGTCCTATAATTCCATGTTCCTATTGGTTTCAATTTTAATGTCAAACTGTCGTGTGTAGTAGGCTAGATAGGAAGAGCCCCGATTCTCATTTTCCTGGTGGAAGTAAACGTGCACTACTTATTTTGCCAGGTTCAACTTTTTTTACTTCGCTTTTGAGATTGTGGTTCTAACATGGAGCGGTTAGTATGTAATTGAGTTGATGGTCATCTTGCTGTTTGGAATAAGATAGAGCCATTTTCGTAACACCCAAACGTGTAATTAGATCATCTAACACAGCGGTCGTTTTATTATGAATGTTTCAAGAATTGTTGTATAAGCATCACTTGACATTTTGAAGTCTTTCTATCGTTGGTGATAATTCAATATCTTATACAAAACCGTTATTTAACACATCAAATATACGAATGTGCCAGATGATAACATATATATCTATTGGATTAGCTGATTGGGTAACGTACAACTTGAAAGATATAACTTAATTTGTCATATTACTGTATCTACCTCATCGTACCAGTCGCCCTTTTCAGAAGAACCCATCCCTATATCTGCATCAAAAAAGTATCCGTGTTAGAGTATCTCTTGTAGAAGTTAATCTGTTTTATATGCCCGTTTTCAATATTTAAACTTTGACTTTAGTTTGCGATTTGAACATTGATCGTAATGTATGTGGTTGATTTTATGTCTGTCTTGTTGTTTGGTTTAAAAAAGATTTACGTTTTAAATCTGAGTATTCTCTGTATTTGGGATTGGCGGTATAATTGCAATTTAACACTACCATCAAAAAGAACCTGATGTGTGTTCTTCCTAAACTAAGTTCTGTATCGAAATATCTCAATGCACATTAATATCTTATTTCATGTTTTGATTTTGTATGTAAATTCTGGCTAGTGTTGAATGCTTGTTACTCTGCAATAACGGTCTATATTACAAATTATACCTGTAATACTAGAATTCCGTGTCGAAATACAGATCTCTTATTCCAATTAAGATTCAATTTCTTAATCCGTGTATATATTAATTGAGTATTTTAAGCACTGCGCCATTTATCGTTTTAAATTCAATGCATTAATTTGCCGCATATATGTGACGTCATCAACAATATAAAATCCTAAGGTAAAATGTCTTTATTCATTTGCAACGTCATCAAACTCTGTTGTCCATCAAAGTAAGCTAACAAAATCAACCCAGTCATTTTTGTAACACCCAAACGTGTAATTGATTATATATCAGAACGGTTTCTTTATTATGTATGTTTCAAGTATTCTTCTAAAATCATCACTTGACGTTTTAAAGTCTTTCCATCGTTGGTGATAATTCAATGTCTTATAAAAGACTGTTACTTAACATATCAAATATTTGAATGCGTCATAAGATAACGGATATATCGATTTAATTGGCTTATTTAGTTATGTAAAACGTACAAGGTATAACGTAATTTGTCATATTACTTTATCTACTTCATTGAACCAGTCGCCTTATCCGAAATCTGTACAAATAAAGGATCTCGGACACAAGTGTTTTTATATGCCAGTTTTCAAAACTTTACTTTTGAAATTGTGATTTGAACACGAATCGGAATGTTTTTAGTTGATCCGATGGTTATTTTACTGTTAGGTATAAAATAGTTTTTTTTTTACTTTCTTGATCTGAGGACTGTTGTATTTAGAAAAAATAATTGCAACTAAATACCAGACTACCATCGAAAACCTACTGTTTGGTAGGCTCTGCCTAAGTATTGTATTTAGTTGTCGCTTTCTTTTTCCCTGCGTAAGGGTGTAGTTTTTGGCTATTTTATATACGTGTTAATCTGCATCGACAGTCTTAATTTCATTCTCAACGAATTTAGCTGCAGCAAACGTGATGACATAAATACCAAGATATACATTTGTATAAAAAAAAACCATATTAAATTGTTGTGTCATCAAAATTAGCTAGCAAAAAACCAGCCATTTTCGTAACGCCGAAACTTGTAATTAGAACATTTATCAGAGCGATTGTTGGATCATGGACGTTTCAAGTATTTTTTGAACATCATCACTTGACATTTTGAAGTCTTTCCATCGTTGGTGATAATTCAATATCTTATACAAGACCATTATTTAACACATGAAATATACGAATGTGCTATAAGATAACGTATATAGCTATTGGATTAGCTGATGTGGTTATTCGAAACGTACAAGGTATAACTTAATTTGTCATATTACTGTATCTACTTCATCGTACCAGTCGCCCTTTTCAGAAGAACCCATCCCTAGATCTGCATCAAATAAGTATCCGTGTTAGAGTATCTCTTGTGGAAGCTCATATGTTTCATGTGTCCGTTTTCAATATTTAAACTTTGCTTTGGAGTTTGTGATTTGAAAATTGATCGGAATGTCTGTGGTTGATTTGATAGCTGCCTGGCTGTTTGGTTTAAGAAAGAGTTTTGTTTTTGATTTAAGTATTTTCTGTATTTGGAATTGGCGGTATAATTGCAAATTACACTGCAATCGAAAAAAACCAATACACATTAATGTCTCTTTTTTCTTATTTTGATTTTGTATGTAGATTCTGGGTAGTGTTGAATGCTTATTTCGCTGCAGTAACCGTAAATATTACAAATAATACCATAAATGCTAGACTTCCGTTTCGAAATACAGTTATCTTATTTCAATTAAGATCCAATCCCTAAATTCGGGTATGTATTATGTGACTATTGTTAAGCACTGCACAATTATCATTTTAAAATCAATGCAATGATTTGTCACATATGTGACGTCATCAACAACATAAAATCCTAAGGTAAAAAGTTTATATTCATTTGCAATATCATAAAACTCTTTTGTCCAACAAAGTAAACTAGCAAAAACAACCAAACCAACAGCCAACGTGTAATTGGATTATCCATCAGAGCGGTCTTTTTATTGTGGACTTTTCAAGTATTGATTATTATTTGACATTTTGAAGTCTTTCCATCCATGGTAAGGAGTCAATATCTTATAGAAGACCGTTACTTAACACATCACATATACGAAAGTGCCAGATGATAACATATATATCTATTGGATTAGCTGATTTGGTTATTTAAATTGTGTAAAGTATAACTTAATTGTCATATTATGGTATCTACTTCATCGTATCTGACGTCCTTTCAGAAAAAAGTACATCAATCCAGAATACAAGTATCCACTCCAGTTTGCTATTGTCACTTGTGTAAAGTTGAAAAACTGATTGCCTTAAATTAAACAAATTGATATATCTAGAGTTTAAAAAAGTTAATTCTTTTTAATAACACTATAAAACAGTACCAGTAACTAATTATAGCTGTAATGACAAAACTGAAAAAAAAACATTTAGATCTATCGACCTATCATATTTGGTCGGCCGTTCAAAAAAGCTGCTGAACCACCTTTCTGAAGTTTGCTAATAAATCTTTAAAATTCACATGATATCGAAAAAAACCGATGACTTCGTTGGTCAACTTGTACAAACAGGGCGCATATGGATCGTAATAATCCTTCACGGGAAGATTTTAGTGTAATAGTTTATCAGCTTGCTTGCCGAAGATCAGTAGTTTTCTTCAGGTGTTTTGTTTCCTTCCTCGTCCCAGAACTAACAGGAAAGATACGAGTGGAAACATCTTGATTGGAATGAAAAAATATTGATTCTCTCCATCCTGAAACAAGACGACGATTTGTGGTACAATTTACATAAGCATGAGAGGATACCTGCCTTCAAGATTAAGAATCAGTCGCTCATATTTCATTTAAACTTGCTTGCTTTAAAGTTGGTAATTTAGAAAAATTATCCATTGCATAACAAATCAATCACTAGAAAGAGGAGATAGAAAAATACCAAAGAAAATAAAACTAATTTAACAGAATTTCTTGAACTTGATTTCAGGTTTGTTTGGAAGATGTTAAATATTAAGCGATCTTTCATTCATTTCGATCCAAACCTAAATTGACTGACAGGTCCATTATTCAATTGTCACAATGTGTTCATTTCTTTGGTGATGTATTGTTCTTTTATTACTATGGAAATCAATTGTATCCTTCCTTCTTTAAATCTAATCTTCTTTAGTAACTAAGTAGATTGTGTAGGGACAAATTTGATATGTTTACTTATATCCGCCAACATGGACTG
This sequence comes from Anadara kagoshimensis, assembly GCA_021292105.1. Classification (NCBI taxonomy): domain Eukaryota; kingdom Metazoa; phylum Mollusca; class Bivalvia; order Arcoida; family Arcidae; genus Anadara; species Anadara kagoshimensis. The sequence goes on along the minus strand of CM037872.1, from coordinate 30,434,771 downwards.
ACTTTGTGCCCAAATTTACCAATTTGACCAAATTATAATTTTCATCCTTAAACTTTTTTTGTTCAGCTTTATTCTTCTCGTAGAAAAAAGTGGAGTGAAAAAATGGTGTTTTACGCCAGTCAATGTTTTTAAACGCATATCGAGGCGATTGGTTCTAGGAAGGTTGAAGGAATCTGATTGCCAGGAGAAAACCTCATGTCTTGGCAAGCAAATTAACAACATAGGAGATGAGAGACACTCTTTTAGGTTACCGATGCCCCTAAAAGTATTTTGTAATTTAAAAAAGGGTACTAGATAACAATCTGCATTTATTTTTTTTGTTAGTTTTCTTGTGAACGATCTATGGGGTTTTTCGGACACTCCTGCTTCCTCCACTATTCTAGGGCTAATCGTATCAGTATTATTATTAATATTATTATTATATTTTTGTTGCCTTTGCAGCACTAAACGGCCGTTTTGAAATAAAATCCCTCAAAAATATTGATGTCAATCGATTGGGGACACAGTAAGGAACAAATGAATGTCATTTACAAGAAAAAAAGATATGTAGAGTCTAACACTTGCTGCCTTGCGAAACAAAATGAGATTTGAATTAAAAAACATTACGTACTAAATTACTCAGAACACTCAGACCTTTTAGTTGTAGTCTGTAAATATTAGAATAAAGCGGCTGTAGCCACAAGATGTGATTCTACGGAAAAATGTTCTCGTAAAGAGCAACATCAATGTTATCAAAACACTTTGCTAATGAAATTAAATATTTCATAACCGGTGATCTAACCACTCACATTTAGTAGACATGCAGTCAAGATTGAACATAGATGTTCCCTGTGCGCACTTATAAAAACATTTTAGTTGACTGATGGTCATCTATATCCATCATCGATTAACTATATGTATTAAGATTGAAGTATCTCACAGGGAAAATTCGTTATATCATTAACTAAATTTGCCGAATTGACAGAAATTGTTTATGCAAATTATACGTTGATAAGTAAGTACTGAACTCTTGGCACCATAGAATGTTTTTCGATATGTCGAATCCAATTTTATGATTTTGACGAAACTTTTAGAGAGATAATCAACCGATCAACATTCCCCAAATTGATTTTGTTTTGTTTTTACCATTAAAGGAAGAGTTAAGTAATAGAGTCAGTCAAGATTCTTTAAGAAAGGGTACTGACCAGAAAAGTCAACAACATTAGCCCTTCGCTAAACGAACTGACAAACTTTCTCACATTAGGGTCTGCGGTTGTTGAGATTGGAACTTATGTGATGGGAAGCAAACAGTTGCAAAACCATGCAAAACAATAGATAACTCTTGCTTTTAATGCCTAATGTGCATTTGTTTTATAATGTTTGATTAACTTAAAACTTTAAAAGTGGTTTTAAAACTTAACATTGAACAAATTGAATATTTGATGGTAGACATGTAGTTATGCGCATCATTTATTTAAGACGAACTCGCCATATTACTGTATAAGAAAGGGTAGAAAACCGTCGCGGTTTTGGCCTTCCTAACTATTTCACGGTGAAAATTTCTCACAGTTCCGACTGTAGTGAAAGTGAATTAAGAATAATAAATAATTTTAACTTAGAAAATATATTCGCGGTTCAAGTGTTACTGTGGAAATCAAAAATATTTCTTCCTCGCGAATGTTACTTCTTACACAGTATACAATTTAATGACAAAATCCATTTCACTTTTTCGTGTAACCTTTAACACGTTACTTATATACACTTTTAACTCCTCTGATTTGGCTGATATTCTAAATCCAATGTAAATATATACACAGACGTAATTTTGTACGTTGGCTGAAGTAGATAAATCGACATCATTTTTATCATTATTTCCCGTAGCCGTCATCCGGTGACAAGCACTGCAAGGATTCTGTTTCTGTTGATGAGGCTTATCTTTACAAAACACCTTATAGTCAAGATCATTTAATTTATCCGATAGGCCTTCTGTTGATCAAATTACATGTAATACCATTTTGTCACAAAAGAAGAAGGATGCGTTTTAGTATTAAAAATGGGAAGGCACGTCTAAATAAAAATGAATATAAATGTTTAAATTTGTATATGACATGATAAAATTACTAACAACTTTTATATTAAGTTCATTAATCAATTATGATTTTTTTTAATAAAATTATGGCAATTTAATTGAATGAAGCAAGAATACATCATTTTAAACAATTTTGATTTTAAAGAACGATAATTGTCAATGTTACAACTTGAAATTGATAGACGCTATCGATGAATTCACGTTATTCATGTCCATTTTTAATTAAAAGTGAATAAAAAATAATGCTGAATTCTGTATGCAAATTATCACAGACCCACTTTGCGCATATCACATTCGAATTGAATTCAACGGATAAAATTTAGAATCAATGCAAAAATATGATAGACATGTGGATTATAGCAATCGCGTTGTTTGCATGGCAAAGAAATTCAAAAGTGCCCGGAGGAAAACTTTATAATATTCAGCATAAGACCCCCTTTCTATTTTTATCGGCACTAGAATAATATCCAAACTGTGTTCAACTCTAATGAAAAACGAGTACTTTAAATAAGAATTAGTTTCACGTCCCATTGTTCCATGTTACCTTCATTCATAATTTTGATTTTAGATGTGAAAGGTGTAGCCACCTAAACAAGAGCTCACCCGACTAGAGTACCCAGCCTCACTTGGTTAATTTTTAATCGGCACTAGCTTAGTATCCATACTGTGTGCAACTCTTGAAGTGTGAACACTTTGAATAAGAATTAGTTTCACGTCCCATTTTTCCATGTTACTATCATTCACATGTAGAAGGTATAGCTAGCTAAACAAGAGCTCACCCGACTGGAGTACCCAGCCTCACTTGGTTAATTTTTTATCGGTACTAGCTTACTATCCATACTGTGTTCAACTCTTCAAGTGTGAATACTTCAAATAAGAATAAGTTCCACGTCCAATTGTTCCATGTTGCTTTCATTCACATGTAGAAGGTATAGCTAACTAAACAAGAGTTTACCCAACTGGAGTACCTAGCCTCACTTGGTTAATTTTTATCGGTACTAGCTTAGTATCCATACTGTGTTCAACTCTTGAAGTGTGAATACTTGAAATAAGAATAAGTTTCATGTCCCATTGTTCCATGTTGTTTTCATTTACAATTTTGATTTTAGTTATAGTCGGTGTAGCTAGCTAAACAAGAGCTTACCCGACTGGAGTACCTAGCATTATTTTCCTGGTGGATCAACTTAATTTCCTTTTTTGCTTTGCTTTGGGATTATGATTTTGACGTTAATTGGTATGTCTTTTTAAATTCCTTATCCTGAAACATACACATTTATATATCAAAATAGTTTAAGTGAAAAATTTTAACCGAGTTATGACCAAGGTCTTAGGAGAGTTTGAAATTAGATTGTTTAGATGCTTTTCAAATGCTAATTATTGCAAAAGAGAATTTTTCAAGTATTTTTTAAAGAGATAATGACCATTCTATATTCAATTGTCTGTCATTTATTTTATTATTTTGTCAATTTCGATTCATATATCGAGAAATTATTTCCAATTTATCACACCATAAATGTATAACAAAGTGAAATAAATTTCCTAAAAATGTTAGACACCTGAACAGCCTCTTAAGAATAAATATCATATATCAAAATTGAATTTAAACTGTTTACAGTTGCCTAATGATTTCTCCCACGCTGCGCTTAAAATCGTTTAAGAATAAAATGTGGAAAATTAAAATGTTTGTTTTTGTTGTAGATCTCCATTTAGTGACAGTCTTTGTAATAGATTGAGTAATAATGAAAAACAAACTTATCATCCGTGTTTAAATCAAGTGCTCCTTAAGGATAGGCACCTCGTTTTTAGATTCAGCTACACACACCACGCGTGAAACCAAAAATAAAAATTTCTAACAGAAAACAAATAAAAAAGGTAAAATAATTCGTATCGGCACCCTTATGTGCAAACGTAAAGTAACATATCATGTCACGTGTATAGACTGGTGACTTTTCATATTTCATGGAAAAAGACCTAGAAGTTTATTCAGATTGATGAGGTTAATTTAAAAAAATGCTAACGACAAAACCTGTCAAGTAAATATTTCAACATTAGGAGATAATCGAAAATTCGCGGTAATCGTCCTCGTCACACAGAAACCGTTCGTTCATCTCATTAACCGCATATCGACAATGCAATAAATCTTCGTTAAGTGGAAGGCAACTGTAAGTAAAGTTTATGTATGATCGGAATTACAAATATAATTACCAATTAAGTTTCCTGAGATCATGACTTGTAATGACAAGGTGATTTATTGTCAGATTATCCTTTTGTCTCCTTCTATATATCATTTCCGATTTGTATCTAATTACTTCCATGTTTTATGTTGGGCATTTTGATACGTCAACTGCTATTTGAGTCGCATTAATTCGATACTTTTATGTAGTGGCGTTTTACTAAACATTCGACGATTCAGGATTTCAATAATAAACAAATAAACAAATTTAATAAAAAATTAAAAACCCACTGGTATTTAAATTTAATTTTCTTCATGTTTTATGTCGGCCATTTTGATACTAAACGTTCGATATTTCCTAAACTGGCCTTTGAAAGTTATTACAATTTGTATTTTCCTCAGGTTTTATGTTGGACATTTGAATACTAAGGATTCGACATTACCAAAATGTAATATGAATTGCATTACTTTTATAGTTTTAACAAGTTTAATGTTGGCCATTTTAATACTCGACATTTAGAAAACTGCTGTTTGAATCTCATTACATTTTTTATATTTTCCTTTCGTTTCACCTTTAGTTAAACATATATTCCACTAAAAAGTGAAGCATCACTTACTTTAAGCTTTTTTTCAGGACAAAGAAAGGTATGAATCTGTTTGAATTAAGATAAAAATTCTTAATAATATAAGTTATTCATTTATATGTTTTAAGTACAATGGTGATATCGGATGTCTTCCTCTGAAAATTCCATTTCAATATATTTAAAGTCAACGCCATCTTGAATTATCAATTATCATCTATGTTTTATCTAATGAAAAAAATAATGAAAAAAACACTTTTTTCTGTAAATATATCCACAATATGATTTCAAAGTCAACGGAAATATAATTAAGATAAATCTTTGTTAAGTTGGTGGCAACTGTAAGTAAAGTTTATGTATGGTCGGAATAGCAAATACTAGTATAATTACCTATTATTCTTCCTGAGATCATTACTTCTTATGAGAGGATGATTTATTAGATTATCATTTTGTCTCCCTCTGTATATCATTACCGATTTTAATCGAAGTACTTCCATGTTTTATGTTGACAATTTTGAATCCTAAATATTCAATATTCCGAAAACTTGCATTTAAATCACGTTTAATTTTATATTTCCTCTGTTTTATGGTGGCCATTTTGATACTAGACATTTGGAAAGCTGCTATTTGAATTTCATTATTTTTTTATATTTTCCTTCTGTTTTCTTTGATTATATCGATTGCCATCAACACATTATCTTTAAAATATGTGAAGCATAAACTGTTTTAAAAAGTTTGTGTTTTAATTCAAATAAAAAAAATCTTAAAAATTATGAGTTATTCATTTATACAGTATGTTCAAGGTACATTTATAAAGGGTGTCATTCTCTGTACGTTCCACTAAAATACTTTTACAAAATCATCTCTTTGGAATAATTATACCCCCGCTTAAAAAGTGGGGGTATATAATGATAGGGATGTCCGTCCGTGTGTCCGTCCGTCCTTCCGTTACACCTTAGGGTACCTATCTCTTATCCGCAACTCCTCCTAAACCCTTCAATGGATTTTCATGAAATTTTCACACAATCTTTGTGATATAATGTAGATGTGCACCTCCTATTTAAAAATTTGATCCGATGGATTTTTTAGGGATGGGGGGGGGTGGGTGGGGAGCGGGGTATTTTTGTGAGCTTGTGGCTCACAGTTTTTCTAGTTGACCATGTTATCTTCATTAACATTTGAAAAATCCTTTTTGTAAATTGAACCACAATGCGTTTTCAAATATAAATATGAACTTATTTACCGTTTAAGGTTCCTGAGTTCATGACTTCTTATATTAAGGCGATTTATTCCTAGATTTATGACATTCTATATATCATTTCCGATTTGGATATAATTACTTCCATGTAAGCTTTATGGAAATTCACAACACTTTTATTTCAATCGTTATAATTTCATATTTTTCTGATCTTTTTTGTCGACCATTTTAATACTTAACAATCGACTTTTCCAAAACTGCTATCTGAATCTCATTAATTTAATAGTTTCCTAGTATTATTTTTTTTATCTTTAGGACATATGTTTTCATCTGGTCGTTTAGAGTTTTAGTAAAATAGTTTCCTAATTGTATTCATAATTATCCTGGATATATTTGAGGACTCGTACTTCTATAGCATCCGTCGGCATCACTTCCCTGGAGTTCAGCTTAAATGATAGTTTTCACAATTTTACGTTGCATTTGGGATTGTGATTGGGATATAGAGTCGTATGTTTGTATTACACCAGTATTTAATTTACAGCGCTAGACAGCCGTTTCGAAATACAATTTCTCATCAGTAGTGCTTGGACCAAAATTGTGAAACCATTTCTTTTAAAGATATTAAAAAGGTACACAAAGGACCAAAATATATTTTATATTTGATTTAATGTATACATTTAAAATCATGTCTGCTGTGCATTGTTTTATGCGTTTGCAGCTTTTATTAACATATAGCACTGTTAATCAAAACAAGCATACTAATCCATGTCTGACTTACAATCCAGAAGGAAAGTAAAAACTTTGGAATTGACAAGTTAGGTTAGACAGTAGAACTTCCACCAGGGAAGTAAGGCCGGGTACTCCGGAAGGATAATCACCTCTTGTTTAACTAGCTACACCCGCCACGTGTAATCAAAATTGTGTGAAAGGAACAAATGATTAAAAATTATTTCTATATATTTTATATTTAAAATTAAATATCATATTATCAAAATGTGGAACTCCAATATCAGACTATTTCTAATAATGTTGCCTTGTGTGCAAAAATTATTGATATCTTCTTTCTACTTAAGATCGAATTTCTGGTTTTCATTTTTTTCGCCCTAAGTGTAAGTGAGTAAATATAAACCAATACTTTTAGCTTCATTATTTTAATGTTTTGCGTTCGGTGTTAGTTTTTCCGAAACTATACAAATTTTAAGTCGGATCTCATGCATTGCACTATTCGCCTTCGGTGAAAGACAATCAGTTAATTTATTCCAAATTAGGATATATGTTTTCATCGTTTTAATGTGCTCAATTATAGTGTAAGTTAAATATCTTCTTAATTGTAACCATATATATATTTAAGATATATTTGATATCTCGTATTTCCGGAGCACCGGACCTCTGACAAGTAACATTCAAGAAACACAGTTTTAGCATGTATCATGTTGACCTTCCGGGGCTTCCACAATCACTTTCGTGATTTGATTTCATGTGACTACTTAATTTCTCAGGTTTCAAAGTTTTTACTTCGCTTTTGTTTATTATTCCCTAATTCTATAGTCCCATGTTCCTTTCAAACAATTTTGATTGCACACGTGGCGAGTGTAGCTAGCTAAACAGTGTTTACGCTTCCGGAGCACCTGGTCTCACTTTCCTTGTTGAAGTTGTGCCTTACTTGTCAGTTCCAAAGTGTTGACTTTGCTTCTGGATTTTGATGCAGCCATGGATTAGTATGTTTGTTTTTGATTGTGATTTTAACATGGATCGGTTTGTTTGTGGTCCATTCGAATCTCTCTTTCCCTATCTCTCTTCGTACCTAATGTCATCTTATTGCAATTACTTTCCTTCAACTTAAGTGTCGGTCAGTAACATCAAACAGTATCATTATACAACTTGATTGTCAACAGGTTGTCCAAAACTATTATTATCTGTTTAAAGTCATTGAACTCTAGATGACAGTGTCTTCTTTTTAAATTTGATTTACTGACTGTCTAAGATCAATTATATTGATTTTTGTTTATAAATCGGTATAAAATTCCAAAGGAGTTGAATTTTGTATAATTTTGTCAGTGTTAATTTTTGTCACTGGAACAATTGAGAATACTTATAAAAATCAATTTACAATACAGTTGACCTAAATGAAAATAATTATTTGTTAAGACAGTGTAGCAAACTGAAACAAATGAAAAAAAGCCATAAATTGTTACAATTGAGACTATTGTGGTTGAAAATAGAAAAAGAGTAAAATAAATCAACTTAACAACAGTCTTCAAACATTTAAAATACATTCACAATTTCGGTCCATGTATTTTAGTTTTTTTACTGCGCATGAATGATAATAGATTGTCGATCGGTTCAAAATCATTAACACATTGCTTATATAAGCTGTCCAAATCTGTCATTATTTTACGGCAGTGAACTCTGGAACACACTAGCTTGTCATTTACACTATTATATTATATTCAAATGTACTTCCTAAGGCTTTCAATGTATATATTTTATCTTTCGACAAATAATCATCTGAGAAAGGCGATACTGCGTTTATTTAAATGTCTTTAAGATTTTTATTTAGAGAAACAGACTAGTTTTTTCTCATTTTTTAAATATTTGATTTCATATCGATATATTTCTTTTGCATACACGCTACATTTAGGACCTTTATAGAAAATATATTACTTTCATTAAAATGACACAGAAACCAAATTTAGATTTTCAGAAGGGCATATGTATTTTTTTCTCTTTCCCGCCAATTCATACTTGTTCATTAATAATAATAATAATAATATTTATAAATATTTGATAAAAACAAATCTCAACTTATCAAGTGATTCAGAAAAAAACAAAATAAAAGATTTGTAAATATTTTGTTAATTTTAGCATGTTTTTAATCTTTATAGCGTGTGTATTTATGGCCTACTGGATTTGAAATAAATTGGGTTATTTTGTTTTTTTTCAAAAAAGTCTAATGGTCTCTTGTTCTCGGTTGCATTGGCTGCTTGCAGAAGTTTTTTCTATCCCTCAACTTGACTATAATAAAAAGAAGACATGTAATACATGACTTTTAAGTACATGTGCAATTATTAACTGTCCGAGTGATCACGTGGTTTAACCAAATAATCATTACTTTATTTCATGAATTTTAACAAATGTGCCATTTGCTTATTTGCCCGCTAAGTTTCGTATCCGACTAAAATACCCAATTCCTCGAATGGGAATTTACCTTAATAAATACTCTGACAAATTCCATCATACTAAATCCTTCAAATAGTTTAACAATAAAAAGTAAAAAAAATGTCTTCCATTCCAGTTATTACTTTGTTTCCTACATTTTATACAGACTTAAGTTCTAGTTTCGTATAACCATTTTTTTTAGTAATCTTTCATTTAAAAAAGCAATGTTAATCAAATACAAAAATACAAATCCACATTCGAACCACTATGAAATAGCAATGTAAATTCTATAAACATGACCAGTTAGGTTGAACACGTGAATTGCCACAATGGAAGTGAGGCCGGGTGCTCCTTAAGGTTCAGCTAGCTACACCCACCATGCCTCTAATCAAAATTGAGTGAAAGGACCATGGAAATATGAGATCAAATATATCCAGGACAATCCTGAACACAGAAAGATCAAACTTATTAACAATAGTGTGATAACGGCCATAAATCATTTATCTAAGGTCTGTTATTACTATCGTGATGTGATTGAGGGTGAAAAAAGAACATTTTGAAGGTGTCTTTATGTCGTTCCCAATTAGTAATCATTAGTTAGCACTCTTTTACCTATCACAGTAGATTGATTTGTTATTATTATCCTGATTAGGTTCAAATTGACTAAATTGACTTCATCAATCTTCAAGACGTATATTATTTTCATTGTTTACTTAAAATTCTGCTTATCAATTCTACGGTTGTCCAGGAATTGAAGTAAAATGCATTTGTATGCTCTGGTAATTTCACAAAGGCCGATTTAAACTTACAGACTTATTGAAACAATATGTCGATTATCACTATTATTATTATTTACAAACTGACCAATAAGAACAAGTATAAAGGAATGAGGTCAAATAATTCAACTCTCTTTTTTAAGCGTTGATTGATCAGATCTTTTCTGTTACGTTTTCGTGAATATCTCAGTAACGTTGTCTTATTCTGAACGACACACAGAGACAATTCCTCATCCATAGCGATTAAATTTTTTACTTAATTGTTTGAATTTTTGAATTATTGTTGAAAAAATTTTCAAATTGAATTATAAGAAATGAAAATAATTTTTTCTTTTTGTTATGAAAATATTAGACAATTTGCTCATTTCATTTCTATTCTGATAGAACAAATCATAGCCTATTTTGGGCCATGGTAAAGTGCTTTCAAAAGAAAATCACGCTATCAATGGCTTTATTACACTACATCCTACGATTGTCGAGTATACTTGTTTATAACTCAAAAATGACTAAATAAACTAATACCTTGGTAATTATTTTATAAAAAAAATAAAAATTAACGTAACGCGAAGGTCAATGTTAAAATAATTATTATATTTTTATCAAATTTCTAAATATTTCTTCGCTCCATGGAAATGGCAGAGGCAACCAGAGAAACATACAAACCTTCGACAAGCGAATTGAAAAGGTTATACAACGATTTGTCCGTAGTGGAATTCGAGCGTTAGGAGTTGAGAGGAGCTCTTATACACAAGTGCGCGATTTGACCACTTGGCCACCCAGCTCCCTTGGTAAAGAAATTAGTAAAGATAATATACAAAAGTGCTTATATCATATCTGTTAAAGTTAAAATTTGAAATGAAACATGTATAATAACACTATTTTATTATTTTTCAGGATATGGTCGGAAACGTTGTACAGAAAATGGTACTTGGTGGATCGACCCTACAACGAATCGGGAATGGACAGATTATACACCCTGTTTAGATCTAAAGGTAAGTGTGAAATGTGTCAACATGTGTGTTTTATGTTTAGTAAAATTCAGTTAAGAATAAAGATAAGAATCTGAAATAGACTGGTATGTTTGGTTTTGATAACTGACCATTTTAATATAATCGGATACAATACTGAAAAATTGTCTAAATTTGCTGCTAGCTAAACTCTTAAAATTTCTAAAAAAAAAAGAAACCTAAGGTATACTCCCTCAATCAAATTATTTCCTTAGCTAAATACGGTAAAACACATTTTGGTCCTTTGGGTATTTTTTCCACGTCTTGAAAACATTTTGGTTTCACAATATTGGTCCAAGCACTACTGATGGGGAATTAAATTCAGGAACGACCGTCTAGTAATGTAAAATTAAAACTGGTTTAATGTGTAATACAAAAAACAGTACATTAAACAATTTCAGCAAAAGAGGACAAAATCAATGTAGTACTTGCAAATCTTTGGAAGCACGGATGAAAGTATTCAATGACATCATATAGGATACCACAGACAAAAAGTCGTTATACCAGACGAAAAAGAATTATTCGATTTCCACCAGGCGTCATTAGTAAACATAAGTAAATCTCTGAGTTTATAATTTGAAACTACATACTGCTGATGAATTTCAATCAAACTATCTGACTAAAATTAAATACTTTAAGATGATTTATGCGGAAAAAACGTGCTACATGTATAACCACACTACGTTAATTTACCGTATAGTTACGTATCGCAATAGAGATGATAATTATGAAGTTCGTTATCTTAGAAATATTTGACTGTCTCCATATTACCATGTGTTTTCATTACCATTTTTCTTTTCACAAGTAGCGGTTGCAGCTACCTAGCCAGGGAATGCTTTCTTTTCCAGAGTACTCGGCCCCTCTTTCCTGGTGAAAGATTGCATGATCAACTTAATTTGGTTGAAGTTTTTAAAGCTTTTAGTTTGTTTTTTTTTAGGATTGTGGTCTGGACATAGATTAGTATTTTTTGTTTCAGCAAATGGATTAATACAGAATAAGAATATTGCTTTCTTATTTTCACCACCAACGCAAATAACTTTAAACGCTACAGTACACAGAGGTCATGGCCCCTAATTTGTAACAAACTAATACTCTACAATGAATATGAAAACGAAAATAACATAAAAATAGAGTAAATAATAAACTGTTTAAAGGAAAACCAATAATTATAAATATAACATATTATACAAATGTTAATTTTACAGCATCGGACTATCTATAAAACGTCAAATACAACATTTGTATAGCCAGTCTTACTCATAACTAAGTTATTGCCCCTACTTCGAGTAACTTTAATTAGTTTGACTAATATACGTTACCCATATATAAACTCGTGTATTAAACGATTGGGACGTTAGAAAAGTCTATTTGAACCAGAAACTGTAATTATGAGCTGATTGTAAAAGAGACCAGACTTGAAAAGTAGTAAACATTGGCTTTCCCAATTACAATAGATTTATTCTTGTCAAACAAGTATTAGCTTTCCAAAAGATTAGTGTTATAATTCAGTGTTAATTAAAGTGTAAACGTACTTTTGTAACATATACCCACGTGGACGTTAATACTACCACGTGTTTTGTAATGTAGCTCTTGTCCAGTTGTAGGTCATTTACAGCTTGTTCTGTTAATTTTATTTTCAGGAAATAAAAAATAACAATTGTCTAGAACAAAGACAGTTTATGTGTTTTATATAATATACTGAAATTAGCCCATAATTTTTCATTTTGAGAAAAAAAATCTGACAGGACGACCGCACACTCCTCGTAGTAGTTGTCAATACGATTTTAAATCACAGCTAATGGACTTAAGTAAATCGCAGTTAGTGTGTCAGTCTGGACATTGAAAACATCAAGGCTATATCAAATAAAAGACGTCAATGTCAAGAAAAACTTTTCTTATTGCATATCTGGACCGTGTTTTCCTCTATACGTTGATATGCTTCTCAGGTTTACCACCTCGGAGTATGTACACTGCCCTCCATAAATTATCATACGTGTTTAAAACTGGTACTATCACAACAGACTAAAATTCATCACAAAATTTAATTGTCGAAAACATTATAATGATGGAGCTGAGTGTTTTTCAGCTAAAAAGTGTTTTTCCAAACTTCAAGAAAATTAAAGTTAAGGAAAATTAAACTTGTTCATAAAGTTTAGATTTTACTTTCAAATGCAGAAAAAACATCAATATTTCAATTGTTTGAACAAAATTTGATATGATGATAATAATGTAAACCTATGGGAAAAATAAATTTGTAAAGTTATTTATGAATGGCAGTGTATGTACAATTAAAAACAAATACATGTATACCAATCCATGTTCAAATCACAATCCCAAAGCGAAGTAAAAACTTAATAAACTTAAAAGCAAATTAAACTAAACACTTGAACTTCCACCAGGGAAGTGGACACGGGTGCCAAGAAAGGGTCACATCAATGTCTTGATATTCTGTCTATTTACCAGCATAATATGTCAATCAGATATAGGTTATCCATATATAAACTCGTGTATTAAACGATTAGGGCGCTGGAAGTGCCTGTTTAAACCAGAAACTATAATTATGAGCTGATCATAAAAGAGACCGGACTTTAAAAGTAGTAAATATTGGCTTTCCGCTACAACCCATTACAATAGATTTATTCTTGTCAAACAAGTACATTGTATTAGCTTTCCAAAAGATTAGTGTTATGATTCAGTGTTAATTAAAGTGTAAACGTACTTTTGTAACAATACTACCACGTGTTTTCCAACGTAGCTCTTGTCCAGTTGTAGGTCATTTACAGCTTGTTCTGTTACTTTCAATTTCAGGAATTAAAAAATAACGATTGTCTAGAACAAAGACAGTTTATGTGTTTTATATATACTGAAATTAGCCCATAAATTTTCATTTTGAGAAAAAATATCTGACAGGACGACCGCACACTCCTCGTAGTAGTTGTCAATACGATTCTAAATCACAGCTAATGGACTTAAGTAAATCGCAGTTAGCGTGTCAGTCTGGACATTGAAAATTTGAGAATATCAAGGCTTTATCAAACAAAAGACGTCAATGTCAAGAAAAACATTTCTTATTGCATATCTAGACAGAATTTGCCTCTATACATGATACGTTGGTATGTTTCTCAGGTTTACCAACTCGGAGTAAACGCTAGCACAAATGTGTGTACAATTAATGACATACATACCAATCCATGTTCAAATCGCAATCCCAAAGCAAATTAAAGTAAACATACCAATCCATGTTCAAATCACGATCCCAAAACAAAGTAAAGACAAACATACCAAATCCATGTTCAAATCACAATCCCAAAGCAAATTAAAGGTAAACATACCAATCCATGTTCAAATCACAATCCCAAAGCAAAGTGAAATCAAACCGACCAATCCATGTCCAAACCACAATCCCAAAGCAAAGTAAAGACAAACCTACCAATCCATGTTCAAATCACAATCCCAAAGCAAAGTGAAATCAAACCTACCAATCCATGTTCAAATCACAATTCCAAAGCAAAGTAAAAACAAACCTACCAATCCATGTTCAAATCACAATCCCAAAGCAAAGTAAAATCAAACCTACCAATCCATGTCCAAACCACAATCCCAAAGCAAAGTAAAGACAAACCTACCAATCCATGTTCAAATCACAATCCCAAAGCAAAGTAAAGGTAAACATACCAATCCATGTTCAAATCACAATCCCAAAGCAAATTAAAGGTAAACATACCAATCCATGTTCAAATCACAATACCAAAGCAAATTAAAGGTAAACATACCAATTCATGTTCAAATCACAATCCCAAAGCAAATTAAAGGTAAACATACCAATCCATGTTCAAATCACAATTCCAGAGCAAAGTGAAAACTGGCAAATTAAACTAAACACGTGAACTTCCACCAGGGAAGTAGGGCTGAGTGCCCGGAAAGGGAAAACACCTACTGTTTAAAATGTAAGCTTTTGATAAAAGTAACCATCGCCCATAAGGAAATCATCCTTTGAATGTATTGATGTTACTAATTACATATTATACCAATTCCTTATTAGTAGTGCTTAGACTAAAATTATGAATCAAAATTGTTTTCAAAATGTTAAAAAAATAACCAAAAGACCAAAGTATAACTTGCCAAATTCAGCTAGGAAAATACTTTGCATGAAGGAGTATAACATAGTTTTTGAGGAATTTTAAATTTTAAGTAGCAGCAAATTTAGACAATAGTATATTTCTGAAAATAATATAAAATTATTGTCTACAGTGTTGGTGATATCCTCGGGGCACCAGGCACCAGCAGAGATATCGGCTCAGGAGTATAAATTACATATTATACCAGTTTTAATTTTACAGCACCAGACGGCGCGGCCGTTTTGGAATATAATTCCTCATCAGTAATTTATTCATTTATTAAGTCCAATACCAATCCATATCAATGTCTTGATATTCTGACAACTTACCAGCATAATATGTCTTTTAGGTTTTTGAAAGCTAATTAGCAAGAAGCTAAATGACGCCATACAAATCTTCCGTTGTTTAGATTTCTCTTCTGTGGTGAATAAAGAGAAACACAACGCAACACAAATCAAACACAACATACCAATAAATTTTCAAATCACACAGTCCAAAAAGCAAAATAAAGACTTTGAAAAATAGCAACGCAAGTATAACACATGAACTTCCACCAACTATTAGATTTGAGTAAGGGTTTTTTAACATCAATGTAATGATATTAGAAATTATATAAAAAGATAAATATTTTCTGTTATTTCAAAATTATACTTTCGACTATATCTAATTACTCAGGTCATCCTCGTGGCAATGGTCAGGCAAAACTTGTACACCACATAGGCAAATTATTCAATAGCTTACTGTTTGTTCATTTGGCCTGTTATCCAACAGAAGAGTATAGTTACAGGCTTCACTCGACACACATACATCTACATACAGAATCAGACACCAGCACCAAATAAAGTACCAGTATCAACCAGCAGCCTTCCAGTTATCTGTTCCATTGAATTTCTTACCATATTTCCTCAACGACAAACATAATACAATACTCAATAAAATGCACTACACAATTCAAAAAATAAAATACATGTAGCTTATCGGCAAATGTGCAAAACAATCCGTTCGGGATCAGAAAAAACGGACCAAATCCTTATCATATTTTACAATCCCTGCTTCAAAAAACGAAGGATGAATGAATTCTGGTTAATGTATTAAGACTTGTGGACAGACTGATAAATGCTTTGATGCTACCAACTACATTTTTCACTGTCAACAATAAATTGAAATTCTTCATTGCTTATTTCAGAATATACAAACATTAATTAAGTTAGAAAACTCGATTTTGAGTATGAATAGCCATTACCAACCATCCGTTACTAATAAACTAATAACTGTCGTCACTATCCTTATTTAACGTTTTATTTTTGTTAAATTTTGACTGTGAAAATTAAACCAGTAAACAGAGGCCATGGGTGCCTAACGGATAAGACGTCAGTCTACAAATCCAGGATCCCTTCACCGCTGTGAGTTCGAGCCCCGCTCAGACCACATGTGGAAAAGTTAATTTTCCATGCCGTTGGCCTTTATTGGTTCACCTGGTATCAGTATAATGTGATTGGGGGATTGACACACTTGACGTACTGACTCGGTGAGCTAGCACATTAAAGTCGCCCTGAGTGCGCGCTAGTACAATGCAGACCATACATCACACTCGCACTTCACATGCATACACGAACTTGTTGATATAGATGAATCCATAAAGATAAATAAATTACTTCTCATCGCGAATAGCTGAAAAATTGTTGATGCAACTTTAAGCAAAATTCAACTAACCAAACCAATAAACGCTAAAAAGAATACTTAAAAATATAAACTTGTCAATTACATTACGTAATGAAGTGAATAAATAATTTATAGTTGATTAAGCTTCCTAATTAAAATTAATTTTTCGTTATATGCTTTGAATGTTCACAATTTTCGTTTTTCAAATCTTCTGATTTCAGTTACATGATATAACTCGATAATATCAAGGCTAAATAACTGTTTTCTGTTGATACGGCTGTTGTTAATTTGTTATACTATCAGGCATCTGGTTTATCTGTAATTTTTTCCAGTAATTGAAAAAAACGATGCTATAGTGAAAATGGTTGTCAATAACACATTTTGTTTGACCATTATCATAGTAATTAGACCATATTTTCCATTTAATGAAACAAGACTCGACAAGATGGCTAAACTATAGTAGGAGATGTCAACACAATTAATTACTGGTATTTCCAACATGGGTCTAAACCACAGCTAATGGACTTAAGTCAAACATTGTTAGTGTCTTACTACGTTGTCGATCTGGACATCATTAAGATTCTGTCTACTGACAAACGCCAATGATAAATTTCTCGTCTTCAATCCTGCAAGCGCTTTTGACTCTTTTATAGCCATATCGGATTTACTACAATTATTTTCCATTTAGGAAAAAACTAGTCATTGAACATAGAAGTGTAGGATAAATTACATATAGTACCAGTTTTAATTTTACAGTTCTAGACGGCCGTTTCGGAATACAATTCCTTATCGGTAGTACTTGGACCGAAACCATGAAACCAAAACCTTTATTCCAACATGTTGAAAACGAAACACAAAGGACCAAAATATATTTTACCAAAATCAGCTAAGGAAATACTTTGCATGAGGGAGTATACCTTAGTTTTTGAGAAATTTCAAATTTTCAATTTAACTAGCAGCAAAAGTAGACAATAAAACGTTTCATTATTAGGTTCAGCGTTAATCTCGAAAGCAATGAGAATCTATCTTTAAATCAAACACAAACATACCGGTCATCGTCTAAATCACAAACCCAAAAGTAAAAACATTTTTAAAAATAATTTACGATGTTTTCTTATGTCGTTAATTTTGTTGGTGCTTATGTTTAGATATTTGGTTATTGAATGATTTTGCTACAAATTCATGCTCCCAATTTTTTCTGTAAAATAAACACTAGTACAATGGAATGGGAATGATGACATATAATTTTTTTTTTGGGGGGGGGGGGGGAGATGGAAGCTTGTTTGTGACAGCGTATAGATCTTATTCGTGAAGCTAGTAAATTTTTGGGAGAGTATCTGCCTTTTACAGACATTATGTTTTAATGGATGTTTGCTTTGGTGACAGTATGTTGTCGTAGCAATGAAAATTTATGTTGTAAAAGTAATCAATGTTTTGATTATTTCAATTCATATAACATTTAATTAAGCAACAATTTGAGATAAATTCTAACTCATATTTTTAATGTTTTCAAATTTCTATAAATTTATTACAGGTGTACAAGGCAGTGGTTTATGTAGGCGTTATATGTAGTGGATTAAGTATTATACTACTGGTGCCAGCATGTACCATATTTTTAGGAATAAGGTATCCACACACACACACACACACACCTTTAGTTAACTTTATTCAGTTAAGATCTGTAGACATCAAAAAGGTAAAGGTGAAGCTCATCTCTGTCCCTCGTTAGCTATATTTCTACAGCTTTTCGATAACTGGCATCGAAATCTTATCTATCACTAGCTATCCATTTCTCGACCACTCGGTTTTTGATTAGTTTTGACCGAGTTTTGATTACTTTGTTGCTCAGTTTTCGACAGGTCTGTACTGTATATCTGTTTGCAGTCTCATTATTAATTATATAATTCATCATGTCAAAACTTAACCCGTTCCCACCAAACCTGATTAGTAGTCTAGACGCCTTGAAAAGTCAACACAAAACCTTCAATTTTCGATAATTACTCTATATCAAATGACCAGATTATAGCCTTATGGTTCAAAGTGTAGTTTACATAAGCAACATACAGGTGAAGAGGAAAATTTATGACACCGCAATGTTTTGTCGAAATGTTGTATAAAAAATTAACATAATTTCTGAATAGTACATTCATACAGATAATTATAAATTGTTCAAACTTCATTTAATATTTGTATATTAATCTTTTACTGTCATTATATTTCAGTCAACTTCGATCACAGCAGAGAATCCGTCTCCATTTTTGTTTATTCCTCTCATTTTTGTTTACATCATTTGTGAACATTTTATGGGATTATTTTGTGTACAAAGACAGATTGGAGAATTCAGCTGAAAATACCGTCATGTACCACCACAGGGTTTGTAGTTTTATAGTTACTATAGTAACAAGTTATAACTGAAATGGGATATCATTTTAAATGTATCCCCAAACGGACCCCAATTTAGAAATCCTCCTGTAAAATTTTCAAATACCTGTTAAATAGTTTTCGAGAAAAATGACGGACAAAATGTTGGCGGAAGAAATGAAATAAACACAATTTGTCCCCCACTTCAGTTTGTTGACATAATTATGTCGAAAATGCCGGTTGTAAACAAGTAAAATTAATTCAATCGCAACCATTCCTGCATGCTATCGAGGAAAAAATTATAATAATAGTTTTGCTTACAAATAGACGGTTCTCAAATGTAAGTGTGCAATTTCAACTAGATAAACATTGTTTTAATGGGATGTAGAAGCTCCATTTGAAAAAGTCAACTGCCAAAATTATCACGAAACCCGTTTAAAATCAAAACCCATTTCTCAAATCTTCATTTCATACACAGTAATTAACCATCCTTGCATAAAAAGGAATTCCACTCTAATTTCTGTTTCCGTTTCTTTCAGTTCTATTGCCGAGTGTTATATTTCTTTATCCGGTACACAAGAACAAGTAACCATTTCTGGATGTTTTGTGAAGGATTTTATCTTCATAGATTAATGGTACAAGCATTTAAAATACCAAAGACACTGATATGGTACTATATATTTGGCTGGGGTAAGTATATGTTAAATAAATTACTAGTACAACCTGCCTTAAAGGCCACTTCTATATAAGGGCCGCCTGCTTATGAAGGTCAGAAGAACTGTACCTCAATTGTTCTTTGTTCATATTACTAGTATTTGAACCTTTATATAAAGGCCACTTTTATTTGTTCCCTTGGATGGCCCTTAGAGACAGGTTTCACTGTTGGTAATATTAATGGAATATAAGTCGACTCTTGTCAGAGTAAGATTGATTGACTATTTGTTTGGATAAAGGGTAAGCTTTGGACTCTCGAC